>OX438934.1:6340844-6980844 GCA_949316025.1 Lapara coniferarum | reverse complement strand
GCGCAGGCTAGATGACTTCCAGCCTTCCGAACAAGCCGGATTGCGTAAAGATTATAGTACAATAGACCACATCCATACCCTGCGGCAAGTTATACAAAGAACTAGGGAGTATAACTTGCTACTTTGCTTAGCGTTCATGGACTATGAGAAAGCCTTCGATTCGATTGAGACCTGGGCTGTGCTGCAGTCTCTACAGCGGTGCCACATTGATCATCGGTACATCGAAGTGTTGAGGTGCTTGTATAACAACGCCACCATCTAGGTCCGAGTACAAGAACAGAGTTCGAAAGCTATTCCACTACATAGAGGCGTGAGACGGAGATGTTATCTCTCCGAAATTGTTCACTGCCGCGTTGGAAGATGCTTACAAGCTCTTGGACTGGAAAGGACTCGGCATCAACATCAATGGCGAATACATCACTCACCTTCGTTTTGCCGATGACATCGGTGTATTGGCAGAATCGCTGGAGGGTCTGAGCACAATGCTCAACCCAGTTTCTCAACTGGTGGGTCTCAGGATGAACATGGACAAGACCGAGATCATGTCGAATGTTCATGTTGTGCCAACCCCGATTATCGTTGGGAGCTCAATTCTCGAAGTTGTAGACGAGTACGTCTATTTAGGTCAAGTAGTCCAACTCGGTAAGTCCAAATTTGAGAAAGAGATCCATCGGCGAATCTAGCTCGGATGGGCAGCGTTCGGGAAACTAAGCAAGGTCTTCTCGTCCAAAATACCCCAGTGCCTGAAGACAAAAGTCTTCAATCAATGTGTGTTACCAGTAATGACATACGGCACTGAGACGTGGCCTCTGACTATGGGCCGCCTAAGATGGCTCACGGTCACTCAGCGAGCTATGGAAAGGGCTTTGCTAGGTGATTCTCTACGCGATCGAATCAGAAATGAGGAGATCCGTAGAAGAACGAAAGTCACTGACATAGCCCAACGGATAAGCAAGCTGAAGTGGCAATGGGCAGGGCACATAGTTCGAAGAACTGACAGCAGATGGGACAAAAAAGTTTTCGAGTGGAGACCACGTACTGGCAAGCGTAGCTTCAGCCGTCCATCTGCAAGATGGACCGATGACTTGTTAAAGGCTGCAGGAACGCGCTGGATGCAGGCCGCTTTTGATTGGTCCATCTGGAAATCTTTGGGGGAGGCCTATGTTTAGCAGTGGACGCCATACGGCTGATAATGATGATGACGATACCGGATGATAGACCTCGATGATTGTTCTGTGGAAATGGACTCACAAATTTGCTGCATGAGAATGGACGTTTCATTTTTGTCTCCCACGAAAAGTCGCCCCTTTCTATCACGCTAAGTTGTTTTAATACCCATCCGCTTTAGACTTGAAAATGTGTTAAATGCTCATAAAACATTTTTGCAAAACAGAAAACGCTTAACTATAAATGTGTTACCTAGTATTAGGTATACTAAACTTTACCTTATAAGAGACTGAAATCTCAATGTTAAGAAGTTCAAAATAGCGACCTCTTTTCTTAAGTCTATTATTAGATCTGTCTTTTACTATCAATGGCATGCCCAAGTATCGATTTTGACGTCAATTGTCCTTAAAACAAAGAAATTCAAAATGGCGGCCACTTTTTTCAATTATAACATTGGATCTGCCCTTTGTACCTAAGGCCATGCTCAGATATCGATTTTGAAGTCGATTGTCCTTAAAAATAAGAAATTCAAAATGGCGGCGATTTTTTTTAAATCTAACATTAAATCTGCCCTTTGTACCTAAAGCCATGCCCATATATCGATTTTGAGGTCGGTTGGCCTTAAAACAAAGAAATTCACAATGGTGGTAATTTTTTTGAAATCTAACATTAAATCTGCCCTTTATGATAACTCTCCCGTGAGAAAATTTTGTGTCACACATGCGCGCGAACCGTAAAACTTCACTCCCATAAATTTTTCATAACGCGCTTAAAGAAGTATAACTTCAAAAACAGGAGAAAACAGTAAAACAGATTTTGCCGCTTTGTGTTTCAGTACCTATTCGTCAATTTTGGCTCCGGATCAACTTCGTCGCAGTAAATATAGCATATAAGTTAAATAAATTCTGTATCAAAGTAATCACATTCAGTATCATTTTTTCGACCGTTAATGGATCCACAAATGTTGGTCAAAACGTCGACGAGTATGTTGAAAACCTGTGAGTGCAGATCCACCGACGTCACACGCGCATCAAACACGGATCAAAGTATATCAGTTTGCGAGACTCGGAGCTGAGCAAACACGTGAAATAGGTGGATCAACAATTGTTCTAACTTCACACTGGAGCAACATTTACCGTAAAAGGATTATTATATATACAGATTTTTATTTTGTTTAGTGCAGTTCATACATGAAGAAAAGAAGAAGAAAGAGAGTTCATATAATTACTTGCATAAAAAATAATAAATTCCCAATTCCCATTCGAGTACAAACCTCTCAGGAATCGCGCAATAATTTGATGATCTATACTTGTCCAATAAAGGTATTATCAACTTTCAAGTAGTTCTGAGACGCAGTGAACGAAATGGGTAGACCAGTCCTTTCTATCGCGACAATTTGCTCTCATTGGGTATAATGGCACTTTTAATCAAATTTATTAAATAGATGGCGCTGACGTCGTGGTGTTTAGATATTTTTGTAGCTGATAGGCTTTGAACGCGGGTAAAACCGCGAACTAAACGCAGTATAAAATAAAAATCAATAATCACCGACACTAAAAATCTTAAATAGATAAATAATAAATACCACTACAAAGCTTGTCGATTTTGTAAATACAAAAATACATCCGCCATTCTAGTTAAGAAATATAAGTATTGGCATTAAAATAAATGAATGTTTTATTAATTAAATCAAATTTGCATTGCCTTATTGTAATACTAGCCTTTGTCTGCGGCTCCACCCGCGTTAAAAAGATTTTCCTCGATAAATGTCCCGGGATAATTTTCCCGGGGATAGTAGTGCCTAAGTGTTAATCCAGGACACGATCTACCCGTGTGCCAAATTTCATCGAAATTCGATCAGTAGTTTTTGCGTGAAAGAGGAACAAACATCCATACATCCAAACATCCATACATTCTTACAAACTTTCGCGTTTATAATATTAGTAGGATAGTAGGATAATACCAGCCCTGCATTATATACTGTCCCACAGCGGGGCACGGGCCTCCTCTATAGCTGAGAGGGTTTAGGCCTTAGTCCAGCACGCTGGCCTAGTGCAGTTTGGTAGACTTTACATACCTTCGCAATTCTTATAATGATCTTCTTAGGTATGCAGATGATATCCTCACGATGTTTTCTTTCACCGTTAAAGCGAACGATAATTGATAAACAATATTAGTAGGATAAATTTTTTTATACTTGCTTTTTGAAAAATAATAATCTGAAATAGTACCTATCAACTATTTTATTCGTACAGTATAATGACATCCTCGGTGGCGTAGTTGTATTGCGTACGCATTACTAGTACGATTTGCGCGCTGAGGTCCTGGGTTCAATCCCGGGTCGAGCCAAAAACATTGTGACTGAGTTTTCCATCTTAAAATTTACTCAGTCGCAGCTCGGAGTCAGGAAGTTGGCGGTGTGATACCTCCGTGCCTCGGAAAGCAAGTAAAGCCGTTGGTCCTGCGCCTGATCTCTCTCCGGTCATGTCGGATTGCCGTCTCACCGGACTATGAGAGTGAACGAATAGCGAGTGCACCTGTGTATTGCGAACACACTTGTGCACTATAATGTCTCCTGCGTACCTGGCTGATCTCCGTTGAAATTGGCTGCCGTGGCCGAAACTGGCTAGAAGGATTTCATAATGACATCGCGATCAAATTTATTACGTATTTATTTTTTGAAAAAAAGTTGTACACTCGTGCTTCCTCGACCGCGTCTCAGCGCGGAACGACAGCCCGAATTCCAAAATTGGAAAATGTATGACGAAATCATATTTATATAGGTTATACTTTTTCTCATAACTGGAAAAGCATTTAATTTGACTCAAAAATGAGTAGCCATAAAGTGAAAAGACTATATAAGCCATCGCATTATTTCGATTTTATATTAAAATAGAATATAAAATGGAACGTATATACGTAACGAACGGTTTTCGATGAAAGGAGACGGGCGAAATTAGGCTTGACCTTTCACTTATGAAACATGTATCAATACCTACTTGTTGCATCCTGAATCCCATACAATTGTAATACATACCTTCATAAAAAATCTAAAACTTACCTAACTGGGAAAAATACTTTAGACCCAATTAGTTTTGTAACTTAAGTACAAGTATTACATTTACTTAAACGCTTCTTTTTGTATCTCAGGTATGCGATTTGCCAAACTTCAAGGTGCTGTGGGACTTGTGAAGTTACTGTCCAAGATCCGTGTGGAACCGTCCAAGGAATCACTTAAACCCATGGAGTACCAACCGGCTAGACCCATCATGGGGCCACAAGGAGGAATACATTTAAAGCTCATACCACGAAAACCTGTTAAGGCTTGAAAATATTTTGGCTCTTCAATGATATATCTTAGGCCCCGTTTTTTTCAACTGTAGCTATCTTTTTGTCAGGGTCTTATTAAGGGCTAAAGTTACGTAAAACTCGATTTTATGCTTTCTTTGAATTTTTTAACCGTTTAATTCGCAACGTTGCACTGGTGCAACAATCAAGATAAATATTCCGAAGAAACTATAACATTTAATTTAATTTTAATTTTACTGACTGGTGTTATGAGACATACCTACTACTGCCAATTATGGAAAAACAAATTAATCGAATCCCACGCATCATTACTTAGTTGTGACCATCTTGGTGTCACGTCAACAACATGATCCTAGGATTTCCGGTAAATTTTAGTAAAAAAAATACTTTTTGGGAATTTTGATTAGAATTGGCAATGAATTATTATTTTTCAGGAGTATTCTAAATTGTGACAAGGTAAATCTATTTTACGTAAGTTATTGCCTACGGGATATTCCTACATATTCATCTTCTTCTTGGTCGTAACACTCTTGGCAGAGCGGTCGTGGTCGTCATGTAGTGTTTTTCGGAGCAGATGCAATGCGTCTTACGATCTCTCGCCACACTTCTCTGTTAGAGGTTTTCCTGGCGCACTCATGTACGGGACGGTCTACGGCAGATTTGACCTGATCGGTCCAGCGCATGGGTGTCCTTCCCCGCAGTCGAGTGCCTTCAACCTTGCCCTGGACGACAAGTCGTTCTATGGACTGGTCGCCTCGCCTGGAAATGTGTCCGAAGAAAGCAAGTATGCGGGACTGTACTAAGGCGGATAGACGCTGCATGATGCCGAGTTCTTGAAGTATCGAAGCGTTTGTGCGAAACTCTGTCCACGATACCCCAAGCATTTTTCTCCAACACCACATCTCTAGAGCATCTATCTTCTTTTTCTCAATCTCTCGCAGCGTCCATGTTTCTGCAGCGTAAAGGAATATGGGCAAAATTAGAGTTTGTACGAGCCTGATCTTTGTGGCTTTGGTGATGTTTCTATTTCGCCATACTCTCTTCATTTTGTCCATTGCTGTCCTAGTAATTCCCATACGCCTCTTTATTTCCTCCATGCATCCACCATTGTTTGTGACCAAAGCGCCAAGATATATGTAAGACTGTTCTACTTTACAGTTCGCAATCTCAGTAACTTCTGGCGAATTATTCTTAGCTCGGTCCACAATCATCATTTTGGTCTTGCTGCGATTTATGTGTAATCCGAACTGAAGGCTTACTTGCTCCATTTTGTAAAGTAGCTCTTCCATATGGTGCGCACTAGTCGCAAAAAAAGAACATATTCATAGACGTTGCGTATTTACAACAATGCGAAGCTTTCAAACAAGTATAGTTAGTAGTAGTTGTCGCGCGGGTGCAACGTTGCGCTTTTACTAACACTGAATTGGAATTACTTCATACCATGTTTTTTGAGATTATATTAATTTATTGGGCTATATTATATTTTTCACATTATAATGTTCCTATAATAAATTCAATAATTATTGTTCGATTACTAAAATATACTGCTATACTTGATATTGTAATATATTTGTTTGGTGTTGGTTGAATGTTGCATACCTTTTTTGTTTATTAATTAAAATGGGAAAAACAAGAAAATTTTTGTCTTTAGTCGCACTAGAAGTAGCCTCATCTTTCCCTAATTCTCTAATATGAGTAAAATTAAGCATTTGTCATAGAACATCAATTCTAACGAAGAGGGAGATTGTTTTCAAATTGTTATTCAGTATAACGCGCATATGATCGGGGTTGATCTCGCAGAGATTATATTGATCGCCTTATATCGAACCACCTTCAAGACTAAGCGATGGTACATAGCTATCTCTTCACGTTTCAATGACATCTATGGATATAAAATTAAACCGCTTTCAAAAACGACCAGAAAAACTAAAAAACAAAAAAAAATTAAATCTATACTAATATTATAAAGCTGAAGAGTTTGTTTGTTTGTTTTAACGCGCTAATCTCAGGAGTATAGGTCATTTTAAAATAAAATCTTAAAGTATCAATACATATAAATTTTTAGGAAACTTGCCACAAATTGCTTTAATCCAATAAACTTAGTTTTTTAAATATTTTTTAACCGGTCGTCACAAACTACGCGCTCACGTCGCACTGTGGGACGTCCCCATAGAAAGGGCGTGACATGTACCGGTAGTACTGAATGTCTGATAACTGGAAACTGAAATGCATTGTGGAAAGGGGACAATATGACCTTTCAAGTTTTATAATTTTCACCCCTCTAATCACTTTATTTTACCTAATATATAGCACCAAAGTTGAAGTATCGAACACTGTCGAAAATGACCTCACTGTTTAAGAAAGATATTTGTGGTATTCGCAATAGTTTGGAGAAGTATTTTATAAATAAAACGGTTTAATAGGATACACTTATATAAATGCAACTGTTTCTTTTTAAAAAGACGCTTTATTTTATGGTTAAATTAAAGTTTAAAAAAGTAATCGAAGTGTTTGATAAAATCTGTCATATAATAAAAACGCCACGAAACCCCGACCTAATGATACTTGTGTTTGATAGTTCAGAGTAAGTAGGAAATTTTGCTAGAACATTATGTACCCCCCCTCGTCCCCCTTTCGAAGAAAATTAACAAAATAGGTCACACGCCTGATAAAAATGTCAGAGCATCTACATTTTTCATCAAGCTGACTACATTTTGTGAATTATGAATATTTCATCAGGTGTTGATATTACACGAAAGCAATCAAGTAGGTTGGTGTAAATAATTTTTAACATTATGCTTTCAATTGTTGTGTCATTTTAATCCATCCTAATATAATAATATTACTCGAAATAAGTTTTTAAAGTGTTAGGAAACGCCTGACAATTTCTTTTGAGCAAAGTCCTTGAGATCGTAAATTTATGCGATTTTAAGACATGTCTATTTTTCATTAATTAGGTTAAAATATACCCTATACTGTATTGTATTTCACTTGTTTAATTGCAATCATGTCAAATTATTGTGTATCTATCCTTAATTTGGTTTTAAACTCCCCTGAAATATAGGCATATTTGAGTATTTTTTTTCATAGTCATATCAGTATTTTTCAAATAAACTACATTGGTAATGGATAGGTCTACTATTCAATAATACACGTAAAAAAAATCAAATCTTTACGTTGTTCCGTTGTTGAGTTATCATAAGATATGTAAGAGAGATACTCATGTCACGCCCTTTCTATGGGGACGTCCCACAGTGCGTCGGCCATGTCACTGGACTACTGGTGGCCTCCGCGCGTCTTCTTGCGAGCGGCATACCTTTGTCAGTGTGAGTGTTAGAGTGATGGGGCGTTTTGTCACTTGGGGCATACTAACGAGTTTTACCCTATGTATATTGTATAGATTAGTCTTTTGAACATAGATGTTAATAAATTATTTTTTAAGAATACGTTCAGATTTGTATGTAAGTATGAATAGCCTTAAGCCTCATTTAGATGTATCAATTACTGCATGCAATATTCGTACGCAATTATTACTTATTATGTCACCCCGCCTGAATATGCGCAATGGTTAGGCAATTTCACCCGCGTTGGCGTAACTATGAGTCTTTTGACAGATATTCAACCAACTAAGCAAGCTATTATTGCGTAGCTGCTAGCAATTATTGCGTAAGATAATAATAACTGATCTATCTAATGGCCCATTCACATGATGCCATTTTCTAGTACAGATAAGAGCAATAATTGAGTGCAATACATTATGCGCAATAATTGACCTTCAAGAATTGTAAGCATCTTGTAAAACAGCACATGGATATAAGTAAAAAAAAATGGAATGTAATTACTGAGTGAAAGTCTGGACAATAAATCATTGCAGAAGTCTTTTGTTTACACCAATACCATTATGTTTAGCTGATTATTGCTAAGAACCGACAATCGCTGGGGAAAACGAGTTCTTGAATGGAGACCGCGAGTCGGCAAGCGTAGTGTAGGACGCCCTCAAGCCAGATAGAGTGACGATTTTCGAAAGGTCTCGGGCAGAAACTGGATGTGACAGGCCGAAGACCAGGTAAAATGGTGCGTATTGGAGGAGGTCTATGACCAGCAGTGGACTAAAATATAGGCCGGTGATGATCATTGCTTACAAGTGTCGACTTGTAAGCAATAATCACACAGGCTTGTATGTGTACGAATTGTGTACCCTTTCTTGGTGGGTTGCTTCAAGTATTGCATGTATTTGCTTTGGCGAACTTTTCATTCAAATTTTGAATGTTTTAGATTTTAGAAGCTACTGTGTTTATTAAAAAATATGAGTAAAAAGTATTAAAATTAGGTTCTTCTGACTTAATAAAATTCATTGAGTTTTATTGCAATCAGGAGTGTTGATGGGATACTGAAAATTAAAATTATAAGATTCACTGCCCTCATGTTTTCAAAAGAAGAGAGAACCCAGTTGAATACAATGTTTTCTTAAGCAATTATAGCTTGTGCTTTTTACACAAACAAATTAAGAATGTTGTTAATTTGAACCATGCAAGTCATGTATTGCTTCAATTTAATCGTATGCAACAGGCTAGAAACTTGCAACGTGCTTACTTATGTTAGAAATTATTCTAAAGTTTTTAAAAAGGCTTGTCTTTCTGCAAAATCATTGTTCATAAGTAAAAAAATTGAAAAGTCAAATAATAAAATAAAAACAACTTGGGATATTATTAATTCCGAATCTGGACGGACTCGGCTATCGAACGCGCGATCGATCATAATTTTGAATTGAACGTTGATAACAAAATCATCCGTGACAACGTTCACATAGTTGAATCTTTTAATAACTTTTTTAGTAGTATACCTATAACCACTACAAGTTCTTTGAATTCATGCCCATCTAAAGCTGAATTACTTTTAAAAAATAATATAAATGAGTGCACGGTAACCTTTTGCTTTAGGCATATAAATCCTGGCCACATAGTAAATGCTTTTAAGTCAATTAACCAAAAAAAAAACCTGTGACTTATGGGGAATTTCAGTAAGTTTAGTTAGTAATATTATTTATATTATCGCCCCAAATCTAGCACTAATATTTAATAAATGTGTTGATGAGGGCAGTTTCCCAGACCTCATGAAATATAGTAAAAAAATACCCTTGTTTCGAAGTGGTAATAAAAGTGATCCTAGTAATTTTAGGCCTATTTCTATATTACCGGCACTGAGTAAAATATTTAAAAAAATTATACTAAATCAAATATTACAACATTTTAAAACAAATAAATTATTGCACAGTCAACAATTTGGATTTAGTAAAGGTCGGTCAACTACTGATGCCGGTGTTGCTCTTCTGCAACACATTTTTGATGCCTGGGAAAATTCGCAAAACGCAATTGGTATTTTTTGCGACTTGTCTAAAAGCTTTCGATTGCGTTGAACCTGCCACACTCCTGTGTAAACTACGCCATTATGGGATTAGAGATAACGCTCTGAATTTAATAGCATCTTACCTTTGTAATAGATCACAGTGCGTCGATGTTAATGGAGTCAAGTCTTCTGGTTCCCCAGTGCATATGGGGGTTCCACAAGGCTCGATTCTAGGTCCTTTGTTATTTGTGATTTACATTAACGACTTGCCTTTCTTCGTTTGAGGTATGTGTGATATTGTGCTATTTGCTGATGATACCTCTCTTGTATTTATGATTGACCGTAAAAAACAAACTTTGACGACGTAAATAGTGCACTGTCGCAAATCTTACATTGGTTTACTACCTACCAATGAAATCCTCCTAGCCAGTTTCGGCCACGGCGGCCAATCTCAACGGAGATCAGCCAGGTACGCAGGAGATATTATAGTGCACAAGTGTGTGCGCAATACACAGGTGCACTCGCTATTCCTTCACTATCATAGTCCGGTGAGACGGCAATCCGACATGACCGGGGAGAGATCAGGCGCAGGACCAACGGCTTTACGTGCTTTCCGAGGCACGGGGGTGTCACACCGCCAACTTCCTGACTCCGAGCTGCGACTGAGTAAATTTTAAGATGGAAAAACCCAGTCACAATTTTTTTGGCTCGACCCGGGATTCGAACCCAGGACCTCAGCGCGCAAATCGTACTCGTAATGCGTACGCAATACCACTACGCCACCGAGGCAGTCAACACCTCACTGTGTTATAATAACCAAAGTTAATAACTATTCCTGACGTGGTATTGTACTCTGTGAACATTCGATTACGTAATAATTGACGAACGAACAATAAATAGCGAGTTGAAGATAATTCATTTGTGACTTACTATGTGTGCCCACGTATACCTATATCGGCCGCCACTCTGTCTCCGACATACCTATATTTCAAGGGAGTTTAAAACCAAATCAAGTATAGATACACAATAATTTGATATTAAACAAGTGAAATACAATAAAGTATAGGGTATATTTTAACCTAATTAATAAAAAATAGACATGTCTTAAAATCGCCTAAATTTACGATCTCAAGGACTTTACTCAAAAGAAATTGTCAGGTGTTTCCTCACACTTTAAAAAACTTATTTTGAGTAATATTATTACATTAGAATGGATTAAAATGACACAACAATTGAAAGCATAATGTTAAAAATTATTTACACCAACCTACTTGATTGCTTTCGTGTAATATCAACACCTGATGAAATATTCATAATTCACAAAATGTAGTCAGCTTGTAGATGCTCTGGTATTTTTAGCAGGCGTATAACCTATTTTGTTACTTTTCTTCGAAAGGGGGACGAGGGGGGGTACATAATGTTCTAGCGAAATTTCCTACTTACTCTGAACTATCAAACACAAGTATCATTAGGTCAGGGTTTCGTGGCGTTTTTATTATATGACAGAATTTTTCAAACACTTCGATTACTTTTTTAAACTTTAATTTAACCATAAAATATAGCGTCTTTTTAAAAAGAAACAGTTGCATTTATATAAGTGTATCCTATTAAACCGTTTTATTTATAAAATACTTCTCCAAACTATTGCGAATACCACAAATATCTTTCTTAAACAGTGAGGTCATTTTCGACGGTGTTCGATACTTCAACTTTGGTGCTATATATTAGGTAAAATAAAGTGATTAGACGGGTAAAAATTATAAAACTTGAAAGGTCATATTGTCCCCTTTCCACAATGCATTTTAGTTTCCAGTTATCAGACATTCAGTCTATGGGAACGTTCCACAGTGCGCGTCGTGTGCCGGGTCGGTCACTTCCCTGTAACATGGTTGAGGAGGCCGATGGCTGGCACATGCGTCATACTCGTGAACGGGTGCTGCTTGTGTGGACTGGTCTGCTCTGTTTGATGGTTGACTTTATTTTTTACTTAAAATTAAACATGTAGGTGGTTATTTCACTTAGGTACTCTCCGTTAATTTTCGCATTTAATATCCATCTTTAAAATTGAAGTAATATTGTGATTTTCAAATTGTAAAATATATATATTTTAAAAAAATTATAAAAGGCCTACGCTGAGTTTCTTGGTGCTTCTTCTCAGGTCAGTGGGCTTTTCCGAAGCACCGGTAGAATCTTTTAGTAAAACAACATTGTGAAAAATGACGTGTAAAAGTGCCCTTAGGGGTCTAATTACTGAATAAATGATTTGAATTCGAATATTACGGGAGTTCAGAGTGCTAAAGAAGTGTTATTTTTATTGCGTTATAATAAAAAAATTAAAACATAGTATGTATTAACTATAATCTTAGGTTTCTATATATATTGACAACATATATAAATGTAAATTCTTACGCTAAATAAAATAATATTAAACTTAGCTTTATTTAACCGGCACATGCGACACTATCGTACATCGTATTAAAAGCCGTCTAATTATATATAGCGTACTATACATCGACCTGTGCCACAAGTTAGCGTATCATTTAACTTCCCAATTTTTTTTATTTTTTTTTTTTATTTATTTGGGAAACTACCCAATGAATGAGCATGTTGTTTTTAATAAATTGTAGATAAAATTGTGTATTTAATATTATTTTTTGTAAGAAAAATATATTTAAAAGAATAATAGTGTAGTAATCAACTGTATATTAAAATTTCAGGTAAGTACTTACATAATCAAGACACGCGGCAGCGTGTCAAGCCAAGCAAAAAAAAAAAGTCTAAGCTGCCTAGTGTAGTTTCACCCGAACCATTTGGAGCGACTTTTGACGACTCTATAACTCAAAATCTATTTAACGTAAATACATGAGATTTGGTTTATGTATTAAAGCCCCGTAAGTTAACTAGAATCCCAAATTTCATAAGTATAGGTCAAACGGTCATTGAGATACTAACATCCAAAAATCGGCTTTTTTATCACTGACATATAGATCAAAAACCTAACCCACTTCCAGATGACCTAGAAAGTTGAAATTTGGTATCCAGGTAGGTAATTGTATGTATACTAAGGAAAAAATCTGAAAACAGTATATTTTTAAGATTTGAAAAATTTTCCAAGCAATCGGAAAATCTGCATACTATCTATAAATTATCGTTAGAATAATTAACGTTTAGGCGTACACGTCCATTGATGCTTTATTTTAATTTAAATACTATTTACCTTGATCCATTAATTACTTTCCCTCCGTATTACTTTTGCTTCATAGTTGCTTGAATTTTTCTATAAATTATCCGACTTAAGACAGAGCTGTTGTGGCATACAGCGGTAGGTTCCTATAGATACGTTATAGGCATCAGCAACTCGTGCCCGCTCTTCAGTCTTTTATCTTATAATATACTAGCTGTTGCCTGCGGCTCCGCCCGCGTTAAAAAGTTTTTCCGGAGAAAAGTCCCGCTTTATACTTTTCCGGAATAAAACGTAGCCTAAGTTACTCCTTATTGCATCAGCTACCTCCCAATAAAAGTCCCGTCAAAATCGGTACAGCCATTTCAGAGATTAGCCGGAACAGACAGACAAAAATTGAAAAAAAAAATATTTTGGTGTATGTACCGTATATATATTCATAGGATATACATACATACATACATATACACTCACGCCTTTTATCCCCGAAGGGGTAGGCAGAGGCACAACTAGTACACCCACTTTTCGCCATTATTCCGTCCCATGATGTGATAGGGGGCGAGCCTATCGCCATATCGGGCACAAATTCCAGACTCCGAGCTGATACAGAATAGAAAAACTCAATATCATTATATATTCATTGGATATCTATACTAATATTATAAAGCTGAAGAGTTTGTTTGTTTGTTTGTTTGTTTGAACGCGCTAATCTCAGGAACTACTGGTTCGAATTGAAAAATTATTTTTGTGTTGAATAGACCATTTATCGAGGAAGGCTTTAGGCTATATAACATCGCGATGCAACTATTAGGAGCGAAGAAATAATGGAAAATGTGAAAAAAAAACGGGGAAAATTATTCATCCTTGAGGGCTTCCATTGCGTGCGCTGCGAAAACGGTCCAAGATACCAAAAATATATGTATGAAAGAATTATTCCTCTTGAAATGATCTAAAAAAAATGTCCGCGACAGTATATGTCTATCTTTTAAGATTAACTCTCTAGAACCGTTTTTATGGTAATCAAATTTGGTCGAAATTAATGCATTATTTGTTAAGAGTTGTATCAACGTCATAATATTAATCTACTAGCTTTTGCCCACGGCTTCGCCCGCGTTAATAAGTTTTCCCGGGCTAATTTTTCAATTCGAACCAGTAGTTCTTGAGATTAGCGCGTTCAAACAAACAAACAAACAAACTCTTCAGCTTTATAATATTAGTATAGATTTACTTCTGTTTAGAGCTTAAGTTAAACATTTCTGATTTCTACAATGTTTATTTACATCTTTAGACGTTTATGATTTTGACAAATGAGATGACATTGGACGTTGTATGATACTTGCGAATCATAGAGTTTAAGTAATTATTAACATAGAGGTTTTATACCAAGAGGACTTCATCGCGTGCACATAGCAGAACGATGAAGCGGTTTACGGCTTTTAATACATTATTTATTTTCATTCTAAAATAAGTAATTTCATAAACATTGATCAAAGGTACCTTGTTACGTATTTGTTTTAATTACTTAACTAAATATTTTAATAATTAATATCTTTACAAAAAGTAATGATATCCCATCAAAAACATAAATGTGAAATAGGGAAGCCAAGTCTAATATTCAGAATATGCGTGCTTGTCAACTTCGCCGACAAAAGAATTGAAATCTTAATGGTTGCCAAGCTCTGTAGATAATCCTGAAAATTATTTATAAGAATACACACCATTCTAAAATAAATTGAAACTAATATTTCTCTGTTTTTCTGCTACGACATAGTATGATATTTAAAAACATAACTTCTTAAATTTGAATAGTCGAATCATTTACACAAAGCAGATAACTTAGTATAAATTTAAGCTCAAGATTTGTCTTGGCTAGTTTTATCAGAAAACATTTTTTTTCGAAGAGTAGGATATGTTGACTTTACAATATAAAAACAGTAACATAAAGATAAGTTTATTAGCCAAATATAAGAAAAATTATATGTGAAGACTAGCCCAGCCACGGGGTATATCTATGCTGCAGAAGCTTGATTAGTGACGACGGAACACTGAGATTTGATACTTGGCGGAGTTAATTTCAATGGATGGAAGTTAATACCTTTGGTGAATAAATATTAAGTGAAGTAATAATTGAGCCCCCAAGTCGTTTAAATTTATGTCTTGTAACACTACATCATTTTCGTGATTGGCTATCTAGGCTTGCAGAAGTGGATATAGAATAATCATGCTCTTGAATTGGCTCATCCAATATGACGTGATTATGAGAAGACATGAATTCAGGATTATCTACTTCGGCAGGTACCTAATACCGACAATTCTATAACAATAGGTGTAATGTATTGAAATCACATTGTGATTATTAAAAAAAAAAACATGTGTATAAAAATGAACAGTCAAGGTAGGTATACCATAAATTGACTATTTAAGATACGTTTTTCCATAAGCATCTACAACGTAAAAGTCGCTAAGTAATGCATTTTACAAACGAATAAGTATGTACGAACGCACTAAACTACGCTAAGTGTTAGCGTAGTGTTATTCGGACTTTGAGCTAAGCGGCTCAAATTTTCTAAAAAACGTAGCGTGTTACTATAAAACAATGAATAGTTAGAGTTACTGATAAAGTTTGTAAAACTAGGCAATCACGTCTAACACAGCGACAACTGTTGTTAGATTAATGTAAATCAACAAGCGGTGCGTCCTATCCCCGTGTAGACTCCGATAATAATAGTTAGCGTTGTTAAAATGGACCAATTACAAAAAGTACCTTTACTTAGCGTTTAATAAAATTTCTAACTTCGTTATTTTTGTATATTTTTTCACGATTTTTTTCACATATAAAAAAACATGTTTTAAGCAACTTGGCATAAAAAAACGATTTTAGTAAAATTCGAGTTAGCGTAGTTGTTGGTGTCGATATAGTATTGTGATATTTTTAATCTTGTTTTGCTACTTGTGCTGCCCTCTTTTAGCCCGGCTGGGTACTAAAGAACGGGACAGCCTTTTGGTGCGTGACAGTCTTTGTAGTTCTAAGTATTTTTACTAGATGGCCCTGTTTTATTAATCAAAAATGCAAAATCATGCATATATTTTGTCGGTTTTCGTAAGTTTTACACTTGAGTGATTTTTTCACACGTTTCTCGTTTTTGCACACCGTTCATTTGTTTCTATCTATATCTACAAGCAAAATAGTGAAATAGAAAAGATCTCAAAACCGAACTAATAGCAACATTTTCTGCATTAAGCTGCTAACAGTGATCTACGAACAATATATGTAATAGGATAAACATTATAAATTAGTATCCCAGTTAATTGCATCATACAACATTAAAACGTGTCATTAAAACTTGGTTTTTTCAACTGTAGTTATCTTTTTCAGGGTCCTACTCGCTCGCAGAGCTACGAGTGCTCCAGAACCAGGTGTTGCGAGCGCGTCCAGCTTAAGACTAAGTGCCACGAATGTCCTTCAGCGTTGAGGGCGTACAGTTGTACTATAACGCTCACTAGATGGCAGGCGTATCTGCACAGTGTTGTGCATTGATATAGGGAACGTGCACGAACTATAACAGGCAGCACAAAATCGACACAAGAGCCGCAGGTGGATGAAAAAAGAAGTAATAACTAGATAAATAATAATAAATTTGTTTATATTTTCGTTTAATGCAGATTTTTTTTTTTTATATTGAATCATGGATTGAATATTATCTTCAAAACCTCTTTATTTTTATTAATTACGTAATGAGACATTTCTAAGGCTGCCATCATCTAAATTGCCGTCGCCGGATAAACACGGCAAAAATCCCGGACATTTGGGCGAAATATGGGTCTTTCCCCGGACACCTCTGAAAAAATATTTTGCCGTTCCATGCGGGGAAATGCATGAATTTTTAACTAAGATTTATTTCAATTTGTCGCTTATCTATAAAAAAAGGATTTCCCCGGACAACAAAAGTGTCCGGGTTTTGCCCGGAAAATTTTTTAAACCCCTGCCGGACGGCCCCCGGACGCCCTTCAAACTAGGACAAATCCGGGGAAATCCGGACGGATGGCAACCCTAGACATTTCTAAATAATTTTGCAACTCTTAACTATGTATGTTTTAAACAACTTTTATTATTTTTACTGATTATTTTTTATTGACTGCCTCGGTGGCGTAGTTGTATTACGGTACGACTGCAATGCTGAGGTCTCGGGTTCGATCCCCGGGTCGGGCAAAGTGATATTGAGTTTTTCAATTCAGTATCAGCTCGGAGTCTGGAATTTGTGCCCGATATGGCTCGCCCCCTATCACATCATGGGACGGAATAATGGCGAAAAGTGGGTGCACTAGTTGCGCCTCAGCCTACCCCTTCGGGGATAAAAGGCGTGAGTGTATATGTACATGTATGTATGTATTATTTTTACCGATTTTAACATATCCACGAAATGTAAGTAGTACCATGGTAGTACTTAGGCATTATTCTTGGGTATTTTGATGTTTTGGAGAATCTAGATACACAACAATGCATTATCAACAAATTAAATGTTATTTTTCAAACTTATAATCATTAGGGGCGGTTGCGGACGACAACTTAGACGTGAGTCGGAGGAAGCCCGCAGCCGTCCCTAATGCGCCGAAGATGGCCACCGCGGAGTTTTAGTTGGTATGCCGTGCAGTGCAGGTACATAGGTTAGGGACTCAGCCCGGCGGTCGCCCGACAAAAAAAAATTCAAAGAAAGCATAAAATCAACAAAAAAATTTCAATCCTTAACAGGTTTTCGTTGTATGAGTTTTAAATGTAGTCCTCCTTGGGCCCCGATGAGGTTTCTACCCGGTTGTGAAAACCAATTTTGATTCTGATTTTACAGAAGAATTTGTTTTTCGTATTATGTTCTGTTACATATAAAATAATGTACCAAATCAAACATAGGAAACTACCCTATTAGCCGTATTGTTTAAACGACCATTTTGTCAATGTGTATCATTGAGCGTACATCGACAAGTATTAATCCTTTCGATAGTATTATAAAAATAAATGCTTTTTGATTAATCCAATCGATAACTTTCGTAGACAGAGAAACGAAGTATGAAAAACTGAGTGTTTGATTTACCAATGTTATTTTTTCAATGCCGCAATCCAGAAGAACCATAAAATCAAGTCTTTTACATACGTATAGTATAACGGCGGAGAAACATTTGCCCAATCAATAACGTCTTTTGTGACTTCGTAAACTTGGAAAAGGCTTATGATCATGTGCCGAGGAATAAACTTTGGGCAACGTTACCATTAACGTATGGGACTGAGGGCCGCCTAGTAAGAGCATTGAAGTCTCTATAATGAAAACTCTCTATCATGATAGAGTGTTGGGAGTTACCATGCTAAAGGGAGCAAAAATATGGATTCGCTATACTGTGCTGCTGTCGACGGTTACCTACGTACGGCAGTGAATGCTGGTTTGGCAGAAGAAGCACGAAAGTCGAGTAAATGCAGTGGAAATTCACTTCTTACGGAGTATACCTATTATGTAGTCACTATTTCTTACCGCATGGAGATGATGAGCTCAATTCATTTAATCGAAATAAAGAACTAATAAGTTAACACAACAGTCATTTAGTCTTAAGCGATACGAAGATCGCTAGCTAGCTAGTCTTATAATATAATGATTGTACCAATATTGACGGGACAACCACGTCAGTTTCTTGACGTTTCAACAAGTAGCTATTTATTTATTTAACACTTTATTGTACATCAATGCAAGCGTATGTTAGGTTATGACATCATATTCATATAAACACAAAATAAAACTAAGATGATAAAAACACAAGTACAATTGGGGGTCTTATCGCATTCCGCAATTTCGTACAGACAACCTTGGATGCATTGGAGAAGATAAGAAATTTAATAGAGGGTCGTCGACTGATACAGAAAGATAAAGTGTAAACTCTGATATGTAAAGGACGATGATGTACCTATTAATTTAAATTATAATACCTTCTATTGCATACAATAAATATATGTTTATAATAATAAAATACATATATTGATTCATTAATATTTATCAAAAATAAAATACACAATAATATCATACATACACACATAATACCATAAACACTAGCATAAATATTTCCAAATGTATAATAATTATAATATACAAAGAAAGTAGAAATATAATTTTAGGACAGTGACAAATAATGTTGCTTAACAAGTCTTTTAAAAGTCCAAAGAGATTTGGCCCTTCTTACTGACACAGGCAAGTCATTCCACAAACGAGCAGCATGTACTTTAAATGACTTACTTATAAACTGCGTCGTGTGTTTGGGAATTTCTGGTTTCAGACTCTCTGATGATCTCATGGTTCGTGAATGTGTGCTACTCAAGAAGTGGAAGCGCTCTTTTAAATGAGAAGGTGAAATGGGACGAAACAAAATACAGTAAAGCAGTGTGAGTACGCGAGTATTATAGAAAGCCATTTGAGTTTTGTCCGCAATTCTGACACATGATCAAACTTGCGTAGTCCAAATATGAATCGAATGCAAAAGTTCTGAAGTCTCTCAAGTTTTTCAAACTGGACTGCAGTAAGGTCGAAATAACAGGCATCTGTATAATCAAACAGAGGGAAGAGAAGAGATTAAACAAGTGCAATTTTTGTGGGGAAGGGATGGAGATTACGTTAACGTCGCAAGGACCCTTTTTTTGTTTACGCGGAGAAAGTGACTTATTACTACCGCCCAGTGTTCAAAGGGAACGACTAAGCGGTTATGTTGGGTTCACCGTGCCTTACGACCCGACGTTGAGCCGCCCGGAGAGATGGAAAACGTCGGGCGACCGCCGGGCCGAGTCCCTAACCTATGTACACCGCACGGCATACCAACCAAAACTCCGCCGTGGCCATCTTCGGCGCATTAGGGACGGCTGCGGGCTTCCTCCGACTCACGTCTAAGTTGTCTTCCGCAACCGCCCCTGCGCGTACCGCTGTTGCGGTCCGTCTCCTGCTGTTGCGGGGGCTCAGAAGCCCCCGTACACCGAAGGACGCCCCCGGCGTCAAAGGCAGCGTGAGGCCTAACAGCCACGCTGCCGTCCATCACGGGGGTCACAAAAGTTGGCTAGACTAATGGGTGGACGGCCCCTTCCGCCCACCCGTGACCCCCGGAGGCCCCTATTAGTCGCCTTTTACGACAGGCAGGGAATACCGTGGTGGAATTCTCGAAACGCCCCCAATCCACAGGGCGGGACCACCACTGCGCTGGCGATCCCTCTCAGCACTCTCCTTCCGCGAGAGGACCACCTCGCAGAAGTGGGCCACCGCCTGCCAGGCCTCCCGGCCGCCGACCATGGAAGCGACCACGGCCGGCAGTGAGAGGTCTTCTCCGACGACTGCTCTGAGAGCGCTGCGTTCTTCAACCCAGGCTGGACAAAACTCCAATATGTGTTGGGCCGTGTCCATTGGGCAGTTGTCACAATAGTGACACACGGGCGACTCCTCTATCCCCACCACCCGACACAGGAACTCACCGAAGCAGCCATGCCCAGTGAGCACCTGCGTCAGGCGGTGAGTTGGACTACTTGACGACTCGACATGATCTTGGTCTTGTCCATGTTCATCCTGAGACCCACCAGTTGAGAAACTCGGTTGAGGTCACTGAGCATTGTGCTCAGACCTTCCAGCGATTCTGCCAAAACACCGATATCATCGGCAAAACGAAGGTGAGTGATGTATACGCCATTGATGTTGATGCCGAGTCCTTTCCAATCCAAGAGATTGTAAGCATCTTCCAACGCGACAGTGAACAGTTTCGGAGAGATAATATCTCCCTGTCTCACGCCTCTGTGTAGTGGAATAACCTTCGAACTATGTTCTTGTACTCGGACCAACATGTTGGCGTTGTTATACAAGCACCTCAACACTTCGATGTACCGATGATCAATGTGGCACCGCTGTAGAGACTGAAGCACAGCCCAGGTCTCGATCGAGTCGAAGGCTTTCTCATAGTCCATGAACGCTAAGCAAAGTAGCAAGTTATACTCTCCAGTTTTTTGTAGAACTTGCCGCAGCGTATGGATGTGGTCTATGGTACTATAAACTTTACGGAATCCGGAAGCCTGCGCTCGAGACGATTCGTGATGACTCTTGAGAACAGCTTGTAAACATGACTCAAGAGTGAGATGGGCCTGTAATTCTTCAATAAGGCGTTATCACCTTTTTTGAAGAACAATATCACCACACTCCTGTTCCATGCCTCGGGCGTTATACCCTGGAGCAGAACGAAGTTGAATAGCTTCTGAAGGAGTAAGAGTTCGGTATCACAGAGTCAAAAATACAGTAAAAAAATATGGATAAATTATCACTTTCACATGGAGTATAAAACAATCTACGACACTTTAGATAGCATCATCTTTGCCTAGTTGCGCTCCGTTGCGTTAGTCACGGCTTAATTACCGCAGGAATACTTTTCGGAATAAAAGTTAGTCTATGCACTAATTCAGGATGTCAACTACGGCTATATCAAATTTTATCAAAACTGGTCCAGCCGTTTGAACGTGAAGACGTAACAAACGTGCACATACATACTTTCTCACAAATTTTCGCCATTATAATATTAGTGTGATTACCAATTGGGCATAGTGACACCGTATTAGTAACATGTTGATACTATGAATAAAATATAATTAATTGGATGTGTATAAATTAAGCCAATCATAAGTCAATCTGATTTTTTGCTGTGCTCTGATTGGCTCATTTAAATCGGATCAACATTTTCCGTAACTATCGCAAGGTGGATTTGTATATCGGATCAACTTCGGCAAATGCTAGTAAGCAGTCCCGTGAGTGTAGATGTTGATCCCGTTGGAGCCATATTAGTTACCAGAAATGCATATTGGATAAACAAAAGGCGCCGGATCAACATGCATTTTTGGATCAACAAAGTGCTCGCGTGAAGTCGCGTCTAATCAACATTTTCCGTATAGAGATCTCTATATTCTCTATCTCAAATTTAAACTGAACGTTATTGACTGTGTTGACTATTCTTTTCCAGTGCTTTTATTATTTTATTGTAATTAATTATTTGCATGCAATCAAAAATTAGTTTTTAATGATGCCAAAGAAGTATAACTTCTCACGCACGTACATACGTACACGCACCGATTTTTTTTTTATTATATTAACTTTCTAAATATGTTTAAAATTATTAGTAATCGTTATACTTACTGCATTTATGATTGCATTCAATTCCACATAGCTTAAAGTAATAAATAATATCTAGATTAGATACTGATTAATTAACTCATTCATCGCATTATTTGCACAGTGCAATATAATTGACCGACTTCAAAGAGGAGGTTCTTTATTGGGTCCGTATGTATGTATGTATGTATGTATGTATGTTTGTATGTATGTATGTAAATTTGTATGGCCGCGAGTTTCTCAAAAACTACTGATCCGATTTGGATGTGGTTTTCGATATTCCAATTTATATTTTTCAGGGAAGGTTTTAGTATATAATTTATGAAGATCTGATGAAGATCTTCGGAGATACACAATGGAACTCTTCAATAACTAACAGTAGATGACTCGCGATTGCAGCAAACGTATATCTATGATGTATTGTTTACACCATTCCATAATTAACTAACAAAAAAACAAGAAATAAAATCTTTTTAACGAAAATAAACCGACTTCTCAACAAAAAATAATTAAAATTTGTATTCGCTTAGTATAAACATATATTTGGAGTCGGTGCCTAATTTAAATTGAACAATGTTTTCGTACATATGTTTGTGTATTTCCTTTTCCTTAGCTTAGCTGGTAATTTAAATACCAATAAACCGATTTCGATGAAATTTATAAGGGATATACTTTAAGACCTTGGGAAAGACCTAGGCTACTTCTTATCTCGGGAAAAAATAAACTGGGACTTTAATCCCGGAAATATTTTCTTGTTGTTGGGCGGAACCGCAAACAAATAAGTACTTAATATGAAGATAGTTTGAGACCCATGGGAGGACACAACCTACTGCTTATCCCGAAAAAATATAAACCGGAACCTTTGTCTCGGTTTTATTCTCGCGAGTGGGGTGGCCAAACCACTCCACCGATTTCTATGAAATTTGGTAAGAGATAGTTTAAAACCTTGGGAAGGACCTACACTACTTCTGATCCCGGGAAAAAATAAACCGGGATTTTATCCTGGAAAATATTTTCTTGCGGGTGGAACCGCAATACACAGCCTATTGCTTTCACAAATCGCAAATTCACAAGTGAACACACCACCTTACGATGCGCACGATATCGTCATGGTGCTAGCAGATCGCCAGCGACGAATAAATAATGTAATTATTGTGGGTATATTTGAAAATAATGAAAGTGATTTAACGCTTAGAAAAAAACATGATTCAAATCAAGTAATGAATACCTTAAAAAGCATATATGATGATTGTCCAAACCCCATCAAAATAATTAGACTTGGAAAATATAACCAGGATAAAAAGCGGCCAATAAAAGTATGTTTTCAATCGAACGACATACCTAAATACATTCTACGAAACAGGACTACACTGAATGGAGATATCCGGATCTATGCAGACCAAACACTGTCTCAAAGAAGCTATTTAATTAATATAAAGCAAGAATTAGCACGCCGCGAGCGTTACGGGGAAAAAAATCTCATTATAAAATATATAAATGGAGTGTCAAAAATTGTACATAGATTAAAAAAAAACACCGATACTATAAAATGAGCCTATTAGTAATGACTCAATTTGCCAACCCCATATTAAATATACATATGAGGAAATAACAACTGACTCCACATCACTCACCTTCTTCTATGCAAATGTACGAAGTATACAATCGCGTGGTAAATTTGACGAGCTGAAATGTTTGATTGAGGCATTCAAATTATTGCTTGAAACTTGGATTCAGGATGATTCTGAAGCAAACTATTCATTGCAAAATTATTCTCATGTTTACAACTACAGAAAAGATAAGAGAGGTGGAGGCGTATCTATCTATATACACAACTACATCAAGTGTGACATCTCTGAAGAATATTAGGTAGATGGAATTCATTTTTTATGGATTTACCTACAACGCTATGCACTGCACGTCGGTGCAATCTATAAGCCGGACAAAAAGAATGTCAAAATATTTTTGGACAAATTATCGGAGCAATTTTATAATCGTAAAAGAGGATTTATATTTGGGGATTTTAACATAGACCTTCTATCAAATGGGTCAGATACGCTCAATTATCTTACAACATTGCAAGAAACCGGTTACAAGATCCTACTAATATTATAAAGGCGAAAGTTTGTAAGAATGTATGGATGTTTGGATGTATGGATGTTTGTTACTCTGTCACGCAAAAACTACTGAACGGATTTCGATGAAATTTGACACGGGTAGATCATGTCCTGGATTAACACATAGGGTACTTTTTATCTCGGGAAAATATAAATCGGTACTTTTATCCTAAAAAAAACCTTTTAACGCGGGCGGAGCCGCAAAGCAAAAGCTAGTTGACTTATAAAAATATAAATGAAGACGATTAGGTACTGGTGCTTGTCGATTATAAACATTGTTGCAACTGCGGTATATAAGTGGTTTCGTGATATTTCAGCAAGTCATTACGGTAGAAGCGTAGGGCGAGTAAGAAGTATCAACCTATATTAATCATGGTGCTATTATACTTAGCTCTCGGGTTAGTGACAGCGGCAGTGGTTTTATATAGGTACTTCACAAGAAACTTTGACTATTGGAAATCAAGAAATGTCGTCGGTCCGGAGCCAGTCGCGTTTTTCGGAAATATAAAACAGACGGTCCTCAGGAGAAAAAATATGGGCGTAATTTTTCAAGAAATATACAAACAGTTTCCTAGCGAAAAAATTGTTGGGGTTTACCGAATGACTACACCATGCCTATTGATTCGCGATCTTGATATTATAAAACGCATTATGATTAAAGATTTTGACGTGTTTGTTGACCGCGGAATTGAGTTCAGTAAAGAAGGTTTGGGAGCTAATTTATTCCACGCAGATGGTGAGACTTGGAGAGCCCTCAGAAATCGTTTCACGCCAATATTCACGTCCGGTAAACTGAAGAACATGTTATACCTAATCACTGAACGTGCAGACAAGTTTAGCAATTACGTAGAGAAGTTGTGTTATGATCAACCGGTACAAGAAGTTCACGGTCTTATGCAAAAGTACACTATGGGCACAATTTCCGCATGCGCTTTCGGAGTTGACATTGATACTCTACATGACAAGCTCGACACTTTCCTTTTGGTCGATAAATTAGTTCTAACTCGTAGCCGCGCACTCGAATTGGATATGATGTACCCAGGTGTTTTAAAAAAGTTAAAAACTTCAATTTTCCCCCAGATAGTGACAGATTTCTTCTATGACCTTGCGAAAAATGTTATGACGCAAAGAGGAGGAGTGCCCTCTGACCGAAAAGATTTCATGGACTTAATATTAGAATTGAAACAGCAAGGACAAGTGGAGACGACACAACGCAATGATGAAAGCCAAAAACTAACCTTAGCATTTACTGATGATGTGATAGCAGCTCAAGCGTTTGTCTTCTATGTGGCGGGATATGAAACAACTGCTACTACAGTCTCTTTTCTTTTGTATCAGTTGGCATTGAATCCCGATATACAAGATAAACTATTAGCAGAAATAGATCAAGCCCTAGCAGATAACAATGGTGTGGTAAATTACGACACAATCCAAAGTATGGGGTATTTGGAAAAAGTATTTAATGAAACTCTTAGGATGTACCCAATTGCTAACTTACTGCAAAGGAATGCTAAAGCAGACTACAAGATTCCTGGTACCGATGTTATAATTGCAAAAGGAACGACTGTTTTAGTATCGTCTATGGGGATGCACTACGACGAAAAATACTTTCCCAATCCCCATATATTCGATCCCGAGAGATTTTCTCCTGAAAATGTGGGTAAAATACATCCGTGTTCTTATATACCATTTGGCATTGGACCAAGAAATTGCATAGGTAAGATTTTTTTCAGCTTATTATTATACGACTACTTTAAAATATAATACTGTCATAAATGTCGACATCCAAATAAATGTCTAATATTTAATACCTACTGTGGCGGCATAATTAACAACACCGCCACCTATCAACATTGGCTGGGAACTACGACATTAAGTAGCCATGAAAAACAATAACCTTGGCGAGATCCCAGATTAAATATCGTGAAATTATACAAAGAAAGTTTACGTTTATAATAAAAAGTACTCACGTTCCCGTGAGGTACATTAAGGCACTTTTGGAGATCAAATGCTGCTGTAAGGATTGCATTATTTCGTAACGCTGATTCTTTATCTTTTGTTTCCATTTTTCTAGCCATCTCTTTTTCTTTTAAAAGCTCTTCATGCTTCTCTTTATCTGTCTGTATAACTTGCTTGTTATTTTCATAAATGTGGCATTGTTCACAAACATCTTTTTTAGGTTTATGAAAACCTATATTGATATTTTTATTAATGATATCTCTGTATTGTCTCACGGTAGTCGCTACACTTTTGCAAACAAATACACTTCTAAAAGTGTATTTGTTTGAAGCAAACCATTCGTTATATAAGTTGAACATTTTTGGAAAGGATAAAGAGCCCTCAAGATATTTTTTGCTCGATTTTTGTCGAGTATAGTGTGATTCTACAGGGGAAAATGCTTCAACGTGATCTATAACACTGCGAACGATATCTTCATTGATAATCTTTGGATGATTAATGTGTCTACCACGCTGATCTGTTTCAATAAATCCATTTCCTGTAGCGGACTTTTCTAAAGCTGTATAAACAAAATTAAAACTAATAGAAAGGGTTCTCAAGAACATAGTTTTACAAACAGATATTTTTGTAGTCTCAATATTATCTCCTTGACTGCTTGGAAGGTAATAAACAATAGTGTGAAGACGCCTTGAATTTTCTTTATCCACGGTAAATCTTTTCTTTTCAGCTCTTACAGCATACCTTGCCAAAAAATCCCATTGTCTTGAGTGGTCTCCAATACTCCAAAACATATCAAAAATTCTTTGCCGCATAGCTTCTGTTAATTTCTCACTGCACTTTTTCCGACAAGTTACAGGGCAAAAAGTTTTCATAATTCTTTTACTATGTATTGTTCCGTTTCTACTGACATATTCCAAACCTCTATTAACATTACATTTTCTCTCCTGATCCTTCCATTTTTTATGAAAACTTTCTCTTAGCCTTCCTTTGTCTTTCTTAGCAGTGGAAATCCGCTTACGACGTTTGACATTATTAGATGGTGAGTATGTAATATCATTCATGTCAGATGCAGGGGTGGCGACCGCAGGACTGTCAATTAACTCGAAATCAACAGGTGATGGGCCAAAATAATTATACGACGATGGTACTGGAGTCATATCACAAGAAATTTTTAATAACGCTATTGTGGATGGGCAAATTACCTGGAGTGTTGTCTATGACTGATGGTGATCGATCTGCTTTTTGAGTTCTATTCTATTTTTCGCGCCCTATTTGACTGCATTATATTACCAATATCAATTAAACATATACAACGAAATAAAACATATACATCCACATTTACTTTGTCCACTAATTTTATGACACAAAAATATTAACTTAATTGCATGCGCACTCGCCGCCATTCATCGTATACTGAGCTGAAATAAACTTGTATCGATGCGTCCCCCCTCACGCCCCGCGTACACTGGTACGATGTTATTTGGATCATTAGACAATGTACGATTTTAACTGATATTGAAATTGATTTAGTATACGTGAAATTTTCTCGGTAAATACTGTTCTTTTTATTTTTTTTATAACACTTACATTAAGATCATAGTTTATTGTGTATGTTTATATAAAAATAACAAAATACCTAAATTTGTTAGATGACTCAGTATAGGTACTTAGGAGGTATCGAATAAGCCATCGCATTATTTCGATTTTATATTAAAACTAGCTTTTGCCCGCGGCTCCGCCCGGATTAAAAAGTTTTTCCGGGATAAAAGTCCCGGTTTATATTTTCCCGGGATAAAAGTAACCTATGTGTTAATCCAGGATATGATCTACCCGTGTGCCAAATTTCATCGAAATCCGTTCAGTAGTTTTTGCGCGAAAGAGTAACAAACATCCATACATCCAGACATTCTTACAAACTTTCGCCTTTATAACATTAGTAGGATAGAATATAAAATCGAACGTATATACGTAACGAACGGATTTCGATGAAAGGAGACGGGCGAAATTAGGCTTGACCTTTCACTTATGAAACATGTATCAATACCTACTTGTTGCATCCTGAATCCCATATAATTGTAATACATACCTTCATAAAAAATCTAAAACTTACCTAACTGGGAAAAATACTTTAGACCCAATTAGTTTTGTAACTTAAGTACAAGTATTACATTTACTTAAACGCTTCTTTTTGTATCTCAGGTATGCGATTTGCCAAACTTCAAGGTGCTGTGGGACTTGTGAAGTTACTGTCCAAGATCCGTGTGGAACCGTCCAAGGAATCACTTAAACCTATGGAGTACCAACCGGCTAGAACCATCCTCGGGCCACAAGGAGGAATACATTTAAAGCTCATACCACGAAAACCTCTTAAGGCTTGAAAATATTTTGGCTCTTCAATGATATATCTTAGGCCCCGTTTTTTTAACTGTAGCTATCTTTTTGTCAGGGTCTTATTAAGGGCTAAAGTTACGTAAAACTCGATTTTATGCTTTCTTTGAATTTTTTAACCGTTTAATTCGCAACGTTGCACTGGTGCTACCTACAGTCAAAATAAATAAATATTCCGAAGAAACTATAACATTTAATTTTAATTTTACTGACTGGTGTTATGGGACATACTACTGCCAATTATGGAAAAAAAAATTGAATCGACTCCCGCGCATCATTACTTAGTTGTGACCATCTTGGTGTCTCGTCAACAACATGATCCTAGGATTTCCGGTATATTTTAGTAAAAAAAAATACTTTTTGGGAATTTTGATCAGAATTGGCAATGAATTATTGTTTTTAGGAGTATTCTAAATTGTGACAAAGTAAATCTATGTTATGTAAGTAATTGCCTACGGGATATTCCTACATATTCATAGACGTTGCGTATTTACAACAATGCGAAGCTTTCAAACAAGTATAGTTAGTAGTAGTTGTCGCGCGGGTGCAACGTTGCGCTTTTACTAACACTGAATTGGAATTTCGACATTATAATGTTCCTATAATAAATTCAATAATTATTGTTTGATTACTAAAATATACTGCTATACTTGATATTGTAATATATTTGTTTGGTGTTGGTTGAATGCTCCATACCTTTTTTGTTTATTAATTAATTTTTTTTTTATTTTTTTTTAATTAAGGTTTTCTGCTAATAATTTACTATTAAATGCGGCAAAAACTAAATGTGTTCGATTCTCGTTACTCAAAAATAAAAACGAAGTAAATATTGATTTAGACGGGAATAATCTAGAATTAGTACCCTCAACGGTCTTCCTCGGGGTTTCAGTCGATAATAAATTGCAATGGGGACCCCATATTCAAAAAATTGCAAGTAAATTGAGTTCTACCGTCTTTGCTATTAGGAAAATTAGAAATTTAACTGACGTGGCTACGGCGAGATTGGTATATTTTGCTTACTTTCACAGTATTATGTCGTATTGCATTCTTCTGTGGGGTTCTGCTGCAGATCTGCAGACCATTTTTATCTTACAGAAGCGAGCAATTCGTGCCATTTATAACCTTCGCTCTCGCGATTCTCTTAGAGAACTGTTTAAGGAGGTCAATATACTGACTTTGCCGGCCGAATACATTTTTCAGAATATCATGTATGTACGCAAAAACCTTAGTACTTTAAAGATAAACAGTGACTTGCACTGTCTGAACACTAGAAATAAGAATAAACTAGTTGTTCCAAACTTTAGGCTCTGTAAAACGAGTAAATCATATTTAGCAAATGGAATTAAATTTTATAATAAACTTCCCTCCGAAATAACCAGTCTACCCGGACACAAATTCAAGTGTTACGTTAAGCGCGAGTTAATGTCTAAGGGGTATTATAATGTATCAGATTATCTTGATGATCGGTCAGTTTGGAAAATTGGTCCTGCACACCGTGGCTAATCATGTTAATACATATTGAAGCTAATTGCTTAACATATATCATGTGTATCTATCTACAACTGATTATACTTAATATTGACATTGTAATTAATATTAAATCTCTATATGACATTTTTATAATTATCCTCGTTTTGACATATCATTTTGTTAATTGACGACCGACCGATCTTTGTGTTGCGTTTACTTTTAATTTATAAATCAATTATTTAAATAGTGCGTATTGATTGAAATCCACGAAATATTGAAAATAAATCAACGAAGATTATGTTTGTAAATGTAGGCGTCTGCACGCTGTACACCGTTTAATTATAACTATTTACCTAATTTTGTTCTTTAATTTTGTTATGAATTTCTTAGGGATAGTGTTTACTCTTATTTAAATTCCTTCAATTGATTTTAATCCCTATTTTACGGTGATGTGTGTGCATTAGCTTATGTAACTGATCTGACTTTGTAAGCAAAAGACTTGAAAAAAAATATGTAAAGATTCAATGGACAAATGATGACAAAAAAGTAAGCCCGGAGTTTCTTTCTGCCTTTCTTCTTCGGGTAGTCATCGCTTAGGTAGCTAGTGAAAGGCTGGTAGGTTAGCTAGGCTAGGGCCTATAGTGTCCTCACCGGTGAGGATCGCGACGCGTTCCTCCCATAATTTTTGTAATAATAATGATCTTTTATTTTTTATATCCCCTTTCCTGCCAGCCCGAGTTGGCTTTTTAATTTTTAATTTTCATCATTGTTTTTAATCTCAATAAAATTGTCGGTAGTTATATAAGTGACCTTTTGTATCAATAATAATTATTACAATCAATTTAATGTATGACTTATCATAAGTGCAACCATGTTCGCCTACGTGATGAATAAGAAAGAAAGAAAGAAAGAAAGGAATATTTATTATTGGCACAAAAAAAAGAACTAAATACAAAGAAATTATAACATAATTATAAATATTGTGCCAACAACGGGAACCCCCATTCAGCTTCGTGCTGCAGCGTTAGCCTGACTGACACTGCAGCGCTGGTTTTCAATGGGGGACCCAAGTGACGTGCGGACACCAAGTCGGAATGAAAACACCACAATATAACATTAATATTATAACACAACTATTACGTACGACAATTAAAAAATATATATATATAAAAAAGCAATTAAAAATATATACTTAAATAAAATATCTCGCTACTCACTAGCACTGAGGGGCGACGACGGAGGCAAAACACTCGCCAGTCGCCACTACTCGCGCGGCCATAAGCAGGCGAAGTACTTGTCGCGCCGTGCGGTAAAAATAACAATAATAAGTGGAAGAAGATATAAAATAAAAATTAAAATTATAATAAATATGTTACACTGCAGTAATGGCACACAATGGTGTGAACATAATGGTCAACCACTGATATAATGCAAATGCAAGTGTGATTAAATACTTATGGGAAATAAATAACACGGCAATGGGGATACGCAACAAATAATATATCCACATTCTAGCGTGCCGCCACTACGCCGTGAGTGAACGTCATTCCATCTTAAATCAGATCTTACTTTGTGATCTAAAACTAGAAGGTAAGTTGGTAAATGTTTAAAATTTAATTAATATGCTTCTGGATCTGTAATAAATATTGTTTGTAATTGTATTTAAAACTAAATTTACTTTTTTTAGATCGACACGGCGGTGGAATGTTGTTCCAGCAGTGAGTGGCGGCATATTTGAAAGATCCCCTGAATGCAGTGGTTCTATGTTTCGGAATTGACAATGGATTCGTCGTGGAACGTGTGCCGAATGTAAGGTGATCATGTCTCCATGTTAATTTATTATAAAGATACTTGGGCCTTGTTGTATTAAAAATACCAAATAATAAAGTATTTTATTTTATTTAAAATGGGAAAAACAAGAAAGTTTTTGTCTTTAGTCGCACTAGAACTAGCCTCATCTTTCCTTAATTCTCTAGTATGAGCTAAATTAAGCATTGGTCATAGAACATTAACTCTAACGAAGAGGGAGATTGTTTTCAAATTGTTATTCAGTATAACGCGCATATGATCGGGGTTGATCTCGCAGAGATTATATTGATCGCCTTATATCGAACCACCTTCAAGACTAAGCGATGGTACATAACTATCTCTTCACATTTCAATGACATCTATGGATATAAAAATTAAACCGCCCTCAAAAACTACTAGAAAATCTAAAAACCAAAAAATATTTCAATCCTACTAATATTATAAAGGCGAAACTTTGTAAGAATGTATGGATATTTGGATGTTTGGATGTATCATCATTTGTTCCTCTTTCACACAAAAACTACTGAACAGATTTCGATAAAATTTGGCACACGGGTACATCACGTCCTGGATTAACACACAGGCTACTTTTTATCCCGGGAAAACATAAAGCGGGACTTTTATCCCGGAAAAACTTTTTAATGCGGGCGGAGCCGCGGGCAAAAGCTAGTAGTGAATAAATATACAATAGCATTACTTATAACTGGTACCTACCGTGTAAAAAATCTTAATTCATATCAGCCAAAATTCTCCTAAATCATGTTGAGTTATTTGTTTGATTTTACTATACTGTGACTTAAGTCCGCCTTTATACTTGTTGTATAAAAAGTGTAAATAAAAAAAAAATTGCACCCCACCTAGCGGCGGTTTTTAATGGTTGCGTCGCAACAGGTGTGTTTCCTGACTTGATGAAACAAAGCAAAGTGATACCGCTCTTCAAGGCTGGTGATATGGCGGACCCTTCGAACTTTCGACCCGTTTCGGTATTGCCCACATTGAGTAAGTTATTCGAAAATATTATTCTTAATCAGCTATTGAGACATTTTGACAACAATAACTTACTTCCCAGGAAGCAGTTTGGATTTACGAGGGGTCGGTCCACCATCGATGCTGGGGTGGATCTTTTGAAAATTATATTTGAGGCCTGGGAAGAGTCGCATGATGCTCTTGGCGTCTTTTGCGACTTGTCTAAGGCATTTGACTGTGTAAATCATGACACTCTGGTCCGGAAATTACATCACTATGGCGTGCGAAACAGGGTTCTCAATCTTTTGACATCTTATTTGAATAATAGAATTCAGAGGGTTGATGGTAAAATCTCCGTAGGATCTGCGGTTACCATGGGAGTTCCGCAGGGTTCAATTCTGGGACCATTTCTATTTCTTGTATATATAAATGACTTACCCTACTACGTAGGAGATAATCACAAGATTGTATTGTTCGCAGATGATACATCATTAATGTTTAAAATCAAAAGATAGTTATTAAATTATGACGAAGTGAACAATGCTCTCCGTAATGTTGTGCATTGGTTTAATTTAAACATTTTCCCTAGCTACTCGTGGGAACGCATGATGACCAGAAAATTTTAATAATAAAAATCATCAAAATGGCGGCGACGTGACTCGCCACTCGTCACGTCTCGTATCCCATGGTGGCGAAAAGCGGGCTGTAGAAAGCCGCTTTGCAACACTGAATGTTAGAGGAGGGATGGATAGCAAAATAGATGAAGTATCTCAAATGATGAGTGAAAGGAAGATTGATTTACTGTGTGTGAATGAGACGAAACGAAAAGGATGTGACACCATAAAGTACGGCACATATACAGCTTACTGGAGCTGGAGTGTACAGAACCGCCAGGGGCAGACAGGCTGTTGGTCTCATCCTTTCCGAGAGAATGGCAGAATGCCAATGCCAAAGACTATAAATTTGTGACTTCCCGACTTGTTTGGGTAAAAATGAAAGTGGGATTAACCCGTAGTTTTGTTTTAGGGGTTTATGCCCCAACAGACTTAGGTGCGGGTTATTCTAAAAGTGCCCAGAGAGAGAGAGAGAGATGAGTTTTGGGAAAATGTGAGGGAAGTTCTACGAATGCATGAAGTTAACGAAAGATTAATTATGCTAGGAGATTTTAATAATTGGGTTGGAGTGAAGCGAGATGGATATGAAACGGTACTGGGTTCTTTTGGTGATGAGAAAGTGAATAGTAATGGGAGAAGTTTGCTTGGCGTGTGCTTAGAATGGAATCTATGTGTGACAAACACAATGTTTGCACACAAAAAGATCCATATGTATACATGGGAAAACGTTGAGGTGAAAAGTATGATTGATTTCGTTATAGTGGATGAACGTTTGAAGAAGAATGTAATGGACACTCGAGTGTTCCGAGGAGTAGGTCTGAATACCGACCACTTTCTGGTAATGTGTCGTATAAAATGCCTTTTCAGGAAGTGGCGACACCGTTGTCCGGAACAATCGAGTGTTTTAGAGAGAATAAAAGTGGAAAACTTGCAAGGGGACAAAAGAGAAATGTATGAAAGGAAACTACCAAAAAAAATTCAAGAACTAGACGAAATTTGTGAGGTAAAAAAAAATATGGAAAGCGTTTAAAAAGGTGGTTGTGAATGTTGCAATTGAAGTGTGTGGAGTTGCAAAAAGAAAGAAAGGTGAAGAGGTAAAGAATGTTTGGTGGGACAAGGATGTTCAAAATGTGGTCATTCAGAAGAAGCATGCATGGTTAGATTGGTTGGCAATAAGAGCAGAAGAAAGAATGGGAAAAGCAAATGATAGAGATGTGGTAGGAATGAAAAGGAAGTATAATAAAATAAAAGAGGAAGTGAAAACATTAGTAAAAAAGAAGAAGGATGAAGCAAAAGACGATTTTGATAGAAGATTATGTGAGGATTTCCAGAGGAACATTAAGTTTTTCTGGAAAACAATTAGAAAAGCCCGCGGAAAATCAGCATCCTCGGAATTTTGTAGTGTCAGAGATATGAATGGCAACTTGGTGAATGGAAGATATGCATTAAAAAGATGGAAAGAATATTTTGAAAGTTTGTTTGAAAAAGTAGACACACAGAATTTACGTGTGATGGTTGAAAGGGAAGAAAAGGAAGATAAAATAAGCATGAATGAAATTGTGAAAACTTTGAATAGCATGAAGATGGGTAAGGTAGCAGGGTATGATAGGGTGTCTGTCGAAATGCTAGAGGCTGGACAGGGTGTCGTAGCAAGTCTATTGTATCGCCTCTTGAATTTGTGCTGGAACAGAGGTATGGTGCCGAAAGATTGGTGCCGCGCCGTTATTGTCCCACTGTACAAGAGAAAGGGGTCGCAGCAAGACTGTCAAAGCTACCGAGGCATTAGCCTTCTTAGTGTTGTCGGCAAACTATATGCAAAAGTTCTGATCGAAAGGATTATAAAAGAGACCAGTGATAAAGTATGGGATGTGCAAGCCGGATTTCGAAAGGGTATGGGATGCACGGACCAGGTCTTTTCCCTACGAAACGTCGTAGAGAAGTATTTGTCTAAAGGGCAAAAAGTTTTCTGCGCTTTCGTAGATTTGGAAAAGCCCTATGATAGAGTGATAAGGAATGAACTGTGGTCAGCTTTGTCCATGTTTGGGGTGGGTTGTAGCCTGATTCCAGAACTGAAGTCTCTTTATGAGAACTCTAGTGCTTGTGTCAGGATAAATGGAGCCTACACTGACTGGTTTCGCATTAATAAGGGTGTGAGACAGGGATGTGTAGCGTCTCCATGGCTGTTCAACCTATTCATAGATGGCTGTCTAAAAGATATGAAAGAGAGTGCGTACGGGCTGGAAATGAATGGTTTGTCACTCGACTGTTTACTCTACGCTGATGATCAAGTAATTCTTGCGTCATCGGCGGAGGAGCTGCAGAAGTTAGTGACAATTATGGATGTTGCTTTTGGGAGAAAAGGTATGAGGATAAATGTAAGTAAGACGAAAGTTATGGTGTACGGAAGGGACGAAAGCATGACAGAGTGTAATATTTGTATAGGGAACGACAGGGTACGGCAAGTAAGTGATTTTGTGTATTTGGGATGTGTCTTCACAAGTGATGGTAGGTATGACAGTGATATCGAGAGACGAGTGAGTGCAGGTAATCGGGTGAATGGAGCGTTGCACTCCTTTATGGGTAGCCGGAATGTGTCCAAAAAGGCATGACTGGCTGTCTATAGAGAAGTGTTATTACCAACTCTAATGTATGGTAGTTAAAGTTGGGTATGGCAGCAAAAGCATGAAAGTAAGATTAAAGCAGTAGAAATGAGAGCGTTAAGAAGCATGTGTGGAGTGACTGTGAGTGATAGAGTGCGGAATACTGGGTGATGGACATGTGTGGAGTGACAGAGGATGTAGTGACCAAAATTGAGAAGGGTATGCTAAGGTGGTTTGGGTATTTGGAAAGTATGGATGATAGGAGACTGACAAAGAGGATATATAAGGCGAGTGTGGATGGAAGGGCCGGCAGGGGTCGACCGCACCGAACCTTTGATTGTCAGATATCTGACATTCTAAGTAGAGGCCAGGTCAAAAGTACCCTGAACCGGCGGGAGTGCATGAAAAGTTTGATGAAGGTAGAGGAAGCGAAAGTAGTGTGCCAGAATCGAGCAAAGTGGCGATCCATAGTCTCTGCCTACCCCTATGGGATAGAGGCGTGATACTATGTTTGTATGTATGTATGTATGTATTATTAAATGCTAAAAAAAACTAAATGCATTAAATTTACTATGCCCAACGTAAAAAAAGTAACAACCAATGTACAAATAAATGGGGAAGAGTTGGATCCTGTTGCGTCAACTACCTTTTTGGACATCACACTAGATGCGAAACTCCAGTGGGGACCGCATATAGTAAAATTATCAGGTAAACTAAGTTCAGCGGCTTATGCAGTCAGAAAAATAAGGCGTCTGATAGATGTAGAAACGGCAAGAATTGTTTATTTTAGTTATTTTCATAGCATTTTGTCGTATGGCATTCTTCTTTGGGGAAATGCTGCAGACATTAATACAGTATTTGTATTACAAAAGAGGGCTATTAGAGCTGTTTATTGTCTTGGACCCCGTGTTTCTCTTAGAGAAAAGGTAAAGAGATAAACATTCTTACCCTAATATCTCAATACATTTATGAAAACCTTTTCTATGTGAGGAAAAATATCGCACATTTTGATCAAATACGCGATGTTCATAATATAAATACTAGGAATAAACATAAATATGTGATACATGCTACTCGTTTCCATAAAATTAGTCATTCTTTTGTTGGTCAATGTGTACGTTTCTTTAACAAACTTCCTAAGCATATTGTAAATCTACCAATAAAAAAAAATTAAATTACTATAAAAGACCGCCTCTGTAAAAAAGGTTACCATCGTATTTGCAATTATCTGGAGGATACAAATGCCAAATTAAATTGCTCGGATTCACTCATGTTTTATAATTTGATTATGTTACATATATGTCGGGACAGGAAGGAAGTATAAAAAGGAATTATGATTTTTATTAATCTCATTGAGGGTGTCTGAATATATTAAGTCGGGTAAGATAAAATAATAATCGTGCGACAAACCAGTCGGTATGTCGAACTCGTAGTGGGAGTTACAGTTGGGTGTATAAAGGGGTGCCGAATCATTTGAAGAAACAGTCTTAGTCTGTCGTCATTAAGTTCGGTGGTGTTGCAAGTAGTTGGGTGCAGTTCAATACTATGTGGTAACTATGGTGGTGTTCATATCGGTCAGTGCTTAGTAAAGCGGTTACTATGTTATTTCGAGTTGTTACTAGGTGAATTGATTGTAATCACTTAACCAAACGGTTAAGTAATTGTCTCGATATGCAGTGTGTTATAATAACCAAAGTTAATAACTATTCCTGACGTGGTATTGTACTCTGTGAACATTCGATTACGTAATAATTGACGAACGAACAATAAATAGCGAGTTAAAGAGAATTCATTTGTGACTTTTATTATGTGAACCTACGTGTATCGATATCGGCCGCCACTCTGTCTCCGACATCAGAAGTGGGATGAGCCTATTCCCGCAGATATGTGAAATGCAATTAATGGTACTATGGAGAAGCTATTTAAGTACCCGCAATTTACATGAAGAAAAAAAAATTGCATTGAGTAATGTCGGAATAAGAACAAGACTACAACGTGAATAGTGACAACGTGTGAAATATAACTACCGCATGGTCATTTGTGATTTTATGTGCATACGACTTCGAATGAAAGAGAATCGCGTGTGTGCCGCGATTGAACTGTTGGTGTTCAAACGTTCCTGTTGGTGCTCAAGCGTTCCGGTAGATGTGCTGCCGTATGGTGCGTCGTAGTTGGTGTCCCAGACATGACTGTACGGTTGTCTAGTACCGGTTGATGCTAACTATTGCATCGCGTATCATGTGTGGCTATATATGAAGACAGATATGCTTACTGCAGCACTACAGGAAGTTTGGTATCGTATGACCCATAATCCTTATTTGAAGGTTATGGTTTCCTTTATTATTATTTTTTGGTTATCTTTAAAAATATTGGAATTTCGTTTAGTAGTCATGTACCTAGTTCTTGTACGTAACAATCTATTTGTGGATGTAAGTCACGTACCGTATAGTGTAAAAAGAAAAGTATAGCCATTTTCTTGTGTAATTCGCATAGTGGATGTGTTTTGTGTCAATAAGATTGCTGTCCAGATATAGGGCTGCCATCCGTCCGGATTTCCCCGGATTTGTCCTAGTTTGAAGGGCGTCCGGGGGCCGTCCGGCCGGGGTTTTAAAAATTGTCCGGGCAAAACCCGGACACTTTTGTTGTCAGGGGAAATCCATTTTTTATAGATGAGCGACAAATTGAAATAAATCTTAGTTAAAACTTCATGCATTTCCCCGCATTCAAGAAAGAACGGCAAAATATTTTTTCAGAGGTGTCCGGGGAAATACCCATATTTCGCCCAAATGTCCGGGATTTCGCCGTGTTTATCCGGCGTCGGCAATTTAAATGATGGCAGCCCTATCCAGATATAATGTTAGTGATATTTGACTTGTTGAGTACTTATGAAGGTTCAAATATTTTCCGTTAAATGACAGTTTTAAGTACAAAATATCGTTGATGGCTTCAATTGGTAAAACTTTTAATTTCTACTACTAACTACTTAGCATAAAAAGATTCCTTAAAGGGAAGTCCTACCGTAATTCAACTTATGTGATTTCTTTTATTTCTTTGTAACCTTTACAAATGTTGAGATCTTGTTTAATAGGGCATGTGCAGCCATGGATTAACGAGCTATTCGTGGTTTATGTTAGTACAGAACCGTCCTTAAACTTAAGGACAAGTAGGTACCTGTTGTTGGAAACTATGACTGTGCATAGCATTGGTTTACAAAAGTGATCTAGGTGTATAGTGTTGGGTCTGAAGGATTGCTAGCCTTCCATGGTCAATGTTTCCCATTGTTTAAAATTTTTGAATTAAGACCGAGACGTGCGATAATTTTGTGATTGTCCTCATATTAAGATAACTACTGAATTCCCGCTCAAAGATTGATGCGTGACTTGATTTAAGTTCAGGATAGGGTGAACGGTTTGATGCTGTTGCGATATTTTTGATTGCAGGAACTGGAGATCCTTGCAGGGAGTACTTAAAGTATTCAGCGTTAGAAGACGCCGTAAACTGTGACTACTGAAGAGCCTCTGCGGGATCCTTTGGTGGATCTGACATTAACAGCGGTGATAGAGGATTTGGACATCAGGAGTTTGAAGATTCTTGCACTTTGGTGAGAAGTTTTCATTTTGTTGTGTTGAGTTTTTTTTTTTTTTTTTTTTTTTTTGTCCCTGCGATTGATTGTGGATAAGCCTGAAAGTGAAGTAGTGATTGAAACGTTCAACGCTAGAACAAAGTAGATGAGCCTGCTCTCGCAATAAATCTGTGTGGTGAATGTTCCAGTAAAATATCTCGAAAAGGATCTTTGTGGTTTAAATCTTGTACAAGATCTATGTGGTTAAGGACGGCTGTGTGATCAAGTCCATGTGGTTAAGGACGGCTGTGTGATCAAGTCCATGTGGTTAAGGACTGCTGTGTGATCAAGTCCATGTGGTTAAGGACTGCTGTGTGATCAAGTCCATGTGGTTAAGGACTGCTGTGTGATCAAGTCCATGTGGTTAAGGACTGCTGTGTGATCAAGTTCATGTGGTTAAGGACTGCTGTGTGATCAAGTCCATGTGGTTAAGGACTGCTGTGTGATCAAGTCCATGTGGTTAAGGACTGCTGTGTGATCAAGTCCATGTGATAAAAAGGATGGCTGTGTGATCAAATCCATGTGGTTAAGAATGGCTGTGTGATCAAGTCCATGTGGTTAAGAATGGCTGTGTGATCAAGTCCATGTGGTTAAGAATGGCTGTGTGATCAAGTCCATGTGGTTAAGAATGGCTGTGTGATCAAGTCCATGTGGTTAAGAATGGCTGTGTGCACAAATCGATGACGTGACTTCGACCAGTCTTATATTGTGAAAATAGTAAATAAATTACAATCTGCTCACTATATGTGTCTTGTGTATTGTGTTGTAACTATAGCGTGATCATCCTCCACTGGGTCTGAATCATTGTAGCAAATTTGGTCCTGATGGTAAACAAGCATAACTGAAATAGTGATTGTAGTAGTTAGGAAGAGTCTTAATGTAAGGTCAGAATAGGCCGAGCGATGTGATGCTGCTGCGTATATTTTCTGTTTGCAGGCATTGGAAATTACTGCTGGTGGTGCCGCGTGTGACGTGTCTACTCCGGTTCGAAGACAGTGTGCAGTGCAGTGCAGCTACTGAGCCGCTTCCGAGGGAAGATTGCTGCTGATCGTCAGTGGCACTGATCTCCGTTTAGATAAGAATTGTTTGCATTGTATACAGTTCTAATAACTATTGGACAGCTGTATCCTTGAGAGTTTGTTACCGTCACTACTTCTCTCTTGTTAGGAGGTACTAGGAAGTGATGGCGGAAGGGCGATTTGGGGGTGCTGTCTATTTTGTAAAACATACGTAAGAGAACGATCACATGTCAGGAGTATCATGTCACTATACGTGATTTAACTGAATTTTAAAATTAGATTTGTTTCTTAAATCCCTTGCACTTAGGGAGACACATTGCGAGCTTTTCCTTAACGTTTGAACAATGGAAGCAACTGACTACAGTAACTTGTGTAAATGGTTACAGCGATAACTTTCTTTGCCTATCGATTATGGTCACTGGTATGACTGCAGAAATAATTCTAAATTCATGACAGCATTAATTCCTAAGTTTTAGAATTTTGGTTGGGTTCTTACACTTTAATTGGAAATTTAAATTGTCATTTAATTATTCGGTGTTAAATTTTCATGAAGCGTGCGTTAGCGAAAAATGCTTGAAGGTTAAGTTTTGAGATAATCAATGAAATTGTAGCAGAGACAAGTGGAAATGACAGTAATTAAGTTTGCATGATGATCTGGAGTGGACTTTAGTAGTCCGTTGGGAGTCGGTATTTACTGTGTAAGCAATCCGTGGTTGTGCGTTGCGCGGGTGGTTCTGGCGGTGGTTTGGTTTCAAAGGAAGCCATAGAGTGCGGAAGAGATGAGAGTAACTAGAGGTTACTGGCAGAGGTGACATGCAGGGCTTAATTGGTTAGATTATGTAGTTTGCGTTTGGCAATCGAGACGGACCTTCATCCATTTTTGGTACTAACTATGTTGTTTTGAAGAGTGTTGTTAAGTTTACGTGATGATCGTACTTTGTGTCATTCAAAGTAACACACGAGGACGTGTGTCTTACCAGAATGGCCGTGTCGGGACAGGAAGGAAGTATAAAAAGGAATTATGATTTTTATTAATCTCATTGAGGGTGTCTGAATATATTAAGTCGGGTAAGATAAAATAATAATCGTGCGACAAACCAGTCGGTATGTCGAACTCGTAGTGGGAGTTACAGTTGGGTGTATAAAGGGGTGCCGAATCATTTGAAGAAACAGTCTTAGTCTGTCGTCATTAAGTTCGGTGGTGTTGCAAGTAGTTGGGTGCAGTTCAATACTATGTGGTAACTATGAGTAGGATAATATTGGGCATTCTAGACCACCTGTCGCTTGGCGAAACAAGTTCGCCATCGCTCCGGACGGTGGTCTAGAATGCCCAATATGGAATGATCGATTCAAAATATGAATTCACACCACAATTTTATACTCTGATAAGTTCGCCACCGCTCCGGACGGTGGTCTAGACTGCCCAATATGGAATGATCGATAGATCGTAATGCTCTGCCGTTTGCAATGCGTTCAAGCCGAATATTATATTAATGAAACATATACACACAAATAATTATTGTTGCTTTGACCGTATATATGACCAGACGCCTGTAAATTATGAAATTTGTTAAACAACCACATCAGCTTATTGTGGATCCAATTCGTGTTGAACCTCAAGGCGAAATTCACCGACACGGCAAACTTTTACCAAATACTATAAGATGTATTATTTGTGGTCCGTCTAACTGTGGAAAAACAAATTTAGTAATAGGTCTACTTTTACATAAAGACGGATTAAAGTATCGTAATGTTTATCTATACTCAAAAACTCTAAATCAACCGAAGTATTTGTTTTTAGAAAAAGTGTATGACATGGTTCCTGACGTAACATTTGCCAAGTTCAAGGACAACGAAGAAGTATTGTGTCCTCAAGAAGCTTGCAGTGATTCGATAATTATATTTGATGATGTGGCTTGTGAAAATCAAAATAATATGAGGGATTATTTTGCAATGGGGCGACATAAAAATATAGATTGCTTTTATTTGAATCAAACATATAGTAAAGTACCTAAACAACTTGTTAGGGATAATGCAAATCTCATTATTCTTTTTAAACAAGATGATATTAATATGCGACATGTCTATGATGAACATGTTAACACAGACATGAAATGGCATGAATTTCGAGAAATGTGTTCACAAATATGGATAGAACCATATAGTTATTTGGTTATAAATAAAGATTGTCGAAAAAACGAAGGATGTTATCGAAATAAATTTGACAGTTTCGTAGTTTTCGATTAAGAATTTCTATAAATATCGTCATTCTTACAATACATTTTTATTCTATTTGAAACATTAACAGAAGAACGAAGTACTTCATAAATGGATCAATCATTCAAACGACAAATTATCAACGCGGCTGAAGTCGTAAGGAAGAAAGTTCGTAAAATGAGAAATATTGAAGTAAACAATGAAAAGGCCTTGCAAACCGTATTTAAACCATTGATTACCCCTTTGAATCAAATAGCATCTAAAAATGACCGTGATTTCAAAGAAGAACCTCATTTAAAGTATGACTACAATGAACGTCAAGATACTAATTTACCTGAAGATGAGAATACTAAAATCAAAAATTATTGGGATAATATTAAGGTTCAATCGGACTTTAATGATAATGATCACATTGAAAATGAAAAAGGAGAGACTGAAGTTTCTGATGATGATGATTTAGAAAATAGTGGTGATTCGTATAGAACATTAGATTCGAACCCTGGTATAAATCAAAATACAGCATCATGGTCACTATCACCGGAAATGTACGAAGATGTTACTTTCGGGATCAGAATAGATAAAGGAAAATTAATGTTAGGTACGTCTAACGTAATGGCTAACAATAAAACCATCAATGTTGGTGAAACGTCGTATAAAAATACACCAGGTTTAAGAGAACTCTTGTTAAAAAAAGATCCTGATTTAAAGTTAGTAACGGAAGTAGACAAGCAGAATTATAAACAAATGCTGTTAGAAACCAATGCTCATAGACGAGACTTTGATCCTAAAAAGCCTATAAAGAGTAATAAAGGTAAAAAGTATATGTATATAATTAAACCGCTATTTAAACTAACCGAGGATATAAGTTGTAAACAAATACCAAAAGGTAAGGGTTTGCCAATTTTAAAGAAGTGGAATAAGTTTGTTGATTATGTTTATTGGGATGATCCTAATGAATTAGTTGATAGGTTGAAGTTATTAATTGCGTCTCGAGATGCTGGGAATACAGGTGTAGACAATGAAATTTTGTCAATTATAGAAGAACTACGCGAAAATGGAATCATAAATCAATAAATACTTCGATCTTCAGCAATTCAATTCATTTTAAATTTAACTTAAAACAACATTGGACGTGATGAATGTTGATAAGTTCGGTCATCACATCCACAAAAGGATGCGATTGTCCGATATTTTTGATATAGCTGACAAAACAATTACCAAATCAATAAATGGAGAATTTGATTTACAACATAATCGTATTTGTGGTGTGATTGATCCTACGGAAGCTGATCATGTCTCAAATAAGCAGTACGTTGATAGCAAAATTCAAAATTTGTGTAATAAAAGTTACGTGCAAACATTAATAGATAAATCTAAGCAAGAAATTATGAGCGAGGTACAAAATTCTATAGAGCATTTAAAAGAAAATATATTTTCATTTATCAATCAGAATAATTCAAACTCTTCAACTAAAAAGACCAGTAAAGCCATTCAAAATGATAAAACAACAAGTCGTCAATGAATTGCATCGATCGGCTCGTAAGAATTTTATTCGTCGCTCTGTCATCCTTAAAGGCATAGATGACTTATGGCAAGCAGATCTAATTGATTTAAAAAATATAAAAAAATACAACAATGGGTTTAGTTATATATTAGTTATAATCGATTGTTTTACTAAGTATTCTTGGGCAGTCCCTTTAAAGACAAAAACAAAAATAGAAGTATCACACGCTTTTGAAAAAGTACTGAAACAAAGCGGTCGCACCCCAGTAAATTTACAAACTGATTTAGGCACTGAATTTTACAATGAAACGTTTTCAAAATTAATTAAATCACTTAATATAAATCATTATTCCTCGTTTTCAACAAAAAAAGCATCAATAGTTGAACGATTAATAAAAACTTTAAAAACTAAACTTTTTAAATTATTCAACATAAATGGCAGCTATAAATGGATAGGAGAGTCATTGGATAATATTGTGGCAGACTACAATAATACAAAACATAGAACGACTGGTCACAAACCGAATGAAGTGGATTTTAATAATGAACAAAAAATAAGACAACTTATTTTAAAGTCACGAAAACCGTTGGGATTTAAACGGAATAAGTTTAGTATAGGTGACCCTGTTCGTATAAGTAAGTATAAAAACTGTTTTCGAAAGGGTTACACTCCTAACTGGTCAACAGAAATTTTTAATATTGTTAAAGTAAACGACACAAATCCTGTTACATATAATATCGAAGATCGACGCAAACAACCGATTTTAGGATCTTTTTATGAACAAGAAATTCAGAAAACAAGCCACCCCGATGTTTACTTAATTGAAAAGGTTATAAAGAAGAAAGGTAATAAGTTATTTGTAAAATGGTTGGGTCTACAAGACAGTGAAAACAATTGGATTGATAAGTCTAAAGTTGTTAACTGATGAGATATTATATATTAACCTTTTTTCTTCATGACAACAGTACATTCTATTACAAACAATGAACGGAGGAGGACTGGTAAATAGTTTGATAAACAATTTACCGATTGAACTACACTTACCTGGTTATAACTATTGCGGTCCAGGAACAAAACTTGAAAGACGCTTGTTGCGCGGCGATAAAGGCATAAATAAGTTGGATGAGGCTTGTAAAGAACACGACATTGCATATTCAACATTCTCAGATTTACCCAATCGACATAAAGCAGATTTACAGTTGATGAATATGGCTAAACGGCGTTTAAATGCTCAAGATGCGGGAAAAGGAGAAAAACTAGCCTCTTGGATTGTTAACAAAGTCATGAAGGCGAAACTGAAAACCGGGTCAGGATTGAAATCATTCGGGTCCTTAGTTTCTAAAATTCGCACACATATTAAGAAGTCCAAGCCTAGTAAAATAAATTTAATAAAGTATGCTTATTTGGCAGCGAAAAAATTATATCCATTAAATTCAAATCATAGGATTTGTTTGCCAAGAGTTATACCCTTACCAAAAACTGGTGGAGTTTTGCCTTTAATACCTATATTTGCTGGGTTGTCTGCGTTAGGTTCATTAGCCGGTGGTGCGGCTGGAATTGCAAAAACTGTTAATGATTACAAAAATGCTCAAAAAAATTTAAGAGAATCTGAACGCCATAATAAGGTTATGGAATCCATAGCAATCGGTAAAGGTTTGTATATCAAGCCTTACAAGAATGGTAAAGGATTGTTTGTAAAGCGATCAAAAAACTAAATATGAGGTTACCTAATCATGCTCTAAGTAATATCGAAATCATGCGTTACGCACAAAATATACCATATTTTCGAGGAGTATTTATGAAGGACCAATTACCTAAGAAATCGAAACCCATCGAATGTGGTATTGTAAATTTGGATAACTCTGTCAACGAAGGAACTCATTGGGTAGCCTATGTTAAAATAGATAAATACTGTGAATATTTTGACAGCTTTGGTGATTTAAAACCACCGACAGAATTAATACATTATTTTAAACATTGTAATATTTATTATAACTATGTAAGGTATCAAACATATAATTCTGTAAACTGTGGTCAATTATGTTTGAATTTTTTGTTTAAATTTTGGAATAAAAGTATAAAATAAATTAACTTGTTTTATTGCCAGCAATCGCAAGATGTCTTTCACGCTGTCTATAACAGGCACCTCGTCAATACTTTCCACATATTATTCACCAAATTTGCATCTTGAAGGAGAATATGAATGTGCATTATTACATTTGTCTACATTTAATTCGATTCCGAATATTGATGAAAAAAATAATAAATTGTATTATGGTGATTACAACGATTTTATTGAAATACCTGAAGGTGCATATGAACTTCAAGATATCAACGATTACATTAAATCAAAAATAAAAAATACAAGATTTCAGCTACAGTGCAATAACAATACATTAAAGACGAATATATATTGCACGAAAAAGATAAATTTTATAAAAGAAGGTTCTATTGGGAGATTATTAGGATTCGATAAAAAAGCTCTTGAAGCTAATATATTACACGTGTCACAGTTTCCAGTCGACATTTTATCAACGACCGTGGTGAGGGTTGAATGTGATATTATTAGTGGATCTTATGTGAATGGTAGACCTAGTCATATTATTCACGAATTTGCTCCTAACGTGCCTCCAGGTTACAGAATTATTGAAATTCCGAAGAATATAATATACTTTCCGGTCAATCAAAATATTATTAATAGTGTTAATATAAGGTTATTAGATATTAACAACAATTTGCTTAATCTACGTGGCGAAGAAGTACAGTTATATTTACACCTAAAAAGAAAATGATTGATTACTACTCACTACATAAATATAGCAGTGCACATACCAAAAACGTTAGTAAGGCACGAACCATCTCCAAAGCTGCATTGCGTTCTAATAAGAGACAAAAACTAAGCAAAGAAAATCTAAATTTTCTTAAAACAATAGGTTTATTAAAATGAATATTCTAGATCTTTTAACTACTCCATTATACGATAATACCATCGAAGGTATTGAATTTCATTCGTATAAACCCTACGTCAATAGTTTTAATAGAAATGATGAAATTCGTATACCTATCAATCAAAAAGATTTGTATGTCCTACCATCAGCAAGCACTTTGCATTTAGAAGGATTTGTGAATGTTACGAAAAGAGATACCAAAGAAAAAACAAAGGTAGAATTTACAAACAATCCGTTGATGTACCTTTTTCAAGATATCAGGTATGAATTGAATGGAGTAGAGATAGATAAAATAAAAAATGCGGGTGTAACTACTACCATCAAATCATTGATATCTATGAACGAAAGTGAATCTAAAACATCCCAAGCCTGGAGATGGGACATACATGGTACGAAAAGTGAGAATGGATTTTTTTCAGTATCAATACCTCTAAGTAACATCTTAGGATTTGGTGAAGATTACAAAAAAGTTATCATAAATTGCAAACACGAACTGATTTTGCTAAGAAGTAATACAGACCTGAATGCTTTGAAACTAAATAGTGGAGAAGTCATACAAAGTGTTGAAATTAATAAAATTGTATGGAGGATGCCACATGTGAAAGTGTCGGACAAAGAAAAATTGAACTTCATAAAGATTTTAGAAAAAGACCGAGCACTTCAATTAATTTTTAGAAACTGGGATTTATATGAATATCCGTTATTACCTAAAACTACAAAGCATACATGGTCCATTAAAACCTCATCGCAAATCGAAAAACCACGATACGTTGTTATAGGACTGCAAACCAACAGGAAAAACAAATCTGAGGCTGACATGTCTAGATTTGATCACTGTAACCTACGTGAAGTAAAAGTTTACTTAAATTCAACTTATTATCCATACGAAAATCTAAATACTGATTTTATAAACAATCAATATGCTTTATTATATGAACAGTACGCTCGATTTCAACAGTCTTATTACGGACGTAGACCAGAGCCTTTGTTGAGTGCTAAAGAATTTAAAGACATTGCTCCGTTATGTGTGATAGATTGTTCTCGGCAAATAGACAATCTTATATCAGGTCCAGTAGTTGACGTGAGAGTAGAGTTGGAGAGTATTGTTGAAATACCTGATCAAACTTCTGCTTACTGCCTTATATTGAATGACTGTATAATTGAGTATAAACCACTAAGCAGTACTGTAAGAAAAATATCATGAATTCTAATACTATAATATTGGACGTTCAAGGATTTAAAGACATACATAACAATTTTATATTAAAGGAATTATCTTTTGCAACTCGTGATTACACGCAAACGTTTTTAATAAAACCACCATATCTTTTTAAATACTTATCAGATGAAGAAAAGAGACAGGTTATATGGTTGGAAAAAAACAGAGGCATTTACTGGAACGAAGGATATATAGACTTTAGAGAATTTCAACGTGTAATCGTTCCATATTTAGAAAATCGAGAAATCATTGTAAAAGGATTGGAGAAGGTGAAATGGGTACAAGATCTTTGTGTAAATTGTAAAGTATCAGACCTCGGTCAAGAAAAGTGTCCTAATTTTACAGTGTTACACAAAAAATATTGTGATGAAAAAACAAATCTAAATTGTACTCAACATTTCAAGCATTGCGCCTTAAAAAATGTATTATGTATTAAGAAATATCTGAATTGGTAATAAAATGTAAAATTATTTTAAGTTTCATTAAATAAAAATCATTATATCATAAGAATATTTTATTACACAATCCGTAATAATATCTGATACATCTAAATAGACAATTTACAAGTTCATGTTTAAAAAAAAATATTAATTTCACTAAGTAATTATTTTCAAACAGAGTTTCTTAAAAATCACTATCTATTAAGGACTTTGAAATTTTTTTGACCAATGATTCCGTATCGTCCATGACGCTATCAATAGCGTCTTTAACAATGTATTGAGCATTTAAAATTACATTTTCACCATCACTATCACCGACACTGGTTTCAGTACTGTTGTTACAGAGGTCTACAACGGAAATTCTTATCAATTTGATGCCGCGTCGCTGTAATCTACTCATTACAAAAGACTTGTTGGCTTTCTGTTTCGTTATATTATTATGTGCTGCCTTTTCCCGACGTCGTTTAGATTTCTTTTCATTCGTGTGTTGATTGTAAGATTCGGGCTCGTTGCGTAGCAACTCGGAGAGTCCTTCGAGGGGATCTTGCACATACTGGCTAAATATAATCTCTGTGTCAGGAATCTGTAACAAAACAAATTAATTCATTACTAAAGGTATTAATACAATCTATCATAAATAATCAAATAAGTAATGGTAGTATTTAATACGAAGTTAATCAAATATAATTTAAAATTATACGTACCGACGACATGCTGATGATGTTATGATGCCTTTGCAAAGTAGTTCAAGTACCTATTCGGACCAGTAACATGTGACAAATGACCAAAAATTATATATCACCTCGAAACAAACAACGACATTATACATGTTAGAACACGTTTACTATAAAACGTTAAATAAGCATATTATTTTATTATTAGAAACAAACAATACGTCTTGTATTAAATGCTTATTTATCATTTTGTAGTACATTGAACTAGAACTAAGTAAAAAGTATGATTGCGTGTGTGTATGTACGTGGAGTTGGATAGAAGACAATCTAAAGTATCATAATATTGTATATCAGCTAAAGTACCTTCCTATAGTGTGATGATCGAATTATGTTTATTATGATCCATACTAATAGTATTGCTGCTATAGTAAATCTGTCTGTTTGTCGGGTTCGTAAATAAAACAAGCTATTACAATTCAACACATATTTATTTATATTTTTCCAAAACAATTAAAAATAAATAATAAGCTCTTAAATGTACTTAATACTACAATAAATAATACAATTGCAATTTTATAAGATGTTTATAAGTTAATAGCTAGATAGTTTTTAAATATCATTCTTTAAAAATTTGCGCATGACCCCAGGCTCGCGTAGATATTTTGTTTGCAGATATTGCTCGTTTATCGTCATTGCTAGACAATGCAATTTTGTTAACACTTTGTGTAAATATTTCGTGCTTAATTGATTTAAACATAATATTTTTGCTACGAATGACTCCACCCTCAAATAATATTTTTTCATAATCTGAGATACTTAATCCTCTTACCACGCATGATTTTACTCCCTTTGCTTTTTTAATGATGTCATTGGGAGTTTTTATAGAATAAAGTTTGGATCTCAAACCAACGAAATCCGTTATATAATTTCCTCCCATTTCATCTTTGAAGAGACCTGGAACTTTTTTATTTATTAATGGTAACTTATATACATTAACATCATCATAGTTACTTGTGTCAAAATATTGCAAAAACTGGTATTTTAAGTCACGATAAAAGTCATTTGTATATATTTCATACACAAGAGAATCAGTATCTGTATAACATAGTTTCACTCTATCTCCGTAAAATTTCTTTACAATATTGTAATGAAAGTTATACATATGTGACTTAGAAAGTTCTAATACCGTAAATCCTATATAAATGGGCTTGTCTAAAATAACTTGATCGGGTTTCATTTGTATAGCCACCAAATTATCAGATAAAATCGAAGCACTATGGAAATAGGGGTTGGCTATGAGCCTCTCAGCGGATATTGATTTTTTAGTGAGATTATTTTTATCGCTCCATTGATTAACTAAATGAACAGTTACTCTTTTTTCAGTATTTTCTAAAGTTTTCCCAAAAACACTGTTATTTAACAACTTAAAAAAGTCTTGCTCAAAACTACTTTTGGCCTTTTGTCTTAACAGAGTGTTCAATTCTATATATTTTTTTAAATATGGACACTGTTTAAAAGTTATAGCTTTGTGAATTTTACGTAATATTAAACCATGCTCTATGCATTTTTTCAAATAAATGTAGTGTATTATATAATTATATTTATTATATAAATTAGCAATAAGTTTATTTGTTTTACCTCCTGGAGGCACACATTTTTCTGGACAAAATGGTAAATCATTATGATATTCGTGCAAATGTTCGGGATACAAAAGATCAACTTCTAATATAAAGCCCCATTCGGCGTTGTCCTCAATATTTTCTACGTGTAGATTAGCTAATTCACTTTCATTGAGAAATCTAAAACTAGAATACGGTAAATACTGGCACATACTAAAACCATAAAGATTATTACAATCGAGATATGCTATGAAACATGAAGGGTTTGACGCATTATATTCAGGCATGTACATGTGATTGGCTTTTGCATGCCGATGAGAACACATGCACAAACCTCCTCTTATACCTTTTTGAATCATTCTTACGATTGCCAAGTCCGACAAGAGTTCCAAATGAACGCCTGTTTTAAGCAACATAGCGTCAAAAGATAAACTAGGAGCGGTGATGTAAAAGGCAGGATCCAGTTTGTAATGTTGTTTACATGTTTTTCGAAAATTTTGGAATATGTCTGTCAATAAAAGTACATCCGTTTTCAAGTACAGGTCCGTGTATTCGCCTAAATTTTTTATATTAAATTCGTTCCAAACAGTTTTGGCGTGATTATAATCATCGTCGCTTATATTTACGCCGGTCAATGAATTATAAAAATCGCATTTTGGTGGTAACGATTTATTTTCATATCGTTTCCAATTAGTCATATAGTCATATGGATAAATACCTTTCCGTGTCAACAAATTGAATTTTCTTTTATCAGAAAAGTGCGATTTTAGATTAACAAAATCTTCGGTATGCATTGTTTTGGCAAGTTTGTCTAAACTCGTTCCTAAAAAGTTGAAAGAATCTAAGAATCTTATTTGTATGTACTCATTATCAGTAATATGAATAAATTTAGAAAATGATGTATATTTTTCTTTGGTCTTAGGTATAATTTTTATTTGCCCAGGAATTTCAGCCAATTTTTTTATAAATAAATGACAATCATAACCTGATAAATTATGAAAAAATACAGGAATAAATTTTGGAACTTTATGATGTAGATTACAATGTCGATGAGCCGCGCCACGATATCGGCCTGTAATATGACAGTGATCTCTTACTTTATCGCACCATAACAAGTTTTCACATATGTGACACTGGACGGCATTGAAAAAATCAAAGTCATCTTTTTCTGTGAATATCATAGGTTCATTTTTAGACAGAATTCTGTATATTACTTTAACATCATCTATCAAATATTCAACAAATTTCAAAACACAGTCTTTACCGCGATAACTTCTATAACCTTCAAATGAACCCTCGAAAGATGATACTATATTATAGGCGAACGCCGCCGGCACGTGGCGTTGTGAGTATGACGTGTTAGCGGTGGTGTTCGATTCAGCGGCACCAATTGGTTCAAGCAACGTCTCAAAATCCGCATATATCACAAATGGAATATTTTGTTTTCTATCATAATTCTTGAATTTTAAAAATGATCCTTTTTCTGGCAAAACTGTAACTATCCCTCCACACAAATGTGTATCAATTTGACTGAGAGTCGAAAAAAATAACAAGCACGTTTCACAGAAATATAATTTGCCATGATGTTTGGTGATTTGATTTCTAACGAGACGTGGCAAGTCCTTGATAAGGCAATAGTGGGAATTTGCATTATTTTCTAGAAATAACAAGTGGATGCTTTTAGATTTATTGTTATTCGTAGATTTATACAAGGGACCTATGATTGTCTTATTATTTTTCAACCCATACACGAAAATATTCAGAAAGGGATTATTTTTCTCAAAAATCACTATATCAGAAAAAGTTATAGGAAATGACAAATCATCAATGTTTAAAATGTTCTGAAAGTGAGGATAAGACGAAACTCTGTCAGAATGTCGGGTTGCAGGGCACAAGGCTGCCACAACACACCACAAAAAGCAATACTTGTCTTTGTTTCGAATATTCAAACAAGCTTTTTTATTTTTTATGAATTTTGGTAAATCTATAAATCCGCTGCCGCCAAGAGGCTGATATTTATTAAAGTTTATTTCTAAATGTGAATTATTCAAAAAGGTCCAACCGCTATCTCTCTCCTGAAATTCTTCTATTTTTTTTAACAGCAATGTTATCGCAGATTTATAAATTGAATCGAACTCGTAATTAACATGAACTATATAATTTTTTGTACAAAATGATTTAATTTCACTTTGATCACTTTTATATAAAAGAAAAACAGAAAAGAGTTCAAAATTAATTTTAACAGATGTGTGTATGTAAAGTGATCGATCTATTAATTTTTTTACTTGATCACAAATACTACTCAGAAACATCTCTGGGAAATTATTTACTTGCTCGTCGGTTGCAGTTATCCTATAACTTACAATACGTCCTTTAAACGAAGTATTGATAATTGAAACATTGTCGTAAAATGGGGTTGCGCTATTGTTTTTATGTGCATTGCTCCGTGAATGACCCAACCATCGACGATTATCTACGTACACTTTGCAAACCGAACAGTATGGCATTATTAATATTACAGTATCTATCTAATTATAATTTACAATGCTTTATACTATTTTAAATTACAGAAGCACCAATCGTGCTTATAAACTACAACAAAAATAATTGTTCAATACTTACAAAATATATGGTAAGTATAAAAAACACTTGTACAAATTTCAAGTCGGATTTTAAATTGAATGAAGTGGCTTATCCAACACCATAAGGCCAATGCCTGTGTCCTGTTGAAACTCAGTTGTCGGTTGTGCTTCTCGTTCTTATTCACGAAAGTATCTTGTTTTTAAAACATTTCTGAAAGAGTAATGCACAATGTTAGTTGAATATTAAACGTATTTTTAACATACAATCAACAATACCAAAGATTTTTTATGTTTATAAAAAATATTTATAGTTACCTGAATTCTGCCGTTTTTCTATTTTAGTTCATATTTCTATATTCTGTAGCTCAATATAAAACTGTATTGATATATCAATTTGTATGTGATATACCGATTATTTGTTATAAAAATATATTTAACATTTTTTTATAAATGCTGCTATGTTACTTCAACATTTTTTTGGCAATGAACTTTGAAAAAGTAAAAACAGCTTTTATAGTAATTTTGAATTCAATATTAAAATAATAATTAATCATAAGAGTCATATTATGGTTACTGTTCATACGATCTTCTCAAATATCAGGTAAATAACATGGTTCATATCGCGCTACGTCCGCTCAACCTATATATTAATTTCCAGTCAGCAAAACCACATTTGCGTCAATTCAAATAAGGATGGTACATACGTATCACGGGCATGTATTCAAATTTAAGTTATTTTATTACAATATTCATTCAAATGAAATATTTCTTACATTAATGACAATTTGTTATAATGACAATTTTATAATATTATACACAAAGGTATTGTGAATAATATTGTTATTTATTATGATACAAATTAAAAAAGGAAATAAATTATGGTCAATATCATAATATAAAGAAATTACTGGTAACAGTTTGAAGTTATTAATATGGTATTTGAAATAATCTGTATAACATAATTTATGGATAATTAAATATTTACAATGAAATGTAGTATGTGTACCACCAGCCTTAAGCATTTTTGCTGCATCGACGTTCAATGTTACGCAAACTCTGAATGCGCATTTTACACGAGTGTAATACGTACACGGAAAAAAGTAACGTAAAATACATTATATCATAGCACATGCAACATTTTTAATGTTGCAAATTATTTTTCGTTTTTCGATTATAAACAACTGGGTTTTGATGGAAGCGACATAACAAAATCAACTCTACAAGACGGGAAGTACTCTTGAAGAAGTAATCAGCGAATAACCGAACCTGCTGCCAAGCTGCTGACACCGTGCCTGCTGTCACCGACTCACCAAACTTATTGTACAGGTATATTCAACCAGCTGTTCCAAACGGAAAAATGTGAGTATAAATTATTTTGAAATCACTCTCACGTACTGACTTATTGAATTTGTATATAAATATGTTGTTTTAAAATTTACAAAATTTTCAGGTCTGAATCTGAATGCGAGTACTATCAACCAGCTCCAGCTTCTGAACAAAAGAAGAAATCGAACCGCTGCCTATCGGCGGACAACATCGGGAAGCGCAAGCCAGCCTCAACGACGAATTCAACACGAACGAGGTAAGAAATTAAAATATTTTCGTAGTAAGAATGTTTTCTGTGTTTCTGCAATATATTTTGAGATGTGTGTGCAGTGTCCAACTACCGCGTGTATCTCCCGAGGTAATAGGCATTGTTTTAAAACATAGTTTTTGTTTAAAACAGTACTGATACGGTTGGTAGATATAATGTATTCCTATCAATTTAAATACGTTTAGGAGAAACTTCAGTGATATGTTGAAAATTAACATTTAGGTTTTTTATATTGTTTCAGTAAAAAAACAAAGAATACTGTTGATATATTTGGTATAAGTCGCAACTACGCAACGGAGACAGAGCAAACTGAAAGTATTAGTCGGCTCTCGTCATATTTTGTGAACCGAGTGGCCAACGGCAGCGAGCGGCGAACAGCGAGCACCAGCGGTGAATACTACATCGACTGCAAGGTGTACAAGTCGAGCGACGCGCACGACACCGAACCATTGGACATGTGGAAGAAGGCGCTCATCCGTATCAAGTTCCAAACCGACACCGATTCCCCTCAGTGGCGAAAATTACAAGAGTTCGTGCGTTTGTCTGATTTATTGTTCGAAGAACCACCCAAAATATATAATACCTAATGCTAAATAAAAAATAAATAATTCGAAAACGTCACAGTTATTTTACTGAACCAAAGCTTTCACATTCATAAAAAAATAATACACTTAACATTTCATGTAAGTTGCAGTCATAATTTTATGAATTCGTACAACACACATTACAAACCTTTATTCTACCTTCGACATTCATTGATTGCCTGTTGTCAGAGTATAAAACTGTGCTGTGAATTCATGTTTTGAGTCGATCATTCCATATTGAACAGCCTAGACCACCGTCCGGAGCGATGGTAAACTTATCAGAGTATAAAATTGTGGTGTGAATTCATATTTTGAATCGATCATTCCATATTGGGCATTCTAGACCACCGTCCGGAGCGATGGCGAACTTGTTTCGCCGAGCGACAGGTGGTCTAGAATGCCCAATATTATCCTACTACTATGGTGGTGTTCATATCGGTCAGTGCTTAGTAAAGCGGTTACTATGTTATTTCGAGTTGTTACTAGGTGAATTGATTGTAATCACTTAACCAAACGGTTAAGTAATTGTCTCGATATGCAGTGTGTTATAATAACCAAAGTTAATAACTATTCCTGACGTGGTATTGTACTCTGTGAACATTCGATTACGTAATAATTGACGAACGAACAATAAATAGCGAGTTAAAGAGAATTCATTTGTGACTTTTATTATGTGAACCTACGTGTATCGATATCGGCCGCCACTCTGTCTCCGACATATATATTTTTTTGACATCATTGTTTCACATATTATTATTCTTATTCTGACATTTTTTTATACATTGTAATAATCTGGAAATGTTTTTAGCTTAAGTAATTTGTGACAGATGGATATGTGCGACCGTCCCGGATAGTCCTGAGAGTATATTTTTAAAATACTACGTTACTCATTTAATATACACCTTTGTTGTGTCTTTTTTGTCTTGGTTAGCCACAATCTGAGTATTCTTGCTCGCTTTAAAGTCTGTGCCTGCAGGGGCGTCGTGTGTCAGGTCGGTCACTTCCCTGCAACATGGTTGACGAAGCCGATGCGTCATACTCGTGAACGGGTGCTGCTTGTGTGGACTGGTCTGCTCTAATTGGTGTTTGACTCTATTGTTTACTTAAAATTAAACATGTAGGTGGTTGCTTGTCTTAGGTACTCTCCGTTAATTTCGCATTTAATATCCACATTTAAAATTAAGTTGTATTGTTACTTGTGATATGTAAAACATATACTATTTTAAAAAAATAAGATGACAAAAGACCTACGCTGAGTTTCTTGGTGCTTCTTCTCAGGTTAGTGGGCTTTTCCGAAGCACCGGTAGAATCCTTTTATTGATAAAAAAATATTGTAAAAAATGACGTGTAAAAGCGCCTTTTTTTTTGTTTTCGCGGAGAAAGTGACTTATTACTACCGCCCAGCCTTCAAGGGGGGCGACTGAGCGGTGATGTTGGGTTCACCGTGCCTTACGACCCAGCGTTGAGCCGCCGGGCCAAGTCCCTAACCTATGTACACCGCACGGCATACCAACTAAAACTCCGCGGTGGCCTTCTTCGGCGCACTAGGGACGGCTGCGGGTTTCCCCGGACTAATAATATCTAAGTTATCGTCCGCAGCTGCCCCTGCGCGGTGCTGCCTAATGCAGCCCGTCTCCTGTATGGGGGGCTCAGAAGCCCCCGCGCACCGAAGGACGCCCGGCGTCAACGGCAGCGTGAGACCTACCTGCCACACTGCCGTCCATCACGGGGGTCGCAGCAATGTGCTAAAAAAACACGCACAAAACTAAAGACGGACAGCCCCTGCCGCCCGCCTGCGACCCCCGGTGGCCCCTATTAGTCGCCTTTTACGACAGGCAGGGGATACCGTGGTGCTCAGAGTAAGTATAAGTATAGAGCGCTAATATCGCACCGTGCGCCCACTACCCAGCGTAGGCAGGTACTCTATAGCTTCGCCCTGTGGATGGGGGCGTTTGGAGAATTCCATCACGGTAACCCCTGCCTGTCGTAAGAGGTGACTAAAAGGGGCCATCAGGGGTTGCGGGCGCGCAGTGGGGGACTGCGAGTGCGTCCTTTGTACTTTCGTACATAGCGCAACCTCGAGGTGGGCGCCAGTGCCATTCCATTCAGTATAATGATGGCATAGCACTGCCGCAGACGTTTAGGACGTCCTTCGGTGTGTGGGGGTTTCGGAGCCCCTACTACTGCTAGAGATGGGCCGCAATGCGGCATTGCGCGGAGATGGCTGCGGTCGTTATGAGGGTGCCCTTTGCCTAAGGTGCCCGCAGCTGCCTCTTATGCGCTAGAGAAGGCCACCGCGGGGTTTTAGTTGGTATGCCGGTGTAGGGTGTATATAGTGTTAGGGACTCGGGCCGGCGTGATGGTCGATCGGATGTCATATTCCCGGACGATCTCATGTTGGGCCGTAAGACCGGTGAGCCCAACATAACCGTCTGCCTTTCCCCAGAGACTGGACGGTATCGATAACATCGATTTCCCCGCGAAAAAAAAAAAAAAGGTGAACTATAGCTACTTATATAGAAATGTTGGCGAATGCTAGGGATGGGCACGCGAGCAGCACCAACGCAACAGTTATCGATAAGTACAGGTCCGGCGGCGCGGTACATATTGTTGTTAAAAAATTGTGGTTCTACAAAATATGGCATTGTGAGTAATTTTAAGCGTATTGCGTTAATATAGATAAAAGCTATGCTGCGAATTGGTGTAGTGCCATGTGGAATGATTTATAAACACGGTACCTCAAGAGCAGTTTTTACAAGCAATAAGAACCAATAATATTAATGGATATCCATTATAATTGAACCAATGGATATAAACCGAGCATCGTACCATGGATTTCTTAGCTAGTCTCCCCAAGCCTAAAATAGTCACGTCTTAGTTTTGAAATATTTATTACCAATGTTAAAAAAATGTCAAAAAAATATATCTTAATGATTGCTAACTTATACTCTCAAGGCCCGCGATAGAAGCTATGCAATAGCTTAAAAATATCATCGTAATCGGTAAATTTATAGGAACAGTAATTATTTCTTTCATTTCATAAACAAAAACGCAATTATTAATTGGCTTAAACATCACACACAGACTAAAACAGTTACCTAAGCTACATTATATCAAGCATCGCCTTCGATAGTAATAAATACGTATGCATATGAAAATACTATATCGATTCTGGTTCGACGCGTAACATCACTATCGAAAAAGTGGGATGCGGGGCAGTGCGGGGGGTACAAGCTTTCGCCTCCCGTGCGTTTTTCATACCGCGACGCGTGATTTCAATTTTACCTAAAAATGTATTGAAATATGGCTTGCCTGTGAAACCTGATATTAGAATTCTGTTTAGTGTGTTTTTGAGTGTCGTTTTTACAACATACCACATGCCATTTAACCATTTTGCAGTATTAATAATCAAATATTCGCATAGATCTCACTCGCGTGTGCTCACACCGTTCCTACTCGAGTGACTACAAGCGCTTGCGGCCAGCGCAGGGCGATGTTCCCACCCGTGCCTATTGTTCCCACTTGCATACACGCGCTCTATAGTAGTTATACTTACTCTGAGGCTCACATCATTCCTACTCGAGTGACTACAAGCGCTTGCGGCCGGCGCAGGACGATGTTCCCACCCGTGCCTATTGTTCCCACTTGCATACACGCGCTCTATAGTAGTTATACTTACTCTGAGCCGTGGTGCAATTCTCCAAACGCCCCTAATCCATAGGACGGGCCCTTAGGAGCCTAATTACTTAATAAATGATTTGATTTTAACGGTGAGCATCAGGTTGCTCTACCCAAATGATGAGAGTCTTTTTATATTATAATACTAGCTGACCCGGCGAACTTCGTTCCGCCTAACAGTCAATTATTTAATTTTTCATTTTTTTTTATTGATACCCACCTATTTTTTCTAAAATAAAAGATTTTTTCCAAAAATAAGCTTAGCCTAAGTTACTTATTATTACATCAGCTACCTGCCAATACAAGTCCCGTCAAAATCGGTCCAGCCATTTCAGAGATTAGCCGGAACAGACAGACAAAAATTGAAAAAAAAAATATTTTGGTGTATGTACTGTATACATATTCATATACATACATATACACTCACGCCTGTTATCCCCGAAGGGGTAGGCAGAGGCGCAACTAGTGCTAGTGCACCCACTTTTTGCCGTTATTCCATCCCATGACGTGATAGGGGGCGAGCCTATCGCCATATCGGGCACAAATTCCAGACTCCGAGCTAAGACTGGATAGAAAAACTCAATATCACTTTGCCCGACCCGGGGATCGAACCCGAGACCTCAGCATTGCAGTTGTACCATAATACAACTACGCCACCGAGGCAGTCACATACATGTAGTAAAACACGGTTATTTTAATATTACAAACCGGCACTCCAATTTTATTTACCTATATGTATGGATGTATAAATAAACTTATTGTCCAAGCGTGACACTCCCTCCGACGATTGTCCTAGAGTGACACTCACCCGACGATCCTATAAGTTTACGTTCACAATCATAAGACCTTTATTTATTTATTTATTATTCATAGGAACATCAACAGTTTACACATAACAAACATTGCTACAGTTCACTTATTATATAGGTACTATTCTTGACTGCCTCGGTGGCGTAGTGGTGTTGCGTACGCATTACGAGTACGATTTGCGCGCTGAGATCCTGGGTTCGAATCCCGGGTCGACCCAAAAAAATTGTGACTGGGTTTTTCCATCTTAAAATTTACTCAGTCGCAGCTCGGAGTCAGGAAGTTGGCGGTGTGATACCCCCGTGCCTCGGAAAGCACGTAAAGCCGTTGGTCCTGCGCCTGATCTCTCTCCGGTCATGTCGGATTGCCGCCTCACCGGACTATGAGAGTGAAGGAATAGCGAGTGCACCTGTGTATTGCGCACACACTTGTGCACTATAATATCTCCTGCGTACCTGGCTGATCTCCGTTGAGATTGGCCGCCGTGGCCGAAACTGGCTAGGAGGATTTCATTCTTATGTGATTACCAAATAAACAATTCAACAATTCACAATTTTATACTTTCAGGAACAAACAGCTATAAGCTTTTTGTTATCTTAGGTTAGAATATTAATATAAACTATAATAGAAATAATTTACAAGGACTAAGTATTTAAATTGCAATAAAACATACCTAAAACTACTTTAATAACACCATATATATTATAAATATTATTCCATGTATTCAAATCGAAATGTATAACTAATCCGTATCTGTTATGGGTTCAGAGAAAAATAATTTTAACATTTTGTTTTTGCATAATTTTAAGGAATCTGAGAATATATCTAGGTCAGGTAATTTTGTGCACATAATACTATAATTATTGCATAAATTAAATAAATAAATTGGAGCTGTACGGAGAGCCTTGAAGGATTTTGGTTAGTGGGTGTCTGGGGAGATTGTGAGGAACAATAATAGAGATTTGTTCCAGTAAACTTCTGCATTCGGAAGTACCATTAAAAAAATTGTGGTGTGTGTAATGTCGTGTATAGAACGGCGTGTACGTAGAGATAACATGCGGTAATGTCTTAGTCGTAAAGGGTATGGGCTTCGGTAAGAGTTTCCTGACGACGATAAGACAAGGTGCCTTATGAAAATGCGCTGGATACTCTCAACGCGTTGAGAATTCTGTACATAGACAGGATTCCATGCGGAGCAAGCATATTCTAAATGAGAGCGTACTAAGGCGTTGTATAAAATATTTTTTGTGCTTAAATTAAAGTCTTTAGAATTTATTTTCAAGAAGCCGAGCATTTTGGCAGCTTTCTTTACAATAGCATCTATATGGTAATTAAATTTAAGCTTAGAATCTAGTGTTACACCTAAGTCCCGAACCTCTGCAACTTGTTGCAGTTTCTCGCCAGCTAGAGTGTAAGTTGAAGCTATGGGATTTCTTTTCCTAGTGAATGTTATATGAAAACACTTATTAGTATTCATCTGCATATCGTTATTTACACACCATTGCAAAGTTCTGTTCAAGACCTTTCTAAGCCTAATATGCTCATCCTCATGGTATGCGGTAAGAATAAATAAAACACATCTATCAAAAAATATTTTCTTTTTTAAAAACACATGCATAACTTTTTTAGAAAAGTCTGAAGTGCGTGCCCTATAGTTTTGAACTTGCGGACATTCGTCTCAGCATTCCGTTCGGCTGGCAATTAGGCTAGCGTCGTTTACGCAACTAGTACACCCACTATTCGCCGTCCCATAACATAATAGGAGGCGAGCCTAATGATTGTCGCTATATCGGGTACAAATTCCAGATTCCGGGTGGGAGTGAACAGAAAAACACCGATCACTTTACTCGACCCGGAGATGAAACTCAAGACAGCACTGCAGTCGTACCGTAACACAATTATGACACCAAGGCAGTCGTTAATTTAAATTCATGTATCCTTATACTAAAAGCACTATACAAACAGCATTTTGAAAGTGGTGGCATAATATTGGTTTATGTTATTTTTGTATGATATATGACTGCCTCCGTGGCGTACTTGTATTAAGGTACGACTACAATGCTGAGGTCTCGGGTTCGATTCCCGGGTCGGGCAAAGTGATATTGAGTTTTTCTATTCAGTATCAGCTCGGAGTCTGGAATTTGTGCCCGATATGGCGATAGGCTCGCCCCCTATCACATCATGGGACGGAATAACGGCGAAAAGTGGGTGCACTAGTTGCGCCTCTGCCTACCCCTTCAGGGATAACAGGCGTGAGCGTATGTGTATGTGTGTGTGTGTGTGTGTGTTATTTTTGTACCACATCGTAGACATCATGAATTATAATTCGTCTGAGTGGGTCTCACTAGGTGAGTTTCAAGGTCAGCAGATTTACGTCTATTAAAACCTAAGTAAATAAAAATACGTGTTTCGGTAATAGAATTTATTTATTTAAATATTGAACTTTATGCTTAGCATCCACCCTTGTGTAGTAAAAGTGTCATTTAAAGAAAAAAGTGCTAACATAAAACGGTATCTATGCCTAATTTTGTCTAAAATGTTTCTTAGAATAAACCCTTATTACTTACTAGCTTTTGCCCGCGGCCCCGCCCGCATTAAAAAGTTTTTCCGGGATAAAAGTCCCGGTTTATGTTTCCCCGGGATAAAAAGTAGCCTATGTGTTAATCCAGGACATGATCTACCCGTGTGCCAAATTTCATCGAAATCCGTTCAGTAGTTTTTGCGTGAAAGAGAAACAAACATCCATACAAACTTTCGCCTTTATAATATTAGTAGGATTAGCTAAGACTTAACACGAATAAGTCGCATCTAAACTATTACATAGTCGAAATAAAATATTATCAACCTGCCTTACTGAATCCCTAGCTGATTCTAGAACTCAATTTATCGAGGTAAAGTAAAGTGAGGTGAGGTAGGATGATGAGATGAAACGAGATGACACGAGATGAAAGGAGATGAAACGAAGTAAAATGAAATAAGATGAGACGTGATGAGTGAAATGAGATGAAAAGAAATGAACTGAAATGAAACGAAATGAAATGAGATGAACCGAAACGAAAGGAGATGAGATGACATGACGTGACGTGACGTGACGTGACGTGAGGTGAGGTGAGGCGAGACGAGATGAGATGAGATGAAATGAAACGAAATAATTTATTCGAATGCATAAAATGTGAAAAATGTTTCAGATTTAGTCAATTTTTATTCCACTGCTACCACCAGTCCAGAAAGCAGTTTCCATTAGAGAAGAACAGGCAAGAAACTCTAGGGTAACTCTTTTCACAATTAATTCAAAGGTTTAATTAAAAAAACACAATCAAATAAAAAAAATCTTATTTCCAGGCATTTTTATCTTGTAGGTATTCTGAAATCTTCTAATAAAGAAACCTAACTGGTCTATTTTTACCGCAAAGCATCAGTCTACATTCACTACTATATTCACGTTTTAAGGATTTTGTAATCAGCGTACGTAATTACTAGGCATTATGTGCTTCAGCGGTATTTTTACTTACGTATTTTTACTACATGCGTCATACTCGTGAACGGGTGCTGCTTGTGTGGACTGATCTGCTCTGTTTGACATCAAAAGACTTATCGAATAAGGGCCGTACTGTATTGAAAAAGTTTATAAAATTGAGCTATAGTTCTGACCACTAAACCACTGCCAGTGTCACAGTATTCGTTTACTTGTATTCCTATGGTGTATGGTAAGACCGTTTCCCATGCCTGAGTAGAAATGACAATAAGTGTGAAGACGGGCGTAACTTTCACATAGGGGGTCCCCCAATACCAAAATGTCAGTGGCGTAGCGTGGGTTCTTGCTGCCTTATGACACAAAATAAGTCGATATATACACCCCAATGGTACTCCTATATTTATGTTGTTAGAATTGATTATTGGCACTGATAAGACTTGTTTATTATGAAAGAATGAGTTTGAATTTCTCCATGTCGTCGAGTAACACCGAAATAACGACAGTCTCGATTGTCTCTATTAATTTATGTTGGTCAAACCAAAGAGTTTATACCTAGGTACTATTAGGCATGTTGCACAAAGAAGTTGTGCTTAAGTTTTGACAATAAGTTAATTAAAAAAATAAACAATACAACGATACTATGTCATTTTATGTTTATTTTTAACTATACTTATGACAAAAAGTGAGTTCAGTTTACTGAATGATATAGGTTAAATTGAGTATTTATTAATTATTGTTGAAGTTTGTACAAAATAAATTAAGTAAACGATAAAATATAGAACTTGACTGCTTTATTATGTAGTTTCATTGCAATTGATTACGAACGAACAATCTAGAATTGTACACGTTCGTGAGCACCGGACAACGAGGGAGCCATCGGACATGTGCCGGAGAGGGGGAATGCAAGAAAAATGCATAGAAGAGGCATCAAATTAAAGAGTTTAATGTCAAACTAAAGTAGGTATTTTATTTTAGTAGTATCTACATTTTCAGAACTGTATTGGGCCTGTAGCCAAGGTTCTTTTCTACAAGCGTAACGCCAATAGAGGAGTAACATAGGGTAACCATATTATTAAAATAAAACCAGCGCTGCAGCGCTTTCATGTTGCAGCATTTTACGCTGAAATGGGACCCTTTGCGGACTCACACAATTGTTCAATACTTAGATACCGTACGCATTGCTTCTTATACCTACCCGTTAGGCTATTACTAACCTATTGTTTTATCCTTACAAATATTATAAATTTATGCCAAATTAACTCTGTCTCTCGCTCTTTCACGCCAAAACTGCTAGACCGATTTAAATTAAATTTGTTACACAGTTAGTGTAAAGCCTGAGAAAGGACAAAGGCTACTTTTTATCACCGGAAAATATAAAACGGGACTATTATCCCGGATAAACATTTTAACGCAGGTGGAGCCGCGGGCAAAAGCTAGTTCTTTGTATAAATCATAAATTATTATTAGGTATAGTTTTTGTTTATATCTGTAAGTTATGTTTGGTGTGAGCTATCACAATAAACGTATTTCTTTCTTTATTCTTTAATGTCATTCGCATAAATTATTTTCTATTCTATCGACGTTAACGCTTGTAGAAAAGTATCTTCGCTACAGACCCAGTAATGTAATAGATTAATTATAGTAATATGGTGTATGGTAGAGCGTACTCTTTGACATTGCGTCAATAAACGAAACCACATCAAGAATTTTATACCCATAATATTATAAACTTCTTGAACCACATACTTATCTCATTGAAAATAGCGTATTCCATTAAATTGTTTTGACCATAGATGTAAAATAAAAAAGTGTAAGTTTCAAACAAAATAAATATCAATAAAAGTAACTTTAAGTTTACACGCCCTAATGCCACTATGACTGTTCTAGGAGAATTCGGCGCAGCAGCAACATTACCCTTTCAGTCAGAAATACACTTACGCACACACCGTATTCGCACTAAACTACAAAATATCAAAAAATTGGAATACTACAACCGAGATTTTTGGCGAAAGTATTCGTTATTCATTAATCATTTTTGGCACAATGTTAGCAGAGGTATGAACGAATATATGGTTTCATTTAGTAACATAATGTAAAAATGACCCTGTATACAGTCACGCCTGTTAGCCCGAAGGGGTAGGCAGAGGCGCAACTAGTGCACCCACTTTTCGCCATTATTCCGTCCCATGATGTGATAGGGGGCGAGTCTATCGCCATATCGGGCGCAAATTCCAGACTCCGAGCTGATACTGAATAGAAAAACTCAATATCTCTTTGCCCGACCCGGGGATCGAACCCGAGACCTCAGCTTTGCAGTCGTACTGTAATACAACTACGCCACCGAGGCAGCCATAACAGGTAGTAGATAAAAAAAATATTCTATAATTGTCAGAGTACCTACTGAGCATGGAACTTTATCTGCGCTAAACAGAGTTATTATCCTTGCTCGCGAAAAGCGCCTTTAATACACCTGATGGTAAGTGAATCGTGTAGTCCAGCGGTCGGCAACCTTTTGGCACGGAATGAAGGGCCAAATGAAGTAAAAGCTGGCCGGTATTGTTTTTAATGTTGATAAAATGAGCACGCCTCAACGGGAGAGAGGGTTGACGATTGCCAGCCTTACAACCCCAAAACAACCACAGGCCGCAAAGAAGAGGATCGGGAGCCGCGAGTTGCCGACTGCTGGTGTAGGCTATGTCAGTATATTTTATCATGTATAGATCTTCCATTTTTAAACTACATAATATGTCCTACAAACCCTACTAACAATCCGTTTTATAGAGCCCTCGAGCCATTGACATTCAGAGAGCATTACGGGTGCGTTCCACTAAGCGTTCACAACGCCCAAAATACTCTTTTGGCCGTTCCACATGGCGACTACGATCGTTGTGGTCGAGGCGAAAACGTCATTAATGACGTCATAACTCACGCTCACGAGAAGCCCACAACGACCCATCTCTGGAGGTGGGTCGAAGTGAGCGTTGAGAAAAATAGCAAAGTTGTCAAAACTAAAAGGTCGAAGTTTTCTATTTTCACGATTATAATTTTCTAAAATTGTATTCCATTCTTCATCTGAACTGGATGAAGTAGTACTTTCGACAGTATTATTGCATGCACGAATCATCAAATAACCTAGTGTTGTCGCTAAAAACATTTTGAATCTATTTGAATGTAAAATAATTGAATACTTCATTGAAATTACATATAAAAATTGAATTAAATATTTATTTTTCGACATAAACCAACTTCTCTTATAATTATTAAAATTTACACTTAAAACTCATTAAAATTTAATAATGGTAGCCTAACCTGTTAAAGCTTTTGCTTTATTTTTTCTAGCTCGCCATTTGTATTATTTCCTCAACGCCCAAAACGCTCCACAATCCATTCCACTTGGGTTTACGATAACAATGCGCGGGACTAAGTGGAACGGGAAAACTCGTGGTCGTGAGCGTGATCGTCGTGAGTGCTTAGTGGAACGTAGCCTACGTATTACACACTACGGAATCCGCATTCAGCTGCGAAATAATTCTCTTTTGTTTTATAATAAGTACTTTATACAATTTATAATTTCATATAATTGTTATAACCCTATAAACTCAGAGTTTATTTTATATAATATTTTTAACTACGTAGATAAATATAGGTAGGTACCTCTCATGCATATTTCAAATGTCATTTTGTCTCTATTGCGCAGGATGCTCGTCTCTCACAGACAATCTGTGCTCAGGAAACATTTAAGGCATTGGTTCAGTATACTCAGTGAGCTATCCGAATAGTATAATTGATTCTCCTTAAAACGAGAGAAGTTATTTTTGCCTTAACCTCTAAATGACCGAATTCTGTCAGTTGTGCCGTGTGTAGGACATTTTAGTAGCTGCTTATTTAATCTAACAAAGTAAATATGTAAACTACGTACAAGTTGTGATAAGAAACAAATACACTTGTTGGTAAGGTAAATTAGGTTTTTCTGCACAGTATCAGCTCACCACCAGCCATAAAAAGTGACGATAGCCTAGTTGGGAATGGAACGTTCTGCCGAGACAATGTCCGGAGGTTCAAACCCAATGCACACACCTCTGACTTTTCGAAGTTATGTGTGTATTGTTTATCAATTATTATCGTTCGCTTTTACGGTAAAGGAAAACATCATGAGAAAACCTACATACCTGAGAATTCTCTACAAGAATTTCGAGGGTATATGAAGTCTGCCAACCCGCGCTAGGCCAGCGTGGTGGACTAAGGCCTGCACCCTCTCAGTAGTAGAAGAAGCCCGTGCTCAGCAGTGGGCAATATATAATACACGGCTGATCGCTTGGCATTGCATCATCCCACAGTCTGGAATTTGTTCCCGATATAGCGATAGGCTCGCCTCCTTTCACATCTATCCTGGGTATCCTAGTTACACCTCTGACACCTTTGGGGTTAAAGGCGTAATGTTTATTTTGTGGTTAATTGATCCATCTACTCACTAACAAGACTAAGGTGTAACAAAATTTGTTCCTCAACGAGCGGTGACATAAGTGTGTAGTATAGTATAGTTGTCGTAGAGTCAGACGCTAAAAGCGTTGTTTACAAAATTAATAGGGTGACCCGATTCAACCTTGTTAACCTTCATTTGTTCCATGGCCATCGTTGAAGAGCACACATCTGTCTCACATTCCTAAGAGAAGTAGTCACTAGGCAATCAACTTTTTTAATCTTGTATGTCCATTATGCTTGTGATTGAATTCAACACATGTACTTATGTTCAAAACACGCCCGGTATTTTAAATACAAGTTTTATCTGTAAATTGTAAGCAGCTGGTCTAATCCCATTTTGCATATTGATGGTGCAGCACCAAGAGTGTAAGGTTAAGGTCTAATTTCACCGTTCTCTGTTAGTTACTTTAACAGCCTGTTAACTGTCATAACGGACTATTAAGATTTTGAGTGTCCCACCACGCCTTAACTGGTGATTATCTTCCTTAACGAGGCGGTCTTTCTTTAACACTCGCGCTAGTCTAGATATTGTATTTAGGTTCTGAGAATGCATGATAAATGAGTGAGTGAGTGACCTTTCGCTTTTTTTTTAGTCTAGATATAAAAGCCAAAGGTCACTCACTCACTCATTTATCATGAATTCTCAGAGCCTACAACTGGTAGGAGTCTAAAATTTTGCATGGTGGTTTCTTTTATAACGTAGGTGCTCACCAAGACGGAATTTTTCGAAATTCAACCCCTAAGGGAGAAAAAAGGGGTGGCAAGAATTGTACGTGATAAACTCAAAAATGCCAAACGGATTTCGATTAAATTTAGTATGGAGATAGTTCGAGACGCTGGTAAGGTTTTATGTTACTTTAGGACTTTTTATCCCGGAAAAATGTATAGCGGGACTTTTATCCAGGAAAAACTCCTTTGTGCTGGTGAAGTCGCGGACAAAAGCCAGTAATTTATAAATATAATGATCAGAGATGTTCAAGATACCTCATGAAAGTATCTGAAATACAAGATACTTGTAAATAAAGGATTTGAGATATCAGATACAAGATACTTTTGAAAATGGTATTTAAATACCATTTCCTAAGATACAAGATACGTATTTTCTAAATACTTTTTCAAATAAGATACGTTTTGAAAGAAAACATTTTTATTAATTTTGACAACTTTTAACTTTTCAAGCGGTTTTAAAGTTGCGTCAATGACTGCCTTGGTGGCGTAGTTGTATTATGGTACGACTGCAATGCTGTGGTTTGGGGTTCGAACCCCGGGTCGGGCAAAGTGATACCTATTGAGTTTTTCTATTCAATATCAGTTCGGAGTCTGGAATTTGTTCCCAATATGGCGATAGGCTTCCCCCGATCGCATCATGGGACGGAATAATGGCGAAAAGTGGGTGCACTAGTTGCGCCTCTGCCTACTCCTTCGGGGATAAAAGGCGTGAGTGTATAAGTATATGTATATTGTATAGATTAGTCTTTTGAACATAGATGTTAATAAATTATTTTTTTAAGAATACGTTCAGATTTGTATGTAAGTATGAATAGCCTTAAGCCTCATTTAGACGTATCAATTATTGCATACAATATTCGTACGCAATTATTGCTTATCAAGTCACCCCGTCTGAATATGCGCAATGGTTAGGCAATTCCACCCGCGTTGGCGTACCTATGAGAGTCTTTTGACAGATATTCAACAAACTAATGTTGCTAGCAATTATTGCGTAAGATAATAATAACTGATCGATCTAATGGCCCATTCACATGATGCCATGTTCTAGTACATACACGAGCAATAATTGAGTGCAATACATTATGCGCAATAATTGACCTTCAATAATTGTAAGCAACTTGTAAAACAGCACATGGATATAAGTAAAAAAAAATGGAATGTAATTACTGAGTGAAAGTCTGGACAATAAATCATTGCAGAAGTCTTTTGTTTACACCAATACCATTATGTTTAGCTGATTATTGCTAAGAACCGACAATCGCTTGGGAAAACGAGTTGTTTGAGTTGAGAGTCGGCAAGTGTAGTGTAGGACGACCTCAAGCAAGATAGAGTGACCATTTTCGAAAGGTCTCGGGCAGAAACTGAATACGACAGGCCGAAGACCAGGTAAAATGGCGCGTATTGGAGGAGGCCTATGACCAGCAGTGGACTAAAATATAGGCTGGTGATGATCATTGCTTACAAGTGTCGACTTGTAAGCAATAATCACACAGGCTTGTATGTGTATGAATTGTGTACCCTTTCTTGGCGGGTTGCTTCAAGTATTGCATGTATTTGCGTTGGCAAATTTTTCATTCAAATGTTGAACGTTTTAGATTTTAGAAGCTACTGTGTTTATTAAAAAATATGAGTAAAAAGTATTAAAATTAGGTTCTGCTGATTTAATAAAGTTCATTGAGTTTTATTGCAATCAGGAGTGTTTATGGGATACTGAAAATAAAAATTATAAGACTCACTGCCGTCATGTTTTCAAAAGAAGAGAGGACCCAGTTGAATACAATGTTTTGTTAAGCAGTTATAGCTTGTGCTTTTTACACAAACAAATCCAGAATGTTGTTCATTTAAATCATGCAAGTCATATATTGCTTCAATTTAATCGTGTGCAACAGGTTAGAAACTTGCAACGTGCATATGAGCCTTAAATGAGACTCTAATGTAAAAAATGCATAGGTCATTAGTAAAAGTATTTTAGCAAATTAAGTATTTATAAAATATTAAGATACAAAAAAATTGTATCTAAATACAAGATACAAAAGGAAAATTAAAAAAGTATCTTAGATACAAGATACTAAATACGTATTTTGTATCTTATATCTGTATTTCAGATAGGTACTTGTATCTAGATAAATCCCATCTCTAATGATGATAGGTCTTATGATGCCTCCGGTAAATCGATTCAGAAATAAAATTTTGTACAAAGCTAGCATTTTAAGATATTAACAAAAAAAACTATACAGTACACACGAAGATGTAGGTACTTACAATATTTTATGAACTACATGTTGATCATAAGTTTTAAATCAGAAATTCTCAGTGGCTGAATTATTTTAGGTGTGTTGTGTTTACAATATTCCTAGAAACTGCTTCAGTCACTTTGTTCAATGAGGATCATCCGGTCGCGAGGTGTTACTGCGACGCGACGCAGAGATGTGACGTGTTTCTTAAAAAAAATACCCAATGCAGTTGGCCTTAAATTGCATGCCGCTAATTAATTAAAAACACTGCACATCTTCATAGTTTGTGATGATAAAAAAAATAGTTTTAAAACTGTACCTTTTTCCGTCATGCAGTCTTTGGTTTTAATCAAATACAGTCGAATAAATAACGATCAAAGGCAGGTCACGCAATGACTATTGTTGTGGTCCGTAGAATTCACAACATAAGGGTCGTAGAATAAATCTTTCATAAAGCGAAGGTGAAAAAAGTAAAGCGTTAATTTTTTTCTAAATGCCTCGTCATATTTTATCCAATTTGATTGAGAAATCTCACAGAACTAATTTATCGCCTAGAGGGATCGTGTCGAGCTTTTCACTAAGCATTTCGATGTCAGCACCTGAAGCATAGACGGAAATTGTAGACAGCCCAAACGAGGCGCACGCGCAAGGACGGTTGCGGACGAAAACTAGACACTCCGTCAGAACAAGTACGCAGCCGTCCCTATTGCCCGGAAATTGGCCACCAAGGAGTTTTAGGTTTTGCGCTACATATGTACCTATCTATACAATATAAAGGACTCGGCTAGGCGGTCGCCCGACGTTATCAACCTCTCCGGGCGGCTTTACGCCCCGGCTAGGTCGTAAGGACGGCGAAACCTTCTTAAGCACCCAATCACCCCCGACGAAGACTAGGGGATAGTAATAAATACATTTCTCCGCGAACCAAAAAACAAAAATAGTATTCCCCAAATGTCATCATCTCAAAGATATCAGCCTCGCGCGTCTTTAAACAACGCATCACGAATACCACACATACCAAAGGGACAACTATAAGTCGTCCTATACTGGGACTCGATGGGCCCGTAAACAGCGATGGGACACGACGAGTTCATGATATTAAAATGACGGTCGCCTGACCTCTGCTCGTTCCGCAATGACTATACCGCAATCCGTTAAACTAATGCCAAACTTAGCGGCGACGACTACTCTCTGGCAGACTGGTGAAGAAGTGATTCGCTACGCTACGACAAGCTTTTATCTCTACATAGTGTTAAACAAAGTTTGAATCAGTTTATTTTTTTTTCTTTTTAAAGCGCTTAAATAAAAGCTTGTTTTTGACGTTTTTTTTATTTTTTGGAGATTATTTATGGTTTGAGATAACTGTCGAATGCTGGGGTGGCGAGAACGATAATTACTAGTGTGATAGTGTCGATAATTTATTGCTGATTATGGAAATTTTTATTTGAGTTATATACCTATTTAACGTATGTTTTTTTGTGATTTTTACTCGTCACTTTTATTCTCAGCATAATGTATAATTTTTTTTTAAAACAATTAATGTACAGTCAGCAGCATAAGTATCTGTACAAATGCAAAATTTCAAATTGCCTACATACTTTTGTGTTCTTACTAATCTTTTTTTTTCTCCGTTGAGATTGGCCGCCGTGGCCGAAACTGGCTAGGAGGATTTCAATCTTTTTTTTTCTTCACAAAAATACAATAAAAGATATTTACTTTACTTCAAACGTAGAGTAAAATGTTTCACTTTAACTTAACGCGTATATAGACGGTTTAAAATTATTATTTTGTTCAGCTACTTATGCTAAAGTTGAGTAGAATAATTTATTCTTACGCTTGCCGCACACGTTCGGTTTCCTAATTATATAAACCTAATGTCGTCATCCCGATCAATTCATCGTCGTCGTCCATGATGGCATGCTTTCACGAAAGCGTCTCTACCTATGTGAAGTGCAGAATTCCGAATCTGCTGATCAGGAAACCTAATTAGGAAACCGAACGTGTGCGCTTGGCCTAAATAAGAATAACATATTTTATTTTTATTTATTATTTATCCGTAGAAGAACGAAAGTCACTGGCATAGCCCAGCGGATTACCAAGCTGAAGCGACAATGGGCAGGGCACATAGTTCGAAGAACTGACGGCAGATGGGGTAAAAAAGATCTCGAGTGGAGACCACGTACTGGCAAGCGCAGCGTCGGCCGTCCACCTGCAAGGTGGACCGATGACTTGGTAAAGGCCGCAGGAACGCGCTGGATGCAGGCCGCTATTGGTCTGGAAATCTTTGGGGAAGGCCTATGTTCAGCAGTGGACGTCATGTAGCTTATGATGATGATGATGATGAAATAAGAATATAATACATGGTACCCACATGATCTGATAATTCATTGTAAAAGTAAGAAAATAAATAGAATTGTTTATTTCAAAACTGATTTCATCTATAGTCCGTCCAACCATTTATTTAACTTTTGACATATGCACGCCTATGAAATTTTATAATTATTGACAAGGAATCACAGCAAGAAATGCAAAACAAAATAATTGACTACTTTATGGACGTCATTTTTGTTTTACTCACTCACTATGAAGCGACTTGCTCTTCAGCTCCGATACCTATTAATTATCAATCGATATTCGTTGAGCCCACCGATTGTCTAACAAAGATAATTCAAAACTTTTTCATTGAAAAATAACATTTGGCAGTGTAAATTAAATATTTTCTTTTTATATATGCGTTTATTGTTTTTTTGTTTTGACTTCCTCGGTGGCGTAGTTGTATTGCGTACGCATTACGAGTACGATTTGCGCGCTGAGGTCCTGGGTTCGAATCTCGGGTCCAGCCAAAAACATTGTGACTGGGTTTTTCCATCTTAAAATTTACTCAGTCGCAGCTCGGAGTCAGGAAGTTGGCGGTGTGATACCCCCGTGCCTCGGAAAGCACGTAAAGCCATTGGTCCTGCGCCTGATCTCTCTCCGGTCATGTCGGATTGCCGTCTCACCGGACTATGAGAGTGAAGGAATAGCGAGTGCACCTGTGTATTGCGCACACCCTTGTGCACTATAATATCTCCTGCGTACCTGGCTGATCTCCGTTGAGATTGGCCGCCGTGGCCGAAACTGTCTAGGAAAAATTATTATTATTGTTTTTGCAGTATAATGACACATTGTTTTACAGTGTTACAGGAAATCGAAAAAACGATTGGGTACTACGCTGTAACAATCCTTGGAATTATTTCCATAGTTCATGCGAACGAAGTCGCTGGCAACCGCTGGTATATTATAAACTGCACTCCATTCCCAACTAGGCAATCGTCCTCTTACATAAAATAATATTTTCAATTAAATACATAAATACCATATGCAAATTTTAAACGTCATTTTGTACTCTAATGCACAGGATGCGCGTCTCTCACAGACAATGTGTGCTCAGGAAACATTTAAGACATTAGTCCAGTTCACTCTGCAAGCTACCCGAATAGTGTAATTGATTCTCCTTAAAGGAGAGAAGTTATTTTTGCTTTTACCTCAAACTGACCGAATTCCGTCCATGGTCTAATTTTGCAGCTGGTAATTTTATTTGGCAAGCATAATTTAAGCTCTTTTCACATCAATGTCTTTTCACAATAAAATACATTTTCTTCTTATTTACGCAATTCTTAATTAATTATTAAACCTTTATATTCAATTAATAATTCATAATTAAAACTTTATTTAAATTTATTTTCTATTTTTTGTTGTATTTTCTATAAAGCGTGTTTTTTAGTTTTTTCAAACTATTGTGTATTATTGTAATTTTTATGACCAACAGATGTCACTAGAAAGTAAACGAAAGCACCATCTTGTGACAAGTATGATTTTTTTACACATAAGAGTAGCCAGTTTAGTTATAATTCTACTATGGTCCAACAAATGTCACTGAAAATAAATAAACTATTATTCATTCATTTTTTAGTTGGATTTTCTATAAAATCCTTGATAAGTATGCCAAATTTCTATTAAAGGGGTCAAAATCGTGGTCAAAGTTTCCGTTACATACATACGTATGCAGGTAATAAAAACGTGTTAAAAGATAAAAGCATTTATTAGTAACTAGCTTTTGCCCGCGGCTCCGTCCGCGTTAAAAAGTTTTTCCGGGATAAAAGTCCCGGTTTATATTTTCCCGGGATAAGAAGTAGCCTATGTCCTAATCCAGGACATGATCTACCCGTGTGCCAAATTTCATCGAAATCCGTTCAGAAGTTTTTGCGTGAAAGAGGAACAAACATCCATACATCCATACATTCTTACAAACTTTCGCCTTTATAATATAAGCAGGATTATTAGTAGGAAGTAGGATATACGCATATAAAAAGCACCTATGACGCGTCATGACAAAGTACAAGAGTATAATAATAATTTTGTTGTATTGTATTAGCCTATAATGTCCCAATGTCGGGCAAAGGCCTCCTCAAGATCCTTCCATGAATCGCGATGCTGCGCTACAGTGAACCAATTACTGTTAAATGAATTCAGTTCATCCCGCCATCTCTTCTTTGGTCTACCTCTACGCCTACGAGCAGTGTCAGGGCTCCACAAAGTGGTAATCCGGGCCCAAAGTTCATCAGGCATACGACTAATGTGGCCAGCCCAGTTCCACTTAAGCTTAGCGGCTTTTCGAGCTACGTCGGCAATTTGAGTTTTGGAACGCAAATCGGTGTTTCGAACGCGATCTGTTAACCTAACACCTAGAATACTGCGCTCCATTGCCCGTTGGCAAACCTTGAGCCTGGACTTATGCTGTTTGGTGAGTGACCAGGTTTGAGCACCGTAAGTCATGATGGGAAGGATGCAAGTATCCAGGAGCTTCCGCTTGATGTACATTGGAAGATTACCTTTAAGCAACTCCTTCATGGACAAAAAACTACGCCAGGCCTTGTCTATGCGTTGCTCTATTTCGCGGTCTTGTCTCGCCTCAAATAATAATTTACAGAGGTACAATTTTAATGAAATAATTTAAAGTACAATCACGCAATTTGGTGCTAGGTGCACTTACTCAACATAAAACGTTCATTTTCATATTTTACCAAGCAGATAAGATCGTTTCGGAGATGTAGGTATATGGCGGTGTATGTTTATTGTGCCGCCACAGGTACAAGGAAACAACAGATAACTCTTATTGTCTACTTTAGTCGCAAGTTGCATGTTGCTGACAGACGACGCGCAAGCGACTAACTTAGAACCTTAAGGTGGCCGAGCACAAACTTTTCTGACTGTACCTACAATAAAAGAACGAAAAACCAACACGGGCTGATAGGTACAGAGCGTACCTACCAGCAGTAGCTAGGTACTGATAGGTACGGGCTACGGCTAGGGAAGGAGAAGAATTGTGAGGGCTTAGGGACAATGAACATCGTCGAGTCGCCCTATAGAAAGTATTCTAGGATTAACGAATATAACTTTACAGTATAGGGTAGAGTCACGAGCTAAAAATTTTGTTGACAGCATAAATGGGTTGATTCGATTCGATCTTGATGTTGACCTTCATTTGTTCTGTTCTGCTACGAATACTAGACAAGTCACTGAGGCCTACAAAGCATTAGCCGGCTGGACATGATGCGTCGGGACGCACGTTCATTTTTATATTGTACTAAACTTTTCTCGCGGCGCAGCCCGCGTGAATTAGTTGTCCGGCATAAAAATATTTTCCCTGAATAAAAAATCTATAGCACTCAAGCGTAATGCAGCTTCTTATTAGTGAAAGAAGTTTCAAAATCGATTCAGTAGTTCCTGAGATTAGCGCGTTCAACCAAACAAATTCTTCAACTTTATAATTTTGAAGTATAGATTCGGCCAAAATATTATGGACACGTCAAGTGTTTCCAAATTGTATCCAGACGAAATGTGACTTTAATTATGTCAATCTATGTTTAGAATTTAGATTCTTATGAGTTGGCGCATAAATTGTAAATGAAAGTTGTTGTATTTTTCCCATTATAACATAGAAGGAAAAATAGTAAACAAAAATGTTCCCGAGTTTCAAGTAGGTATCAGTTATAGTGTAAACATAAAGTGATGGCTCCAAAAAAATCGATTTATAAATAGAAGCTTGTGAAATAAGAGTTTTAGTAAGACTAATGGTAGATACCTATTTCTAACACTTTATATTTTCTTCTAACTATAGTAAACACGTAGGTAGGTATACGAAATTCCAATTACTTCTTACATGTATTGTTCACGAGGCTTAAAACAGAAGTCCCCATTGGCTAAATTACTTTAGGCGTGCTGTGTTTACGATTTTCCTAACAACTACTTTAGTCACTTTGTTCAATGAGGATCATCCGGTCGCGAGGTGTTACTGCGACGCACGAATTAAAGATAGAATGGATAGAGTTTAGCATCAATTTACTAAGAAAACCAGTGTCGCCAAACTCACACATGCATATATTCGCATACTATCATCTCTTCATTATGATTGGCCAAAATCACCAATAAAGATAAAGCGTATAATACAAAATCATTTGCATTAAATTTAACCTTAATGCCATTATATAAACTTCGTATTCTAAAAATTCACATGACTTCATACGACATTATTCCTTCAGTCTGAATTTTGATTTTAATTCGATTTCATACCGCTAGTCCACGCGAGATGGCGTATAATCGCAATGGCATTCATAAGAACTCAATGGCAGTTGTTTTAAGATAAGTTATTGAATGACACCCAGTACGCTACGCATGCCGGTAATAGTGTTGCACCCATACGTTACCTTTTTGTAAACCTATCGATGGTGTTTGTTTTATAACTAACATTAATAAATGAAATGGACTTATAACAAAATTATATAATATTAATTTGATAAGTACTGGAAAAGTTGTTGGAACTGTCTTGAATACAATTTTAACTCAGTAAATTAAAAATTATTTTAAATTTTAAGTATATATTTTAAATTCCAACTTTATAATTTCAATACTGCAGATATGTATGTTACACATACTATATTAGCTACACAGCTTATATAGCTAGTTTGCAATAAATTATAATGAGTATATATACTTATCATAGTGATTTCACTGCTGGGGTTAAGAGAGTAAGAGTAGACTTCACGTCTAAGCAAAACGTCAACCGGCAAGGCAAGAAAATATCCTTTGACGGACAGCAGAATTATGCCGGCCTGCTAATAGTTTCTGCAAGTTCCGTTTTAAGGACCCAATATCATAAGACTTGGAAACATTCGTGCCCGGCAACTGTTCCACAGTTTAATAGCAAAATTACGAACTTCTTAACCCGATTGATATGGGCTGAGATAGAAGAAATCACTAAGCAGTGGTTTCGCAAGCCAGCACGCGTGGTTCCCCTAAGGAAGTGTGAGGATGGCCTAAGGTTAAACTTTTGTCCAGAGCACTCACCAAGACACGGACGATAGAATACACTAAGTGAGGCAATGTCTCGGCGTAACTGCATTGATTCCAAACTGAATAGTGCTTTGTGCTGTTTATGAGTGGTCGTATCGCTTGTTGAGCGACATGCTCGTCTCGTCAAGCAAAAGTTGTTTAATTTTGTACCTGGATCTGACTCGGTAATATTTTACGCTTTTTGGGGGCAACAATTTCTTGTGCTTCGTTTGAAGAAGATACGCCTGCGTTTAAATTTATGATTTCAGGTTTACTTTGGAATCCACCACCCTAAGAAATAACATTAACGATGAGATATCAAGTAATACTCATAATATAATATCAAGTAACATAGCTGATCAAACATTGTTAACCTATAAAGCAGACAGGCACATTTATATGTAATTAAAAACAATTATTTAAAACTATGTGTTGTCTCAATAAAAAGCTTTTCCCATTAGAAAAGCCCCTAAAACGCAGTACGACGCATAGAAAAAATATCCATTATATCCCATGGGAGCAAATTACCGGAATAAAAGTAGCCTATATGTGTTAATCCAGGGTATTATGATCTGGCTGCGGACGACAACTTAGACACTTTAGCCCGGGGAAACCCGCAGCCGTCCCTAATGCGCCGAAGAAGGCCACCGCAGAGTTTTAGTTGGCATGCCGTGCGTTGTACATAGGTTAGGGACTCGGCCCGGTGGCTCAACGCTGGGTCGTAAGGCACGGTGAACCGAACAAAACCACTCAGTCGCCTCCCTTGAAAGGCTAGGTGATAGTAATAAGTCACTTTCTCCGCGAAAAAAAAGGGTATTATGATCTACTCGTGTGCCAAATGTCTGAGTTTACTTCTAAGAAACATACAAACCAAACAAACATCCCGACATACAGAGATCCAAAAATTTCCACAAACATTTGCATTTATGATATTACTAAAATAAGACAAGAAGTAAGATAAGATTAAAAAGGGTATTTTTAAATAATAACCTATAGTTTTTTTAATAAATTTATGTAGTAAAATAAAACAATAAAATAAATATTATGGTGTGTGGCTTTCTTATAATTACTTATTGATTGATGAATTAGAATATTTATATGAGCTTCTGCATTCACTTTAAAATATTGATTTCCCCTTTTTTTTACATTACACATCTTCTACAAAATGTTCTGAACATATTACGGAAAATTTGGAAGGAAACCAATTTAACCTTCCCGTAGCATTGATCCAACTTTCCTTAATAAATTGATCTTTTGGAAAACTGAAAATTAACAATCTAGTATTGTTTCATTAATTAATTATTATATCGACCACAGCTATGCATCACAAGCGGATCATGCATCAGATAACTTTTCGTACTTTTCTGCATAACATAACGCTTCAGTGAAAAATTAATAATTATCGATAATATTTTATCGACCACGCATGCACTAATTGAGTAGCGATGACATTATGAATTGGTGACAAATCATTCTAGAACAACTGATTTTCGTTTGCGACAATTAACCATATAGTGAAAAGAATAAGGAACATTTTAAATTTTAATTTTTGTGTCATGTTTGACATAGAAAATCAAGATACATTTTTCAACTAAATAGCAATATACCAGAAAATATTACTTACCGATGGTACGAAATACCTCCGTGGGACACATTTTTGGTACGGCTATTATTTTTGCATTCCAGAATAGCATAATAGGGCATTTTAATATTTTTAAATATTTTTTCCAATCATTAAACCTTTGACAATGCGCAATGACGACTGAGACCGTTCAAACAGTGAGTTTGTACTGCATTCTAAACTAGTGTATCAAAGGTTACGCCCACTTTATAGTTCTATCTCTATCTCTGTTCTGTGCTGCGACGCGACGCAGAGATGTGACGTGTTTCTTAATAAAATACTCAATGAAGTTGGCCTTAATATGCATATGGCTAATTAGGCAATTCTAAACATTGCACATCTTCACAGTTTATGAGGATAAAAATTAATAGTATTAAGAATTTATCCTTCCTTCGTGCAGTCGGATGAATAAAAGCGAGACACCGAATTAAATCATGTTTAGAGAGGCTTTCATTAAGTTTTTACAATTAGATCTTTGCTTAATCTTGAACGCCTTTGACCCCCACCGAAATCCAGTCTCTAGAAAATTGTGAAAGATAAGCCCAAACAAAGAGTTGCTTGACCTGGGATTTGAACCCAGGACTACCTGCTGTACAGCCCATATATGCTCCAACTAGACCAAAGACATTAACAACGTATCATAATTTTACTACAGAACCGTAATAAAAAGATTACACCGCGGAATTCTGAGTTACAGAAGAGAAACGAGCCCAGCATCCCAGTATACATGCGTCTGCAGGATTAGGTCATATTGCACACTTGATAATTTCTGTTATTGTCTTCTTGATTCTATGATCATTTTCTTCATTATTTCCGAAAGTAAAAAGAAGCAATTATTTACACATCACAAAACAATTGCTCTATTAATCCTACATTACAAACAAACATCAATAAAAAATATAGATTTTATACTATACAGAACGATACTTAAGTTATTAAGTCAATAGGAATAACAATTATCAATAAACATACATACATATACCGTCACGCCTTTTATCCCCGAAGGGGTAGGCAGAGGCGTAATTAGTGTAGGCACTTTTCACCATTATTCCGTCCCATGGTGTAATAGAGGGCGAGTCTATCGCCATATCGGGCACAAATTCCAGACTTCGAGCTGATACTGAATAGAAAAACTAAATATCACTTCGCCCGACCTGGGGATCGAACCTGAGACCTCAGCAGTGCAGTCGCACCATGATACAACTACGCCACCGAGGCAGTCAATAAAATTAATTATAAACATAAACTATGATAACACTCAACACGACAAAGAGTAATAAACAGCGTCCAGAGTACAACCGCTGGACTTCAGGCTAAATATAAACACAGAGGAAAGGAAATGTTAATCCAGTCCGTTGGTGACGCCAGGACGATTTACAGATTACAACAGACGGGATTGGAACTGTGATCTGTTTGTTCAGTGTGTGCTGTGAATGTGCAAAGGTGCGGGACGATTTCAAAGGTTGGAAAACAAAATAAATAATTCATTTTATTGAAAGCATAGAACGCGCTCTTAATAAAACAATGAACTAATCCAAAATTTTGGCTAGATGAGTTTGAGCAATATATGGACTCTAAAGGGCAAGTTGCTTCGACTAAGAAAAAAACGTCCTTTCAACATTGGGAATAGGGTCAAAATTATTTGAATTTATGAACGTTTCCCGCCCAACGTAAAATAACGTCGTATACAGTTACTTTTTGTGACAATTTCTACAAGTCAACGATTTTGGATGAGGTCATTGTTTTTTTTTGAGTGCAAGAAATAGAGGTAGTGATAATACATTGTTTGAACTGTGACATGATGAAGGGCGTGTAGTGTTTTACACTTTCAAATTCTAGGTGGTGTATTTATTTGCACTTACCCAGCCGAACAACTTGCACGTATCATTGTTAGTAGAAACAAATTACTGTGTAAGTACGCTGCTATTACAGTAATGATGCGATTACATATAAACGGCGGATATACCAAAAAATATTGTAAAATACTTCATTTTCAATGGAATGATATTATAAATTGTAGTCAGTTGTTATTACAAGTCTTTGGTATTAAAATAAAATATAATAATTTATTGATCTCATAGGCTAACATAGTTGCACTTATGAGTTATGACAGGTCAAAGCGCATAATAATAATTGCAGTTATATAAAAAAAACAATTCAGGGTAGAAGGTTAGAGGAGATAATATATACCTATATTTTGATAAAATAATGTGAACGCGTCGCGGTCCTCACCAGTGCGGACGATATAGGCCCTAACTTGACTTTTTTTTCTTCGCGGCGAATAACGCGTTATCGCTACCACCACTATGGGGTGAGTGGAATGGTTATGTTGGTTTCACCGATCCTACAGCCCAATGTCGTCGCTCAGGAGTATAGCATCATCCGAACGAGCACTGGACCGAGTCCCAAATACTATGTACACCCTACACCGGCATACCAACCAAACCCGGGGTGGCCTCCTTCGGCGCATACGAGACGGCCCCGGGGTGTAGCTGTCTTGTTGCACTAAGACAGCTACACGGAACCGCCCCTGCAAAATGCCGCATTGCGGTCCCTCTCTAAATGAGGGGGCTAAGAAGCCCCCGAACTCTAAAGCACGCCTTTGGCGTCTACGACTGCAGCCAGGTAGCCGACCATCCGCAATGTTGTCCATTTCGGAGTCACATGAACTGGAGTAGCAGCCCCCCACTGCTCGCCCCGCGCCTCTCACAATCCTCATTTAGTCGCCTCTTACGACAGGCAGGGGGTGCCATGGCGGAATTTTTTAGATGCCCCCAAACCACAGAGCACAGGCCCTAACTTAACTGCCTCGGTGGGGTAGATGTATCCCGTACGCGCGGTACGAATACGACTATTGCGCCGGGGTCCCGGTTTCGAATCCCTGGTCGGGCCAAATACTTTATGACTGGGATTTTTCATTTTAAAAATTACTCAGCCACAGCTCGGAGTCACTGCACCTTAGCCGCCAACTTCCTCAAGTTGGTGGTTTGATACACCCGTGCCTCGGCATGCACGTAAAGCCGTTGGGCCTGTGTCTGATCTCTCTCCGGTCATGTCGGATTGCCGTCTCAACGGATTATGAATGTGAAGGAATAGAGAGTGCACCTGTGTATTGCACACTCACTTGTATATACACTATATCTCCTATGTACCTGACTGGTCTCAGTTGAGATTGGCCACCGTGGCCGACATTCGGCTACGAGGGATTTATTTTTTTATAGATCCCCACCCCGGAATAACCGACCAGCCTTTAACTAGCTACCTAAGTATTATTATGGTTGTCAGTTATTGTTACTTGTTTTACGTATACAAGTTTGCAACTTGACATATTTTAATAATAAATGGCTCGATTTATTTTTATTATTAAGTAAGCACATATGCGGCCATGTATATTATTGTACATGTGTCGGTACTATAGTTTAGTTACGCATAGAAAGTTCCAGTGGCGACCTTAGTGGTGGGGAGCGAACCGGGCCATTGGGGCCTCGCATTTGGACGTCCTCGTATGACGTCCAACTGAAGACTGTTTTTGTCACCACACTTGCCAAGCATTTTAAGCATTTTAACTACGAAATTGGTAAAATAGGAAACCCAATTTTGCTCCGATCTGAGGCGTCAAATTGATCACATTTTCTCTAGGTCAGGCGACGTGAGCGCTGTGGACGATGTCTCGGAGCATAGGCTCTACCAACGACGATGCACAAAGCTTGTTCCGGCCCTTTACACGAGAGTCATTGGCCGATATTGAAACTCGAAGAGCTGATGATCATGCCAAACAAAAAAGCAAGAAAAAAAGACTTGAAGGCGAAGTAAGTGCTTCCTAAGTTTTATTCTGCGTAGTTAACAGAAAATACCGTATAAAAATAGGAATATAGTTCAAACGCACAAATATATTAAAGGGAAAACACAACCCATATATCAATGGCAGCAAGACTAAAAAGGACATCTATATTTTAGCGAAGCTATCTATACAGGGTGAGTTTTCCAAGTGGGTGTGGATGGCGAAATCTGAAACTATGAGGAGTAGTGAAAAATGCCCAAAGGAGTCGGTTCCGCGACTTCTTTGAGCATTTATTACAATTCCTCATGGTTTCAGATTTCGCCATCCACTCCCAACAAAAAAAATCACTCTATATCTACAAGTCTAAAGGACAGTTATATCATATTTTAAAATAATGAAAAAAATGTGGCACGTAAATGAAGACATCTACACTCGATTGTCATATTCTAGTCTGTATCTTATGTATCGATTGTGTAACAGGTTTTATCGCTATATTGTTGTTTGGCTAAAATAAAGTAGGTAAATGCATGTTTTACTCGGATAAAACTTCGACGACTATAGTAATAATAATAATAATAATAAATATGCTTCAATTCACTAAATATGCTGTCCTGTAAAATTGCATTTTGTAAATGTCTCCTTCTACTTTGCTGCCATAGATATTTAAGACTCCAGTGTAACAAAGTAGTGTAACAAAGAAATAATCAAGCTAAATACTCTTAAACACAATAGCAGGACAAAAATTCTATACCTGGTTTATAAACTTAAAACCTATTGACGAAACATGCTCATCTAAACTTTATTCTTCATTTAAATGATATCAAACTCGCGGTCATTCGAAGCAGCATGGTCGAGCGCATTGTTACCTACATACAAAATTTCCATTCTATATTATCAGAGCCTATTCAGCGAACTTAACAATATAGACTAGCCGGTTCCGGTCATTGTCGTTAGCAGTGTTTATATGTTAGTCTAAGTGTTTATATTCTCTTTGGTGGTTAGTTTTCAAACCACAAAATTGTAAGTAAATGATTAAATCGGGACTCGCACATTAGATGAATAAATACTTATAGGTACCTACGAGAAACAATAATAACTGGCTAATGTTTTAGATACCTATTGTACCTACTAAAAATTTCACCAGTAGATCCTCAGAACTACCTTATTAAAAATGTTATATAAAATAAGATTAGATACCTAAGCAGTTGATTGCATGCCTTTCGACCAGTTTGTCATTGATAGTAACAGCCACTTTTACTGTTACTATTGCCTAAATTGTGACGTTTCTTTTGTAGTAGGTAACTCTTATGAATTTTATTTTTATAGCTCTTAGACAATAATAGGACGCGAATTGTATGATCTTTAGTTTCTGCCAAAGTATAAGAACAACAATAGTGGGCGATAGTCTAGTTGGGAATGGAACGGTCTACCGCGACAATGTCCGGATGTTCAAAACCCAAGGCACACACCTCTGACTTTTCAAAGTTACGTGTTTATTGTTTATCAATTAACGTTCGCTTTAACGGTGAAGGAAAACATCGTGAGGAAACCTACATACCTAAGAAGTTCTTTATAAGAATTTCGAAGGTATGTGAAGTCCACCAACCCGCACTAGGCCAGCTTGGTGGACTAAAGCCTAAACCCTCTCAGTAGCAGAGGAGGCCCGTGCCCAGTAGTGGGACAGTATTTAATACAGGGCTGGTACTATTATTATAAGAACAATGCACACATTTATAAAAAAACTGTTGTAGCGGGCTTTAAACAGACAAGAAAAAATTAATAAATATTTGAATAAAGGGAACAAGAATAATTTTTTTTTCTTCTTGTTCCTTTCTAGATATTCTAAGTTTTAGATGTTACTTTTACCTTTTAACATTTTATAAAGAAACTGGTTGATAAGGTATCAAAATTTGTTTCCTCTTATTGTGTGCTGTATACTGTATAGGTACGTAACGATGACAAAGACGAGAGCCCCCAGCCGGACGCGACTCTCGAGCAGGGTCTCCCGCTGCCGGTGCGAATGCAAGGCTCCTTCCCGCCAGAGCTCGCCTCCACCCCACTCGAGGACATAGACCCTTTCTATCATAACCAGAAGGTGAGATTTTTGATTGTGCTCTAGCTACCTAATATCTTTTATGATGATAATTTATTTCGGTGAGCTTATAATCATAATTAATTAATCAAACTATTTTTACAGACTTTCATGGTTATAGACAGGCGTAAATATATCTACAGATTTTCAGCAACCAAAGCCCTGTGGATATTAGGCCCATTCAATCCGATCAGAAGGGCAGCAATAAGCATTCTATTCCAGCCTTTGTTCTCGTTACTGATTCTTTGCACAATATTAGTGAATTGCATTTTTATGATAATGCCTCTGACACCTACTATCGAAAGTACGGAGTAAGTATGCATTCAGATTAATCTTAAATTATTTACTTGTAAATCATTGAAAGAAAATAGTAATGATTCACTTCATTCCTTACCCGCTAAATCGGTATACGAGGACCTATGCAAAAGTTGTTAAATAAATGAGCAACGCTTTTAAAACGCGCCTTTTCCACGTTACTTGCTACGCAATTACTGAGATCATCACGTTAATTTGTCTTAGTTGCGTGGGAAGATCGCACCGCGCCGTAGTCAGCTTGTATAAAAAAGTGTGTATAGGCTTGTTATATGCATTATCAGTAAGCATGTATGTTCTACGATCTATATATTATGGGCTCTATATAGCTATTATAGGCTAGGTCTTATGAATTATCAAGTGTCTAATGAATATGCTTTTTGCAGAATAATCTTCACCGGGATCTATACTTTGGAATTCGTGGTAAAAGTAGTAGCCAGAGGTTTCATATTAAATCCATTCACGTATCTTAGAGATCCTTGGAATTGGCTTGATTTCATCTTATTAATTCTAGCGTAAGTAATAAATGTGTATGTAAATTAAACACCATGATTCTTGCATTATGGATTCCTATTGTTGAGTCATTTACCTCAAAATTTTGAGATTTTAATTACACATATTTGTCACAAATAGGCTTACTGTAGTGCATAGCTCTGATATTCATCGCATGTCAGCCGGTGTACATATAAAATGATACCTGGATGACGTAGCAGAATACGGTACCACCAGGACCCATCACGACCCGCCCGTGACGTCATCATTCATTAACGAATGTGTTGTAATGTTTCAGTTATCTAACTTTCGGTATAGATATCGAGAACTTAGCCGTGCTTAGAGCATTGAGGGTATTCCGAGCCTTAAAGACTGTGGCCATCGCACCGGGTAAATTAATTTATTATTATTACTTTACATTATAATTCTTAAGTATTTAGCTAATGCTAATGAACCTGTACTTACCATTGTTTTGATAGGTACCCTGTACCACATAATAATAAAAAGTAACTAAATACATACACACTCACGCCTGTAATCCCCGAAGGGGTAGGCAGAGGCGCAACTAGTGCACCCACTTTTCGCCGTTATTCCGTCCCATGATGTGATAGGGGGCGAGCCTATCGCCATATCCGGCACAAATTATAGACACCGGGTGGATACTGAATAGAAAAATCCAATATCACTTTGCCCAACCCGGGGATCGAACCCGAGACCTCAGCATTGCAGTCGTACCATAATACAACTACGCCACTGAGGCAGTATACATATAGTAGATACCTACATACATATAACAGTAGCAAGCCAAGGGAAGTGATGAATTAGATAGATGTTTCATTCTGAATGATGATAAATGTAACTAAATGTTGTACAAAAAGTATAGTAAAACACATGTTTTACACTGTTATAGGTATACTGGTGTTTATAATCGCTGGTATCCATAACGCGACTCAATAAGTAATTGTAACTGGTGGTAGGTCTCTCATATGTGAGAGTCCGTCTGGGTGGGTACCACCGCAATGTCTATTTCTACCGCCATGCAACAGTGTGCATGCACTGTTGTATTTCGGTTTGAAGGACATTGTAGTCAGTGTAACTATTGGACATAATGAGATCTAACATCAGCTTATGTTTAGGATGACGAGCGCAGTGGAATGCCACACACTAGGTACTTTGTAACTCAAGGTGCCGTCTGGTTTTACTATTGTTTATAGGCGGTCGTATCGCTTACCATCAGGCGGACGGCATGCTCGTCTCGTCATTCAATGCCATAAAAAAAAATATGTACACGACATATGCATGACGCATACTCGCGCCTTTTATCCCCGAAGGGGTAGGCAAATGAACAACTAGTGCACTCACTTTTCGCCGTGCGTATTCTGTCCCATGATGCGATAGGAGGCGAGCCTATCGCCATGTCGGGCACAAATTATAGACACCGTGTTGATACTGAATAGAAAAATCCCATATCACTTTGCCCAACCCGGGGATCGAACCCGAGACCTCAGCATTGCAGTCGTACCATAATACAACTACGCCACTGAGGCAGTATAGTACAGCATACATATAGCATATACATATAACAGTAGCAAACCAAGGGAAGTGATAAATTAGATAGATGTTTCATTCTGAATGATGATAAATGCGTTTTATTTATGTAACCTTGCGTAGGTGTCTAAGAAAATGTTTGCGTGAGCTAGAAATTAGAATATAAGATGGGAAATACTTCATAATAACGCCTATAATTGGCTTATTCAACAGGTTTAAGGACCATTGCCGATGCCGTAGTTCAATCAATAAAAAATCTACACGATGTGATCATTCTGATAATTTTTTCGCTATCTGTATTCGCACTGATAGGCCTGCAATTGTATATGGGAGTATTGACGCAAAAGTGTATCAAAATCTTCCCACAAGATGGCACCTGGGGTAACCTCACCGACGAAAACTGGGAGCGGTTCGCTCATAACCAAAGTAAGAAATTCTATTCATGCAGGTGCTATGATTTTTTAAATAAATCTCTCAAGGAGGCAATTAAGTTTAATTCATTTTTTAGCGAACTGGTATGAGGTAGATGGAGTATACCCATTATGTGGAAATTCATCAGGAGCAGGGTAAGTTGCAAACATTTAAAGACCGATAAGCGAAACTAAAAAAATAACACTTTGTTTTATTTTTACAGGCAATGTGAATCAGGATACGTTTGTCTTCAAGGATACGGTCCGAACCCTAACTACGGTTATACAAGTTTCGATACATTTACTTGGGCATTCCTCTCAGCTTTCCGATTGATGACGCAGGATTACTGGGAGAATCTTTACCAATTGGTAATATTATGGGAATAATTTTTATTACATATAAAAGTTGTAATCAATATAGTATTACTATACGATGAAATGACTGCCTCGGTGGCGCAGTTGTAGGTATTGTGTACGCGGTAAGAGTACCTACCACTACTGCGTTGAGGTCCCAGGTTAGAATCGAGGGTCGATTCAAAAAAACGACAGGGTGTTTCTATCTTATAATTAATAAGTAGCAGCTTAGAGTCAGGAGGTTGGCGGTGTGATGTGAACTGTGAAGCACTTAAAGCCGTTTGTCCTGCGCCTCATCTCTCTCAAGTCATGTCGGATTACCGGGAGGATCTAAGGGAGTACCTAATCCTTGCCGGTGAAACCAATCCATTGTCATGATGATATACCGTTCCATCGGCCTATAAGAGTGAATAAACTGAGAGTGCACCTATGAATTACGATCACACTTGTTCACTGTATCTCCTACGTACCTGGCTGACCTCCGTGGAGATGTCTCTGAGGCCGAAATTCGGCTAGGAGAAATAATTATCTTATAATGCTATAATTGTAGGTACTTAGGTCTGCAGGGCCATGGCACATCTTTTTCTTCATGGCGACAATCATCTTAGGATCATTTTACCTCGTAAACTTGATATTGGCTATCGTCGTCAAGTCATACGATAAGTTGCAGAAGAAAGCCGAAGAGGAGAAAAGGGCAAAGAAGGCTCTGAAAGTAAGTGTTATAACGTCATTTTTGGTATGTAGGTAGTAAGTATTTAGTAATACGAATATAGTATTTAGTTTTTTTACGTAAAGTATAGGGAGATGAGGCTGAATCAATTTAGATCTATAAATATTTATAATTTAAAAAAAAACTAAGACATCTTGTGTACAGACCATTTTAATTTACTGTTATATGGGATAATACTTAAGATGTGGTAATGAGTTTGTTCTAAAACATTTCAGGAAAGTAACAAAACTAAAACTGCAGTAGAGGGAGAAAGGGAGAACGACGAAAATGGTATGATTTTATACAAAATAGCTTTTACCCGTGGCTCCGCCCGTGAGATTAAGCTTTTCCAGGATAAAATGTAGCCTACGTTTACTTGCTGATAATGTAGCTTTATATTGGTGAAAGATTTTTTTTTATTAGTGCAGTGGTTTTTGAGTTTATCCATTACAAACAAAAATTAAATCTACCTTTATAATATTAGTATAAGTTTATTGGCGCCTATAAAAATAACTTCTCATACAATTAGAGACCGTAAAAAAGATGCGTTTCTGCTAATAGAAAACAGAAATGAATTATCTATGGGAATGACATTAGCGTTAACGAGTACCGAAAGGAATCATGACTACGACCTATACTCCGTCCAACCATTTATTTAACTTTTGACAGTTCGATTTCTAATCAATTGGGGATGTGCTAATGCGTTACTGATTCGATTTCTTGTAACAATCGATTTAATTTATGAATAAGTTTTAATCGATTAAACACATTGAAATATTTTTTTGCTAAACATTTTGCATTATTTTATAAACATGTCTAAGCGTTTAAATATATATATTTTCTGTATATAAATTTATTCTGTCGGTATAAATTGTATGTCCAATATAACCTTTGTCAATATTTAGCTTTAATAGTTTATTTCATTGGTTATCATATTATTATACTTACGCATATATAAAATGAAAATATTTAATTTACACTGCCACATTTTATTTTACAATATAAAGTTTTGAATTATCTTTGTTGCACAATCAGTGGACTTAGCGAATATCAATCGATAATTAATATATGAGCTGAAGAGCAAGTCGCCTCACTACGGAAAAGTAAAAATGGCGTCCATAAAGTAGTAAATTATTTTGTTTTCGATTCCTTGTCAGTAATTATAAAATTTCATAGGCGTGCATATGTCAAAAGTTAAATTAATGGTTGGACGCAGTATAATATTTCCATATCCTCAAATCATAAGCCGACTACCATCTATACCTATTCCCTGAGGGGTAGACAGAGGCACTCTAAAATAAATAAAACAAAAAATATAGATAAGACAGTACTCTTGTGGCTAGAATTTAATAATAACCAATGTTCAAACTGGTTGAAGCGCAAAAAAATTATTGGCGTGTTACTTGAATGCAATTCACGCTCTTTTGTTGAATTTTAATCAAATAATAATAAATATCTGGCGACTTGATGTACTGACAGCCTACTTGGTCCGAAATATAAATGAATTCCCTGGTTTAACAAAATGGTTTGCCCACCGGGCTGGCTCAAACAAAGTTGATTTCCTTAATAATAAAAATGTTAAGATTCACTGAATAATTTAGCCGCCATCCTGTGGCAGAGACAAACACACTAAACAGTGTGTCCAGTGACTAATATTCTACCCCTCAAGAAAATAAATATATTTGAGAAGTTTCGATCGGGTTCGATCCCCGGGTCGGGCAAAGTGATATTGAGTTTTTCTATTCAGTATCAGTCCGGAGTCTGGAATTTGTGCCCGATATGGCGATAGGCTCGCCCCCTATCACATCATGAGACGGAATGTCGGCGAAAAGTGGGTGCACTAGTTGCGCCTCTGCCTACCCCTTCGGGGATAACAGGCGTGAGTGTATATGTATGTATGTTTATATTACATAAATAAAAACATAACAAATATCATAATTACTTTACCTGAAATTATTAACTCTTCTGCTAATTTGTACTTTTAAACAGCAAAAGATAATGAAGAACAGCCACCTACGACGTGCAAGAATTGTTGTATGAAAGGAATAGACTACTGCTGTATATGGGACTGCTGCTGGCTGTGGGTGAAATTCCAAAACTGTCTTGCTTTGTTGGTATTCGATCCGTTCTTTGAACTATTCATCACTCTGTGTCTCATTCTGAACACTTTGTTTATGGCTATCGACCATCATGATATGGACCGAGACATGGACATAATGCTTAGGACTGGTAACTATGTAAGTCTCGATGGAAAAGATTTTATAGACAAAATCGGCCGTATCTAATATCTTTTTCCTTTACAGTTCTTCATTACAACATTTGCTATTGAAGCCGTGCTCAAAATAACAGCAATGAGTCCAAAATACTATTTCCTAGAAAAATGGAACATTTTTGACTTTACAATCGTGATGTTATCGCTTTTGGATCTACTTTTGGAAGGTGTTCATGGTTTGTCAATACTGCGTTCCCTCCGTTTGGTGAGTACTCTTCGATCAGTTTAATCGAGCTCTACATATATGCATAATTATTGAATGGTTTATTGCTTGTTTCACAACTCCCGACGCAATATTACTCTTTACATTAAAGTATAATCCGGTCAGATACAAAAGTCACACTATATGCTCCCAAATAAACACTAATAAAATGACAACTATCTACATTAGCCGTTTAATACGATAACTGTAAAGTAAAATTTACTTGAAACTTCTGAAACAGGCCCCGATACTTTTATCTTGTCAATAAGTACTGTCAATTTTTTTATAGTTTATTTGTAATTGCAGCTTCGAGTCTTCAGATTAGTTAAGTCATGGCCGACATTTAATTTAGTAATGTCCATAGTGGGTAAAACTACAGGTGCCTTGGTCAACTTGACGTTTGTATTATGCATCATTATCTTCATATTTGCCGTGATGGGTATGCAACTGTTCGGGAAAAATTACGTGGGTAAGTTTCATTTGGTGACTTGCATGTTCATTGTTTTAACTTTATACTGTTTATGCAAATGTAGAGTCAACCATAATTTTGTTTGACGACTGACCGGCGCCTCGTGCCCTATGGTCCGGGGACATATAAAGAGTTCCGCTCCGGCATCCCCTGCCTGTGGTAAGAGGCGACTAAAGGGGGCTTCGAGAGAGTCTCGGGGCGAGCAACGGGGGGCTGCTCAGTCCAATTTAAGCGACTCCAAGGTGGTTGACAATGCGGGTGGTCGGTCTCCCGCTGTCGTAGACGCCGAAGGCGTCCTTTAGAGTGTGGCGGTATCTTAGCCCCCTTGTATAGAGGGGCCGTAACAGCATTGCGCAGGGACGGTCCCGTGCAGCTATCTTAGTGCAACAAGATACCCCGGGGCCGTCTCGTATGCGCCGAAGAAGGCCACCGCGGGTTTTGGTTGGTATACCGGTGTAGGGTGTACATAGTGTTAGGGACTCGGTCCAATGCTCGCTCGGATGATGCTATACTCCCGAGTGTCGACATTGGGCTGTAAGACTGTGCGAAACCATAACCGTTCCACTCAACACCCCCCATGGTGGTAGCGATAATGCGTTTCTCCCCGTGAAAAAAAAACAATTATGTTTGCCGTTCTGGGTATAATTAGCACACTCGCACTTGGTAATTCCTGATTTTTGGTCCTATCTCTGATAGTATTAGCTTGTAGTGAAACCACTTGTGAGTCATAACTGGACGAAAAATCGGATAATAACTGTACGAGGATGTTCACACAGAAGTGTCGAAATATACATTTTTCAGTGCAAACGATGCTGGCTCTCCACTCACTGAGACTGTCGCGTGTCTTTTCAATTAATATAGTAAGTATATTAGTATATTGATAGCTTTTATTTTTATTTTCAAGACAACGTCGATCGCTTTCCGGATGGAGATCTACCTAGATGGAATTTCACGGACTTCATGCACAGTTTCATGATAGTGTTCAGAGTACTCTGCGGTGAATGGATTGAGAGTATGTGGGATTGCATGTTGGTTGGAGATGTCACCTGTGTGCCGTTCTTCTTAGCTGCCGTCGTTATTACCAATCTCGTGGTCAGTATTACTCAAATTAGTAAAAAGAATGGTCAAAATAAAGATTATGACAAAACTAACATAACAATGAAATCTTTCTAAGAATAACCAACCAGACCAGTGTGGACTAAGGCCTAGATCCTCTCAGTAGCAAAGAAGGTCCGTGCCCCATGGTAGAGTATGTAATACAGGCGTTGTAATATAATAATTATAGTAATTCATATTATAACAGTATTTATTCGCTTATACATTTAGATTTCACATCGGAAAAATTTATAACTCATTTACTGGTCTCTATATTCCAGCTACTAAATCTTTTCTTGGCTCTGCTGCTCTCGAACTTCAGTTTATCAGCTCCAACAGCCGATCAAAATACGAGTAATTTAGGCGAAGCGTTTCATCGGATTTCAAGGTTCTTTTTTTGGATAAAACGAAGCGTTGTCAATCTCATATGCGGTAAGATAAATTATGAGGGCAAACATTTTTTGTCTTTACATGTTTTTTTAAATATATAAACTTTGCTTACAGGTGTCAATAAACGAAAGAAAGAATCAACAAAATACAATATAAATCCTGACAAAAACAGAGATAAGCAGTTAGATTGCGAACTTAAACATTATGAACATCCTACACAGGTAATTGTCTTATTTGGTTCTAAATATACCAGCGCCATTTAAAATTTTAGCAGTAATAATAAAATTAATTACCTATAGACCGACGACACAGTGAGCCCAAACTCATACGAAAGTTACAAAGAGTCAGCATATAAGATAAACAGAGAAGAGAAAAAAGACACCAGTAAAGAAGGTAACATTTTATTCTCCATCGAGTATTACAATATATAGTCCAATTAAGCATTAAATAAAAATTATTACAAAAATTACAGATACACCTGCAGATTGTTGTCCTGCAATATGGTACCGATGTTTTCCTTCCCTTGCTGGTGATGGTAATTCCACATTTTGGCAAAGATGGGGCACTCTTCGATTAAAGACATTCAAACTTGTCGAAAATAAATACTTCGAAGGGGTTGTACTCACAGTAATACTGCTAAGCAGTTTGGCTTTGGTAAGTGGATTATTAAATTGTAAATTATTCTAATTACCAAACCAGAATACATAGTCTAGGGGCCGTAAAAAAATGTATGCGAATGACATATCCGGTTAATAAGTCTTTCGCATGGCTATTTTTGCATGGTCATTCCCATACATTATTGTTATTTTCTATTGGTGTTGACGATTGTAGAAAGGCGATTTGGCTACGGGCCCAGGTCTGATGGTAAGTGCTACAATTGCCAATAACAGTAACAAAATCATCCAGAACTTTTATTAATAAAACTCTATATGCCACACAACAGAACGAAACTATAAAATTTAGAAGTCCAAATTTTTGAAAAGAGCAACCCTAGAGTTTCTTGCACGTTCTTCTCTGGTGGAAATTGCTTTCCGAAGTGGTGGTACAGTACAAATTGGTTCAAAAATGAAAATGTTTTAACATTTTATGGATTCGAATAAATGATTTCATTTCATTTTACCTCGTAAGTATCAAAATTGAATACAAATTATAATTTCTCCTTTTAGGCATTAGAAGACATAAACCTGCCATATCGCCCTCTTCTTCGAGAAATTCTTTTTTATATGGATATTGTCTTCACCATCATCTTTGTCATTGAGATGTTGATCAAATGGCTCGCACTTGGTTTCAAAACATATTTCACTAGCGCGTGGTGCTGGCTCGACTTTATTATTGTCGTGGTAAGTCGTTGTAATAAACTACATAATTAGGTATTAGGTATATTAGATATTGACAAAATAGGTAAGACTGATGAAAAGCGAAATCGTTATTTCTTCTTTAATATACAAGGTTTTCCGTAAATAATGGATAATACGTACACGGCTGATTCCACACCTCATTGTCTAAAACTGCATAATGTGATTATAATTTTTGAAACCTCAGGGTTATTAAAAAAATATTATGAACAATCTTTTCTTCAAAATCACGTTTAATTACGGATAACGGCAATATTTGCTTTGAGAGCGACGAGGTCATGGGCTAAATCCCCTTGGCTGATAAACAACATTTATGGGAAATGTACTAACAGTGTTTGAACTTCGATTATAATGATAATAAATAAAGAATACTGTCACATTAGCTCTCGCTCATAAACCACGGTGCGGCGATAGCAGGTGCAGGGGATATCCCAGTGTTCCGGACTATGCGCACCTTAAGAGCTCTGCGTCCTCTGCGCGCTGTCTCCAGATGGGAGGGCATGCGTGTGAGTATCACATACTTTACAATTAGGAATTTATATTTTTACTGCTAGTTCTCTCCGAATTTCAGACAAACAAATTCATATTGTTTAAAGTTTGAATCATGACTCCTCTACTTATAAACCCATCTTTACCATAACTTCCAGATTCATGTGCGTAATGTGTCAATATTTAATTAAATTACTGCTTTCTTCACTTCATGAGATAGTCCAATTATGTGAAAATAGTTGAAAATTTTAGATAAGATGAACATTACATTGTATGAAATAAATAAATTCTTAAAATTAAAATATATATATATATATATGTCGCGGACAGGTGGTGGTATACGCTCTAGTGAAAGCCATCCCGTCCATGTTCAGTGTGTTGTTGGTGTGTCTTTTCTTCTGGCTGATCTTCGCCATCATTGGAGTCCAACTCTTCGCGGGGAAATTCTTCAAGGTAAAGATTACTGTTCAAATAATTCTGGCACGTATCAAGGACTGCACAACTCTAAACTTCTATTCAATTATGCAGTGTATCGACATGAATTACACAACATTGAGCCATGAATTCGTACCAGATCGAAGAGCTTGTATGTCAGAAAATTACATTTGGGAAAACTCACAGATGAATTTTGATCACGTTGGTAATGCGTATCTGTCACTCTTCCAAGTGGCTACCTTCAAAGGCTGGATTCAGATCATGAATGACGCTATCGATTCCAGAGAGGTAAACTACTTGTGAAATGTAAAATGTATTTTTGAACTGAACATTATTTACAGCTCTTTCCTTTTATATGCAATCCAGGTAAATGAACAGCCAATAAGAGAGACTAACATTTACATGTATCTGTACTTCATATGCTTTATCATCATCGGCTCGTTTTTCACACGCGGTCTGTTGATCAGTGTGATTTTCAACAAATTCAAGGAACAAAAACAGAGAGCCGGCGGCAGTCTTGAAATGTTCATGACTGAGGATCAGAAGAAATACTACCACGCGATGAAAATGGGGTCGAAGTCTTTTAAGCCCATTCCAAAACCAAAGGTAATGTTTGGTAATTTTGTTAAATTTTGTAATAACTAATTTTGTAGATAATGAATAATGGCGTACAAACCTTATTGATATTTTATTCTAGTGGCGACCACAAGCTAAAGTATTCGAAGTAGTAACAAACAAGAAATTCGATATGACCATCATGATACTCATCGGATTAAACATGATTGTTCTCATGTTCGAACACTACCAGCAATCGGAGATGATTAGCGCGATCCTCGACTACCTCAACATGTTATTCATCATAGTATTTGCAATCGAATGCCTATTGAAAATATTTGCTTTACGACACCATTACTTTGTCGATCCGTGGAATTTGTTCGATTTCGTCGTAGTTGTAACTTCTATTCTCGGTAAGTAATCCTTCATAATATCAATATAAATAACAAGTTATGTGATTTTAATTTTTGTACCTATAATGTTTGCAGGCTTGGTGCTGAGTGATATTATAGAGAAATATTTTGTATCACCAACTCTATTGAGAATAGTGAGGCTGGCCAAAGTAGGTAGAGTGATACGACTCGTTAAAGGTTCGAAGGGTATACGGACTCTTTTACACACATTGGCGATGTCAATGCCTGCTCTATTCAACATATGCTTACTGTTGTTCCTGGTTATGTTTATCTACGCTATATTCGGCATGTCTTTCTTCATGCACGTGAAGAACCAAGGCGGAATCGATGACGTCTACAACTTCAAGACCTTTGGCCAAAGCATGATAATGCTTTTCCAGGTGATTAAAAAATACAAATATATTCATTTAGAAATAATACTAACATAATATAAATTATTTTGTGTATTTCTTCCAGATATCTACCACTGCAGGCTGGGATGGTGTGTTGTACGGAATAACAAATGAAGAAGACTGCGACATGCCAGACAAGGAACGAGGTTTACCAGGCAATTGTGGTTCTGAAGCCATTGGCATCACTTTCTTGGTGTCATACATCATCCTATCGTATTTCATCTTCATTAACATGTTTATTGCCGTTATCCTCGAAAATTATTCTCAGGTACCCTAAAAACTTTACGTAGGAAACGAAAATATTTTACATAAAACGCCGAATTTCAAAATTGTCCTACTTGTCTTACAGGCTACAGAAGATGTGCAAGAAGGCTTGACGGAGGATGACTACGATATGTTCTGTGAAACCTGGCAACGTTTTGATCCGGAAGGCTGTCAGTACATTCGCTACGACCAGCTATCTGACCTCCTTGACGTGCTCGAACCTCCGTTAAGAATACCCAAGCCGAACAAGGATAAAATTGTATCGTTGGGCATCCCTATTTGTAGAGGTGACATGATGTTCTGTTGCAACATCCTAGAAGCGCTGATAAAAGATTTCTTCGCTCGAAAGGGGACGAAGATCGACATGACAGTTGACGCTGAACCAAAGCGGCCTGACTTAGCAAGATTAGTATCTAAGTATGTTGACGAATAAGTAAACATGACGTATATTGTGTCCACTAAGTGCTGGACAAACGAGGAACTTTAAAATTATATTTATTCATCGAAACCACATTAATACAGACGTTTCTTCGCTTTCGAAGTTTATGCTGCCATATCATGCATCGATGGTCACCCGTGCTAATCCTTATCGTTTATTCATGTGTAATCCTTAGTTATTTGTGACTTGTATTTTATAATTATGTTTATTAGTAAACGATTAAGACATGTTGAGTGTATTAGTTTAACTTTTCGTAAGAGCCAAACGCATCATTGAATCGCTAGTATAGTATGTAAAAGTTTTTTTTTATTAATTAAAGTACTTGTCTGCTTCTTTATGTCGTTTTAATTTCGTGGGAAATAAAGTAACTTTACAAGGAAACAATAAAGTTATGTAGATAAGTGTGTAGTCAAAGTAAGATTTCTATAGCTGCTACTTAATCCCTGGCGTTTAATTCTCATAAACGACCCCAACGCCTTTTTCCATCGATGGTGAAATGGACCAATCCGAATAAAGATTATTGACATGCTTACACAGTGCCGGCTTTAGGGCGGGGCGAGCTTGGGCAGTCGCCTAGGGCGCCAGGTCCTAAGGAGAACGCAAAGGCTCTAGGTGGGTGTCATAGGCATTCATACACTTGGGACTTGGGAGCTATAAAAAAAAGGTCGCCGGAAAAGGTGGCGTAGAAAATTTTCGCCCTTGGCCCCCAAATATACACCGTGTTACAAAATGACCAGTAAAAAATATAATTAATAATTATCTAAGCCAAAAAGATGTTCAACCCTAGTAAGCTGTAATGTCAGGGAACCAGATTATTTAACAGAAAGGCCTATGGACCTATTTTACCTAATAATTGTCTACTTTAATAGTTTTTCTATTTTTCATTCATAAATGTTGCTACCTCAATACAAGAACTTTCAAATCTTCTAATCCTACAACTGTTTTGAGTTTTTTTTTCGACTTTTTTTTGTAAAATACCGATGCTTTCTAACTCAGAATATTACAATATGATGTTATGCGTAGGCCATGAAGATAGCAATTTAAATCGTGCTCGCGAACTGTATCGGCAACGATTTATCGATGGTAGAGCCCCTACTCAACAGCGATGGCCGCCTTCGTACCAGTGTTTTCTGAACATGTCAAGACGACTACATTTAGTTTAGGTTGTTTCGTTAGGTTAGGTCTTTTAAAATTTGTCGTTCCGCGAATTAGGTAGAAATGTAGGTACATTCTGCGTAGTTTACTCTAATTTTACTGAAATAAGGTTTACACATCGGTGAAAATAATATTTATTTTTTATTTTTTTGGAGTATGTTATATAGTGTTACTACGGTTTTTAAATATTGTGGAATGGACTCGTTATAACGCCACATTAAACCTCCTTTCGGTTTTACGGGTAGTTATGTAACACCGTGTATAAGGCCGGCCCTGTGGTTACACAATATGACATCTAGATTGGTTTATTCTCAAGATCGAATTGAAGCTTAAAATTGGGATACTTTATATAAATCGGCGGTAAATGATAAACAATGAATATCAACAAAAATCTACATAATATGATAAAGATGTTAGTCTAAGGATAAAGAGGCAAAGTTTGTTTGCAGGAAGTAGTCTCTGGAACTACTGAACCGATTTCGATGAAATTTGGTATGGAGATAATTTAAGATCCTGGAAAGAACATATACTACTTTTTATCCCGGCAAAATATAGAGCGGAACTTTTATCCTGGAAAAATTTTTTTCACGCTAGCGGCGCCGCGCGCAATTGTTAGTCTACTATAAAAATACAAAACAATTAAACGTCATTGTCTATTTTTATTTGTTTTCTTTTTAATGATATAAAACGTGGCCTATACATTTTTAGAAATTACAAGATGTAACAGCATAATGTACATAAAGTACCTAACATCTAAACTAATGCAGTAATTATTATTATAATAGTCTTTATTCACTTGTTTGATTTATAAACGATACAAAAATGGTTCAAGTTGCAGTTTGCCGATTCTGTAAAACAAATTTTATTTAATTAATTATAGGACTACCTAGTGTTAAAAAAATAAGTTAATTATAATTAATGAAGATACCGTAAAAGATTTCCAGGGAGGAGTTTCCTAAATTACCTATTATTTAGACATAAAATTATTACTCAGAGTACTTTGGAATTCGTTTTGTTTTTTCAAAATAGTGAGTTAGCTTTGCAGTTTTTCCTCGACTCCAAAACTTAAATCAATAATGTTGCTTGATCCTAAATAACCAACGCCTTTGGCAAAAATCAACAATCTCAATCGTCGATACGACACCGAGTATAAACAAAATAAATAATTTATTAGCTTTTAAAAACTCGCTCCTGATTAGTAAATTTTTGCAATGGATTGAAAAAAGCGATTGAGATCGTTTATTGGAAACGGCAGTTACAGGTGATTTTTAACAGAGTTCATAAAGGAGGTTCTGTATTCGATCCGTATGTATGTATGTATGTAAATTTGTATGGCCGCGTGTTTCTCAAAAACTACTGATCCGATTTGGATGTGGTTTTCCATATTGAAATGTATATTTTTCAGGGAAGGTTTTAGTATATAATTTATTTAAATCGTCCGATAAAAATATAACCCGACTAAATATAAAAGCGACTTAATAAAACAACCACATTCATACAACTATAATTTTTCGTTTGCTCATATTGTTTTATTCTACATACTCATGAACGATTAGCCGCTAAGCAAATATGAAATCACTGACTCACCGGTATGATTTCACTAGGCTTTACTAGGTCTCGTGGGGGAGGGTGCCAACGCGTCCCTGCGAACGCACAGCAATTATTAATGAATGAATGAATGAATGGTAGATTACCGTAAAGCTGTGATTCCGCAGAACGCGGCAGACGGCAGACGGTAACGGCAAAAGGCAACAGCATGTGCCGCGACGGCAGACGGCACTACTATGCAGTATTCAATTGTATGAGACCGATTCCGCACACGAAGGCAAATGACGCCCAGCAGGACGTCACCTGCCGCGCGTCATTAATTTAATACTGCATAGTAGTGCTGTCTGCCGTCGCGGCACGTGCCATCTGCCGTTGCCGTCTGCCATTTGCCGCGTCCTGCAGAATCACAGCTTAAGCTGGCGCGTACAACACATTTGAAAGTTACGGGTAGTCTGTGAATTTACAAACGTCACTTAACAACGCATTGTTTACGTAGCAACGATCTCATATACTATGATGTTTTATTGCATTTATGTATCTGTCCCTCTAATTTTAACACGCTTTTATTACCTACATTAATAATTTGAAACATTGTTTTAACATACTGTGTAAAATGGTATTGTGAACGTGCCGGCTTTCGCAAATACATACATATTATACATATACACTCACGCCTGTTATCCCCGAAGGGGTAGGCAGAGGCGCCACTAGTGCACCCACATTTCGCCGACATTCCGTCCCATGATGTGATAGGGGGCGAGCCTATCGCCATATCGGGCACAAATTCCAGACTCCGGACTGATACTGAATAGAAAAACTCAATATCACTTTGCCCGACCCGGGGATCGAACCCGAGACCTCAGCTTTGCAGTCGTACTGTAAAACAACTACGCCACCGAGGCAGTCGCAGTCTTTCGCAAATAGACGTACTTATAAGTCAAACCTTTTATAGAACGGCTTACTCGTCGTGTTTGGAACTGCTTGTAATCATTATTAACTCGTCTCTATCATAGGCATCCCTTGTTATGTATTAATTGTATGGCAATAAATTGTTAATTAAAATAATGAATTGCAATCATAACGTAATTTTAAATTACTTCTATTTACCCACGGTCTAAAAATGGTGATGAAAGAAATGCATTCAAAACGATCGCGGGAACGGACCAATCAGGATAAAGCTTGAAGTCAACGCTCACGTATAACTTACTATGATTGGTTTATTTACGTAAACGATCTTTAGATAGCTATCGGAATTGTGCTATTTGCAACCGTTCAAAGCATACCTTTACCATTTTTGCTATATTTTAAAATGTATTATAGGACATTTTGGAAGGAACATTTAGGAGTAAGGCATAGGACAAAATAACAAAGCTCCTCTCGATGTTACTATTTTTATTTCCGTCTTAATCATAAGACAACTGTGTCCATAGACACACATACAAGATGCCCGACAATACATTGCGTATTGTTACATGTTTACCATATAAATATCTATACAGCATCTATATGTACAATAGTATGTGTGTACCAGTCCCTCATACGTTCAAACAAGGACCTCATGAAGGCATTCACTATGTGAAGTACCGCAAGCTTATCAATGTACTGGCAGTGCGACCGACTTGTGTCCATTTCGTACCACATCTGAGATATGTAGCGCCAGAGCTATTATACACAAAGCGATGTTTCTCGTGATGTCAAATAGCTACGCGTTTGTACCAAGACTGTAGTTTCCGAATTTATTAACACTAAACTACGTTTTAAAAAGAGAATCTGCGAATTACCAACCCTTACATAAATACATGTTCACAATACCGGTCGTTAATTTTGTATATTACAATACGATGTTACTATTTGAGTAATGTTATGTCGGCTGAACCGTACTACCAACGCTATGTTCACGCCTTGTAGGCGTCAAATTATATTTCGATCACAGAATAAAAATAATACCACCGTCTAACTTCTAAGACCATTCAGACTTATTTATTTGCTATGAATGTGTTAATTGAAGAGTAGAGGAGGAAAAGAACGCGTGCCTAATGTGATTGCAAACTATTTCTACATCTTATAAACCGGATATCACCGTTGGGCCAGTTTATTGTAGACGAATAGACGAATGTAACTAGCTGATAGTTTCTGGTGGCCAAAATACCTTGCTACAATCGTTGATGCTAACGTTACTTTGATAATGATATATCGTGGGGGATAGTTCAATATCGCGTAACTAGCATTGGTAAATACCGCGTAAGTATAGTATTATAACTTTTTTCGTCACTTACGCGGTATTTACCAGTGCTAGTTACGCGGTTTTCCACTATCCCAGACGATATAGCAATTGACAGTAAAAATTATCACGGACCATGACGTTCAACAAATAAGTTACGTATGAAACACCCCCCCCCCCCCCGTCATAACTTCTGAGCTCATATCTGAGCTCGCGGCCTGTCGGGCCGGAGGCCCCTTCGGGCCCGGGGCCTGTGGCGTTTTCTGCACTTTTTATTTATTTATTTTTAGAAAGATACACTAAACAGATAACTGACAATAAAAAATCGAAATTACAACACAATGGATCTAATGACTAGTCAGAATCCAAATAGAAGTGTATACAACTTATCCAAATTACATGACACGTACAAGTTTGATTAACAAAAAATTAAGTAGTGATTCTTATTAACTATTATTCAACTAGCAGCAACGTTATTGCACTGCCTGTCAGATAGTGTCATTTTGTTTGCTTCTTCGGCGGCAAGCAAACGTCAATTGACGATGTCGTGCGCATGACGGACGGTTTACGTGGACAGTAAGCCTTATCGATAGGATGTCATTGCCATACATTTTTTCTGTTTTCTAGTAGCGTTAACGATTGTAGTAAGGCACCTTGGCTTCGACAATATCCGTAGTGGTGGTGTGCTCGGCGACAGCGGGCGGCGGGCGAGCGACACGCTGGGACTCGCCATCATATTATACCAGCTTATAAATACAGTCTAAACAAGATTACCCACCGCAATAGAGAAGTAACGATTTTTTTTATGTTTAATCGTTTTTTTTTTCTTTTATATATCAGCGAATTAATCAGTTTTATACGATTGTTATTTGTGGTCTATCTTTAATTTTAAATGGATGAATAGTAATCGGGAGTGTCTCATGTCCGCTATCGCCGCCGCCCGCTTCCTGCAGTGAAGCCACACACTGCAAAACAGCTTAGAAGTTCAACGATGGCACCGTGCGAACACTGAGGGTAAGCGCACACCAGACCTAACCTACGCGCATGCGCGTGCATTTTTTTAGAAATTTATCACCTGCCCTTATCCCACATATCATGCTGTCATGAGACTAAACAACAGACGATTATTATAGTGTAATAATATTTAATCCCTAAAAGATTGTAGTCTGTCAAGCTCCGCGACGGACACCGGTGTCCATATATATAGAATTTTCCAATACATCTATATATATAAGCGGGGCATGAAGGGTTAATATGTTTACTACAATTTAGCAAACATTTTTAGTTTTATTCGATTGCATATAAACGAAAATTCGTATCAACAGAAAAATAGCGCAGACATGCGCGCGCCATGAACCGCCCGGTGTGCGCTAGCCCTAAGGGCTTACTCTTTAAGCTGATAACAGTACCCTAATAACAAAAATAGGATTTTTGGTAAAAATATTTTCTCGTTTATTCTTAACCGATATTCATTTACTTACATATTGTGCCACTATTCTGTTTGATTTTATCTCGTTTAACCATTAATATAGAAGCGATACAAATCAACGCTAAAGTGAACTTAATTTATCCACAGTATATTACAATAACGTGAAAAATGAGGTCGTCATAATACAATATTCAAATAAGCATCGCAATAAGGTTTAAAAACTATCAACTACACTAAGCGAGTTACGCGACTGCTACCAAAATATCAAAACCGGCAATGATTCAAAATTATAAATTCTAATTTATCTTTAAAAAAATATTAATCGACTCTATTATAAATTACATGTGGAGATCTGGCCGTGTAGCTTACAATGTCGAGTGTTCGAGATGTAGTCTATATCTGTATGCACTGTGCTAAGACTGTACCCTTGCCCTTCGAAAATACTTTACGTGAAACCGAACAGTGTCTTCAGTCCAAACCATTAATATTTTATATTACAAACGATTTTTCAGACATAAGGCGAGACCAAGGCAATAATTTTACATTTTGAACCGTAACTTTCAAAATTTCGCAGTTCTATTCGCAATGAAAACGAGACCAATTATGTGAACGTTTACGCAAATGATGACATTGCTAAATATTTTATTAAAACAATCCAAATAACAACGAAATTTTTGCTTTCTTTTCGTAATACAATAACAATTAAATTGTTGATATTCAATAAAAATATTTATTTATTTTTCGAAAGATTAATTATAATTAACATTATTAATTTAATGTTAGATGTAATAGTTTACAACGAAATTGTCATGACCATGAGTTGGCGCTACATGGTATTTAAAACCATGTAAAAATGTAATTTGAAATTTTCAATCCAAATATTAATGTCCATAGCAGAGTATAATAATTATTAGCTATATTCCTACGCCCTATATTCACAAGGTGTTAATTGAAAAATGTTTACATTTGACAGCTGTATTGACCGATTAGACGATACAGATTTGGTCAAACAATTCCTCAATGTCAGACCAAGAGTTTCACTTTCAAAGCCATAAAAATGTATGTCAACATCCACCCTTAACAAAAACGAAATGTAATTCAATTTATTCGAGCCAAATGTCCAAGCGCCAACATTGGCTGTTGGCTAGAGATGGGCAACATTTGGTGGGCAGAATGCATGTTTGCCGAGTCAGTGAGCCAGAATGTGCCGGTGTGGGCGAGCGAGTTCGGTGCGATGTTGAGTACAGTATAGTGCGACAAGTTACTCTGTGTAATCCCAGCAGTCCTTCTCGTAGCCCTCGTGCACGTGCTCCAGCAGGACCTTGCGCCGGCTGTCGCAGTATCTGTAATACATACATATACATATACACTCACGCGTTTTATCCCAGAAGGGGTAGGCAGAGGCGCAACTAGTGCACCCACTTTTCGCCATTATTCCGTCCCATGATGTGATAGGGGGCGAGCCTATTGCCATATCGGGCACAAATTCCAGACTTCGAGCTGATACTGAGTTGAAAAACTCAATATCACTTTGCCCGACCCGGGGATCGAACCCGAGACCTCTGCATTGCAGACGTACCATAATACAACTACACCACCGAGGCAGTCTGTAATCTGTATAGTATCTGCAACAACTCGTTATTTGTTAAATTGATACCGACAATACTATCGATAGCTTGGGTATCGATACCAGAGGCTGAGAATCGATGCTATAATCTAAAGCTTTAACTTCTGTTATAAATTAAGTACAAATTATCGATTTTTGATCGAGTACTGACACTTAGAAAAAAATCGACTCTGCACAAACTATACCATTAACTTATGTTGGCCTATTTTATTTGGAAATTAATTGATACTCGTACCAATATAAGGATTTAGACGTATAACTGAACTTGCTAATCTAGAACTAACCTGTATTTGTCTTGGACTTTCTGCTTGATGTCGGCGAGGTTTTCGCTAGTGATGTCGCGCTCTAAGTACTCCGAGAGCGTCTCCGTGGCAGACTCCAGATCCCGCTGGTTGTCCTCAAAGATCACCGACTGGTTGTTCTTGCGCAGATAGTACGCGAACACGTACGTGTACATTAACGTTTGTCGGCATTGGCACAGGATGTCCACCGCCTTCTTCAGGAATTGTACCTGTAGTGAAAAAAAATATATCAATTAATTTTTATGATGAAAGCATGAACTAGGTGGTACAATAGGCAAGTGTCTTATGCAGATTATATTTAAAGATAGCGCACGATTTTTACACGCATCTACTATAATCTTTAAGATTACACCTAACGGACTTTCATTTTGGATTTAATAAACGGCACAAGTTAAGATAAACGGTAGTGGCTCGAGCTCGCGTATGCACAAACTAGTAGTGCTCGCGGCTCCGCCCGCGTGAAAAAGTTTTTCCGGGACAAAAATATTTTCCCGGGATAAAAAGTAGCCTATAGCACTCAGGAGTAAAGTAGCTTCCTATTAGTGAAAGAATTTTCAAAATCGGTTCAGTAGTTTCTGAGATTAGCGCGTTCAAACAAACATACAAACTCTTCAGCTTTATAATATTAGTACAGATTGGACGAAAGTGTGTAGTAGCTTCATGGCACATGTAAGCCAATAGACAACGAGCATCGACTGAAGAACCAATCGCGAAAAACGTCGGCATGAACGACGTCAAACTAACTAATTAAGAGTGTGCTCATGACTTGTACCATTCACTATACCTTTTTATTTTGATCACATAAAAATCTGAAGACTGCCTCGGTGGCGTAATTGTATTACAGTATGACTGCAAATCTGAGGTCTCGGGTTCGATCCGCGGGTCGGGCAAAGTGATATTGAGTTTTTCTATTCAGTGTCAGCCTGGAGTCTGGAATTTGTGGGCGATATGGCGATAGGCTCGCCCCCCATCACATCATGGGACGGAATAACGGCGAAAAGTGGGTGCACTAGTTGCGCCTCTGCCTACCCCTTCGGGGATAACAGGAGTGTGTGTGTACATAAAAGTCAAAAGTTGATAAAAATGTTTGCCATACCTCGATCCAGCTCATGTTGTGTTGCTGCATCTCCTCCATCTTCTCCTTGACGGAGGCGTAGAGCTTGGACTCGAAGCGCAGGGACTGCATGTGGTTCATGTATCGGTTGCAGTAGAACAGGTAGCGCTGCAGCGCCGCGCGGGACCGCTCCTGGGCGTCGCGCGCCGCCTTCGCCTCGTCCTCGTCGTACCTGCACCAGAGGCATGATTCTCTATGACATTGTTAACTCGTAACGCGGCCGCGTCACGTTCACTTCGTGTAATGGGCGTAAAATGGTATTCTGTATGCCAATTTCCATAGTGATAAACGCGACGAGTTACGTTACGCGCTTGTTACGAACGGTGAAAATAACGCGTGTCATAGAGAATAAGGGGGCGGGCCACACTCACACTACACACGATACACCGTCCCTACGGACCTGGGGGCTTAGAATGTGAAAAAAAAACACAATGCGTCTCCGCTTCGTTTCATGGTGATCAGTTGAGAGACTGACGTATCGGTATTTTGATATTTGTTATTGATCGAGAGACCGATACGTCAGTCTCAACCAATCACAATAAAACGAAGTGGAGATTCATCGCGTTTTTTTTTTCACATTCTAAGTCGACAGACCGCTTAATCTTTCATATCATGGTGCATACATGCAGCCCACAATACTATAGCAATTAGATATGTAGCCAATATTAAAGGAAAAGAAAGAAGTCATGTCAGGGGGTTACTTGAGTCTCGACAGTATAATTGACCTCAGGAGACGCAAAAGCGAAATACTATTTAATAAGATTTCCTCATCCTGATACATTAAACAAACTTAATGAAATTCCGTGTGACCCACTTTCAATACTCTGGATATTTTACACTTCAAATTTGATTCCGAAACGGTATTTTCATCCATAATAAATCAATTTAACATTCATAACCAGGCAGATTGTTCTAAATAGAAAAAAATATGAACGATACATCACCTATTACAGTTGTACCAACTGCTGCCGTGCGGCTCCCACGGTCCAAGGCACACCCAGCAGAAGTCAGCCTTGCAGTTCTGATTCTTGCACACCATATGGTTGCAGCCGCCGTCCTTCTCTATGGTCACGTTGCATTTGGGACACTCCTTAGTGTTAGCAGCTATCCAGTTAGACGTTTCTGAATCGTCGTCACATTTCTGTAATATAAAACATAATTCAAAATTTTCAAAACTTCCAAAAAAGGAGGTTCTCAATTCGTGTGTTCGTATTTTTTTTTTGTGTATGTACACTGATTTCGCTGATTACATTAACTTTTTTTTATTTAAGTAAATTATATTGTGCACTGTAGATCTGACTAATGTATAAGCCAAATGAATACACGAATCTAACTAGTGAAGACATAATCAATACTTTTTACTTGACTATCAATACTATTGATAAAATTCCAGTCAGCCTCGTTGGAATCACCACTTACCAACGGTAACTTTAGTCAATTAGGTTTTAAATAAGACTAGCTGTTGCCCGCGGCTCCGCCCGCGCTAAAAAGTTTTTCCGGGATAAAAATCCCGCTTTATATTTTCCCGGAATAAAACTTAGCCTAAGTTACTCCTTATCACATCTACTGCCAATAAAAGTCCCGTCAAAATCCAGCCATTTCAGAGATTAGCCGGAACAAACAGACAGAAGACACTCCAATTTTATATTATATATAGGTGAGACCCACCTTGATCCACTTCCTGAGCAGGCAGCAGCGCACGGGGTCGTGCCAGTTCTCGCCACACGCGAAGCAGAAGATGTGTCCGCAGCGGCACTTGACCGGCGCCGCCTCCACGTACGCGACCTTGATCGCGTTACTGCAGTCCGGCGACGGGCACCAGCGCAGCAGCCTGTTGCACTACAACGCAGTGTTAATACACTACAACACCATTACACACACACACACCTGTCATCCCCGAAGGGGTAGGCAGAGGCGCAACTTGTGCACCCACTTTTCACCTTTATTCCGTCCCATGATGTGATAGGGGGCGAGCCTATCGCCATATCGGGCACAATTTCCAGACTCCGGGCTGATACTGAATTGAAAACCTCAATATCACTTTGCCCGACCCGGGGATCAAACCCGAGACCTCAGCTTTGCAGTCGTAGTGTAATACAACTACGCCACTAAGACAGTCCATTACATTTAATTAATTATACTCTATTGACTTTGACTGCGATGCTAGGGTCGGGCATAATGATATTGGGTGTTTCTGCTCAGTATCAGCGCGGATTCTGGAATTTATACCCGATATGGCGACAGGACAAGTGGACGATAGCCTAGTTGGGAATGGGAGGGTCTGCCGAGACAATGTCCAGAGGTTCAAAACCTCTGACTTTTCAAAGTTACGTGTATATTTGTTTATCAATTATCATCCGCTTAACGGTGAAGGAAAACATCGTGAGGAAACCTGCATACCTAAGAAGCTCTTTCTAAGAATTTTGAAGGCATGTGAAGTCTACCAACCTGCACTAGGTCAGCGTGGTGGACTAAGGCCTAAACCCTCTCAGTAGTAGAGGAGGCCCGTGCCCAGCAGCGGGACAGTATATAATACAAAAAGAATAAAAGGCGTAAGTGTGTGTATACATACAAGTAAACTGTTACCTCTACAAAGCTGTTGGTGATGATGTGCTGGTATTTGAGCTTGACCCTGGGGTCGCGCACTAGCCGCATCACCGTGGCGTCGTCCACCAGGATGTCGCACGCATGCGCAGCACACGCTATCGTTTGACCCTTTAACAATTAACATTATTAGTTAGTAATCGATATGCAACTATAAAACATAAGTATAAAAATATGTTTATATTTAGTCTCATTGTCGCAGTGGACATATTGTCTTAAGAGAAAAACACAAAATCATGTCTGCAATATTGTGTAAAAAGAATAATAATTATGAATATTTATATATGTATTAAAAATCCCCATAATAATGCTACCGATAAGCATAAAGGCACTGTCATTTATGCACAATATTTTTTTTATGATAGTCACCTAGATACCTTTAATAGTTTCAAATATGGAAAACATCATCATATTGAAATAAAAGATTTTATTAGGATAATACGATACCAAAAATCAACATGATTAGATATTCGTTTCAAACAAAGATAAACTTCGATCAATGAAACGTAATTCTTTTGTTGTCTAACAACAACATTGCTATCGAAAATTGTAAATTGTCTATATAAATTATCAACAAAAAAAAAAGTAAGCAATGTGAAAACTTAAATCAAAACTCAAATACGATATAAAAAGTTTCATCATGATAAAACAAGTATGATTCATACACAAAGAAAATAGTTCCTTTGTCCATTGACTTTGGTCCATAAGTGAGGCTTATCCGTAGACATACTCAGAAATGTAGTCTATATAATTATGCTTTGTGTTTCTTTACTAATATTTTTACATGTTACAAATTAAAAGCCTTTGTTAAAATCACAAAAAGATCATCTATCTAAACATAATTTTACTCTAATGACTTAACCAGACGAGTTAGTGGTCAAGCGTTACAACATATTAAGCACTTACTAAGCCTTCTTCCATTATTTTGGTTGTTAAATATTCACACCAACACTGCATGCAGAATCTGTGTCCGCATTCCAGGCCCGTCATCATCTGAAACACCAAGATCTTAATCTTTATATTGAAAAGTAAAAGACAAAAATCTGTCTAAAATAAAAAAAAAATAAGTAAAATTGTAATGAATAAAATTCACGATTAAATATAAATATTCCACAGTATATTAAATGTCTTAAGCTTGCCGTTAAAAATAATCTTACCGCAGTTGGTAGAATGGAAAAACATATTTCACATTCCTCTGCTCCTGATGTTGATATCCTTCTTGGCAACTAGAACAATGTGTTTATTATTAATTAAATCTTTATTGTACATCATAAAGTAGACTAGATTGACTTAAAAACTCAAAACAAATCTTGGCTGTTTTATGACTATCCCGGATTTCTTAGCGACAGCCTATTATATTTAACCATATGGTTACTATTAACCAAGGCTAGCATCGTCCTATCTTGAAACTTTTTATTATCACCATTAAAAACATTAATGTATTAAGTTAGACTTAAACTCCTAAACTTAGTTTTGCCAAAGAATTGAGAAAGGAGGATTGGGCTTGGTAACTTTACCAGAAAAAATTCATATACCTAAAGTAAGGCAGGCACTAAACAATGTACGGATGTCGACTTTCCAATTAGTATAAATGTGAAAGTGAGCAATAAGGATGTGTGTTACTCGTCATACCGTTAAAAATGCACTCAGTATTTGAATACTGGGAAAAAATGTTTGAAATATAAATTATAAACATCTCATTAGATTATTTAATGGTGTAGATAAATTACGATGTAAAAAAGTTTATGTACCTTTGGCCTTTGTATGACAGGTTTTCTGAACGGATTAATGACTCTAGCTTCAGAAAACAATTGATCCTGGTCACCATCGTAGAACCGCTCCATGAGTTTCTCCTTGTCCCATTTAAAGTGATTCAACAGAATACGAGTAGTAGTAGCTGGAATCTGAAATAAACAATTTTGTTATACACTGGGCAATTACAAATCATAAATAAATTACAAGTTATTAATTATCAAGACTTTCTACCAGAAATTTTAACTTTAAGTGTTTAATTCAATTTTAGTTGATTTAGGCAATTTGTGTATTGTCTTATGGGTGGATACAGAATATGTCCTACCACCTGACCTGACATTTCTTCTTATTTTGCATGTTTTAATTTCGTGGAATTGACAGAATTTGATTGCCAAGCGTGTCACATCCTACTAATATTATAAAGGCGAAAGTTTGTAAGAATGTATGGATGTATGGATGTTTGGATGTTTGGATGTATGGATGTTTGTTACTCTTTCACGCAAAAACTACTGAACGGATTTCGATGAAATTTGGCACACGGGTAGATCATGTCCTGGATTAACACATAGGCTACTTTTTATCCCGGGAAAATATAAAACGGAACTTTTATCCCGGAAAAACTTTTTAAAGCGGGCGGAGCTGCAGGCAAAAGCTAGTAACTTTATAAATAAATGATGCAGTATCAATATTCATTATCAATGTCTCATAATGTACTATGTGGATACAACTATTTATTATTCTTTTAAGAATGCAGATACCACAAATTGGTGTATAGAAGTTTAATGGCATAAAATCTGTAACTGACAGCCTTCGAGAATTACATTTTAGCAGCATGTAATATGTCTTTTGTGAAACATCACAACCCTAAGAAAACTATTTTACTACATCAAGTGCATTTGAGTAAAAGGCATTTTAGTTCTACAGACCTTCTTGTAGTAGGGGAGCCCAAGAGGCGATATAGGGATTGACTAGAGGGCGGCAGATTAACATAGAGTGATACCTTGGACCCTGTTGAGTATCTCAACAAAGTATAAGTCTTGTATATATGATCATGTGTCAAGGGCAGCCGATTACAATTCTAAGAAAAATCTTTCATCAGAAATACTTTCAGAGCACGTCATATTAAAGTAAAGTGGATGAATTACATGCTGAAAAGTGTCCATTTCATTAATCTGACTATTTAAGCTTGACGTAAGGGAGTGGGAGGGTCACAAACATGACAAAAAAGCCCCCACCTTAACATTCTCAAGCGCAGTCGATTTTTTTAAACAATAATAGAAATAAATCAAGATTAACGGGAATAATATAATCTGCTGATTTGCACCACACAAATCGTCAATAAGTTTAATGCTTAAAGCTACAATAAAACATAAGTCCAAATGCTATGTATGTATGTATGAATATAAATTTTGAATACTATGTATTTCTGAACTTAAAAAAGATTTTTTTTTAATACTGATACATACCGGTAATTTCCTAAGACAAAAATGCGATTAGTTTTGGGCATCATTAATATATGCTAGTAATTATTATAATACTTTTTTCAAATCGTCAGATTTAGAAAACCCTTTCAAATAATCCTCTGATTATGGATCAAATTGACCTGGGACATCCAGCTGAACCATCTGTTCAGCTAAATAAATAAATAAATCTGTATAATTATTATAATCTGAAGCGCTCGAGTATTTCAATTTGGTATTTTCTTGGCCACCATGACCTTGCGTCACGTCTTAATAGTCAGTCTTTTGAATGGGGAGTTCTGTCGGGTTCACTTAACATCCACCCAGAACATCTGAAGCGTTTGAGTAATTTTTTTCTCGATTTTCTACCTTTCCGTGTGGCCACCCCTGCCATGCATATCGACAGATTAATATACCTCCAGTATCAGACACATGGGGTATATACACTATCAATATCTGACATGCTCAAGTATTTCTATGTCACTGTTTTTCTTTTACATTTTTGAAAACCTGTAGATGCTCCTACCACCGTTAGAGGGGTATACATCATATAAGCTTTTTTTCTTCCTACCATCTATCATCAAAATCTAATAGGTCCCAACGACACTTGCATAAATCGACATTTAGCATTATCGCACTCCTCTACTATTTTAAGAAAAGTAATAACATTGAAGCAATATGGATGAATTTCATGAAACTGTAATGCCTATCGTAAAAAAATATGTCAACTATAAATAATTAAAGCTTTTGAAGTGTTAAAGATGATGGGCGAAATTAGGCTTGACCTTACACTTATGAAACATGTATCAATATTCTTCTATTTTTATATCGGTCTATTGTTTTTTTTTTTTATATATCTGTCGTACGACTGCAAAGCTGAGGTCTTGGGTTCGATCCCCGGGTCGGGCACAGTGATATTGAGTTTTTCTATTCAGTATCAGCTCGGAGTCTGGAACTTGTGCCCGATGTGGCGATAGGCTCGCCGCCTATCACATCATGGGACGGAATAACGGCGAAAAGTGGGTGCACTAGTTGCGCCTCTGCCTACCCTTTCGGGGATAACAGGCGTGAGTGTGTGTGTTTATATCTGTTATTTTAAAACATTAGGTTGTATTACAATGGGGAAAATCAATTATTTTATGAATTATAACTCACTTCCTGTATGAGGACAATTATGATGTCCTCTACAATGTTTTATAATTAATAACACGAATTTAGTAGCATCGATTTAAGACTTATTTCGTCTCGGAATTTTTATCCCATTAATATTTATTTTATCATCATTTATGTTATACATATACCAAGCATGTATAAAAAGAATAATATTGATATATTAATCCTACTAATATTATAAGGGCGAAATTTTGTATGGATGTTTGTTACTCTTTCAACCAAAAACTACTGAACGAATTTCGATGAAATTTGGTACATGGGTAGATCATGTCCTGAAAAAATAAAAAGCGGGACTTTTATCCCGGAAAAACTTTTAAACGCGGGCGGAGCCGCGGGCTAAATCTAGTTAATAATATTAATAAATCTTTGGGCGAGGTTTTTGTTCAGCAGTGGACTTTTAAGGGCTGAAAAAAATAAGAATTAATAATATAATATTTTAGAAATTAAATAAACCATTAAACTAGAATATTATTTCCACTTAAGATATTCGATACTGGTCGATATTATTTTATTTTACTGGCAACTCTGTACAGAGCTACAGACGTAATCTTTAATTGAAATACATATTATTGCGGGTCATGTACTCTCGCTTCGCTTCTCAACTCGCGTGTTTCGATTTTTAGTTTATATTCTCGCCGTGGATTCATTTGTTTCAGGTGAGCGCAGAAATCTATGAGGCGAGGCCCGTGGTGACTCTCGAGCACACTATTTACAGTCTCGTCTCGTAGTTCGCCTCGCAACTCTCGCCCGCGCGAGAGTTTAAATGAGCTTTTATATCAGTCCTCATCAATCCCATTTGGTCCGATTCTGGTTATTAATTATTATCTAAGCCAGCTGCTCACTAGTCAATACGGCAATCCAATAGCTGCTTTGAACATCTTATGTTAAAAGTTAGGTAAAACTTATTCGCAGAAAAATGTTTTTGATGCTATACTCCACAGCAATTTTTTCTTTACTCCTATTGTACAGAGAGATTTTTTGGAAATGGTTCTATTATAACTATAAAATAATCCATAAATTATCTCTGTAATACTAAACCCAAGGTTGTATGAAGTTTTGCCCATCTCCTTTATATCATAATCACCTTACTAATAATAATAAATGCTGTATACGTCTGTGATAGTTATTCAGTGTTTTGTCTTGTTTTGTCGAGTGACATTTACTGTCAGAGAACGTGAGATAAAACATTGTATAACTGACAGAAGTATACAGTGATTATTAGTAAGGCCCTAACTATACACCATATATACTTTTTATTTTAAAATGTATGTCAAAACAATCCCCTCCTATTGTCAGTGAAAATATAGATTCATTTAAAGTGTAAAATTTAGTGTGTTTTAAGCAGATGGGCATTAAAAAATCAAAGATCTGGAGAATTTGAAGCAATTTGCAATAATGCATGTTCAGAATGTAAATAGAATGTAATGAATTCAATAAATTAATTTAAATCTCATTAACATTTAATTTATTTTATAAGAAGGTCAGCAAAAAAACAAATAGGTCACTTGATTGTGAGTAACCATTTCCACCCATGAACATATTTTAAGTAGTAGAAAAATAGTGTGGCAAACCATTTTGAAAACATTCTGAAGACAACTAATTGATCATTGATACATTGTTTAAATCAACTGTACATCACATGTTTGGCATTACTGTTTTTTAATTTCTTAAATGATATGATGTTTTAAATAAAACAAGCTTTCACATGCGGTTCTGCCTGCATGTGAAAGTCTTTCCCAGATTAAAGTCCCATGATAAAAGTAGACCTTATGCCCTTCCTTGGGTCTCAAACTATCTTCATATCAAATTTCATTGAAATCATTGAGTAGTTCCATAGATTAGCCCCAACAAACTCAAAAGCATTACCAATTTATAACATTAGTATACATAAAAGTAATATACAAAAAAAGATACCCATAAGTATCACTAATTTGAAAATAATGATTGACTAATATAAAATTACATGAAAGGTATGCAATTAATTAATATAAGATTTATGTACAAATTATTGATTTGTATAAATTAAACTATATTACAGTAATTTTGTAGTTAGATTACAATAAATACTTCAATTTAAACTGCTTTACAATAAGAAAGTAGAGAACACCAATAATTAATGCAGTAAAAATATTTTTACTTTCATTTTATAATAAATAGGCCAACACAAACAATGCAATAAATGTCAATCATGACACACCACACAACACAACACCACCAGGTGTTTGAAAAAAAAAATTATTATTATTATGAATATAACACTTTAAGGGAATTTTAACTAATAGATACTACTAGACTATTTAACTAAGAGATTTAAATATGAATGTTTTTTGTCAATGTTAGATGTTTATACATTAGTCATCTTATCATGACTCACTTCAACAATATTTTATAATTGTTTTCCTGATTATACCTTTTGTTTATGGTGCATATCTTTGTCTTATCCAACTACTTAATACTCGCATTACATATAAGTTTTTTCTTCTTGGTTCTGTTTACCACTGACACCCCTAATACTTGGTAGTTTACAACACAAACAATACTATTAACTACCTAATATATGAGACAGAAAAATGGTATTCATTTGATAATGAATCAGCATCGATTGCAAACATATCGGACCATGACAAAAAGATTTCAACGAAATGTACCATTGTACGAGTAACCTCATTCTATGAGTTTCATTGTTTACGATCACCACTAACATACTGACCTCGACAACAGTGTTCACTTCTTTGATGCAGTCCACCATGTGCTGTACAATTTCCTCAGTAGATAACACCTCATACGGATATTCCTCGAGCTCAGTTTGTCGTTCTCTTGTACTGTGAGTCTCAACGTCCATTGCGAAGTCGACATCGTCTCCGCTAGACTCGTTCCCAGAGTCCACATCGTCCTTTGTGTCATCTTCCGAATCCATCGTAGAGACTTTTATGAAATATGTATATAATATAATAAGGGGCAAGCCAGAGTACGTCTAATGTAGAAATAATTACACCTAAGATTTAGGAAAGGTCAACAATGAAGAAAATAGTTCACCCGCGGGCTGCCAAAACCTCTGACGTATGGATGATGATGTTTTATTCTTCCTTTCAGAATGGCATAGGACAAAATCTATACAGCCTAGTTCTGACAAACTGATGAATGCACCTTGTATGTCCACTTACACATCCGGAATTGTTTTCTAAATTCAGAATTAATACTCGTACTCACGGTTTTCAATCTTAGACCATTTAAAAAGGACGTGCCGATAGTCTAATCGTATTGTGTCGATATGAAAGCACACATAAAAAAATTGGAATTCTTATCCATTTTATGCACACCATTATTATTCTATACATGTGTGCATGATCATTTCATCTTATACCTTTGATAGAGGTAAAAATAAAGTCTTTTTGTCATCTTAAAATGGCACTCTCATAATTTTTTCATAACAAGCTTAAAGAAGTATAACTAATTAATTAATTAAATAATGTAAGATAATAAAAATGTGATTAATATCTAAAAAAAACATCGACATCGTAGTTTAAACTTTAAGTAATAAACAATCTAAAATATGACTTGTGATCATTCAATTATGAAATACTATTTTTAATTTCCACTTTACGTAATCAACTTAGTAAACAACAAGTTGAAGCTCGGGTTTGTGTTTCTAAATTGTTGAATATGACTCTTTTTACCCGACTGCGAAAGAAAGAAGGTTATGTTTTTGGAGCGTATGCATGTATGTATATTTCTTTGGCACGGCCTAGAGCTTAAACGGCTTGTCGTATTTTTATGTGAATCGTATCAATAAATTCGTCTTAGCCGTGAGAGTGACACTGGGTATATAAAAATTTTAAATAAAATAAAATTGAGGATTAATTGCGGCAAAACACAATAAAAAAAAGTTTTCAAAATACATCGAGTGTGGTATCAAAATAAACGGTTTTTAACGGTGATTACGAATATATATACAACTTACATGTTTTGTTGGAGTTTGGCATAGGAAATGCTAGTAAATCACATCACACTTCACACTAATAGTATGAATGCTAAGTTTGTGTTAGTTTCTTACTTCTACGCAGTACAGCGGCTTAACAGGTTAGACTGAAATTTGGCACACAGGTAGTCTATAAAAAAAAAAACTAAAAACATAGCAATAAAAAAATGTTAAAAGAAAAACAAAAAACCCGACTGCGTCAATATCTGCCAGATTTATTAAATTCATTGCAGAACTGAAAAGATAGAAACAAGATTTTAATTTGAATATTTTATTTTGGTTTTGAATAATCTTACTTGATAGTGTTCACAAACGCAGTCGGAGGCATCTGCTCACTCCGAGATTTTGTTGCTCTATCTATATCACCAACCAAATTATGAGAAGTGAGCGTGTTATGCCACCATAGTGTCTAGAGATTTCATCTATTTACGCGCGAATATTTAGAGTGTAAAGTTTAAATGCATTTTAATAACGCTTACTGATGGAATTTTTAAAAATAGAATATTTAGTAGATAGGATCACGTAGGGCACCGTAGGATCAAATGAAGCCATTTTCCTACTGAGATCGTCATTCCAGATGTACAAGTCCGGCCTGCGCCGTATTTCAGGTTCTGAATTCAGACAGCTAATCCCGATGTACAACTCTGCCTTATTATCCTTACTAATATTGTAAATGCGAAAGTAACTCGCACTTTCACCCCAAAACTACTGAACCAATTTAATGAAATTTGGTAGGTACACAGATAGTCTAAAGCCAGAGAAATAATATAGGCAAATTTTTATCCCCGGAAAATATAAAGCGGGACTTTATCCCGGAAAAACTTTTTCACGCGGGTGCAGCCGCGATCAAAAGCTAGTTATTTTATAATTTAATACTAGGACTTGGGAGAGTTGGGAGATATTGATTAAATAAAACACAATGCATAACTGTAAGTACATATAAAAAATATTTTCAACAATTTAAAATTATAACTTTTCATGAATTATATAACACATTGTACTGCTCCTGGAGATTTTAATCTAAGAAAATCTTAGACTAACATCTTAAAAGCACCTTGTGAAAATTCAACATTTGTAACAATTAGATGCAATACATCTTATAAGTCCAAAACAAAACTATTAGTGTGCGGGGCTCGGACTGGGCCAACACCCCGCAATGTGTTGTGTGTGTGCTGGATTGCGTGAGTGGGAATATGGCGATACCAGTGACAAAGTAACAAAGGCGTAAAATCGGGAAATAGCGTTTATTTCACACACTGAATCGAAAGTTACAAAGTTCAGCCACAACGGTAGCCAAATTCTCCCGGCGTTAATATTCGGCGCGTAGTCTCTCGTTGCTACGCCGTAGCTATGCGACGTAGCTGGAAGTCGTCCTTGTAGCACCGTGCCACCGCTGATGAGGAAGGATGGTCCACTCTGCATAAGCGCCTGTTTCCTCTTCAAACTTGCGGACTTCTTCTTTCTTGCCGACTACTTGCTGTTTTCTTGATGTCCCGAACTATTTCTATTAAACAAAAAACTCCTAACACGTTTTAACTCAAAAATACAAAAAAACAAATTAGCTTAAGTACTCCGCGGCTATACCGTACGGAGCACTAAGAGGGCCTTCCCTCTTTCTAGGACCTCTTTTTCACTTTCAAGATTACACTTATTTTCAATTCGCGCCTAAGTTAAATCTATATGCCTAAACTATAAGTGTCTTGGTACATAGACACTAAGTGGCTCTATATACTAAACATCATAAAACAACCTTATGTGCATTACAAAGAAAGTTATCGTGATTTACTTACTCTAAGTTTAGCACAAACGATGCACACAAGCAACATTTCTAAAAATAACTATTTAAACTTTATACATACGTTCATCCCGCTACCGCAGCGGGGTAGGCAAAGTTCTAACCTACACTATGACACCGAATGAAACACTACACAGTTCATACCGGGTGAGTTATAAGCGTTCAATGACCCTAACGATAACACGATTTTTTTCACTAAGATCACTGACTAAAGTCTATGACGTCACTAAGAGGTCCGAGTTCTATTACGAAATCGCGCATGCGCGGTATGCACTTTACGTTGTTCTCTCTTCGAGAATATGCGTCCTGCACATTCTCCCGCCGTGCATCACCCAGCGTCCAGGGGGTGATGCAGTCACGCTGTCGGGCAGGATGCATCCGCCGCTGGCTGCGGCGCGGCGCTCTCGGTTCTTGTGTCGTCAGCTTGGTGTATGACGACGATCCTCTTCACGGGTCGTCGCAGGACACCTCCGCGGGTGGTGATGTCCACTGTGCGCACCACTCCATCTGGGCCGGGATACATGGCGCAAATGCGCCCCCGCGGCCATGTGTTGCGCGGGAGCGTGCCGTCTATGATGCGGACGACATCACCTATTTGCAGTTCGGGGCCCCGGCTGTGGGCCTCCCGCCGGTTTCTTAGCTCGGGGAGGTACTCCCGGAGCCAACGCGTCCAGAATGCGTCGGCGAGCTGCTGTGTGGCTTTGAGGTCGGCGTGCGCGCCGAAGTCGTGGTCGGCCGGGAAGTTCGGCACCGACCACGGGCCCCGACCGCCCAACAAAAAGTGGTTAGGCGTCAGGGCTTCCGGATCCTCAGGGTTCACCGACACGTGGGTCAATGGTCGGCTATTGACTGTTAGTTCGACCTCGGCGAGTAACGTTGCCAACGTCTCTTCTCGAGGGCTCCTCTCGTGGAGCACCGTTTTTAGTGCGGTTTTCACAGTCCGCACCAGTCTCTCCCAGGCGCCGCCCATGAATGGCGCGCCCGGGGGAATGAAGCGCCATCGGATCGCCCTCCGCGACGCCTCTTCTTCGGCGCCCGCGAGGAGGGTGTTGCGCAGCTCTCGTTCCGCGCCGTGGAAGTTGGTCGCATTGTCGGACCACAGCTCGACGGGGCTCCCACGACGCGCTGTCATGCGCCTGAGTGCCATGATTGCACCCTGCGCACTTAATGAGTGCACCACCTCTAGATGCACCGCTCGAACTGTCAAACATGTAAAGAGAGCTACATAGCGCTTTTGATTGCTGCGGCCCACGGTTACGGTGAGCGGACCGAAGTAATCAAGACCGGTATAGGTAAATGGTCTGTGATGATGAGCCAGCCGACAGGCAGGTAAGTCGCCCGTCACCGGCTGCGGCGGGGTCGCCGCCCTCTGGCGGCACTTCAAGCAGCTCCTCAGTGTAGTCTTGACCGTCGGGCGTAGTCTCAGGATCCATCTCTGTTGGCGGCAGCAGTTGACCACGCTCTCGACGCTGGCGTGATGCAGCTCTGCGTGGACGTGCTCGATCCACAGCCGTGTTGCCCGATGCTCGCCGTCGACGACCGGAGGGTGCTTCATTTTTTCTGTGATTCCCGTGGTAGCTGAAATCCGACTATTTAAACATATCAAATTATTAATTAGTACAATACTCAAAGGATACAGGCGGCTATCCCGTGATACGGGTTTTCCTTGTGCGAGTGCACGTATTTCTTCGGCAAACACTTTTTCTTGACTCATTTTTATAATGAGGTATTCCGCCCGTTCTAACAGCTCAGCTGGGAGGGTCATGAATGTTATGTCCTCCGATTTTCGCGCGCTCCTCTTCAACGGTTTTTTCGACGTTTGAGCGCGTTTCCAATCCGGGTCCTTTTGCGAAGCGGCCTTTGTTCGCTTGTGATTAACGTAATCACACCGTCGCCGGAACATGCGCACTGCCTGCAGAGTGCGAGCTGTAGCTCTCAAGTATCGGGTCCAACTCGAGAACCGATTCACGTCGGGTAGGGCCTCTGAGAGCTGTGGCTCTCGATGTCCTGAGGTGACGGCGCCTACTCTTTCTTCACCGGTCGTGGTGATGATGCCCCTTTCTTCCGTGGGCCATAAGTCGGGTGGATTTCGGAGAAATTCCGGCCCATTGAACCATCGATGTCGCTCATCGAAGTTGTCCGGCACGTCGCGTGTGGCATCGTCAGCGGCATTGTGGCGCGTCGGCACCCATCTCCATTCGCTCGTTTGTGAATGTTCCTCTATTGCCGCGACGCGATGAGCGACGTATGGTTTGTATGATCTGGATCCTGTTCTGATCCAGCTCAGCGTTGTCCGACTGTCTGTCCAGTAGGTCGTTGACTCGGGTTGTCTTCCGTGTTCGCGCTTCACCGCGGCTGCCATCCGTGTGCCGAGTACTGCTGCCTGTAATTCTAGACGGGGAATGGACGTTAGTTTCAGCGGCGCAACTTTCGCTTTCGCTGTTATAAGCGAAACCGTGACCCGTCCGTCTTCATCTTCGGCTCGCCAGTATAGTGCGGTCGCGTAGGCGGACTCGCTGGCATCGGTGAACACGTGCAGCTGCAATCTTCTAGCTCGAGTATAGCCTAGGTAGCAGCGTGGCACGGACACGTGACCCAATCTTCTCAGCTGTGTGACCCAATCCGCCCATCCGGCGGATATGTCGCCGTCAAGCGGATCGTCCCATGCAGTGCCGCGTCTCCAGACCTCCTGCAACAGCTGCTTGGCCCTTACCGTCACTGGGGATGCAAGACCTAGAGGATCAAACAGGGACATTACTATTTTAAGCGCTTCTCGTTTCGTGGGCGCTTCTCTGATTAACAAGTTTGGCGGTATGCGCGCCAAATCCAAATTGAAGGCGAGTCTGTCTTCCGTTGGTCTCCAAATGAGGCCCAAGACTCTCTCCGCCTTTTCTAAGTCCACCTCTTCGCGGTGGGGACTTGCCGATTCGCCGAGTGCTTCAAGTACCTCAGGCGAATTACTCGTCCATTTTTTCAATATAAAATGCGCCTCACCGTGAATGTCGCGCACTTGCCGCGCAATCGTTGTCGCGCTTTCTATGTCCGGATAGCTGTCAAGGTAATCGTCCATATAATGTTTTCTCCTTATCGCGTCGACAGCTTCCGGATGCGTCGATCGAAATCTGTCCGCGTTGCGATTCATGACATAAATCGCCGTCGCGGGAGAGCTAGATGCACCGAAAATGAGTACCTTCATCCTGTATATTTCCGGCGGTTCGTTATCTCGGCGATCCGCTCGCCAGAGATATCTGAGGGCGTCGCGATCTTCCTCGCGCAATCTCACCTGCATAAACATCTCCGTGATATCCGCGGTGACTGCAATGGGATGTTCCCGAAATCGCATCAGGACGGCGGGAAGAGGCTGCAACAAGTCTGGACCTGTTAATAAGTTATCATTCAAAGTGGTACCCTTTGTCTTGGCCGCCGCGTCGTGCACAACTCGCAGCTTGTCCGGTTTCAAAGCATTAAAAACTGCGAAGTGCGGCAAATACCATGTCCTTGTTGCATGGGAGGTCGCGGGGGCTGGCTCGGCGTAATCCTTCTCGATCAGCGCCTCCATCTGTTGGTTATATCTGACCTTGAGTTCGGGGTTCCTATCCAGCTTGTTTTCTATGTTGTGCAGCCTTTTCAAAGTGTTCTCGTAATTGTTCGGGAGCTCGACATTTTCTTTTTTCCACAGGAGAGACGTGGTATATCTTCCGCAGGGTTCTCTCGTGGTGTTGTCCTCCAGGATTCTCAGCGCCTTTTCTCCGGGGTCGCTCTTCGGCCTGCGGGGATCTACAAACAGATTATCAAGCAAAATAAATTCTTTTACGAGCTCCTCAGTTAGGTCGTCGGTTGCTGTCTGGCCGACGAAATTCACCCTGTGTCCTAGGGCTCTGGTCCGGCTCCCGTGTACCACCCATCCTAGTGGTGTGAGCGAGGCGACCGGTTGGTTCCTCCTCCCGGACCGTGTCTTGCTAGATATAAGCAAATGCCAATTATCCTGGCCTATAAGAAGTCGGGGTTTCGCTTCTTGCGTTTGTGATGCAGGCAGGAGGCCCTTCAAATGGGTACAGTCTCGCAGCGCCTCTTCAGGAATACGCTGCGCCGCCAATCTCAAGTTGTCGACGGTGCGGGCTTCTATCTGCTGCCGTCCCCGACTTCCCCTTATCTGAAACTTAACACGACATGAATTATTCCGTGTAGTTTTCTCTCCATCGTACGTGATTATGTGGAGCGGTTCATCCGGTCCCTCCGCGCCGATGTCCTTGGCCAGCTGATGGTCGATCAAACTGACCGTCGACCCGTCATCAAGTAGCGCGAAAGTGTGAGCCTCTCCCGCCGGTCCTGAAATGCATACCGGAGCTATTTTCAAAAATGACATTTGCGACGTCCATGCCGAATTTACCACCTCTTCATTGGTGGCCTCGTCGGTACTCTTACTCCTCCGGTCCGAGTGCAGCATCCTATGGTGATGTCGTTCACACCCGTCCGTGTCGCATTTTCGAGGCTTGCATGTGTGTTGCTTCGATCGAAATTTCAGGCACCTGAAACATAGCCTATGTTTTTTTGCTAAGTCCCACCGCGCGTCAACCGCGGCATCCCGAAATCGTGCACATTCGCCCATCGAATGTACCTCCTGGTTGCATACACAGCATGCGGGCTTCTGTTTGTCGGCGACGGTATGTATTCGTTGCCGGCGTGGTTGTTCGCCGCCGCTAGCCTTCACCGGGGCCTTGTCCGCGATGATCTCTGGCACGGCGAACGGACTGCATATCTCCGCTTCCCTGGCAATGAATCGGCTAAATTTTAATAAGTCGGGCTCACCTCTATGTTGTGCGGCGGCGAACTCATACCATTGCCTTCTCAGCGTCGGAGTCAATTTTTCCATCACCGCCTTCGTAACCTCCGGATTATACAGGTAGAAGGCACAATCGAGCGCTTGCAGGGTTCCCACGACATTTTCTATTTTCGTACTGAAAGTGCAAATATCTCGCGGCGAATCAGTGAGGCGGGGTAGCGCCCGGAGTCGCTCGATCTCGGCCAATGCGATCGAGTCCGGACGCCCAAACCGCGTCTCGAGAGTCCTCAGCACAGCGTTCGGTTCGGCGTTGGTGATGAGCAGCCCTTGTACTGCTTCCTTTGCTGTGCCCCGTAAGCTGCGGCGCAATCGGGACATATTCTCCAACGCTGTAAAATAACTTGCGGATTCATTATAAGCGGCTCTATAAGTTAGCCAATCTTGATGCGCACCGTTGAAAATGGGCAACTCCGTATACTTCAACGGCTGTCTATGTTGTGCAGCTTGCACAGCTTGCGTTATGGCACACGCAAGTTCACTATAATCGGAGTTCGGTCGCGCTGCGACCAATTCCCCGCCCCGCACTTGACGCGGGGTAGGCGGGGGCTGCGGCGGCGGCGGCTGTTGCGAAGCTTCATTTTCTCTTAACCAGGCTGCTACTACAGGCGGCGGTTGCTTCGCAGGCAGCGGCTGCACATTCGGGTTCGATGCCGCAGGGTTACCTGAAAATGTTATGAAATCGAGCGGATTATTTGATGCATCATTTGCCACTGGGTGACACGTTGGCGGGGGCACGGCACTGGCTCCCGCCGGTGCAGACGCCGGGATGTCCCAGGATGCGGCGGTGATCACTGGGTCTATGGGTTCGGGTGGCGGCTGCACACGGGATTGCGCATCTTGCACTTCGTGAGGTCGGTTATCAATCGCGAGCAGCTGACTGGTATGTAACCAGCTGTGAACGCGTTGATCCTGCTCGACCTCGGTGATGACGGAGTTAAGGTCATCCTCGCTATCTTCCGCTTCGATCTCTGCTAGCTTTGCGGTCGCTAGCTCTATTTTGAGTTTTGTGAGTTCGGCCCTGGCCTGTGCCAGGCGACGTGCTTTCGTTGAACGCCTTGAAGAAGTGGCTGGTCGACTTCGGGGCCGCTGTGGCTTCCTCTCTTCCGGTGCGGCGGCTTGAAGCTCCTCCGCAGCGGTGCCGGCAGCGGTATCCCTATCGGTGGTGAAACACGTTTGAACGGTGTCGGCGATGGTGGTCTCGGTGGCCTCAGTCGCAGACGTTGCTGTAGCAGACGTCGCGGTCGCGGACGTCCCCGTTGCGGACGTCGCGGTACATGACGTGACCGTCGTTGACGCTTCCGTGGCCGACGCCGTTCGTTTCCCGATTGACCTTGTCACTGGCATTTTCCACACTCACGTAGATCCGGCTCGCGAAGGACCAGAAAATGTGCGGGGCTCGGACTGGGCCAACACCCCGCAATGTGTTGTGTGTGTGCTGGATTGCGTGAGTGGGAATATGGCGATACCAGTGACAAAGTAACAAAGGCGTAAAATCGGGAAATAGCGTTTATTTCACACACTGAATCGAAAGTTACAAAGTTCAGCCACAACGGTAGCCAAATTCTCCCGGCGTTAATATTCGGCGCGTAGTCTCTCGTTGCTACGCCGTAGCTATGCGACGTAGCTGGAAGTCGTCCTTGTAGCACCGTGCCACCGCTGATGAGGAAGGATGGTCCACTCTGCATAAGCGCCTGTTTCCTCTTCAAACTTGCGGACTTCTTCTTTCTTGCCGACTACTTGCTGTTTTCTTGATGTCCCGAACTATTTCTATTAAACAAAAAACTCCTAACACGTTTTAACTCAAAAATACAAAAAAACAAATTAGCTTAAGTACTCCGCGGCTATACCGTACGGAGCACTAAGAGGGCCTTCCCTCTTTCTAGGACCTCTTTTTCACTTTCAAGATTACACTTATTTTCAATTCGCGCCTAAGTTAAATCTATATGCCTAAACTATAAGTGTCTTGGTACATAGACACTAAGTGGCTCTATATACTAAACATCATAAAACAACCTTATGTGCATTACAAAGAAAGTTATCGTGATTTACTTACTCTAAGTTTAGCACAAACGATGCACACAAGCAACATTTCTAAAAATAACTATTTAAACTTTATACATACGTTCATCCCGCTACCGCAGCGGGGTAGGCAAAGTTCTAACCTACACTATGACACCGAATGAAACACTACACAGTTCATACCGGGTGAGTTATAAGCGTTCAATGACCCTAACGATAACACGATTTTTTTCACTAAGATCACTGACTAAAGTCTATGACGTCACTAAGAGGTCCGAGTTCTATTACGAAATCGCGCATGCGCGGTATGCACTTTACGTTGTTCTCTCTTCGAGAATATGCGTCCTGCACAATTAGCAAACCGTAACCCTTGGCATAGTTTAAGACAGATTTTAAATGCCTATTGCCTATACACTAACCTATGCTCTTTTGTTAGACTAATTGGGACTGTCACTGAAAGAATTAATGATTGGCCTACCTAAAGCAAAAGTTGTAATTTGGATCATAAGGTTCTTTAGACTATTATCATAGAAATTTCAAACTATCACTGTTGAATGACACAAATGATAAACCATATTCATAAAGCAAAATTTTCTACATTACTTAATTACTAAAACAATTATGGTTTCATAAATGCTTAAATTTAAATTAATAAAAGTTATACCAACATCATAACCATGTGGTATAATGTTTGTATCAAAATTTCTCATCAATCACATTAAATTGTCTAATTCATTCTGGATGGCCTCAAACTGTATGAACATTGAATACAATTCAGAGTGAGTGAGCTCTATAACTGTTGCTTCTTTGTTTCCTGCCAATGTTATATATGCTTTAGGAACCTTACTTTTCTTACAAGTATCTGAACTTAATTCTGCATTTAATTTCCAGGAAAAGTTGAGTGAGTTACTGGAATCATTTATAGTGTCTCCACTTAATTCATTTAATGTTGACCTAGTATCAGATGACCATACTTTAACAATGAAATCAGCTTTTTCATTATTGAATCCCATTTCTCTTAAATCATTCTTAAGATCCATAGGCATGAAAATAAACTTGTGCAGCCTCTTAAAAATATAAATAATGGTTTTCACACTTAACAGTAAGTCATCATGATTTATTTTAAAAATCTTTTCTAACTTTTGCCTTTCTTCCTCTGTGAATATTTCCGAGCTTTGCACCTTCAGTTTGGATACTATTCGACGGAGAAAGTGTTCAAATCGAGCATCTTCCAGTTCATTTATAACAGCTATACCTTTGGATAAACTGAAATAGATTTGAATCATTTATATTCTCAAATCGATTTTAATTGTCGATATATGTATCAGAATGTGTATGTAAACAAGGAAAAAACATTGATAATTACTTAGTAGACAACTTTAGCCATTGCATATTCATTATTCCGGATTAATTAGAACTATTCTTCCAGAGAAAAATAAGCTTTTCTTCTTCTTCTTTCGAATTATGGCTTCCACCGATTCTCTAACAATGATTTCGCCAATATCAAGTAATAATAGGCAGATAATAGGTGATACAAAACAATAAACCTAATATGTATGTGGAAACATAGTTCCTAAACTTTTCTCTAATTTGTTTATTTGACAAATGACAATTGACGTACAGTGACGTACTGGGGGGTAACTCCTGAAACTGATTCGATTGTTCGATTGTTCCTGTATTCGAACTCGATTTGTTCTTCGATTCGAACTTGAAATGCGCACTCCCGACGTAAATCGACTAGCTGATCAAAAACGGCCGTTATAAAACGTCGATCGAGTATTTGTTCACAGATTATAAGCATCGTCAGCTGTATCCTGTACATTACGTCATATTTACGTGGTTATGTTCTATGGAGAATTTAATTATAATAATTTTATTTTATTTATTTTACATATAAAATGATGCCCCAGTTGTTGTTACATACATATTCACATAAATATAAGAAATTATTACGTTGTTTATTGAGTTTATTGTAATTATTTAGCAACCAAAGATAAGTTGAGTTGCCCAAATCTATTTAGTCTATGCTATGAACTATCAAAATATCTGACATTGTCAACGTCACGTCACAATAATATATGTCGTAGCGGGAGACTCAAAATATGATTTGTGAATTAGCATGATGATAATGGTTATATTTTATTTATTTATTTCGAAACACCATTAGGGAATACACAGCACATACATTTGTTTAAACTACAGGTACAAACTATAGACGATTCTGTTTACCTCTTAAAGGTATTTACAACTAACTCGAGAAAGACAAAATGCTTAGTTATTTAATTGGATAATAAAGGCTTATGATAGCTACAATTTAAGGTTCTAAAATATGATTATTTTTACAATCCAAATTAATTATTTTTATATGAAAATAATAAGTACTAGACTTCACCCAGTGGTCGAGATTGGACTGCAATTCATAAAAATATGTAACAGGGCTTAATGAGATAAAAGAAAAAAGCAGATTTTTGTCTTAACATCTATAATATTATTTTATAACAACAAAATAAAAAAATAATAAACAATAAGTCGGCTTTCGTACCTACCTACTCCTATACAAACTTTAAACAAGACGTTGCCGTGCATTTTGCACGCGTCGTAACTCATCATTGCGAGATTATGATGAGGCATTTATGATCTTGTCTGCGATGCCTGTCTCCATGTCTCCATCAACAATAATAGGAGATGGGCAGTTCTGTAAACTTAGAAACTCATCACAATCCATATTTAATTGCCCGGTTACTAAAACGGCCCATACTAAACAAATTTCTTCTTCTTCAATTGTCAATACGGATAGTTTCTTCAAGAACATTAAAAAAAGTATTGTAGTTCAGCCATAATTGCATAGATATTCGTAAAATTTCTCACTAAAACACAAAACAATTTCACTTGAACCGTACACGGCACCTATTTTGCAATCGTAGAATTTGACAGATAAAGTCGATTTGACTACTCGATTCACGATCGTACGAAAGAGTGGAGAGTAAGCATTTCTCGATCCTAACGAATTTTTTCGATCCCAGTAAGTTCTAATTTGAGGCGCGGCTCGATCGTGCGCTAGTGTAGATTTCGGGAGTATCAAAACGCTTGAAACCGAATCGAACTCGATTTGATTTAGGATTCGAACGTGTCAGGAGTTACCCAGCTGTTCAGTACAGGGATTGGATGCCAGACAGCAAAGAGAATGTAACCACTATGCCAGACAGTGACCTAGACTCCTAGTGGCAGTACTGGCAGTGGTCTCCAGGGTGACCATCTCAAAAATGGCAAATCTGCCCGACACTGGCAAAAATTCTGCCAAACCTGACTCCGGAGTATGTCTAAAATATGCCATCATACTATAGCATCCATGGAGATGGGTATGAAAAAATAAAATACTACGTATTTAAAGGAATTCCTTTATTGCACTTAAATATTTAAGGATTTTTTCATTTTCTACGCTATTCTTAACTGACTGCCTCGGTGGCGTAGTTGTATTACAGTACGACTGCAGTGTTGAGGTCTCGGGTTGGTTTTATGTTAAATAGTTTTTTAACATTTGCATCAAATTCGAAATTTTGGTCATTTTCATTGTACATTGATTTTAACGAAATCATTTTAATCATTTCTTTCGTAGGCTTAAATGAGATACAGTCTCCATGTTCCTTTATACCTTGTTTTGTTGTGATTAAAGCGGATACATGTTTGTTTACATAGATGATATGTTAATTAAACCCTTACAATTGTTCTCTTTAGCTCCAATTCCGAAAATGATTTCTTTGCACCGTTTTCGAGGAAGCCCTAATATTTGTGCTGCATTCTCATTTATAAGCGAAGTTTGTGAGCCCTGGTCAATTAGCGCTCGCATATTGTGGTAAGATCCATCTGCAGCTTGTACTTTAATTATTGCTGTTGCCAACAAGGTTTCTCCCTCGTGCTCTTGTAACACGTTCGATATATTTTTATGTTATGTCAGCTCTTTTAATGAGGTTTTACCTACTGACCCAGATAAGATTTGTGCCGCATAACAATCATGCAACAAACTGTTATGGTCAGCTTTACACATGCGACATCTTTTGCTAGAATAACAATCTTTACCACGATGATCATAAAGACAATTTTTGCATAGTGATAGATCCAAAATAGTTTTTCGTTTCATGTCTGATGGTTATTGAAGAAAAGTGTCGCAGTTGTAAATTCCGTGATCTTTTTTACATACTGGGCATCTCTGTTCTCTAGTTTGTGTTTCCTTTTTGTTAAATTTAATTAAAGTTTTATGATTTGAATTCTGATTGCTGCTATGATATGCTCTATATTGATGTTTTTTTTTTCATTTTCTATTGAAAAATTCTTATGATGCTGACTAGGCTGTTTCTTTTTAGACGATTCTAACTTAGTAAATTTGGCCTCCAAGTAATCGAACAAATCTTGAAAAGATGGAAGATCTCTAGGATTCTTTAGAGTCCATGTAGTCATCATGTACTCATCGTAAGTTTCATCGTCTAATTTTTGGGAAATTATATAGACTATCAAGGGATCCCAGCTAGTAATATCGACGCTCAAGTTTTTGATCGCTTGAAGGCATTCATTTGCCGTGTCATGAATATTTTTAATAGCCTTTGCTGATTGTTGATGCGCTGTTGGTAGATTTAATATACTTTTAATATGCGAATTAAGTATAGATTTCGTGTTATTATAACGATGATTGAGAATATCCCAACTAGCCTGATAGTTTTCTGATGAGATACGTAAATGCTGTATTAGTCTCTCTGCTTCGCCCCTTACTTTACTTTTTAAAAATTGCTTTTTCTGTGCATTTGATAATGAACGGTTTCGATGGATGGCTTCTACGAACAAATCTCTGAACGAAACCCATTTCTGATAATTTCCTGTGAAAACAGGTACCTACATCCATTTTTGGAGTGGACTCTTCTTTGTGATATTCTGACCACATTTTGCTATTAAGAGCTTTGTTTATATAATTAAATTCTTTTTCATACCTCCTAAATGTAAGCTCGTATTCTTCGTTGTTTTCCAAAAGTTCACTGTCAATCTTCCAGTGTAAGGTGTCAATGACTGACCAACGGCTTTGTACAGACTTTGAAATGTCTTCAATCTCCCATTTCTCAGAAATCTCGTCAATATTGATGGTACTGATGGTTCTAGCAAACGCTTTGAAATTGGTTTTTTGTCTTCTCAACATCTCTTCTAACTTGCTGCTAGTACCTTGGGCCCTAGAAGCACTACCTCCTGATACTCCGGGGAAGGATGGAGGATGAATTGATAAGAATTCAGGTTGCGGGGATGCTTGCTCTTGCTGGGAGACCCCGGATGGCCGAGCCATTATCCCGGGTGATGCTAAAGGGGTAGCTGGTCGTAAAAGAGATTTTTCGTCGCCTTTATAATCAGCGGGCAAATGCTTCAGGATGTATGCTCGTGTGTCAGTATAAAAATTTCCTATTCTATTGTAACAATTTTTACTAAAATACTCATGGACCTATCATCAAACTCACACAACTTAATATGATTGCACTGGAATTCTTGCCAATAGCTTTCCAACATGCTCAGTTTTTTGATATAAGAAGGCGTCTTACGATCGGCTCCATCTTTCTTAAAATTGATTAATAACTGATCCATATCTCCCATCATTTTGCTCTGGGCTGCTATTAGAGACTCCATAGTTGTTTCTTGCTAATGAGGTTATAATAATAATAGACTCACTGAAGGCTGCTGACTCACCCACGTGGCAGTTCTAAAACTCCAGGAAATCTAAATGTAATTAGCTTTCACTTGCGTATCGGGTCCTGCCTTTCCGGAGGCTCGAAGGACCAAAAAGATGTATGATTTTAGTCGTACACCTTTTAAGAGTAAATAAAACAATGTAGACTGTTTCAAATAGCTGATATAATATATTGAATTCACTAATGCTAATGCCAATGATAAATGTGCTTTGCGGACGCGGTTTGATGGTGAACTGATTGTATTTTACAAATGAATGCGTGTTGTGATGAGTGCTGAGTCGGTCGTTTGCATGTGCAGGTATATGTGCGGTTGTACCGTACAGTCGTCTCTTTAAAAGTACTGCCCGCCGCCCCAAACAGTAACATATTAACCATGGAATCGTAAAATATAAAACAAAAGGGGGATATTCACCTCGAATTGCTGAAAATCGGTAGAAGAATCGGTAGAATCTTCTGGATCTCTAAAAATCGTAGAAAAATCACGTCATTTCGGTATTTCGGTAGGACAGACCCAATATCGGTAGAAATACCGAAAAATCGGTAGGTTCGAGACCACAGCCCAGTGGTGACACAGTAATACTGGTACAGATGTCACTGAAAGTTGGTATTTGACCAAAAAAAATAGTACACTCACAATAACATAAATTTATTGCAACTATAAGATAAAAATCCCGTACAAAATTTATCCGGCGACCTTTATTTAGAATTTTTATCGGGAGATTTATCGTTTTTTTCTGTAGTTTCCCGATAAACTGATTTCACTATCATATCTAAATTGAAATATTAAAAAAAAGTGTGAGTCGTCACGGGACGCCTGGCAGATGTGAAACATCGACATTATTTTGTAAATGTAATATGCAGAAAAGAACAGATTGTGATAGGAACTAAATATGTCATAATGATAAAATAAATTATTATTTTTACGGCACGTTTAAGTGATCTTGGTGATGTCCAGTTTCAATATAATATTTTATGACCCCTGTGATGATTGTTGGGTTCTGAAATATTTCCAAAAAATATGTTATTAAAATATACAGAAAAATTTAAATTGGCTTCAATATATTAGTAAACTCAAGAATCTTAGCTAGTTATTTCAATATATTACTAAAGATCGTAAATTAAAAATATCAATAATGAATGTTTCACTATAAATTCCACTATGATTAGAAAAATTAATTAATTTTGCGCATGGCGACGCGTCGCCACACTGTACACACTACTGCATATAGACTGTATATATATACCATCATATAGCGTGGCGACGCGTCGCCATGGCATGGGTCGCCACGCCAGAAATCGGTTTTACGTGCGGCTATAGATGTTTCACATCAAAAAGACGTGTGGCACTCGGAGACTGCCGCGGTAAAGCTAAATTGCATAGGATTATTTATCAACTTATGTAATTATAATTATTTATTTATTTTATTTTTTTTCTATTGTCCAAATTTCACTCGTGCCCTAACGCCAAAACTCTAAGCAGGCAATTCTAATATTTATAACCTCTTTGAACAGATATAAATTAAAAACTTTTTAAAAATTTAAACTTAGAATCACGTCATCCCGCCACGGGGACATTCCCATCAACTGCGCGCGTTTGACATTTCGATACGTTTCACTGACGGGAACAATTTTTAAATACACGGTAATTTCGACCTTTTATCGTTTAACATTCAGCTCATATCCTCTTACATATTGTATTCTTACAAGACTGCGACATTAAATTTACTTGTGGAATTTTACACTCTACATGGTGGTGATAGAGTTGAAAATAGTGAGGGGTGGCAGGTTATTTTCGTTACGGAATTTCTGGATTTGGTCTCCACGCTCAAGGCCCGTAATAGAAGCTATGCAATAGCTTAAAAAGGAGGGGTAGAAATTGAATAGCTAGTTTTATCTAAGCACTAGTAGTGCTCGCGGCTCCGCCCGCGTGAAAAGTTTTTCCCGGACAAAAATATTTTCCCGGGATAAAAAGTAGCCTATAGCACTCAGGAGTTATGTAGCTTCCTATTAGTGAGAGAATTTTCAAAATCGGTTCGCGTTCAAACAAACAAACAAACTCTTCAGCTTTATAATATTAGTATAGATGAAATATTTAAAAAAGGGGCGAGGGGGGATCGATTAACTAGTTTTATTTGAGTATTTTATATTAGCACCATTGTGCTAATATCTATTGATCTTTCGTGCTAAAATTTAACGTAGTGGTTATATTCTCTTTGGCTAAAACAAAATCTATACTAATATTATAAAGCTGAAGAGTTTGTTTGTTTGAACGCGCTAATCTCAGGAAGTACTGGTTCGAATTGAAAAATTCTTTTTGTGTTGACCATTTATCGAGGAAGGCTTTAGGCTATATAACATCACGATGCAACTATTAGGAACGAAGAAATAACGGGAAATGTGAAAAATACGGGGAAAATTATTCATCCTTGAGGGCTTCCATTGCGTGCGCTGCGAAAACGGTTCAAGATACCAAAAATATATGTATGAAAGAATTATTCCTCTTGAAATGATCTAAAAAAATGTCCGCGACAGTATCTGTTTATCTTTTAAGATTAACTCACTAGAACCGTTTTTATGGTAATCAAATTTGGTCGAAGTTAATGCATTATTTGTTAAGAGTTGTATCAACGTCATAGTCATAGAGTGATTCAACGGGAAGGTTTTTATGTACTTTTAGCCCGGAAAAACTTATTAACACGGGCGAAGCCGTGGGCAAAAGCTAGTAATATTATAAATGCGAAAGTAACTCTATCTGTCACGCTTTCACGCCAAAACTACAGAACCGATTTAAATTAAATTTGGTACACAGATATTTTAGAGTCTGAAAAAGGACATAGGCTACTTTTTATCCCCCTGAAATATAAAACGGGACTTTTATCCCGGAAAAACTCTTTCACGCGGGCGGAGCCGCTGGCAAAAGCTAGTTTTATATACGACGTTTTGAAGATTTTGCAAGCTTGCTCCATTACTATGAAATGTTGCAAAGCATTCAAAACGTTTGTAGTAAAATAAAGTTGTAAACCCGTACTCCCAAAAACTAGACCTTTGCGATAAATCGTATAATTTTAAAGTCTTCCGATGTTGTTATGTAATGTTATTTTGCTTCTAAAGTAAGAACAATAATATGAACGTTTTTTAAAAAAGTTATTTAGAAACGGAGGGGTCTAAAAATATTCTTTTAATAGATCCAAGATCCATATTCCATAAGTACTTAAATTTTTTGCCCCTTTATCACTGACGTCTATTTATAAACTTCTTGACTAGTACGCTATATTAGAAGTCAGTGCTTTCCGTAGTATTATAATGCTCTTTGGTCAGTGCCCTTTATCCATAAAGTTTGAGCCTGGTTAGATTTTGAGTTTCGCAAACTCAGTCGCGTAACTCGAGTAAAAACACGACTCGAGTCGTATCACTAATTTAAATCTGGTCACACTGCTTGTCAGTTGTCAGTGAGTGAGCATGTGAAATGCCTAAGGCGACCATTACACGCTCCGCAACCGGCATTCAATTCCATTACTCATGATTGACGGGTGATTGATGAAAACAAAGTGACATTACACTATCACTCAAAATCACCTTCAGTTATACTCAAGATTTTACGAAGAACACACGTTTTCACTTGCTTTGGTATGAATACTTATAAAATAAATTGGAATTGAGAGAAAATACTTGTAACAAGAAAACGTTGGGTGAAATGAATATTGACTGTGAAAAAGATAGTTTTATAGCCATACTTTTGTTTTACTCAGCTTTTATAAGCGGCTACGCCCGTTTGTTTTTTTTTCCGGGATAAAAGTCCCGCTATATATTTTCCAGGGATAAAGGTAGCCTATATGTTATCTATACTATAATATATCTTTCTGCCAAATTTCATTCGATCTGGATGTTCAGCGGTTCTGGAGTGATTGAGAAAAAAAAGCATCGAAGTTATCGCATTTATAATATTAGTATATCTAGATTAATTTAGTCTGAAATACGAGATACAAAAGAAGATAAAGATTATGACAACTATTTTCTTTATTATCTTACTAGACTTCTGCTCGCGGCTCCGCCCTCGTGAAAAAGTTTTCACGGGATAAAAACATTTTCCCGGAATAAAAGTAGCCTTTAGCACTCAATGGTTTTGTAACTTCCTATTAGTGAAAGAATTTACAAAATCAAACAAATCTTTCCTCTTTATAACATTAGTATAGACTAACTATTAAAGATTCGTGGTATATCAAAACTCAGGGATTGTTTCAAAACTTAAAATAAATTATTTCTGTGACTGTAGCATAATGTTAGTTCGGAGAAAGTAATAGGACGCGCGGGTGCACCGGTGCCTCTCCGACTTAATACAATATGTGCAACTCCACCACTGTCCGCGCCCTGGCTGACGTTTGCCGGACGAAATGCCATTAGACGATCGCGCAAAAGTCATGATTGATGGTTGCGTGACGCGCAAATGAAAAAATCCAGTGGGGTTAGAATGTGAAAAAAAGAACATGATGCGTATTCGCTTCGTTTTATTGTGATTGGTTGAGAGACTGATGTATAAGTCTCTCGATCAAATCACACACACATAAAAATACCGATACGTCAGTCTCTCAACCAATCACAATAAAAGGAAGCGGAGACGCATCGTGTTTTTTTTCACATTCTAAGCCCCAGATATTCGTCAATCACCGTCACTCAACGATCAATCACCAGATTAGACGATAGGTTATTCGTCACTCATAGACGTGACTGTGGTTTATTTGACAGCCAAATGTACTGTCTAATGGGCGCTTAAAACATAAGTGCCAAAAGTGTGTGATGGCGTGGGAATAGTTGTAGGTTATATTTTCGAAAATGGCTCAAGAAGTTGAAAGAGTTCCGGAGAATATTGATTTCCCTAAGGAAGAAGAAAAAATTTTAGAATTCTGGAAAAAAATTGATGCGTTCAAAAGCTGTCTCGCTCAGTCAAAGAGCAAGCCTAGGTGGGTGTTTTGGAATTTCGTCATATTGGTTATTTATTAAAATATTACAGTAATGCCACGTATCAATCAAGACTTTTAATTTAAAAATCGGCATCATTTCGAAATATACCTCGCAATACAAATGAAATAATAATATTCCTAGTTTTAAAATTTCACCCTTTAAGTACTTGTAATGTTATTTAACACTGTATAATATTAAATTTTGCCATTTATTATTAATATATACATACATACATATATATACTCACGCCTGTTATCCCCGAAGGGGTAGGCAGAGGCGCAACTAGTGCACCCACTTATCGCCATTATTCCGTCCTATGATGTGATAGGGGGCGAGCCTTTCGCCATATCGAGCACAAATTTCAGACTCCGAGCTGATTCTGAATAGAAAAACTCAATATAATTTTGCCCGACCCGGGCATCAAACCCGAGACCTCAGCATTGCAGTTGTACTCTAATAAAAATACACCACCAAGGCAGTAAGTAAATATATACATCTGCTGTTACATACATTCATATATTTAATGTAGTGTAATAATATTATCCTCTTGCATCAACTCTTTAAATTAAATCACCTTAAGTCCAAATAGATAGAACAGGTTTTTATTACACTAATAATTTGGTAAATTTTAAAGATAAGTAGAATAAAATAATGGGGTTCAATTTAAGCAAGCTCTCCACAAACAAGTAAACTTGCATAAGTGGACCTCCACAAGCATTTTTTATGATGAAAACAATCACAGCAATTTGTCTTCTGTACATTTTGAATTGTGGCATGTTACATGTGCAGTACTGAACTTATACTTTCCTTAAATTTGTGTGCTCTATATATATAGGCATATCGCGGGAGCAAAAGAAAGTCCCCAATTGCAACAAATTTGTAGGTATCATTAATTTTTGTTGTACAGGCTGATGACATAAAAAAAGTTTTTAGTAAGTATGCCAAATGTTTCTCATTTAATTTTCAGACATTTCCCTATTTGCACCACCCAATAAACCATCAAAATATGCCACCCATTGATAAATCCAACATTAAGCATGTGTAAACCACAATTTGTAGTGAGAATTTGCTGTTTATTTTGTTTGCAAATAAAAGCTTCAATTTGCACACTTAAATTAGTTATTACCATTTTTATATCTATACTAATATTATAAAGCTGAAGAGTTTGTTTGTTTGAACGCGCTAATCTCAGGAACTACTGAACCGATTTTGAAAATTCTTTCACTAATAGGAAGCTACATAACTCCTGAGTGCTATAGGCTACTTTTTATCCCGGGAAAATATTTTTGTCCCGGAAAAACTTTTCATGCGGGCGGAGCCGCGAGCACTACTAGTCATCCATAAAGTCATAAGTTGGTAATATTACTGCTGTCTGTTTCTGGCATCAAGCAACAATATGCATGCATTTTTGTTTCTGTTTGCAGAGCATTATAGCCAGCAAAATTACTTAGTATTACTTCTTGAATTATATATTTATATGTGTACAAATTGAGAAAAAATATTGCCTCACTGGTAAAATAGAGTAAGTAAAATAATTACTCACAAATCTGTTTCATATCTAATTAAATATTTGGTTTAGAATGTTACAGTATAACAATATAGCTTTTGCCCACGGCTTCGCCCGCGTTAATAAGTTTTTCCGGGCTAAAAGTACATACATAAAAACCTTCCCGTTGAATCACTCTATCCAACACATTTATTTGTATAAAGATTAATATTATGACGTTGATACAACTCTTAACAAATAATGCATTAATTTCGACCAAATTTAATTACCACAAAAACGGTTCTAGAGAGTTTATTTTAAAAGATAGACATATACTGTCGCGGACTTTTTTTTAGATCATTTCAAGAGGAATAATTCTTTCATACATATATTTTTGGTATCTTGAACCGTTTTCGCAGCGCACGCAATGGAAGCCCTCAAGGATGAATAATTTTCCCCGCATTTTTCACATTTTCCATTATTTCTTCGCTCCTAATAGTTGCATCGTGATGTTATATAGCCTATAGCCTTCCTCGATAAATGGTCTATTCAACACAAAAAGAATTTTTCAATTCGCACCAGTAGTTCCTGAGATTAGCGCGTTCAAACAAACAAACAAACAAACAAACAAACAAACAAACAAACAAACTCTTCAGCTTTATAATATTAGTATAGATTAAAGTAATAAGAATTAAATATATTTGCGGGGCTTGAAAATGAAAATTAAGGAAGCCATATTCTAATTTCCAATTTTCCCTGAACAATACCCATAAAACTGATTGTAACATTTTAGATAGTTATTTCTACTTTTATGAATAAAAACCACATTTAAGATATAAAATCATTAATATAGAGAAAAAATTTGGTGAAATGTACACTTTTTAAAAAAATAATAATTGAATACAAAGTTTCGTTATGTTTAAAAGCAAATTAGAGTGACATTTCTTACTAAATAGATGGTGAAAGATTTTTGAAGACCTTAAAAGTATGTAAATCTTAGATAATCTTAGATAATCATAGTCTTTTGATTCCTATAAAGACGTATATTGATCGGAATCAAAAACAGATTTTTATCAATTGCCCTGTTTCATGATAACAGTTATTTTTTTGGAAATTGTAAATACAGATCTTAACCCGTCAAACCCCGCTTATAAATATATATATGTCGGAGACAGAGTGGCGGCCGATATAGATATACGTGGGCACACATAGTAAAAGTCACAAATGAATTATCTTCAACTCGCTATTTATTGTTCGTTCGTCAATTATTACGTAATCGAATGTTCACAGAGTACAATACCACGTCAGGAATAGTTATTAACTTTGGTTATTATAACACACTGCATATCGAGACAATTACTTAACCGTTTGGTTAAGTAATTATAATCAACTCACCTAGTAACAACTCGAAATAACATAGTAACCGCTTTACTAAGCACTGACCGATATGAACACCACCATAGTTACCACATAGTATTGAACTGCACCCAACTACTTGCAACACCACCGAACTTAATGACGACAGACTAAGACTGTTCCTTCAAATGATTGCGCACCCCTTTTATGCATCCAACTGTCGCTCCGAGAATTCAACACGATTTTTATTTAGTCTTACCCGACGTAATATATTCAGACACCCTCAATGAGATTAATAAAAATGATAATTCCTTTTTATACTTCCTTCCTGTCCCGACACGGCCATTCTGGCAAGACACACGTCCTCGTGTGTTACTCTGAATGACACAAAGTACGATTATCTCGTAAACTTAACAACACTCTTCAAAACAACATAGTACCAAAAATGGATGAAGGTCTGTCCCGACACGGCCATTCTGGCAAGACACACGTCCTCGTGTGTTACTCTGAATGACACAAAGTACGATCATCACGTAAGCTTAACAACACTCTTCAAAACAACATAGTACCAAAAATGGATGAAGGTCCGTCTCGATTGCCAAATGCAAATCACATAATCTAACCAATTAAGCCCTGCATGTGATCTCTGGCAGTAACCTCTAGTTACTCTCATCTCTTCCGAACTCTATGGCTTCCTTTGAAACCCGACCTCAGCCAGAACCACCCGCGCACCGTGCATCCACGGATTGCTTACACAGCAAATACCGACTTCCAACGGACTACTAAAGTCCAGTCCAGATCATCATGCAAACTTAATTACTGTCACTGCCACTCGTCTCTGCTAAAATTTCATCGATTATCTCAAAACGTAACCTTCAAGCATTTTTCGCTAACCCACGCTTCATGAAAATTTAACACGAATAATTAAATGACAATTTAAAATTCCAATTAAAGTGTAAGAACCCAACCAAAATTTTAAAACTTAGGAATTAATGCCGTCACGAATTTAGAATTATTTCTGTAGTCATACCAGTCATACCATAATCGATAGGCAAAAAAAGTTATCGCTGTAACCATTTACACAAGTTACTGTAGTCAGTTGCTTTCATTGTTCAAACGTTAAGGAAAAGCTCGCAATGTGTCTCCCAAGTGCAAGGGATTTAAGAAAATCTAATTTTAAAATTCAGTTAAATCACGTATAGTGACATGAAACTCCTGACATGTGATCGTTCTCTTACGTATGTTTTACAAAATAGACAGCACCCCCAAATCGCCCTTCCGCCATCACTTCCTAGTACCTCCTAACAAGAGAGAAGTAGTGACGGTAACAAACTCTCAAGGATACAGCTGTCCAATAGTTATTAGAACTGTATACAATGCAAACAATTCTTATCTAAACGGAGATCAGTGCCACTGACGATCAGCAGCAATCTTCCCTCGGAAGCGGCTCAGTAGCTGCACTGCACTGCACACTGTCTTCGAACCGGAGTAGACACGTCACACGCGGCACCACCAGCAGTAATTTCCAATGCCTGCAAACAGAAAATATACGCAGCAGCATCACATCGCTCGGCCTATTCTGACCTTACATTAAGACTCTTCCTAACTACTACAATCACTATTTCAGTTATGCTTGTTTACCATCAGGACCAAATTTGCTACAATGATTCAGACCCAGTGGAGGACGATCACACTATAGTTACAACACAATACACAAGACACATATAGTAAGCAGATTGTAATTTATTTACTATTTTCACAATATAAGACTGGTCGAAGTCACGTCATCGATTTGATCACACAGCCATTCTTAACCACATGGACTTTATCACACAGCCATTCTTAACCACATGGACTTGATCACACCGCCATTCTTAACCACATGGATTTGATCACACAGCCATCCTTTATCACATGGACTTGATCACACAGCCATCCTTTACCTCATGGACTTGATCACACAGCCATCCTTTACCACATGGACTTGATCACACAGCAGTCCTTAACCACATGGACTTGATCACACAGCAGTCCTTAACCACATGAACTTGATCACACAGCAGTCCTTAACCACATGAACTTGATCACACAGCAGTCCTTAACCACATGGACTTGATCACACAGCAGTCCTTAACCACATGGACTTGATCACACAGCAGTCCTTAACCACATGGATTTGATCACACAGCAGTCCTTAACCACATGGACTTGATCACACAGCAGTCCTTAACCACATGGACTTGATCACACAGCCGTCCTTAACCACATGGACTTGATCACACAGCCGTCCTTAACCACATGGACTTGATCACACAGCCGTCCTTAACCACATGGACTTGATCACACAGCCGTCCTTAACCACATAGATCTTGTACAAGATTTTAACCACAAAGATCCTTTTCGAGATATTTTACTGGAACATTCACCACACAGATTTATTGCGAGAGCAGGCTCATCTACTTTGTTCTAGCGTTGAACGTTTCAATCACTACTTCGCTTTCAGGCTTTTCCACAATCAATCGCAGGGACAAATAAAAAAAAAAAACTCAACACAACAAAATGAAAACTTCTCACCAAAGTGCAAGAATCTTCAAACTCCTGATGTCCAAATCCTCTATCACCGCTGTTAATGTCAGATCCACCAAAGGATCCCGCAGAGGCTCTTCAGTAGTCACAGCTTACGGCGTCTTCTAACGCTGAATACTTTAAGTACTCCCTGCAAGGATCTCCAGTTCCTGCAATCAAAAATATCGCAACAGCATCAAACCGTTCACCCTATCCTGAACTTAAATCAAGTCACGCATCAATCTTTGAGCGGGAATTCAGTAGTTATCTTAATATGAGGACAATCACAAAATTATCGCACGTCTCGGTCTTAATTCAAAAATTTTAAACAATGGGAAACATTGACCATGGAAGGCCAGCAATCCTTCAGACCCACCACTATACACCTAGATCACTTTTTTAAACCAATGCTATGCACAGTCATAGTTTCCAACAACAGGTACCTACTTGTCCTTAAGTTTAAGGACGGTTCTGTACTAACATAAACCACGAATAGCTCCTTAATCCATGACTGCACATGCCCTATTAAACAAGATCTCAACATTTGTAAAGGTTACCAAGAAATAAAAGAAATCACATAAGTTGAATTACGGTAGGACTTCCCTTTAAGGGATCTTTTTATGCTAAGTAGTTAGTAGTAGAAATTAAAAGTTTTACCAATTGAAGCCATGAACGATATTTTGTACTTAAGACTGTCATTTAACGGAAAATATTTGAACCTTCATAAGTACTCAACAAGTCAAATATCACTAACATTATATCTGGACAGCAATCTTATTGACACAAAACACATCCACTATGCGAATTACACAAGAAAATGGCTATACTTTTCTTTTTACACTATACGGTACTTGACTTACATCCATAAATAGATTGTTACGTCCAAGAACTAGGTACATAACTACTAAACGAAATTCCAATATTTTTAAAGATAACTAGAAAAATAATAATAAAGGAAACCATAACCTTCAAATAAGGATTATGGGTCATACGATACCAAACTTCCCGTAGTGCTGCAGTAAGCATATCTGTCTTCATATATAGCCACACATGATACGCGATGCAATAGTTAGCATCAACCGGTACTAGACAACCGTACAGTCATGTCTGGGACACCAACTACGACGCACCATACGGCAGCACATCTACCGGAACGCTTGAGCACCAACAGGAACGTTTGAACACCAACAGTTCAATCGCGGTACACACGCGATTATCTTTCATTCGAAGTCGTATGCACATAAAATCACAAATGACCATGCGATAGTTATATTTCACATGTTGCCACTATTCACGTTGTAGTCTTGTTCTTATTCCGACATTACTCAATGCAATTTTTTCTTCATGTAAATTGCGGGTACTTAAATAGCTTCTCCATAGTACCATTAATTGCATTTCAAATATCTGCGGGAATAGGCTCATCCCACCTTCTGATGTCGGAGACAGAGTGGCGGCCGATATAGATATACGTGGGCACACATAGTAAAAGTCACAAATGAATTATCTTCAACTCGCTATTTATTGTTCGTTCGTCAATTATTACGTAATCGAATGTTCACAGAGTACAATACCACGTCAGGAATAGTTATTAACTTTGGTTATTATAACACACTGCATATCGAGACAATTACTTAACCGTTTGGTTAAGTAATTATAATCAACTCACCTAGTAACAACTCGAAATAACATAGTAACCGCTTTACTAAGCACTGACCGATATGAACACCACCATAGTTACCACATAGTATTGAACTGCACCCAACTACTTGCAACACCACCGAACTTAATGACGACAGACTAAGACTGTTCCTTCAAATGATTGCGCACCCCTTTTATGCATCCAACTGTCGCTCCGAGAATTCAACACGATTTTTATTTAGTCTTACCCGACGTAATATATTCAGACACCCTCAATGAGATTAATAAAAATGATAATTCCTTTTTATACTTCCTTCCTGTCCCGACATATATATACATAGATGTATGCAGAAACCCTATATACTCGGACGCCGGCGTCCATCGCGGGGCTTGACGAGTCAATATTTCCAAAAATGTTGTGCAGTCTCCTAAGAAAATTTTAAGGAAAGTATCTGTCCTTGCAGCCCCGTTTCAAAAGTACATTCTATATAAAAACAAAATTATAATGAATATCCTATTCATATAGTTGAATACTTTAAAGGGTATAGATAAATGAAATTTTTGACCCAAATAGAAAGTCTAAATCTTGGATCTTCATTTTATAAAAATTTATGAGAAAATACTTAATGATTCAACAGTAGTTTTTTTTCTGTACTATTGATTTACGCACGAATTACCTAACTATATACTTAGACAACTATATATTTTGTACTCTTACTCATCAGACTATAGAAAAAATTTCCTTATAAAAAGAGTTTTTTTTTATGTTATATTAAAGGTTCTCCTTTTACGATGGACCACCTTTTGCAACTGGACTACCACATTACGGCCACATTCTCGCGGGAACAATCAAGGATGTGGTTACGCGATACGCCCATCAACAGGTATTTATTTAGCGTATTTGCTTTGTGAATATATGATAAATAACATTTTTAATTGTTAAATTATTCCCACCCGTTATTCATCTTGGTCCTTGTTTAAGGCCGTTCAGTACATACAAACACCGTTGTTAACATCCGGCATTCGCTGCTGCATGCTACGGAACTTTTCGAAAATATGCATACATTTTTTTTACACTTACGTGGGCCGCTATAATGAGTTTTAACACATTATGCACGCTGTTCGCTATCCGGACGTATACGAATTATTATATCCCCACCAGCATATTATATTCATTATGCGGATATTTTTATATCTTTGAAAATTTTTAATAAGAGCTATCATTTATTTTAATGTAAAAATGGTAAGATTTTTAACATCTGCACATTATAAATATCTGACTACCGAATAACTACTTTAAAAAAATACACTTATCAAAAATGTATGTAATCAAAAATCTAACAGAAAAATAATTTTCTTAGTTCAATTAATAATAAATAAGTTATAAAGGTTTGAAATTTGGTGGAAGTGGTAGCTTTCAGAGAGTAGTAATAGCAAACTGTGACGTTGCCGAGCGTCACCGGTCATAACGGTGCATGCGTGAGAAAGAGATAGCGCGATAACCCCACTATGTTCTCACTTTTGCTCATAACAGTATTTCAAATAATATGACATACATATTCATATGCATACATACATATACACTCACGCCTGTTATCCCCGAAGGGGTAGGCAGAGGCGCTACTAGTGCACCCACTTTTCGCCATTATTCCGTCCCATGATGTGATAGGGGGCGAGCCTATCGCCATTTCGGGCACAAATTCCATACTCCGAGCTAATACTGAATAGAAAAACTCAATATCACTTTGCCCGACCCGGGGATCGAACCCGAGACCTCTGCTTTGCAGTCGTACTGTAATACAACTACGCCACCGAGGCAGTCTATAATAATATGAATAACTGCTTTATTTTTCAACCAATTTTGATACTGGTTTCACAGAATAATTTATTTTTCGTAGTATTTTTTGTTACATCGCATGCGCACTAAATCCCTTTACCTATCAGGATACTCGATTCTAATTGTTATATTGAGAGGAAATTGAAAATATACTTTGTTTTAGGGCTTTTATGTGGAAAGGCGATTTGGGTGGGATTGCCATGGCTTGCCAGTTGAGTTCGAAATAGACAAAATGCTGGGCATTAAAGGACCTGAAGATGTCGCGAAACTGGGCATTGATAAATACAACCTAGAATGCCGAAAAATTGTAATGAAATATGCCGACGAATGGGAAACGATTATCACGCGGATGGGGCGCTGGATTGGTAACCACCTTTTGCATCAATATATATATATATTACTAGACTTCTGCTCGCGGATCCGTCCGCGTCTTTGCTTTTCCGAGATAAAAGTGCTGCTTTTTATTTCCCCGGGATAAAAAGTAGCCTATGTTACTTGCAGATAATGTAGCATTATATTGGTGAAATATTTTTTCAAATCGGTCCAGTATTTTCGGAGCCTATTCAATGCAAACAAACATACAGACAATCAAAACTTTCTTCTTTATAATATTAGTATAGATTGTTAGATTTTGCCCGCGGCTCCGCCCGCGTTAAAAAGTTTTTCCGGGATAAAAGTCCCGCTTTTTGTTTTCCCGGGATAAAATGTAGCCTATGTGTGAATCCAGGACATGATCTATCCGTGTGCCAAATTTCATCGAAATCCGTTCAGTAGTTTTTGCGTGAAAGAGTAACAAACATCCAGACATCTAGACATCCATACATACTTACAAACTTTCGCCTTTATAATATTAGTTAGATTATAATATTAGTTAGATATTAGTAAGATAATGCAAATTTATTGAATTGTCCTTAACTTTATAATGTTTATTTTTCCTTGCAGATTTCAAAAATGACTACAAAACACTTTACCCATGGTATATGGAGTCAATTTGGTGGGTTTTTAAGCAACTGTACAACAAGGGCTTAGTGTATGAAGGAGTAAAAGTGATGCCGTATTCCACAGCATGTTCCACACCTTTGTCAAATTTTGAGTCAGGTCAAAATTACAAAGAAGTTGTAGACCCAGCAGTTGTAGTTTCGTTCCCAACAGAGCAGGGTTACTCGTTACTCGCATGGACCACCACACCGTGGACTCTTCCTAGTAATTTAGCTCTTTGCGTCAATCCCAAATTGATCTATTTGAAAGTTCAGGACAAAAATACCGGTACTTGCTACGTCCTTCAAGAATCTCGATTTCCGGTCATTTTCAAAAATGTGGAAGACTTTGATATTCTAGAAAAATTTCCTGGCGAAAAATTAAAGGGTACGAAATACACTCCTATGTTTGACTATTTTGTCGGAAGGTGCGCTAATGCTTATCAAGTTTTGGTCGATGGGTACGTAACTGATGACTCTGGTACAGGCGTGGTGCATCAAGCACCATACTTTGGTGAAGATGACTTTAGGGTCTGTCTCGCTGCAGGTATCATAACGAAAGACCAAGAAATCATCTGTCCCGTAGACTCAAGTGGTAGATTTCAAGAACCAGTACAAGACTTTTTAGGCCAGTATGTAAAAGATGCTGACAAAAATATTATTGCCAATTTAAAAGCACGTAATAGACTGATTCAAGTTGGGCAGGTAAAACATAGTTATCCATTCTGTTGGAGATCAGAAACGCCCCTTATTTACAAAGCTGTGCCATCTTGGTTCGTGAGAGTAGAACAAATGAACCAAGACCTTTTAAAGTCGAGTGAGGCCACATACTGGGTACCGGAATATGTAAAGGAAAAGAGATTTGGAAACTGGCTCAAAGAAGCTCGTGACTGGGCTATTAGCCGGAATAGGTATTGGGGTACCCCTATCCCGTTATGGATTTCCGAAGATAAGGAGGAAGTGGTTTGTATCGGTAGTATCGCAGAGCTACAGGCTTTAACTGGCCAAGAAATTACTGATTTGCACAGAGAAAGTATTGACCATTTAGAAATCCCATCTGCACGTCCAGGATTCCCGCCTCTTAAAAGAGTTCCCGAAGTATTTGATTGTTGGTTTGAATCTGGCTCTATGCCTTACGCTCAAGTGCATTATCCTTTCGAAAACAAAAAAGAATTTGATGATATTTTCCCGGCCAACTTCATCGCAGAAGGTATCGATCAGACTAGAGGTTGGTTTTATACATTGATGGTGCTGTCGACCGCTCTATTCAAGAAACCGCCATTCAAAAACCTTATTGCAAATGGTTTAATTTTAGCAGCTGATGGTCAAAAAATGTCTAAAAGAAAGAAGAACTACCCCGATCCCCTTGATGTTGTCAATAAATACGGCGCCGACGCGCTTAGACTATACCTCGTTAATTCGCCAGTGGTAAAGGCCGAGAACCTACGGTTTAAAGAAGAAGGTGTAAGAGATGTTATCAAGGATGTTTTTCTACCGTGGTTCAATGCTTTTAGATTCCTCATGCAAAATGTTGAAAGATTAGTCAAAGAAGAACAAATTCCCTACACATATAATGAAAAAGCGGTACGAGAAAACGTCATGGATAAATGGATCACATCTTTCACGCAGTCTTTAATCAATTTTGTAAAGAAAGAAATGGCAGCATATAGATTGTACACCGTAGTTCCGAAACTAACCAAATTCATTGACCATCTTACGAATTGGTATGTCAGAATGAATAGAAAACGGCTAAAGGGTGACAATGGCGTGGAAGATTGTCAAGTAGCTTTAGATACCTTGTTTGGTGTACTGTTCGATATGACGCGCGTATTGGCACCTTTTACTCCGTTCCTTACCGAGTTGATGTACAAAACACTGCGTCAATTGTTGCCGGGAGAGTCGCCTCAAAGCGTCCATTTTAATATGATTGCAGACCCAAAAGCTGAATTAGTCTACTCTGACATAGAAAGAGCTGTACAAAGAATGCAAACAGTAATTGAACTTGGAAGAGTTTTGAGAGACAGAAAAACTATTCCCATAAAATACCCATTACCAGAAATGGTTGTCATTCACCGAGATCCCACATATCTAAGCGACGTCGAGTCTTTAGAGAAATACGTTTTAGAAGAAATGAATATTAAGAAATTGGAACTAACTAGCGACAAGGAAAAATATGGTATTAAACTGAAAGCCGAACCAGACCATAAGCTACTTGGAGCTCGACTTAAGGGCGACTTCAAAGCCGTAACACAGGCTTTGAAGGCGCTTAGCAATGAACAATGTGAAAAGGTTATTACTGATGGTTATGTTGAGTTAGTGGGCCACCGTATTGATGTTGAAGAGATAAGGCTGATCTTCCAAGCTCAGGGCAACGATCAATATGAAGCGCACAGTGACAACGATGTATTGATTTTACTGAATGTGACACCAGACCAAGAAATGTTAGATGAAGGTTTTTCCCGCGAAATAATAAATAGGTTACAGAAGCTCAGAAAGAAGGCGCACTTAGTGCCCATTGACGAAGTCAACGTTTATTTCGGTGTTGACCAAAACAGTGACATCATACGTATTATAAACTTACATCGCGAGTTCATCGAAAACACAGTAAAGGCACCTTTGTATCCATACGAACAGCTACAAACACCTGAAAACATAATAATTGCAGAGACTCAGGAACTAAAAGGTTCTTCGTTAAAACTGGCAATTACCTGGAGGAAAAATACGAAAATGCCCGCAAAACACTGGGCAAATATTATTCTCCAGGGCATAAATCCACGATTTGGAGTTACAACTAATGAGGCGAGCATTGTGTTACTAGATAAGAACGATAAACTGATAAGCCTAAAAGGGCTGTACGAAGAAGTGGCTGTTCTGTTTGGTCTCTATGGTATGAAATTTACTTTATGGAATAATGGTGCCGAATTGAAGGATACCGAGAATTTGAACACGAAAACTATTGTAGCTTCATTAACGACGCCGAAAGACTACGTGTCGCCAACAAGACCATTCTGCAAGTTCGTCAATGTCAGTAGTAGTAATAAAACAGCAACTGTATTTATGGAGAATCCTGTAGGAAAACCAACTTTTAGCACCAGTTGTGCTGTCAAATTCGCTTCGAATTACCTAGGTGTCGCTGAAACTGAAATAGACGAACAATTATTTCTGTAGTATGTTTTCGAAGTTAGCTTAGTTATTTATTCAAATATTTATTTCTTACTTACCTTATGGTTTAACTACCTTGGCGCAAAAGGAGCAGGTCACAACAGCAGTTTACGCAAAATGTATTTAAATCTTATTTCAATGACCTTAACGTTCGTATTTCACTTGACGTTTATTATTTATTATTATAAGCAAAATGTGTTTGAATAAACGTGTTCCTAGAGCCAAATTTATTTTCTGAAAAAGTCCATAATTTGGCCTATTTATTACAAATAAGTCTTCTACTTCAATGATTAATTATATAAGATTGTTTGTAAAAGACGGGTTATGAACTTAGTAAATTAAACTAAAGAATTAACAATAACTATAAGGACATACTTCGGAAATCATTATAATTGATTTAAAAATAAATTCGTAGGTAATTTTTATTTAGGGATGCATCGATTACGAGCCAATGCGTTACTATAAACCTGATACTTAATTTAATAACTAATAAACAGACGTACATCAGAATATGACTATTAAAAAGACAAAATTCTTATATTAACCCATAATAATCCCTGCATCCCGAACATTTATTATGTGTACATACCTAAATAAAGATTTGTAAACAGTAAAAAGCAAATTGTTTTGGTCGTGTTCTTCCTACTAATATTATAAAGGCGAAAGTTTGTAAGAATGTATGGATGTTTGGATGTATGGATGTTTGTTCCTCTTTCATGCAAAAACTACTGAACGGATTTCGATGAAATTTGGAACACGGGTACATCATGTCCTGGATTAACACATAGGCTACTTTTTATCCCGGGAAAACATAAAACGGGACTTTTATCCCGGAAAAACTTTTTAACGCGGGCGGAGCCGCAGGCAATAGCTAGTATATAAATAATTTATTTTAACGTATACCTACTACCTAGCTGGTGGATTTTAATAAATGCACATTTTAATTTATTCGTGTCATATTAATTTATCAAAATGGCGCCCTCCCTTGTATTTCTACTACCCCAAATATTAGAATTTTCAGTTTCTTATGCATACTCACGCCTTTTATCCCCGAAGGGGTAGGCAGAGGCGCAACTAGTGCACCACTTTTCAGTTTCTTCAATTGATAAATTTCATTCATATGCCATTTGAGGCATAGTATGGGCTTGTGTTTACCACTTTGAATAAAGTGATCGAATTGACACAATTAACACCCAATATTTGTAAGCATTTGTATGAGTCTTAATGTATGTACCTACTCACACTAAGTAGTATTTACATTTCATTGTGCGTATTGCCATATTGTTATCAGAACTTTGGATTTTCTATCAAATACAATTAGTACTGATGAAGTCGTCCGGGCCGCAAAATCGCAGCTCTCTTGGTTTAAGAATAATTCCATTCATAAAAAGTACTGTATTTAGGCATTGTCAGTTAGAAATAAAAAATACAGAATACGAGTTAAACTTTATTTTAAATGTATCCTCCATAAATAAAACATAATAAGCATATTAAATATGAACATTGTTCATCACTTCCAACAGTTTCAAAATGTATCAATAATTAAAATGTTATTTAAAAAAATCTAATGTTTATTGTATTATTTATCATGATTGTATTAAAGTCATATATTGTCGTTAGATAAATGATACGAAATCGAATAAGTCTCATCACAGATAAATAAATTACACAACAATTAAAAAGTATTACTGATAAACAAACAAATGCTACTGAATAATTAATTAAAAATTTGAAATTCAGAGCAAAGCTTGTCTTGGTGACAAGATACTTATTTTTAAAAATTATATACAACATAGTGCACGAAAAGTACCGGAATAAACAAATAGGTACTGGATTTTTTTTAAATAATTCCGACCAAGAATATTTATAGAAATTCCCAAAAAAAGTATAGAATTATATTCTTACGTGCGCATTGTGCGAATTATATTCTTAAAGCCAAAATATGGTAACTCACGCATTTTTGTGTGTGCTACTTTACAAACATTTTGAAAGGGTTATTACACTTTGGTGAATACAATGTTAACCTAAAATGATAATATACATAGTTAACCAAGTAAAAATAGCGAAACCAATGTCTTTTAACTACACAATGTGCCTCTATACTGAGCTATAAATCAAATGTTATTATGAAATGATGTGTGTACTAAAACAATATGTCATTTATTTATATTTAACATGCATAGGACGTATTTCCATTATCAATAATATAGGTACCGAATCAGTATTTGAATTAAATTTACATAATACTTACTCAATGTATTGTGTAAAATTTAAATACTATTACGTATTTATTGTATTTTATTAATGCATGTCATCTGTGTGATGCACATTCAACATAATATTAATGCTACAAATAATACCAAAATGTAGAAACGTGTGCCTGAGGTTAACCAAGGAGTAATTAAAATCTCTGCAAAATAACAAAAAAATTGCAATTTTATTGAAACATTCGCGTTATTAACATCACCGTGTATATATCACAAGTACAATGTATAGCATTGAATAAACTATAAAATGATATAATTATTATGAATATAATTTTAAATTAATTTATTTATAGCTGCATAATACTGTTTAAAAAGCATACGAAATTATATACATACAATATAGTTGTACCTATTACTTATTGCTTCGATCCAAAAAAACAGCTTTTGAAACACAATATTGCTTCAAATCATTAATTAATTTTGAATAGAATAAATAACATTGAGAGCGATTAAACTTACGTCTAATAGAAAGTGCCGTATAGGAGAGTAAATATAAATGGACACATACATACGATGCTTAGACTTTGTATTGTTATATATCGAATACATCAAGCCAACGAGGATTTACACCAAGTAAATAGATACATACATACAACATTAGGCATTCAATAAATAATTATTTTATTATGCGTCAACAAGTTACTAATTATATGCACTCACATTACAAGCTAAAACATTGAGATGGCTAATTTGTTACTAGGACAAGGCATCGACAATCATTAGTCGGCTTCATAAGTTAGCGGTTGTGTTAAAAGTTATTGCACTTCGAAATTTTATAATATACCACATCGTACTATATTATACTAACAATGAACTACCACCGCGTGTTACTAACGAGGGCACTCGGCTTCGTTCGCCGAACCGCATCACAGCTGGTGCGAATAAATAAATTATGTACCTTCTACGATATAGTTTGTTAAGATAAATATAGCGAATATCTCACACTACACATAACTAAAGATTCTCATTAACATTTAAATACATTATAAGATACAACATCGCCTACTCAGTGACTAGTCTATCGGCGTATAATCCTCATCATACTCGTAACATTTGAATAGCAACAACGATAAATACATCACAAGAGGGCGTAAGGGCCAGCCGTGGAGACTCCGCGGCCCGCCCTCGACACCGTAACTCAATTATAACTTTAGAATAGATAAGTTCCATTATTTATTTGGATCGACAAAGTGTTCTGCGCCTAATTCTAAATACGTGCAGTTGAAAAACAACGGTGACTGGTAAGAGTGGTAAGCGGCTCCTAGCAGCCGCCATCGCCACGTCGGCGAACGAAATTGCTTATTTACGGGCCGTATTAATCAATTCAATTCAGCTTTGCTCTCAATTTCGATATCAGCTGAGACACTGTCAAGTTAAAGTCAGTATCTTAACGCTTGCCGCACACGTTCGGTTTCCTGATTAGGTTTCCTGATGAGGAATTCTGATTCGGAAACCTAAATGCTCAGCTTACATAGAAAATGTTCAACAACGCGCACACGTTCCTGAATCTGAATTCCTGATCAGGAAACCGAACGTGTTGTTACAAAAAACCGGACGTTTGCACTAGTCACTCGGAATTCCGAATCTGAATTCCTGATCAGGTAACCTAATTAGGAAACCGAACGTGTGCGGCAAGCGTAAGATAGTCGCTATTGAATAAACACGTGAGGAACAGCTGTCTTAAGTTAATCAATGATATCTTATGTACACGTGACGAATTTTGTCAGTTATGTTTCGAAACAATTTCGACTTGACTCGCAACAGGTGCTCAAGTTTTGTTTATTAAATATAAATAGTTCAACACACTAAATTTCTAATTACGATCTTACTCAAAGGTGAGATTGGTTCATTAACACGGCCCTACGTGTCTTACCATGTTTATTTTTATAATCTCTGAAGGTGTTATCTAATACTGAGGCTGGTGCGGTGGCGAGGAGTCCCGTTCAGGCAGCTTGCGCACCTTCATTGTGCCGTCCGCGCCGCACGAGAACAGGCGCCCGGCGTTGTCTGCACAACAAACAGTGATATAACGAATCGATAATGTATTGTGGACTGCCTCGGTGGCGTAGTTGTATTACAGTATGACTGCAAAGCTGAGGTCTCGGGTTCGATCCCTGGGTCGGGCAAAGAGATATTGAGTTTTTCTATTCAGTATCAGCCCGGGGTCTGGAATTTGTGCCCGATACGGCGATAGGCTCGCCCCCTATCACATCATGGGACGGAATGACGGCGAAAAGTGGGTGCAATAGTTGCGCCTCTGCCTACCCCTTCGGGGATAACAGGCGTGAGTGTATATGTATGTATATGTATATATGATAGTGTATTGTTTTCTTGAACCTGCTCCTACTAATATTATAAAGACGAAAGTTCGTAAGTATGTATGGTTGTTACTCTTTCACGTAAAAACTTCTGAACGGATTTCGATGAAATTTGGCGCACGGGTTGATCATGTCGTGGATTAACATATAGGCTACATTTTATCCCGGGAAAAGAAAAAGCGGGACATTTATCCCGGATTTTTTTTTAACGCAAGCGGAGCCGCGGGCAATATCTAGTTTCATTTTAATGCGGAGTTGGGGCTATACTCATTCAAGAATGTTGTAAAAATAAACGGAAACTCTTTTGTTTATATACTATAAAATGCGTAGATTTTTAACCCAGGTATGCTAGATGATGCATTGTAGAGACTAGAATAAAAGTATTTGTGTGACATACCGATATATATTTGTGTGACGCCTTGACCGATGTGCTTAAAGAAAGAGCTTCTGGCATGTTCTCCGGCGAAAGTATACAACAGTTGATGGGTAGTCAACGAAAACACCTGTAAAGTATCACTAGTTAGTTTACAAAGATAATCGATGCCAATACTAGTAGAATGTACAGTGGACGACAGCCTAGTTGGGAATGAAACGGTCTACTGAGACAACGTCTGGAGGTTTGAAACCCAAGGCACACACCTCTGACTTTTCAAAGTTACGTGTGTATTGTTTATCAATTATCGTTCACTTTAACTGTGAAGGAAAATAGAAAACATTGTGAGGAAACCTACATATCTAAGAATTGTTCATAATAATTTTGAGGGTGTGTGAAGTCTGCTAGCCCGCACTAGGCCAGCGTGGTAGTTTAAGGCCTAACCCCTCTCAGTAGTAGAGGAGGCCCGTGCTTAGCAGTGAGCAGTATATAATACAGGGCTGTTATTATTATTTTATTATTATACCGGGTCATTTTGACATTGCGTTAATAAATCTGACCACATACTGGTCTTTGCTTCTGCTAACACTGTGCCAAAAATCATTCATGAGAAACGAACATTTCATCAAAAATCTCAATTTTACTATTCAGGTTTTTTTGTAATTTTGTAGTTTAGTGCGAATATGGCGTTTGGTAGAATGTTTTTCTGATTGAAATTGTGATGCAACGAATCCTTGTAGAGTAGTAGTAATGGCATTGTAGTTTAGTGCGAATATGGCGTTTGGTAGAATGTTTTTCTGATTGAAAGTGTGATTTTGCTGCTGCAACGAATCCTAGAGTAGTAGTAGTGGCATTGGGGCGTGTAAACTTAAAGTTATTTTTTATTGATATTTATTTTATTCGAAACTTACACTTTTTTATTTTATATTAATGGTTTGAATGGAAAGTGTGATTTTCAATGAGATAAGTATGTGGTTTCATTGATTAACGCTATATCAAAAGGATCTTGTATACTAGTAGAATGTAGTGGGGGGTGGGGTGTGTGTGTGTGACCTTGATGTCTCCGTCCGCGGCGCCGACGGCGTAGTGTTCCTCGTGCGGTGAGAGCGCGACGCACTTGATGGGCGCGTGGTGCGCGTGCAGCTTGTGTCGCGGTGCACGTGCACGCAGGTCCCACACGAGCACGTCGCCGCGCCGCCCGCACGACACCAGCGCCCCGTGCGCGCCCGCCCACGCCACGCACGCCGCGCCGCCCTCGTGGCACGTCCACGCTGCACACGCACACCCACAACACTCAGTATCCATACCAAATATATCGCACCTTTAGGATGAAAACGACACAATTCAAAAAGACAGAAAATTGAGTTATCACACACTCACTCACGCCTATTATCCCTGAAGGGGTAGGCAGAGGCGCAACTAGTGCACCCACTTTTCGACGTTATTCCGTCCCATGATGTGATAGGGGGCGAGCCTATCGCCATGTCGGGCACAAATTCCAGACTCCGAGCTGAAATTGAATAGAAAAACTCAATTTCACTTTGCCCGACCCGGGAATCGAACCCGAGACCTCAGCGTTGCAGTCGTACCATAATACAACTACGCCACCGAGGCAGTAAAATAGAGTTATCGTCATAAAATTACTTGAAACGAAGTTCTCAATACAATAATAGTTCGAACACAGCCATATTCGAGCAGAAAAAGGACAAAGCTGTTATATCGGTCCCTTTTTTATTATATTTTTATAAATAAGGGACTAGTTTTTAGTCATTTAAAAATGACAACTCAATTTTCTATTTTTTGAATTGTGTCGTTTTCGTTCTAAAGGTGCGATATATTCAATCCTACTAAGTAATAACGTTATTTTTTATTTTTTTGTTAATTGCCCTACCGCCAGTAACCTGACGCGAATCGGCTTTTCTGGCCACACCGGTCTTTAGGGTGAATGCAGAAGGCGAATATTATAAAAACGAAAGTTTGTAAGTATGTATGCATGTATGGATATTTGTTACTCTTTCACGCAAAAACTGCTGAACGGATTTTGATGAAATTTGGCACACAGGTAGACCATGTCCTGGATTAACACATAGGCCACATTTTATCTCGAAAAAAATAATAAAAAGCGTGTCTTTTATCCCAGAAAAACTTCACATTATGTTTTTTCAATACTTATTTGCACAATAACTTATGTAAAAAAGAATACATCATAGAAGGCGAGCCTATCACCATATCAGGCACAAATTCCAAACTTCAGACTAATACTAAATAGAAAAATCCAATATCACTATACCCGAGCCGGTTTAAAATCCATTCACCCAAGAATCAAACAATATTATAACGGCAATTTCCTCCATTAAAATATAAATAGAAAAAATAACTTCAAGACTAAATTATATTACATTACCAAATTACCAAATAAAAATAAAAAAAAAATCAAATAGAATTGCACATATTTACGAAACTTCATACTTACAAACGACAAGCGCCTTTTTAATGGGCATCAATGTGTCCCATATCGCCACATTTTTACTTTCTGAACTATGTCCAGCTGTAAAAAAAACAGTTAATGAGCTCAATTTCTAACATATTTGCAAAGCTAAATGATAATATCATTTTACCTGTCGCCACTAAACTACAAGAGCCGAGGAAAACAAAATCACTAATGCCTTTACTGTGGCACTGATGTGTCTGAAACAAAAATCAATTATTATTGTTAAATTCCCATTTTATTATCAATCTGAAAATATGAAATCCGACATTGACCCCCGATATTTTAATAATAATAATAGACTGGATCAATAAAACTTGCAAATAACGACTGATTTTAACAAATGATTCTCATTTCTATTTAAACATCAACAGCGAAAATGAACTAACTACTCAAATAAAAAGTTTATTTGACATGCTTACTTATTTTGACTTTTCTTACCATTGATCCAAAGTTAGTAATTGAGATCGTTTTTATTCATCGCGGATGGATGAGGGCTGCTCAAGATCTAAATGGTTGGCGCACACTTGGCGAAGAAGCCCACCGCGGGTTTTGGTTGGTATGCCGGTGTAGGATGTACATAGTGTTAGGGACTCGGTTCAATGTTCGCTCGGATGATACCATACTCCCGAGTGTCGACATTGGACCGTAAGACTGTGAAACCAACATAACCGTTCCACTCACCCCCACTGGTGGTAGCGATAACGCGTTTTTCCCCACAATAAAAAAAGGTCCACGCTCAGCATTGGACGGTGGTAGGCTTATTGGTTGCCTCATTCAACTCACAAAGAAAGGTCTCGGCGCGGCGTGCGGCTGCCCGACCTGCTGCGGGCCAGGATGCAGCTGCCACATGGCGAGGTTGCCGTCCGCGTCTGAGGCGGCGAACTTGTTCCCGTAGTCGGAGAAGCGCACGCGCGTCACCTTAGCGAACGCGCCCGGGGCTCGCGGCGACCACACGCAGTACGGGTGGCCCCACTCCCACAGCTGTACCGAACCGTCCGCGCCGCCCGTCAGGTCTGACAGTCATACGGACACGTTGAAAATGTTACTCATTTTCAACAAATTATTATGCTTCAAGCATCTGTACACAATGTAATTTGATTTTGTATATGTAACAGAAAATAATACGAAAAAGAAATTCTGTGAAATCAGAATCAAAATTGGTTGAAAAATAAAGCAGTTATTCATATTTGAAATATTTTTGTGAGTTAAGGGGACGTGGACGGAATATCGCGCTATCTCTTTCGCACGCACGCAGCGTTATTGCCGGCGACTCTTGGTGCCGTCACAATGTAATGTTATTGTTATTTGACAACTACCTCTTTCAACAAATTTCTAAGCTTTATAACTTACTAATTTTTGCCCCAATTTAAAAAATATTTTTACGTTAGATTTTGGATGGCATACATTTTTGATAAATGTATAAAAAAGTAGTCAACTACTCTATAGCGCTTTACTACATTAATATTATATTTAGATAATACCGTATCATGTACGTTATGTTCTTATTGTATGTATATAATATATTTACATAATTATACTAGTTACACTTACATAAAGCTTGGGACGGATGAGCTGCCATACGCTTGATGTTGTCGATTTTATGTTTCAGCACCTGAACACAATTCGGTTTTAATAACATTGAATTTAAAACAATACTTACTACCCATACTCAAAGATCTCCACAGCCATAAACATTTTTCGGACCTTTATATTGAAACCAGTAAATAGACAATATACACATCATGCGTCGCGAAACTAATAGACATAAGGCGATAAATGCAAACATACAAAAATAGCAGTTAGAACGATACTAACGAAGGAACTTTCCAGGGACTGCCTACAGAACTAACTCACAAAGAGATCACGATAAGCTACGGTAATGAGAGAAATGACCAAATTAAAACCATCTTACTTTATGAAAAAATAATCAAAACTGAAAAACAAATAACTGTCAACATCGTTGCAACGCCTGGTGAACAAAATAACAGCTACTGGTGCGCTGAGAAAAAGTAAAAACAAAAGATAGAAAAGAAGAATATCAAAATAAAAATGATGAACGTCGAGCCCAAAATAAACAGGTTGTGCAAAACGATTAGCTAAAGGAGATGATGCTAATGTGGTCGGGAGGCTAGGGTTGTCACTGACCGGTTTCATGAGAAGCTTCGAGCGGTGCAGCACCAGGCGACAGTATTTCGGATCGTGGCAACCCGGGAACTGGAGACCCTTCACCTGCGACCAACACTCTGTTATACCGCGCATGCACTCACACATGCATTCTCACACACCACCAATTTCTTACCAATTGTGGACACAAACGTTTATAATCGACAAAATTTTCAACCTAAAAATTTGTACTTCCGAAGACGCCGATAAACACAGCAATACCTACAATTCACAACCCTAATTATAATTTTTGCAGTCGATAAACTAACAATCGATGTTCCAACTCGATATACTTTTGGCCAATTGAAACATCGATATCGATTTTAAAAATAATTTTGCCCAAACCAAATCCCATATTGGTATACATTTAGAGAGAGTGGTTATAGTCTTTAAAGATAAAAGCGCGAGCGAAGCGCTGCAAGAGGCCAGACGCAACAAGAGAACAAGTACGCATCTACGCACACAATAACCACACTACGCCATAACCAGACTTTGCTGAATTCATAAACACATTTGATACATAACTAAGAATTGTCTTACAGTTTTCTATTATGTTATCAATATGATATAGTTTTAACTATTAATATTAAGTATGAATTTTTACGTTTTGGACTGAAATTATCGCACTCTTAATAAAACAATGACATAAACCAAAGTTTTGGCTAGATGAGTTTTAGCAAAATATTATGGACCCTAAAGGGCAAGCTGCATCGACTATGAAAAAAATGCGACTTTGCAACGTTGGGATTAGAGTCAAAATTGTTTAAATTGATGTTCGTTCCCAGCGCAACATAAAAAAAATAAATTATACAGTTAGTTTTTGTGACGATTCCCACAAGTCATCGATTTTGGATTCGGTCATTATTTATTAAGAGTGCGTTACATCGATAAAAGTTTCGATGCAATATTACTTACTCTAATAATCATTAGGTATTTTAATTATTATTGACTGAATAACGTTCACGCACAGCTAATGCGTTACCCAACATGTAAATGCACGTATGAATTCAGCACAGCCATCAAGTTAATGATTAGTTAGCATGTCGACGTACTGTGACAACATACGCTTCGTGCCCAGTTGGCATCGCGTGGGTTGCTCGTGGCTCCTGCTGTGGATCGTTATTCACATACTCTGTTAGTGTACCAACAACCTCGCCTTCCATAACCCTTTAGTATTAGTACAAATAAAATTAATCGATAATATTTAATGAATAAAATTTATTTTTTGTAGTGTTATTTGTCATAAACGTGTGATTATGCTTACTTATTCAGACATTTTACAAATTACAAGATTGATGCCACATAAATCCAGTACACGCGACTGGTAATTAACGGATTAGCTTATCTTAGCTGGTCCGATATGTACAGAATCAGGACAATAGAATTATCTGCTTAATATTGTTCCATAATTTTTATTTTTTATTCATATGATAGAGCAAGTCATAATCTTGAGAAAGACAGCTAATATCGATTATATCTTATATGAAATTATACAAATTAATATGTGTATTAAACGATATACATGGTTAATTATTTAAATTAGTTAAGAAAATATGTTATTAACAATAAAAAAAAATATTAATTACATTGATTTTCACGGATAAAGCTGAAAATAATAATTTCTGTATCTACAAGATGAAATTGAAGCGATGGGCATAAGGAACCTTATATTGACCTACTTAATAGGAATACTGAGAAGTCATCTAAAATGTGAATAGAACCATATTTATTTTCGTCTGCTTTGTTCAATGAAATACATGTTTCAAGAAACATTTTGATATTTGCAGATCTATGGACGGTAATTAAGAGTTTTTTACCGACTTCGAAAAGTAGGTTCTGTATTCGATCCGTATACATGCATGTTGTTGTATTAAATGCCAGCTAAGGTAATGCACGATCAAATATACGAAAACTGCGCCTCCAAATATATGTATGGACTAAGTGAATATAAAGTTAAATATTTTTTTTAGTTTGTAGTGGTTGTGAAGTCAGTTTTTTTTAAAAGCTTTTTATTTTTTCCGATATATTAGTTTGCTGTAATAAGTAATCTACCGCAAAAGGCTTCACAACACTTTTCGGTTTTCCATATTGCATTAATAATAATTTTCAAGGTTCAAATGATGCTCACGAGTTCAATTTCACGCGGTATAGGCAAGCATATGTTGGATTTTAGGTTGATTTGTCCATAATTTCATATAAATAACTTTTGAAAATAAGATTAACTAATTATGTAAGAATACTGCTACACACAAACCGGTTGTTTTGCTAACTCTGCAGATAGGAGACATTTTAGCCACATATAACTAGCTGGATAGCTTGTTGTTGTTGTACCTTTGTGTATGGGGTACTTACGACACTAGCGCCACGCCCGGTCTGGCTCGCCATGCCGACAGGTACTTGCGGGGCGTTCGGGTTGAGGGGGGAACTGTTGCCTGTCCCCGGAACCGATCCGCTGTTTGGCCTAGATAAGAAAAAAGTGAAATGGAATTAGAACGCAAGGTATATTGGCAAGTTCTAACTTTTATATTAAACTAGTTTTTGCCCGCGGCTCCACCCGCATTAAAAAGTTTTTCCGGGATAAAAGTCCCGGTTTATATTTTCCCGGGATAAAAAGTAGTCTATGTGTTAATCCAGGACATGATCTACCAGTGTGCCAGATTTTATCGAAATCCGTTCAGTAGTTTTTGCGTGAAAGAGTAACAAACATCCATACACCCAGACATCTAGACATCCATACATACTTACAAACTTTCGTCTTTATAATATTAGTAAGATAGTAAGATTACATAAATACAGAAGACTGGTAGTGCTATCTGTATTGCAATCCACTGCTATATAACTCGAGATTATAGGGGGCGTTGCCACTACTTGTGGTCAGTCGTGATCCATCAGGCGAGTTACTAACTAAATTCGTCGAATTGTATAGATAAAGATTTCTCAGAATAGCCTCATACTCATTATAAGCGAACTTTAATCAACGACATGTTTTAACTAGACAATTAGTGTGTACTATAGAGCTTTGTTCAACTGCGTAGCATTATTTAATGAAATGAAATCCTTTATTCGAATCCATAAAATGTTAAACATTAAGAAAGAAAGAAAGAAAGAAAAACACATTTATTAGTCACAGCTTATAACGATGTACAAATGACATTAAAAAATACGTTATTACAAAACAAGAAGTTTGCACATCGCGTCGTAGCTGTGAAAAGTAGGTGACCACTCAGCATAATGTTGTACTGCGGCGTGAGCCACAGCACAACGCTGATTTTTCTTAGATTCGGTCAATTTCTACGCTACCACCAGTTCGGAAAGCAGTTTCCACCATCCATAACGAATTCTCAAGTCCCATTTGAGTGTACAACGTTCTCAGGAATCACGTAATAATTTGATGATTTATACTTCGCACCTTTAGAACGAAAACGACACAATACAAAAAATAGAAAATTGGGTTGTCAATTTTAAATGACTAGAAACTTAGTGCCTTATTTATAAAAATATTATAAAAAAGGGACCGATATAACAGATTTGTTCTTTTCCCGCTTGAATATGGCTGTTTTTGAACTATTATTGTATTGAGAATTTTGTTTCAAGTAATTTTATGACGATACCTCAATTTTCTGTCTTTTTGAATTGTACATACATATACACTCACGCCTGTTATCCCCGAAGAGGTAGGCAGAGGCGCAACTAATGCACCCACTTTTCGCCGACATTCCGTCCCATGATGGGATAGGGGGCGAGCCTATCGCCATATCGGGCACACATTCCAGACTCCGGGCTGATACTGAATAGAAAAACTCAATATCACTTTGTCCTACCCGGGGATCGAACCCGAGACCTCAGCTTTGCAGTCGTACTGTAATACCACTACGCCACTGAGGCAGTCTTTTTGAATTGTCTTTTTTTTTTTTTTCATCCTAAAGGTGCGCCTTGTCCATTATAGTTGTGATAAGGTCGGTGAGTACTTGTCCTGGTGGTGTATGAGCAGGAAGCCGGTGTCGGGCAGCGCGGCGGGGTCGGCTGCGAGTGCCAGCAGGTCCACCTCACACTCGTCCTCGCACCACGAGGCGCCGCCGCGCAGCAACAGCGACACGTCCATCTCCTGCACCTCGCGCGCCGTCGCCACCGCCAGCAGGCACCCGCCCACCTTATATACATTTATGGTATTGAATGGCGCCTGATGGTAACACCATACAGCACTTTGAGATACATAGTACTGTGTGGCATTCCACTGCGCACGTCATCCTGAGATGTTAAGTTACATTATGTTCAGTAGTTACACTGGCTACAATGTCCTTCAAACGGAAACACAACAGTGCATGCACACTGGTGCTTGGCGGTAGAAATGGACATTGCGGTGCTACCCACCCAGAAGAACTCTCATATATGAGAGACCTACCACCAGTTACAATTACTTATCGAGTGGCGTTATGGATATCAGGGATTACTATTGAGATTTCATGAAACCGTGTCTCCGTTTGTCCTCTATACTCTACTTTCCTATAGTATACGAAAAATGACGCGGCGGCAGTATGGGATGCCATGGATTTGATCCTGGCGCCGCAAGTAATATTTGTTTTGAATGTTATAGGGGCAGAAGTTGCTGATATCCACAACACGAATCTTGAATCTTATTGTTGGGATGGCAATCACATGTGCCTATAAGATGTGTTTAATTTTTTTTTAAGATTACATTCGGTTGTATACAACCAGTTTGTTCGTGTAATGCATATCGTGTTTAAACTTGTTTTTTTTTATTTATATTTTTATGGGAACATTGATAAAGAATCAATCGTAGGATTTGAACCCACGACCTCCAGCGTACCGTGACGGTGCTCTGCCATTTGAGCGATTTCGACCCTACTCTCGGCTGCCCAATTTCAAGTTCCCTATTTGATCTCTTAAAGGAGATGACCAGTGACATCTGTTAGCAATTATTACTAACTTATAGTGCTCGCGGCTCCGCCCGCGTGAAAAAGTTTTTCCGGGACAAATATATTTCCCCGGGATAAAAAGTAGCCTATAGCACCCAGGAGTTATGTAGCTTCCTATTAGTGAAAGAATTTTCAAAATCGGTTCAGTAGTTCCTGAGATTAGCGCGTTCAAACAAACAAACTCTTCAGCTTTATAATATTAGTATAGATAACCTTGTTGAGACAGAACGCGGCGATGGAGTCCTGCTCCTTGTGTATGATGCGCACGGGGTTGTGCAGGTCGGCCTCGCGCTGCCGCTGCAGTAGTGTGGCGGGGCGCGGCTCCACACTCGCGCCCGCCGACCCCTCCGACACGGACATGGTGCGCCGCCGCGAGAACACCGCGCGGATGAACAGCTCCTGCAATCATCATCATATATACGACCACGAATGAAACGACCAATAATTTGCACGCCCCGTGAAATGATTATAGATTAAAGTGCTGATACTTGGACTATTTAACCAATGCACACGATATGGTAATTTTTTCTGTCTATCCTGACGGGGGCGAGGTAGACACGAATAGTACACATTTATTACACAACACGTCGAAAATCACAATTTCTGTGGAGCACCGCTTAATGTCATTATCGTAGAATGAATGATAGCGATCGCAAGTCACATAGGTTTTAATAAAAGTTTATGACCAGTTGCGCATGTATGACCAACAAAGGGTTCGGCTGGTCATCCCATCTCCTTTGCATTACTAGATACTCAAAGCTTGTCAGTCGACACTATCTGAACTCTTCTCCGCTTAACATCAGGCGCAATAGGAAACGTACCAATAAAAAACATGTAATACAGAATATAAAATGCATTAAGGAAATGTAAGACAGATGCTATTTTTTCAATAAATAATTCAAAATATTTGTGTATCAATACCAGAACAGGCTCTTGCCGAACAAGGAAACTCCAAAGTCTCCGCGCCGGCGCTGCACTATACAGGGCCGAGTTGAACGGTGTGTTGTGTTTCTCAAGTAAACATCTGCGATAAAACAAGTGAAAAATAATTACTCTAAATACTATCGACATAATGTTATAGACAGAAGAGTATACTAACGTTGCAATAAATCCAAAGTCTTAACCTATTACAAATAAAACACAAATTCTATATTCTAGACAGGACATTATCTACTATCGATAAATCATAAACATGAATTATACGACATACAATCGATACTACAATATCGATATTTACCTATATTTGTTAATAGGCGGTCCGGAAGTCTGTTGATCAGGGAAACATCCTGGTATATAATCCGGTGGTGGGGAGCGAGACTCTAAGGTCTCAGTGAGTTGTTGCTGCCATTGGTCTACTCGACGTAATGCTCCGTGCACTGTGGGGCTTGTCGTGGCTAATTCTAGGTATAGGAATTAGAAGGTTACAAAATAAATATATATTATAAAATATCGATTTTGGAATAAAAAATCGATATACTGTACAGGTTATCTCGCATTTATAACTACATTTCATTTAAGTAATGAGAATAACGCATACTAATAATAATTACACTAAATATATGAGCACTTCTTATAAAAAGAAGTAAGATAAATTAATTTGAAAAATTATCTTTAATGGGATCGATGTATAACTTATACAGTTTATAAAGGTCTATGCAGTAATATGACCTTACCGGACATCTCAATGCCGCACAGTTGCAGGAAGTGTTGCAGGTTCTTCTGTGCGAGACGCAGGACGGCGATCCTCATCACCAGCCATGAGTACGAGTCCGGATCCGAGTGCTCAGTGTTGGCGCCTTTTCTACGTTTTTCCGGTCTGAATAACAAAGTGTAAATGTCAGGACATATTGCAATAACTTATACAATTAGACGGTTTAAATAGATTTTTGATGATTTTAGATTGGTACTTAGACTTTTTGTTTTTGGACTACAAGGGCCATACATATTATGAAAGCACTATGCGTAAAAACAAATCAAATATCGTATTAACCAAATGGTGATAGACATAGGTCGCTTACTTTGTGCTGGTAGTGTCGAAGATGTCATCATCATCTGGCTCGCTGCCGCTGTCCTCCGCGTCTTCAGCGCCTGATTCTGCTGAATCGTAGTCGTAGTTCTCCGGATCTTGTTCAGGTGTGGGCTATATACAAAAGTACACGTTACGTTATTATTTATTTCAGAAGTCATTTATTGGGCATAACAGGCACCTATATTATTTGTTCATATAGTACATTTTTATAGGGAAAAAATATTTAATACAGTATCAAATGTATCGGACGCCAAGGGCGTCCTTCGGTGTACGGGGGCTTCTGAGCCCCCGCAACAACAGGAGAAGGACCGCAACAGCGGTACGCGCAGGGGCGGTTGCGGACGACAACTTAGACGTGAGTCGGAGGAAGCCCGCAGCCATCCCTAATGCGCCGAAGATGGCCATTATAAAAAAAGAATCAAATGTTTATAATATTACAACACAATTTCCTAGTAGTAGTTTCCTTAGTTACCATTAATTATAAATACCTTAGTAAGTAGGTAGGTTAATATGCTGCACTGTGGTGGCACGAATTGTTCTCTGTACGTAGGCCGGCCCTCTTGTATGTTCTTGTGGGGGATGGTGGGTCCCAAGCCGAGCAAGCGCATGTTGAGTAATGCACGCTTCTCGCGCAGAGATGACCACACCGACGTGCCTTCAGTACGCTCCACTAGTTTAGGCTGTTGATGTAATATGAAACCGTCAGTCTAGTAGTCATTTTAAAGGAGTATGGTACAAGACAAGCGGCATTGGCGAATATCAGTGATAGTACTACAATTTTTTTTGGGTAATATTTATTAGAAAGTGGTGTGTGTCACATGGTTTTCTAATTATTGTGCTAAATAGGTTTAGTGTAGTTTTATTTATGTTGCATGTTTTTTGTTAAGTTTGCTTTTCATTTTATTAGTTGAAAATGAAGTAATAAAATTATGAAAGATATTTTAATTATAATTGCTTATTTACATCATATCGACATGATTATTGAAAGGCTGATTGATCAAGCTTTTTTTTAGTGAATTTAATTGATGCCTATATATTTGGAATCAGCAAATTTTTCTGCGCAATTAGGTGTTAGTCTCAATTTTTCAAAAAGCTCAATAACATAAATGATTTATGTGTGTGTGTGTGTGGCAGTGTGTGTGTGTGTGTGTGTGTGTGTGTGTGTGTGTGGCAGTGTATGTGTGTGTGTGTGTGTGGTAGTGTGGCAGCGTGTGTGTGTGTGTGTGGCAGTGTGTGTATGTGTGTGTGTGTACCATGGGCGGTGCGGGCGCGGGCGCGGTGGTGAGGAGCCGCCGCACGCCGCCGCCGAACAGGCGCGCGTGTGCGCGTGCGTCGGGCGCGTGCGCGGCGAGCCGGTACAGCAGGTGTGCGTGTGTGTGTGTGTGTGTGTGTGTGTGTGTGTGTGTGTGTGTGTGTGTGTGTGTGTGTACCATGGGCGGTGCGGGTGCGGGCGCGGTGGTGAGGAGCCGCCGCACGCCGCCGCCGAACAGGCGCGCGTGTGCGCGTGCGTCGGGCGCGTGCGCGGCGAGCCGGTACAGCAGGTGTGCGTCGCGCGCCGCCAGCGCCCAGCCCAGCAGCGCCACGTGCACGCCGCAGAACGCCTCCGCCAGCAGCACGGCCAGCCGCGGCGCGTCCTCCTCCTCCGCCGCGCGCACCGCCAGTCCGCGCAGTGCAGACACACCTACACACACATTATTTATTACGTTAGGAAAAAAGTTTCTTCGCATTTTATAACAAAACTCAACACTTGTTTTCAAAGTTTATTTCGATAACTTTCTGTCATCTTGTAAGTAATGCCATGATCCAGTTGCTGTAGAAACTTTGAGATTTCTGATAAAAAAACACAAGAACAATATTTTCTTACAGGTGGAACCGCGAGAAAATAAGTATAGAAATAGTTAAGGTCCAGGGAAAGACAAGCTATTTTTGATTTTTAATTACCTTTACCAATGGACGAAATAATTCCAGAGGAAGATTTCTGTATAGTTCATAAATATTTAGCACAACATAAAATTAAATGTAGGCATATAATATGCCATTTTACTATCTGTGTGAAGCAAGGATGAGCTGCTAATGTATTATAAAGTACTAAACTAAATCTTTTAAGGTGTCACTATTACAATTGTAAATTATGACTTACAATCCTTACTTCAAATGTATCACCAAATATATTTAAACAATTTCATAAAAACGTAAATATAAAAAGGAATTTTATATCATACCAGGCCATTTGTTTGGTGGAGTGGTGACGGTGAGCTCCTCGACTGAATGGCGTCTCTGTCGAGCGAGCAATTGACTAGTGCCGGGGGTTTCGGCTATGATACTGAAAATAAAAATCGACAATATAACATAACTTACATGTTGTCTTCTAATATTGCTGAATATCATATATTTAACCAACGATGTCATATTTACTGGTAAATATCACATTTAATCCCAAAAATATTTATTCACATAAATCAGTCTAACTTATAATTAACTAGTTAGCCCGGCGGACTTCGTATTGCTTCAGGATCAGTGAACTTTATATTAACTTATCAGTTTTTAATAAATAAATTAAGCTCAACAAATGTATAAAAATCAAAATGAAAACGTCATATAAATTCATACACAGAGACAGAAAGAAGTAGAGACGTGAGCACGTCATGCCACTATTATGATATACCTCTTTCACGTCTTCCACATTCATAGTTTTCATTATACATTTGCGCCGGTTATGGGCATCCTTCCATCCGTACCATCCACATTCGCTTCATAAATCACTTTCGTGACACGTCTCTCAACCATACTCTCAGAGTGTCCAAATTATCTCAGCATACTTCTTTTAATCATCGCATGATCCTTCCATTTATGATTTTATATTATTTCATGTGAACAAATAGTGACTCCACAAAATATACTCTGAAAAGAGTGCATTTCCACCGCATTTACTTGTCTTTCATGCTTCTTCCGCCAAACCAACATTCTTTTCCATGCATAAGCGTCGGCAACAGCATAGTATTGCGAATCCCTATTCTGCTTCCTTTACCCTGATACAGGCTCTGGAGTTCTCATTACCAAGACTTCAATGCCCTTTCCAGGTGGCCTTCAGTCCCATACGACAATGACAACGTTTACCATAGCTTATTCCTTGCCACACGATTATAAGCTTTTTTCAAGTTTACCAAGGCTCAAAACATTGTTTTAATTTGGTCATATGTTTATCCACCATGTATCTTATGGAAAAGACTTGATCTTGTTCTTCTGGATTGCGGCATTGTAAATAACATTGGTAAATCAAACACACACTGACGATTTTCAGAAAAAATCGTAAGATGAGAATTAATTAAAACAAATTCAAATACATACACGGTCGAAAACTGAATAACAATCAGTAAAAATAAAAAAAAAAGACGTGTGGCACTCGGAGACTGCCGCGGCAAAGCTATTGCATAGCATTTTTTATCAACTTATGTAATTATTTTTTTTTTCCATATTTTTATAGTTATTCTGCTATTCGGAAGGGACACAAATTCAGTACAAGACAATCTAACGATTCAGCCGTTCTAGAGTTATAAATGGTGTAACTAACACATTTTTTTTTTTATACATAGATTAACCCATTAACTACTTACCGTTATATAGTAACAATACATACCCATCATAATGGTGTGTGTGTTTCATACTGAACGTGTCTGAATCGCACAGACTCTGATATATACACGCTGATAGTGCGACGGATAACTCTCTTAGCGTATGAAGCAGCCGAGTGGCGGACCCTCCTGGGATGCCCAGCTCGCCGATAGTGCCGAGCATGTCATGTGCCACGGACTGGACAAATAACACATTATTATAATTGGGCTATATTAAATTGTTAGGAAAGACAAATTTGACTGCCTCGGTGGCGTAGTTGTATTACAGTACGGCTGCAAAGCTGGGGTCTCGGGTTCGATTCCCGGGTCGGGCAATGTGATATTGAGTTTTTCTATTCAGTATCAGCCCGGAGTTTGGAATTTGTGCTCGATATGGCGATAGGCTCGCCTCCTATCACATCATGGGACGGAATAACGGCGAAAAGTGGGTGCACTAGTTGCGCCTCTGCCTACCCCTTCGGGGATAACAGGCGTGAATGTGTGTGTGTGTGTGTGTGTGTGTGTGTGTGTGTGTGTGTGTGAAAGATAAATTTATATTTTCTTTACAAAATGTTATGAAGTTAAATTATACAAAAATAAAGTATACTGCGTCGATGTTAAAAATTTCCCTTTGTACTTAGATTTCTAGGTTAATTTAAATACAAACATGTCTTCCTCGCCTAGCAGCGTAAATGTAACACATAAAAATAATACACTAAGAATTAAAATTACCTGCAGATGCCTCACTGGATCGGCCACAACAGTATTGTTGGTAGCAACCGCCGCCGCCAGTAGAGGCAGAGTGGTAGGGAATGGTAGTGGCGACAGCAGTTGCTGATGCTGCTTGTCCTGCCCCAGCTCCTGCAGCAGCAGCACCAGCTCCATCCGCACGGAGGCGAGCCCCCCGCCGCCGGCGCCGTGCAGTGAACAGTACGACAGTAACGTTCGCAGTAGGGTTTCGTTTGCTATTTAATACAAAACATTTGTTATTTAGTAAGCATTTATTATAAGCCCATAGAATTTATATACCTGTTGTTACGGCGTTATATAAAATTAAGTTCTTCAATATAGTATAAATAAAAAAACATTGTTTAGATTTTCTGCCATCTACCGGAAGTTTGTTAAATTGGTAAGGCCTACATGCAGCAGCGGCCATCTCATATTATTGAAATTAAAATTATCGTACTAGTAACAAGCTCGGCGTTTTTATTTCATTTTACCAAGTATAAAAGGGGTTATAAGATAATACGTGTATTCAATACGCCCCCGAAACACATGTATTATCGATTTTTTAAGTTGTTTCAAGTGTAGTAGTGCTTGATGCTATGCTGAATTTATATCCGTTATTCTAATACTTATAAGGCCAGATCACCATGACACTTATTTGAATGACACTATAAGAAAAGCTTATGTCTGAAAGAAAATATTTTGGCATAAATGTGAAAAATTCCACATTCTTGAGTTATTGCATACATTCAGTTTGCCTCCCCTGCAGTTAATAATCATTCGAACTCACCCTTAAGCCACTTCTTCCTTGCCACAGCTCGTTGCACCTTAGCCTCGAAGTCCGCTTTCTCCCGTACCAGGAGTTGGTGCAATGTGGGATGTTCAGGTAATGGTGGCGACTCGTTCTCCGCACAGACCAGCTCTCCGCCCGCGGTACTCCCTCCGCGCGACGCGTATCCGCAAAGACGACGAAGGGCTTCTACTTCGCGTTCCAGCCAGATGTATAATTGATAGCGGAGGTGACCACCTGTGGTATCAATTAGACACTGGTATTGCAGCGATCCTTTTAATATGGCACGATACTTAGGGATTTTTTATTACCCCGCTGTTTATAGTTTGTGCTCTTTGAATATCCAATTATTTTTTACTACCTACAGCATAGTTTTTGTGACATGTGTTATATCATATTACTTGCTTTATGAACCAAACATATTTTGGAATGTCTAAAAAAACTGTAATTTAAAAAACCGCGATGAAATCATAAAAATTGTTCTATTGTAATGTTTAACATTCGCGTAAACATGAGACATCATTATGATAATCATTTTAATTCAATCAAAGCAATAAAAAAAAAGTGGACGATAGCCTAGTTAGGAATGGATCGGTCTGCCGAGACAATGTCCGGAGGTTCAAAACCCAAGGCACACACCTTTGACTTTTCAAAGTTACGTTTGTATTGTTTATCAATTATTATCGTTCGCTTTAACGGTAAAGGAAAACATGAAGAGGAAACCTGCACACCTAAGAAGCTCTTTGTGAAAATTCCGAAGGTATGTGAAGTCTACCAACCCGCACTAGGCCAGCGTGGTGGACTAAGGCCTAAACCCTCTCAGTAGTAGAGGAGGCCCGTGCCCAGCAGTGGGACAGTATTTAATACAGGGCTGATATTATTATTATTATAAAGTAATTAGGCAATATCCACATACCATCAACCTCAAATCCAGTGGCGAGAGTGCTCAATTCCTCCATCAATATCTTGAGACAGGCAACAAACTTGAGCTGTTGCGCCATTATGTCGACGGTTGGCGCTTCTTCCGCCTCCTTAGTCTCTGGAACTCCATTCACAACTGGCTCTTCTTCCTCTTTCTTGTCTATTTTCATTTCAAGAGGTGGTGTTGACGATCCTGATGCTTCAGAACTAAAAAGTACAAAAAGGCTTTGTTCACTAACGGCAAATATCGATAAATTAGGAAAAATATCGAATATTCATCGAAATTTTAATCGATTATTATATTCGGTAAAATGTAGTAATTAGCGTAAATTCTGAAGTTTTTATCATACCTCTATTCTCCGTGTATTCAAAACCCGTTTTTATTATGTGAATGTTTGGATCTCAAGAAAAATATTCTAGGCTCTGCTATTTTTAGAATTACCCTTTATCTTCATCGTCCCAGCTGAGCACAAGTTCGTCAGTTTTGTTTGAGCTGACCGGCGCGCCCCAGTCCATTGTCGACGAAGCCCAATCCACGTTGTTTTGCTCCGCGTTATTCGGCTTTTCTTCTTCTTCTGGATGAATATCGTTGCCGATTTAATTGGAAGTTCATAAAATACTACACGAAAAATTAAGCAAAACGATAAAGATATAATTTAGTATGCTTATTAATATATATTTTTTTTAAATTTACAATTAAATCTGAGAGTAATAATTCGCACTTTTAGAACGAAAACGACACAATTCAAAAAGATCAGAAATTGAGTTATCGTCATAAAATGACTTAAAACTAGTCCCTTTTTCATAAAAATATAATAAAAAAGGCACAATATAACAGTTTGGTCCTTTTCCCGCTTAAATATGGCGGTGTTTGAGCTATTGTTGTATTGATAACATCGTTTTAAGTCTTTTAATAATGATAATTCAATTTTCTATTTTTTCGAATTGTGTCGTTTTCGTTCTAAAGGTGCGAATTATGCGTTCTCGAAATACTTTACATCAGGAAACATAATGTAAAACTAACAATTTACGAAAAAAAATCATGAGTTAAATACAAAGATACATTAAATTCATTCCAAGTATAATTTCTGAAATACATACAAGAAAAATAACGTTATGTAAATAAAAAAGATATATTACTTTGATCATCTGCATGGAAGATGTGTCCGGTGTGTATGTGTTGGTCCTGCAGGCCGGGCGTGTGGTGCAAGTGATGCGCGTGTCGCGGCCGGTCGTCCCGCACGCGCGCCGGTAGCTTGGACAGCACTTCGAGCGCCAGCGCCGGGCAGCCCGCCTTGAAGTGCCCGTGCGCCGTCTGGAAGTACAGCCGCCGCTCCAGCCGAGTGATGCCCTCGTCGCCTTCCTGCTGCAGTAGCGCCAGGGTACCTCCCTAGTCACACAATCGTTTGGTTATTCTCGCAGTCTATAATAATACTGAGAACTACTACACTACAACAAACCAGTGAGGCTAGGATGTGAAAATAAAACACGATGCGTCTCCGCTTCGTTTTACTGTGATTGGTTGAGTGACTGACGTATTGATATTTTGATGTTTGTCATTGATCGAGAGACCGACGCGTCAGTCTCTCAACCAATCACAATAAAAAGAAGCGGAGACGCATCGTCTTTTCTTTTCACATCCTAGCCCCACAGTTATGATTTTTAACAGTTTATACGTTTTTCTACTGTCAATTTAAGCGTCTCTACTAACCTGACTCGGCAAATTGTGTCGCTTCAGCCTCGGATGTGTCCGTAAATACACGTAGAAGTTGAATACACTAGGCATGGGCTCATTGTCTTGTTTCTGTTGGTTGTCGCGGGCGGAGTGCAGCCTGCCCGCGGGACTCAGTAGAGTATCGAGAGCTTCGCCGTAGCGTTTCAGTTCCCATAACGCCATCGAGCGAACGAACGGGTCGGGATCTGCACGTTCTAAATCAACTTCGTCGTCTTCCGTTTCACATCTGCAGAAAAAATTGACAGTAATTTTATTGTGTATGTTGTGTAACTTTATATTATTTGATCAGTATTGGTTTCACAAAGAGGATAGGCGTCAGAGAAGTGATTGGTGGTAAAATATAAGCCTATTTATTTCTGCGACATGCGTAAAAAATGAGTTGAGAATATTTTGTAACGGAACAGGGGTAGACAGAAAATAATCTATGATGTTACAGTATTTGAAGTACTAAAATTGTATAAATATATTTGAACTAATTTACCCCAAAATTTCATCCATAAGCAGTTTCTTCAAACTGGCCGGCAACACGCTGTCCGATTCGTAAAGTCGCGCCACTACCATTGCCAATTGCAGATCTCCCAAACGTGTTATTAAGACCTGAAAATAAACGTTAAATCGAAACTCCATAATGTACCAATACGTAAAATGGGAATTAAAATTGAAATACACACCTCTAAGGCATCTTTTAAGGCACCACCGAGAAGGAAAAATGCAGCTGCGTGTTCGAAACGTTGTTTGCCGAGGAGTACAAAAGCATTCTTCAGGGCTGCTTTACGCCAACGATCTTCCGTGAAATCATTTGCGAAGAACTATAAACAAAACTTAATGTAAACATATTACTAACTATAGTATTATATTGTAGACTATCCATGTATATAATATTTATTTTTGCCAATAATTTATTGTCAGGCTATCGGTAAAGCTTCGCATTTTGTCAAAAATAAGCAGTAAGTGTGACTCATTCTGGAATTAGTCTATATATATCCGTAGTTGTATTACAGTGCGACTGCAAAGCTGAGGTCTCGGGTTCGATCCACGGGTCGGGCAAAGTGATATTGAGTTTTTTTATTTAGTATCAGCCCGGAGTCTGGAATTTGTGCTCGATATGGCGATAGGCTCGTCCCCTATCACATCATGGGACGGAATAACGGCGAAGTGGGTGCACTGGTTGCGCCTCTACCTACCCCTTCGGGGATAACAGGCGTGAGTGTGTGTGTGTATATTCGGTTGCAAACAGGTCAACATAACAGTGACAACTGGCAAGGGGTAACGATCTCCCGGCAGTCGAAACTATGTACCCCACTAACCTAACCATCAGGTTTCACGGCTCGGTGTCACACAACGCGTGCCACTGTCGATCCTGGCTTACAGGAGTAGCCCTCGCCAGGAGTTGGGCACATCCGAGGTTGAAGGGACATAATTTGACATATTGGGCGTCCATTGAGGAGTCCACTCGGGTGTGAGAGCGGGATAGCCTCGTAAACATCGGGTGTCACTACGCCTTGCCCGCATGCAATGCAATCAGCCCTGTATTATATATTGCCCACTGCTGAGCACGGGCCTCCTCTATTACTGAGAGGGTTCAGGCCTTAATCCACCACGCTGGCCTAATGCGCGTTGGCACACTTCACATACCCTCGAAATTCTTATAGAGAATTCTCAGGTATGTAGGTTTCCTCGCGATGTTTTCCTTCACCGTTAAAGCGAACAATACACACATAACTTCGAAAAGTCTTCGAAACTTCAAGAAAAGTGTTTGCCTTGGGTTTGAACCTCCGGACATTGTCTCGGTAGACCGTTCCATTCCCAACTAGGATATCGTCGCTTCTTGCCCGCGTAAAACCATAAAAACAATACAATAAAATTACAAGTTTCGATAACTCACTGTAGTCATTTTTTCATCGCGATTGGAGCGGAACAAACCCCATAGAAGCATGCGTTTCTTCATGGCGAGGTAGTACAAAGCGGCGTCCATCGGGTCTTGCTTCTGCATGTACGACGCACGAGCTAGTTTCTCTACGCACGTGCGCAATAACTCGCCACGGATCCACCAACCGACACCTTAAAAAAAATGTTTTAGTATCTTCATAGATATAGATATTGTATGCTATTGATTTTCGAGTCCATAAATCCACAAATTATAATACATTTCTTCAAAAAGAGATTCACTAACTGCTTACAATAAGAATAAAAGTCAAAATACCGTCGATCAATTTACATACCGAGTTCTCTCATGGTGGTCCATTTCGGTTGTCCTTTAGTGTATCCAGGAACTAACGCGAGTAATTGTTCGTGTGTTTCCGAATGGAACGCCCATACTAGGTTGCAAGTGCCGACTCCGTTGCGTTGCAACGTTGCGCGTTGCGCGAGCGGCAAGCAACGCAACAAGTAACCGTAATGCTTCATAGCGAGGAGAAACCGTAGGCCGCAGTCATCCAGTGAATCTGGTCATAAAAATAAAATATCAATAATGTATAATTATATTATCGGCTGACTCGACTGCCTCGGTGGCGTAGTTGTATTATGGTACGACTGCAAGTAAAGTGCAAGAAAAGTGGGTGCACTAGTTGCGCCTCTGCCTACCTCTTCAGGGATAAAAGGCGTGAGTGAGTGAGTGAGTGAGTGTGAGTGTGTGTGTGTGTGTGTGTGTGTGTGTGTGTGTGTGTGTGTGTGTGTATTAACGATGAATTCATCACATTTTTATCATACCTGGTAACACTTCTTGTCCAACTCCTTGAGTGACATCGCAACGCGCATTGGTCGCTAATCGTTCAGCGAAGTCGGCGTCGCATGTAGACACCGTGTCGGCCAGGGCGAGCAAGTGCATCTGATCCAACGAACTGAGACCCGGCAAATGAGTGTGGGTTAACAGGCGGGAGAGGATGCGTCCTGAGAAAAAAAAGGTTCACGTCATTTCCTTGCAGACTTGAAATCATTTCTGAATTCACTCAAAATAGTTTCTATGCATTTGTCACGCACCACTACCTGACTTTGCACGGGCTAAATGCGGAAAAAGGAGCCACAACAGTAACAGGTTCCAATACCAACTCACTTTGCATTTATTATTTAAGCGGACGATACCCTAGCTAGGGACGGCAGAGTCTGCCGAGACAATGTCCGGACGTTCAAAACCCAAGGTACACACCTCTGACTTGTCGAAGTTACTTGTGTATCATTTATCAATTATATCGTTCGCTTTAACGGTGAAGGAAAATATCGCGAGAAAACCTTACATACCTGAGAATTCTCCATAAGAATTTCGAGGGTATGTGAAATCTGCCAACCCGCACTAGGCCAGCATGGTCGACTAAGGCCTAACCCTTCTCTGTAGTAGAGGAGGCCCGTGCTCAGCAGTGGGCAGTATATAATGGGATTTATTTGTAAGCAAATCATATACTAGTGACCGTATTTTTTTCTAACTAATATGGACACCATACCTTGTCTTGGGCCGAAGTGCGACAGTGGTTGCCGCTCAGGCATCGAAGGTCTTCGGTCTACACCCTCATCTTCGGCTAAGAGTAAGGCATCCAGGTCCTCGTCTGTATCCATTGTTCCCTCAAACAATTCATTGTAATCCTGTAGTAATAAAAATTGTGAATTAACTCTCAGTTTTATCGATACTTTTAATCATTCGAAACAATATTCTCATTAAAACAATTACCTAATATAATTAAGTGTACTAGTAAATTCTTAAGAACTTGTTAAAGATGTCCGCATTTTGTAAGGGTGCTGGATCTCAAAAAATAACCAGGCTCAAACTTTATGGACATTCAGGAGCCAAAAGTATGGATCGTAAATCCACAAAAAAAAGTTTAAGACCCCTCCATTTATAACAAACTTTAGTAAAAACTTTCATTTGAAGTGTAGTTTTTAAGCCAACTAAAATTACATAAATCTCAAAATTGAGGTACTTTAAAATTATAGGATTTATGGCAAAGGTCTACTTTTTGGGAGTACTATCCTAATACACATACACACACACACACACACACACACACACACACACACACACACACACACACACATATATACATATAGCATCTTGGTTAGAATTTTAAGCCCGTTTTTGGACATGTCGTTTATCTTTGTTAAAAATTAATGCGATATAAGTATTCTTCATGTTGTTCATTAAGTATCCTAATTGATAATCAATGATTATTGCTGGTATAAAGAATAAGCTCTAAAGACAGGAGTCGATATGGAACCATTCTTACCTTAGCTTCTTGAATAGTAGACGGATGGTGTGGAGACTCCTTATCGGCAACAAGCAGTGTCCATAGAGGTAACGGGGGTACTGAAGTTATTTCAGCATAATCCAACTGCACATCTTCTGTTATCTAAGCATTATAGATCATTGTGAATTAACGTTTAAACATATCGAAATTATTTAAATTTAATCTCTTATGAAATATAAATTTAGGAACAAATGTCTGTGTCTGGTGCATCAGGTGCATTAAAAAACAAAACTATGGAGAGGTTATGATTTTTTTATTTATTTGAAATTAAGTTTTGATTGCAAACAACATGGACGTTAAAGATGAATGGATGTTATTTATGTTTTTAATGTGACTTTTATTTAAAAAAAATTATACATAGGATGACTATCCGAACAAATGGTGTTGTGTATTAAATATTGAATTTAAATATTGCATTATAAAATGTCATTTAAGTTATTATAATTTCTACTTACAGTGTTACCTCAACAAAATGCAACAAAAATCCAATTTTGATTTAAGTACAGAAAGATAGATAAGCAACTGTAAAAAAATGTATTTCATGTCATATTTATGTTTTTGAAACCATTATTATGAAATAAACTTCAACAAAAAACAACAAATAACATAGACACATAATGTAAGCCACATTTAACCAATGACAATTATCAAGATTCATCAATCTTATGCATAATGGATTTGAAAGAATGAAGAATAATGAATATATACGTCGACAGACGTTCCATACTAACAAAATTACATAGTCCATATATTTGGTTCTCTACATACACATTATTAAAATTTGTCCTTAATATTATAAACGCGAAAGTTTGTAAGTATGTATGGATGTCTGGATGTATGGATGTTTGTTACTCTTTCACGCAAAAACTACTGAACGGATTTCGATGAAATTTGGCACACGGGTAGATCATGTCCTGGATTAACACATACACTACATTTTATCCCGGAAAAAAAAGGCGGGACTTCTATCCCGGAAAAACTTTTTAACGCGGGCGGAACCGCGGGCAAAATCTATAGTCCATACATTTGGTCTCTCTCCGCGTATACATTATTTGAAGCTGACTGTACGTAAAAAGCGACATTTACCTGTGCAACGCCATCTAGCGGCGAAGCGGCGCCCGCCGCGAACGACACGGACAGAGTGCGCGAGCGGGACCAGCCGCGCTGCAACACACGCGCCACATGCACTAGCCGTGAACAGTATTAGTCGCCAGTGCGACTAGTGAACCAGTTATGTGATTTATTCACATGCTCACATGAATACTAACAGGCAAATCCCACAAAAATCATGGTTTGTATTATGAAAAATGTCTGAACATTTATCGATAAAAACATGTTCATGTGACATGTTATTTTATGGTGTCTTGTGGGCGATGTTTGTGATAGTTCCATGACGATGACGGCCCTTCTCAAGCCATCGGCGATACTATCGGTAAGCTTTGATTCATCGAATGCATAGCGTATGTACGAAAACCACGACACAAGCATATTTATGTACATATTTTTGATGACTGTCTGCAAGCGCCGCGGACAGTCGGTGCTTACGTGTTCTTGAATTAGACACAATGAGCGTATTCGTAAAGCTTGATACTCAGTTTCTTTCGTCCGAATTCTCAAGACAGAAAATGAGTATCGAATCAAAGTGAGGGAACATTTATCACAATACCTGTCTGGATAAGCTGTCTTCATCACCTTGTGATCCGCGAGTGGTATACGTGCCGCCTATACATCTGATGACAATCGTGTGTTTAAAGATTTTTGCAATGGCCAGACAACTGAGATTCTTCGATTTTTTCAATAGTTCATATTGTAAATCATATTTTTTTTTATCAAATACTTTAAGCAAATAAAAAAGCAATCTTATACCTGACCAAATGGGCAAGGATCGCTTTGACCCATCGTATCTTTCCACTATTGAGTAATTCCATCAGTTGCTTGGGATGGTATTGCGGCAGTACCGGGCACGCCATTTGTGATGCTTCAAACAACCCGTAATCAGGCATGTAGTCCAGCAGAGGCTGTTTAAAATACATAAAAAAATCATAATTATTCTACAATTTTACCACTACGTAGTTTTAAGATATATAAATGTATAGTCGTTAATACAAATTCATTCTGCAAAATACAACTATAGAACTTTTGACAAGTGCATCACCTGCGGTTGGTCGGGTTGTGTTTTGTTGCGTCGTCTCGCGTCGCGTTCCAACAATTGCAAGTTAATAGACGATACACGCTGTAAGTGAGGGGCTGAGATGCGTAGATCTGAATCTTTTAGCGCGCGAGATTCACTGGCTTCTTCCACTTCCTACCAAAATAAATAAACATATCATTCGATAATTAGGTATCCTTCCTTGATTGTAGAGTTATGAAAATCACAATTTTCATACTCTAGTAAATAAAATATGACTTACTTGTCCACCTAACTGACCATTAGTCGACTGTTGGTTCTCAGGCTTCCATTGTGAGTAAACGTGCATTTCCGAGTCCATTCCTACCACCAGTATACCGTCTCGAACCCACGATATCTGCATGGGGAGTGGCGGCAGACCGTCCGCAGTTTTCAGTTCTATACGTCGGAGCTGCATCCATCGTATCTCTTCGACGAACAGCGGCGCTGCTAAGGATGACGCTTTACGAAGTATCGGACGGTTGTTATTTATCGACTCTTTCATCGCCTGTAATTATATCCAAACTTAATGTTATTCTTTATTGTAGCTATATTCTGTGAACGACACGAGAATCCACTCATCATAATACGGTATCTTCCTATGTTCGATTTTCTACATTATTCTATATCTAACAGCATATATAATTAAAAAGAAGCCCTTTTGTGAAAACTTCATTTAAATTGAATAAGAAATGAGGCAGTAATTATTATTTTAAATATTGCAATGTGAAGGAATGGGTGTATAGTAACGATATCGTTCCATCTCATTCTTTCGCACGTATCATTATTCTCGATGACGCCACGGTCGCGTACTGTGCCTTCTTTCTCGTTTAAGGCTTAAAAAGCTTATAACTTGTTGATCTTTTAACGGATTTTAATGGATTTTTCTGTGTTAGGATTTATATGCGGTAAATATCTGATTAACGTAAAGAACGACAATGAGTTAAATGCCCTCGCATATGAGAGACCTGCTACGAATACAATACATATAAACTGTAGAAACACAATACTTTATTTAATTAATAGTTTCGTTCTCGACTCCGCCCGCGTGAAAAAGTTTTTCCGGGATAAAACTATTTTCTCGAGATATAAGCTTATAGCATTCAGGAGTGATTAAGCTTCCTATTAGCGAAAGAAATTTCAAAATCGGTTCAGTTGATCCTGAGATTTGCGCGTTCAACATAACAAACAAACAAACTCTTCAGCTTTATAATATTAAGTAAGGATAAAAATACCCAGTTATAATAGCTTTTTCTTTTCTAATTTATTTACGTTTTTATTGAATAAATTATAATATTTTTAATTCTACTGCCGTCTTCCTTAATTACCTTCAAATTAGCCTGAGCGAGATCACTCGACACCGGAGTAAACAGGAGCACTCTAGACCCCACAGCCACGGTCAATATATGTGAACCATCCTCTTTGGACACCCAGTCTAACTGCACGAGATGTTTCTGCGTTAGAGGGCAGGTGTTTCCGTTCTCCATGATGCTCCTGCGCAATGACTGGAGGGTACTGAAGGAGGGCACGGCTAGCAGTCCCGCCGATTTACCCGTATCGCTCTCACCGTTGCGGTTGTTACGTCCTTCATCTGATGATAGTGTTTGGAGGACCTGAGAATTACAATATTTTGTAAAATGTGATAAAAAATAGTTACAGTATAGACTTTTAGATTAACCCGTCAAGCCCCGCTTATATATATAGATGTATGGGGAAACCCTATATATATGGACGCCGGCGTCCGTCGCGGGGCTTGACGAGTCAATATTTAATATCGAAGAGTAATTATAAGCTCTGAGTAGTATTGATAGTATAAAACGATTGTGAACAGTGAAAGTTACTTTTAAGCGAGACTCTCTCTTCATTTACATACATACATATACACTCACGCCCTTTATCCCCAAAGGGGTAGGCAGAGGCGCAACTAGTGCACCCACTAGTTTAGTTGTACATAAATGCAGAAAACATACTCACTTGATTCAACCGCTGCTTCTTCTGCATAAACGAAGTATCGTGCAGATACGACAAATCGATCTGTGTGTCGGCACTCACTCCCACCCGGGGCAGACTCACGTTCCTCAGGGGGATGGTGTCCTCCAGCAACCACTCCGCACCTCCAGTGCTCTCGCACTCATACACGCAGACGCTCAGGTTCACGAAGCGAGCGTCCGGGTTAGAGCTGCTCGTCATCCCCCCTTTTGGACGAGTGAACGAACGGCCGCACTTGTACGCGCACGCTATGCGACCGGAGTACGCCGCGCTTATGTGTAACGGTTGACCTGAAATTACGTATTGTTTCTAATCGATGTGCGGTGATTTAATTCGAATGAAAAACCCGAATGAATAGTGTTTTATAACACAGAACATATTGTAATGATCGATAGTAAATATTTATTTATGGCAGAATACAATAGTATGTGGAAACTAAAATATGAAGATGTCTACAACATTGACTCGAGAAAATACGGCTTATTAAACTTAGAAGTTGCGTCAACTATACCTGGAATGTCAATAGTGGATTCTTGATCCTTGTTCATCATTTCCCATTCCTTCCAAGTGTATTCGAAGTCATCGTCGTCCGTTTTCGCGACATTACATCTCCAGAATCTATAAAAGGGCGTTAAGGAATTCAATTTATAAGACCAATATGATAATGATTGTTTCTTCACCCAACAATTGATATTTTCTGACCTTAGTGTGCTGTCAGTACAGGCCGTAGCCAATATATAAGGCGCCAGACATGCTGGATATATTGAGGCGGAGCTTAGATGACCAGCGGCTGGTGTCGCGTGGATAACATCAACGCCGTCAGGCAGCGACAAAGGACATTCACAAACCTAAAACAAAACAACATAATATTCATGGATTACATACTTTTACAATGAAGTTTTAAAAATATCAAATATTAAAGTTATAAAAAATTTCATGTTCATATTCTAAACATTTACTTTTTTAGTCGATATCGATAAATGAGAATTCGGCGGCGGAGGCGGCAGCACTCTGTCTGTGTCCATCGATACGGAATTCTTTCGAGACTCTCCTTCGTCCTCTTGGACCAGCGCACTGTCTGGCACGTACATCATGCTGTTTGTTAAGTCATCTGAAAGTTAAGATTTAATTTCCAGTAGTACTAATACTAATAAAAAAAACTCAATGTGAAAGGCACGTATATCGATACTGATAATAGTAAGGTAAATAGTAGAACAGTCACGCCCCTATTAGTCTATGGGACCTGACATAGCTAGCGTATGTGTGATGACACCTCTGACAAGCACTAAAAAAAAGATGAACATGTGATGATACGTATGAGTGGGTAAGAATTAAAGATACCTGCAGGATCAGCTTGCGACGACACAGTGAGCCGCCACATGTGTACAGTAGAGCCACCGTCAGTACGTTCCAGCACAACAATGTAGAATGGCTCATTGAACACGGCTGTCTTGCGCAAGTCTACTATCGCTTCGAGACCTGCCTCGGTTATAGTGTTGACTTCGGAATCTTCTACACCTGAATCGATGCTTTCAGCTTCACCTGTGGTACGTTCGCCTGGTGGTAGAAAACATATTTTTAATAAGATTTTTCAGTCATAGAATGTATTTTGAATTTTGTAATCAAAATTCAGTTTAATATTGCATCGATTATATCGATAACCGAATATCGATAGATAATTTATTCTATCGATATGGAATCATTTTCGTTTATATATTTTCGATCACATACCGGTAATAAGTTGTTCCTGAAACACGTGCAACAGCTGCGTGTTGTGCCAGTCGTGGGTGGCGTCAGCGATCGCGTGCAGCTGTATGATTGCGCCGGGACGAGCCGTCGATTGTTGAGATACGATTTTAATACGATCGTGGAGTGGTATACCGCCTCCTTCTTCGAGGGTGGACTCGGACGAGATGGACATTGTATCGTGGAACTGAAAAGGTATAAACTATTTAAAAAATCACAGCAAACGCATTTTTTTTTCGCTGACCCATAATAAATTTATGTAATGCTTTTAGTTTCCCGATTACGTTTAATACAATCTTATTATCCTCAATATTCTTACAATATAAGAGGGTTTATCTATTCAGATTTATTTTTCATTACTACGTGACTGTCGATACAAAAAGTCTTTTTTTTTTTATACAAACCATAGTGTCTTTGTGACGCCTCTCGGAGGTTGCTATTTCAGCTAGCAGCGTGCGCGCATCGATAACTGCTTGAAATACTCTCAGGCTCTCGCCATCACTCGCTACGAAACACGCTGAAGGAGAATTCGATAAGTTTCCGAGGGTGGTGCTAGAAAATTAAAAATTTAGTAATATCAAAACAAAAATAGTACATAACGAGGGGAAATATAACAATAACGTAAGTATATATAATACTATATTTTCCACAATGATATCCGACCTATTTCTTTGTTTATTTCATTTCTACAGACTACAAAGCTAGGCTCACTTTCTATGAATACAAGTCCCTTAATTTTTCTAAACGAGCACGGCAAAACCATTCCACTGAACAAATTGTAAGTGGAGTGGCGTCCACAGAGAGTTTTGATAGATAAGGCATTTATGCCTCGAACTGCATAACTGTGTCGACACGACTCCACTGAACCAAACTGTAAGTAGAGTGGCGTCCACACATAATTTCGACGGGTAAGGCAATTATGCCTCGCCAGCCGACAGTTATGCAGCCTGTTGAAAACCTGCTAATACATTGCTCAATAGCCAACTATTTATCGAGTTACAACTGGCAGTACCTGGGTAACAAAGTGGGCAGCCAGGCGACGTTACTAAACGCGGAGAGATGCGGCGAGTTGACCCGCGCGAGTTCGGCCACGCCGCCCGACTTGCCGAGCGGGCCGACGCACTCCACGCGCCACATGATCAGCTCGGAGCACAGCCCTCCCGCCGCGGCCGTCGCGTCCTCCTCCGACGGCTTCTGGCGGTCGCGCTCGCTATCTGTGAGATGATATCGATAAATAAATATCGATACAAACTGAATGGCAATATCGATACTCAACCAGATATAAAATTATAATCGATACATATTTAAGTTGTTCAAGCCAACCTTTTGTAGTAGCATGGTTAAGAGTAACAAGTTCTTGCAGAAATATATTGGGCAAGAACTTTCAGATGCGTTTATACTCCAAAATTGTTAACTCATATGTTTTTACTTTTTAGTTGTTTATAAAGGCGGTATAATTCTAAGTTAAACAGTTTTTTACTTGATTAAATATGACTATGGGCATACCTGATATATTATGATGGCTTGTGGTTAATAACAGAGGTAATACCGGATGGCAAGTGATGTCATTCACTCTAAATCTGTGACCGGAAGCTCTTGATGCATGACCTATCGATAATACCTGAAAATAATACAAAAATTATAATATTGACAAATAAAAAATCGTGTAAATTGGTATGAGGTTTTTTAAACGCATGCAGACTGGCATAATTATCCCACCACGGTATATTTTCATCTCATCCTGGTCGACATTTACCTTGAGTTTTACTTCATTTAACAGAAGGTGGCGGTGAAATCTTTTGCCGTACTAATTGTAAACAAAATACTTAAACTTGTCAATTTTTAACTACCTACTTTACCTGTGAGAATTTAGACTTGTCGTCAAAAGTCAACTGCCACAAATTGAGTGTTCCATTCGTGTGATTGGTGACCATCGATATAACTGGCGCTGAGTCCAAAACGTCTCCCTCTTGATTCTCTCCCACTTCATCGGTCGCGATACTTGTTTTGCGTTGCATTTCGTTGTTGTTTTCTTCTCGCTGACCTATATTGTGGCGTAGTTTTATAATTATAAAAGTGATCCAGTCTTGCTGCTTTATGAAAAATATACTAAATATTAAAGCTAGTAGGAATAATATTGTTATGGACTCAATATGACTACGAAATAATTGACAATGATGTATGAAACTAAGCATTGTTATCGGCATTGTTTTTTATCGATACATTAAACCACAAACGAAACATCTTAATGCATTTAAAAACATACCATTTTCTTGAGGTTCAGGTTTTTCCTCATTCTGAGACCATTCTGTTTCTTCTTTCTCCTCTTGAACACTGGCCAGTGGAGTGGTCACAGCGTCCGGTGGCTGTTGTTGATCTATAGGGTGATATAGTTATGTCGATCAGATATATCGTTAGGAATAGATTCACTTGACGCCATGTTTGTGGCAACTCTTAATAAGTTTTTACTTGTTGCTTTGATTGCGTAGTTAATTTGTGCACACTTTACAACTACCGCGTAACCGCACTGTCGTATCTGATCGATCGCCGGGTTGGTCTAAATGATAGATTTACATAAAAGATTATTTTTTATTTTATTTTTTTTATTTAAGCATTTACTTACTCGGTATAACAGGCTTGGTGCGATGTCGTACGTATAGAGGTTGTGCCGCGGCGTGGTACAGGGCCGCTGGCGTGCACATCGTAGTAGCATCTCCCAGAGGGAAGGCAGAGGGAATCCGCGCCGAAAACGACACCTGCGCTTGTCGAATCGCGCCCGCTTGTAGCTCGTCTAGCCATTCGCACACCCTGTATATTGGAAATAGGTCTTAGTGCTCGCCTTAAATTGTATACGAAAATGTTTTCGTTCAAGGTTACTATGGTCACCTAAAATGTGTATACACTAGAACAATTACGCGATTGAAGTTTTACGGTCTAGTTTATCGACCTCTGTCATTATCAATAATCAGTAAAAAAGTTTCTTGATACATTCCACTCACCAAATAAGAAAGCTGCCATCAACAGGGTGTATGGAGAACAGTAGGTCAGGACTCTGATGCCAGTCACGCAGTAGGGCTTCGATCTTGGCGTCGAGGGAATCGGGCAGGTGCGTGCACGTCACGTCGGTCGCTATGGAGTTTATCGACGTCGTGTTTGATAGGCTCGGGTGGCTGTGGTTACCACTAGCTGGAAGTTTAAAAAGGTTTTGAAATTTAGGTTTAATATGCTTAAAAAATTATATCATGGTTTTTTTGTATGTATGTCACTTATAATTATAGTATTTATAAGTCTAGTTAGTGTTGGATGTCATTGGTATATAAATATTTAATATAATATGGATAACTGATGCCAACAATTTTTATTTAATCAAAACTAATAAAAATGGCTGAATACAAGAATCGATACTACAAGCAATTTGTTTTTAACATACCCACTATAGCAATAAAAACATGTCAAAATGTTGTGTGTAATGTGTATGATTTGCAGTTTTCCATTACAAAATAGTTATTAATTGCCATTGCAATTCAGCGCACGCTATCGAAATTTTACCTGGTTGTTCGTCACTGTTGCTGTTATCCTCTGAGTGCATTTTGGTCAAATGCTGGCTAGGCCGTCTATGTCCTATATTGCAGCATGAAATGGTTAATACAGCGGTAAGCCAGCGTAGTATTATTTAAATATCGAAGCGCAGCGGCATAATAGCTTCATTGCGAATATGATTAATCGATACAATGCTATGAATTTGTAATCGATTTAATTTATCGATAAAATTTATTGTGGCTATTACACTTACTCGTATCATTCTCTCCGTCCGGATGTGTGGCGTGATCCGAACCGGAACCTCCTTCATCGGTATCTTCTTTGTCTAGTATCTGTCGATTTAATTTGAGGTGTTAGTATAAAACTTATCAAATTTAGAAATATAATACGTTTAGGAACCTTTATCACTTCATTATAGTGAATGTATGATTTCACTAAAAAAATATCGTAGTTACCAAATACATTTGTTTAAAACGTAGTTAGATAATTTATATATTTATGTAGTCTGAGTCATACAAATCTGAATCATACAGAAATGGAGGACTTTCGGCAATCTTATCTCAAATTTATTTAAAACGCATATTAAAAACATAAGGTACCTTTTTGGTTAGATCATGTAGTATAGCTTCGGCTTGACTTGTAAAGTGCATCTCTTTGTTGTGAAGCCAGTGCAATATGAACCGACCGCCGCCCGATAGAGACGGCACTAACGGTATGTCGGTTTCTGCATTTATCGATGCTGCTAAGTGGAAGTGTAGACCTGATAAAAAAGTTTGTTATTTTAGAACTTTATCTATGCAATAAATTCACTAGAGAGGTGAACAAAAAATATCGATATTTGTAGAAGGCAATGCATACAAAATCTTGTTATTTGCTGGTGGTACGTATCTCATAATATGTAAGAGTCCGTCTGCGTGAGTACCTCTGTAATGTCTATTTCTACCGCCAAGTAGCAGTTTGCATGCACTATTGTGTGTCGGTTTGAAGGACATTGTAGCCAGTGTAATTACTGAACATAATGAGACTTAACATTTTATGTCTCAGGATGACGAGCGCAGTGAATGCCACACAGTACTTTGTAAGTCAGGGTGCTGGATGGTGTTGCTACTGTTTATGGGTGGTCGTATCGCTTACCATCAGGCAATATGGCATGTTCGTCTCGAAATTCTATGCAATAAAAAAAACATATATTATAGCTAAGGGAATACACATTATATTTAATACTTTTCTGTCTTACCTCCTGTATAAGATGTAACGTGGTAAGGATTGTGGAAGTCGTGAGCGCTGTAGGTAGAAGGCAGGGTCGGTATCGGCGCGCCGGGCTGCTTCGACGACTGCGCTGTGCGTCTGATGTGGAAGCATGTCCTAGTATATACAACGTCAACGTCTTGTTACTATAGTATTTTATGAATCAACAAAGTTGGTATCTACTATTCCCACGTTTAAATAGAAAATATTTAAGCTTGGTTTAAAACTAGTTAAATAGTTACAGTCTCTGGTACTTTTTAATAAAATACTATTACCATCTTGTTTCTTTTCCAGGTGTTACCAGACTATTTTTATTTTTTTTATGAAAATTATATCTAAGCTTTTTCAGAATACATCCTTTGATAAACTAACATCGGCTATAATTATGACCTACGGCCAATTTATTTATTGATAGCCAATGCTACTGTTACTTGTCTCAATTGTAACATTTGCGTCGTGGAAACTCTTAGGACCGAGCAGAAGAACCAATCTTTGGAGAAGTATGAAGCTCGGCTCAGGTCGCCGCCCGCGAAGCAAGAGCGGTGCCGTGCCCGGCCTGCGATACAGGTGTACGAGGGAATAAGAATGATGCGCGCGTAACTTGCCGCTTACCTCTAAACCCATTTTAGCCCTTATGCCTTTTACATTAGCTATTATTATTACAATTGACTGTGTCGGTCACCTAGTTGTATTACTGTACAAATGCAATATTGAGGTCTCGGGTTCGATCACCGGGACGGTCAGTTATATTGGGTAGTTCTATTCAGTAACGGCCTGAAATCTAGAATTTATGCCCAATATGGCGATAGGCCCTTATAATGCCTATAATAATCGTGAGACGGCGGCACGGCGTGAAATGAGTGCACTATTTCGCCTCTGCCTACCCCTTCGGGGATAAAAGGTGTGTGTGTATGTGTGGTTTGCGGATATGTGTGTGTGTGTGTGTGTGTGTGTGTGTGTGTGTGTGTGTGCGTGTGTGTGGGTATGTGCGTGTGCATGTGTGAGGAGAGGGTGGGGGGATTGTTATTTTTACAGTTGATGAACAATCTGGGTGTTATGAACTGACTTCATATGCTTGAGCCGTTGCATGAACCGGTGCTTGTGTCGGTGCGTGGCGCGCTGGCGGCGCGGCGGCGAGCGCGAGTGTGACGTCACACACCCGCCGCCCCACTCGTCCTCGGGCAGCAGCGTCTCCGCCCACACGCGACAGATGTTGTCCACGCATGACGTCACCAACACGTTGCCCACGCTGCCCCTGGATTAATCACATTACTATAGTCGACAATAATGGTTGGTGTATTTTTGAGTTCAAAGTATTATTTGGTACTAGCTTTTGCCCGCGGCTCCGCCCGCATTAAAAAGTTTTTCCGGTATAAAAGTCCCGGTTTATATTTTCCCGGGATAAAAAGTAGCCTATGTGTTAATCCAGGACATGATCTACCCGTGTGCCAAATTTCATCGAAATCCGTTCAGTAGTTTTTGCGTGAAAGAGGAACAAACATCCTTACATCCATACATCCAAACATCCAAACATCCATACATTCTTACAAACTTTCGCCTTTATAATATTAGTAGGATCTTATGGAATAACTTGCTATTACTACTTTGTCTCAGCTTTTTAGTAAATATCGTTGACATAAACTGAACTCAACCCTCAATAAATTAAAGAAAAACAGACAATGTAACACAAATATCTTAGTCACCTTTACTATAGGCATCATCTTATGAATTATATATGACAAAAACATTTAAAAAATACTCACTTAGGCATATACTTGCTAGTCTTGCGCCATGAGAGATGCGTCACAGCCCTCGGATGTGAGACGTATATGAACGTGTAGTTCAACTCCGTTGAACTGTGGTCCCCATGACTTTGAGTTTGAACCAGCACTACAGAAATAATGAAATAATAACACTAATTTCAGATATAAGTCCGATTTCGGCTACATTTCTTTATAAATCGTTTTAAGGATTAGATGCAATGAAAAGGACTTTTGAAACTTCCTAATTCAATATCACTTTCCGCAATTGATTTGTAAGCTTAATTATTTTGTAATACTTCCTTTCAGACATATTGTTAGTCACAATATTTTCATAAATCACACAAATTTTAAAATACACAAACGCAATACTCGGTACAGAGTTTTGAGGCCGAATATTGAAGTTCAAATATTTTTTTTGGCATATGTAATTATTTAATGTCACCTCCCTCCAATCAGACAAACACGCTTCGAAGTTCATGCTAAGATTAATTTAAAGACAAACAAAACGTTAATGTCTTGGCACACCACTATTCTTATAGTATAAATTTACCTTTACTCTGGTACCAAATTACCTTTATTCTGGTACCAAATTTTGACCAGTCGATCATTGATGCCGGAGGTTGCGAACAATACCCCGTCGGGTGAGAATGCTAGGTGATGGGCGGGCGTCGCCGTGTGACACTGCCATACACATATCCATCCCTGGAAAGAAACACGTGGCATAAACCCTCAAGGTCTTAACAATAATCATTGATTATAATCAGTGTTTTATAGATTCGATTCTCATACCATATTTTGGTTTGATCGAGAAATCTTAAAAAAGTTCAATGACTGTTTTAATAAATGTTAAAACTCAGCTTTATAACGGTTATAGGAGTCGTTGTCGTCCCCTTGGAACAGAAGCAACGTTTATTGGTTATAGACAGTGAGGCGCTGAATTCAATATCCAAGTCGGTCGAATACCTTCTGGAATATTCTTGGAAAAATGTGTTGCGCTGACCCCGTTTCGCAGTGAGATAAATTATTTTTATTATGTTTATAATTTTCGATGTAAGCTACTGATACTTACATACTATATTTATGAGATTTTTATAATATTATGGCACTTGTTTTCAAGAATTGTAGGTAGTGAAAGTAATATAACAGGTCGCTAAGAATTGATAGCAGCGATAGAATATCAAAGATGGCCCTATGTCTAGACAAAGTGGTCTGCTGTAGACCGCAAGGTTTGGATCGATCAGGAAGCTAGTCTTTAGTTTGGCAACTACCCGATATTGGCACAGTGCCCGGTTCAGAGATAGGTTCTTTCTATTATGTAATAAGAACAACGCCATGTATTACAAAAGTAGAAAAGGTTGATAAATCTGGGGGCACCTGTGCATGTTCGATTCGGTGATACAGACATATTGAATGATTGAGACTAAAATAAAAATACTTGATGGATTTTTACGCGACAATTTGTTTAATTTTTACTGCCGACTTTTCGAAAGTTTTGCAACCTTCGTGTTCACGGGGCGGACATGCAACACCTCTGAAACGTTGCGTCAAGAGTAAAAATTAAACATGTCGTGGAAAAATCCGTTCGGTAGTTTTATTTCAACGTCGACTATTCGCTTAAACTTGGAAGTAATTAAGAGTAAATTAAGTCAAACGATCAAAGCATCTACAACTAAACGAGTCTATATTTACGTACGGCCTGAATAAGAACAACGGTAAGTATGAATTGCATTACGTTACTGCTTACAGTACAGCATGATTTATTATATCTTCACACTCGTGTATTTCATAATCAACATCAAAAGTTTATAAATTAGTTCAAATTTATGTTTTTATTGTGTGAACGCGAATGTAACAAAGATGTCAAACTACGCTTCTATTTTACTTATCACATTTTATTCAAAGTTGTTGCATTGAGTTAGAATAGGTGCTTTGTAACTGCAAATACTGCAGCAAAATGGATTTCTATCGTTCATTACCCAGCCTTTCTACAGGAAGATAACCAAATATCTATCAACTAGCTTTTGCCCACGGCTTCGCCCGCGTTAATAAGTTTTTCCGGACTAAAAGTACAAACCTTCCCGTTGAATCACTCTATGACTATGACGTTGATACAACTCTTAACAAATAATGCATTAATTTCGACCAAATTTGATTACCATAAAAACGGTTCTAGTGAGTTAGTCTTAAAAGATAGACATATACTATCGCGGATATTGTTTTAGATCATTTCAAGAGGAATAATTCTTTTATACATATATTTTTGGTATCTTGAACCGTTTTCGCAGCGCACGCATTGGAAGCCCTCAAGGATGAATAATTTTCCCCGTTTTTACACATTTTCCATTATTTCTTCGCTCCTAATAGTTGCATCGTGATGTTATATAGCCTAAAGCCTTCCTCGATAAATGGTCTATTCAACACAAAAAGAATTTTTCAATTCGAACCAGTAGTTCCTGAGATTAGCGCGTTCAAACAAACTCTTTAGCTTTATAATATTAGTATAGATTTCTGGAATAAGACTTCTGAATACATCTCAGCTGAGGAGTCAGCCCTATATATTCTGTTACATTGATGGATACAGGGCCTGTGTAAGTACGGATCAGAGGGGGATATGTTCTCATCCACCATGTTTATATAATGCAAAATTGATTGTCATAATATACTATGCAAATTATTGCGGCGCGGTGTACAAAGTTCTAGGGTATACAGATTTCTACATAACATTCCTTTTACTGGTAAACCGTCAACGTATAATATAATCACTTATAACTTTGGACAACCAAAGGCATTTACTACGTTTGTGATAACAAATTCGCGGCCTTCTCGATCATGCGTTTCTCTACCTCCTGCTAAGATTTCGCTACTTTTATAATGTTACATTATAAATAAATAAAAATTGCTAATATTTATCATAAAGCCAATTTTAAAACTGAAAAAACACTATAACGTTTCTATGTAAAACAGAATTGATTCCATTTGTACAATGAACGGCAATACATAAACATAACCGCGCGAGATAATAGGGTTAGTTAGGTATAGAGATGAACAATACAACGATATCAGAGGACGGGCGAATGTTGTTATACATTATCTTATCACTAGCTATCGCAATCTGTGTGTTTTACTCACGGGATCTTCATCCTCGGGCTGCTTGGGTTTGTCATCTCGGTCGCCTCCGATTTGGAATGTCACGCCTGAACTCGCTGTAAATATTGTTAATAGGAAACTCGACTGTGTCAAAAATATATAATGCTTTTTTTTTAATTAAAAGTCAGTTTTCTATGTGCCAGCAGCAGTGTGCAAGCACTGTTATGTTCTGCTTGAATACCTTATACCTAGTCGTACTAGTCAATAAGACACAAAATCGAATGTTCAAGGTGGCGAGCGCACTGCAGAGCAATACAGTACTTTGTAATTCAATGTTCTGAGTGATGTTAGTGGACAGCCGCGGCCACGTGAGTTCGTCTGGTCATTGAGTTGTAGAAAAAATTTAATAAAAAATTAACTACGTTACCATTAAAGTAGTCTCTGTTATCGGTATTATTGCAACAATGTTTCGTAATTCTGGTTAATCCTAATCACGTGAGGTTACCATTTAAAACCTAAGCAAACTTTGATAAAGAGTATCTACTTAATAATATTATGTAAGTGTGCGATTTAATTACATTTTCGACATCCCGTTTGATTGATTTGTATCGTTATCTATGTACTTTGTTTTGGTTTGTATTTACTTTATAGAGGAAAATCACGATGAGCTTATTAGGCAACATATTTTTATAGCAGTACTTATAGCAAATATTTATATATTTATTATGGCCCATATTGATTTTTGAAAAGTTAGAATAATAGCAATATTGAACACCCAAAGTAGTAAATACTTTAGAAATGAATATGACACATTATAAACTTTGTGATTGTTTTCTTTTAGTATTTTTGTAAAATAAGATTATTAAATGTCATGAATTTTTCAAAAACAATTCTTAAATGATGTTTAAACAAAATATGTTTATATTTGCAATACATGTTATCAAATAATAAACTCGCCAGTTGAGTTGCTGAAATACAGTAGTAATCTCGCCCCATATATTGTATATTGATATGAAATATAATTCATTGATAACACGATAGACACGGGATGCGAATAGCGCACAAAAAAGAATTTTTAAAATGACCTTTAGTTATAAAGAGGCAATTTTGCAAATATGTTGTTTATCAGTTTGTGGGTAAACAAACAATTACATATCGCAATTCAGCGTATAATAATTTAATCCGATTATTCCACACACTCATGTCATGTTAGAACAAAAGAAACATATCTTACGTTGACTGTCATCCTGGTACAACGATGCCTGGTGCCATAATTGCAGGATCTTGCCGCCGGTGAGCAGTCGAGTCCCCTCGAGATTCCATGACAGCGCTGTGATGGGTCCGTCGGCGACTAACTTACCAGTTTGCACCCACCGGTACTCCAGACCCTAAGAAAGTCCATCATTTACTGAATTGAATAATTGACAACGATAAATATGCAGATCAGTGATGTGCGACAAAGATTGGCCAATTGAAGACACACGGGCGAACGGCGCGCCGTCCAGCCGTCCATAATAACCACCGGTTCAGAGACCGATTACATAATACTTATTGTTACGTATTAAATGCATGAAACGGATTTGGAAAAGCGTGCAATTATGCTATAGATGTGTATCATTTAAAACGATCATTAAGTTATAGCTTGACAAATGACAATGCGTCGTTAATCTATGACGACGTTTGAAAATCTCCGCTCTTATTTACACATCACGTGAGCTTGCGGCGTGTCATTATTGGATAACTTCCTTATATGTGCAATACCTACAGTGCATATAGTAAAACTCATTATTTTATGTACATTAATGAGATATCACCATTATTTAATGTGTCACAGTAATCAACAACAATGAACAAGCAAGCCCAATTAACAGGACATGAGCTAAATTAGCTTTGCAAATAAACTTGATGCATATGATAATAACACTTTGCTGTTAGTTATGTTTCCAATATAAGGCTAATTATTATGATAAACAGTGTTTGCATAATATGTAAATCTTCCAGACATTGTACATAAACTACTTCCCTTTTTAATATAAAAAAAATACAGTCTGCATTTATTTATAGTTTTTCTCGAGCTTGTCTGATAATATCAATATTAATCAAGCTTTATTGTGTCAATATCATTAATAGTATTTTAAGTTAGAGGCAAAAAAGTTTAATGAATTTAGCTATCTCATTACATGTGCTATTTTTCAGTTTATTTTTTGGTAAAAATCAATAATAAGCAATGGGGTAGTTGCCTACTTTTTTAAAATACATTTATCAAACATTTATGTCTCCTGAAATCTAGAGGAAAAAGAATTTTTAAAATACAAGCAATAATAAATTAGTTATAAAGCTCTGAAATTTGGTGGAAGGGGCATCTGTCAGATAAAGGAAACAGCAGAATGTGACGTCACTGAGTGTCGCCAGCCATAACGCTGCGTGAGTGCGAAACAAATGACGCGATATCCCCACTACGTCCCCACTTTTGATCACAACAATATTTCAAATATGAATTACTGCTTTAGTTGTCAACCAATTTTGATTCTTATTTTACAGAAGAATTTGTTTTTCGTATTATTTTCTGTTACTTATTAAATAATGTACCAAATCAAACATAGGAAACTACCCTATTATAGGATTAAAACTGCAGTTTACACAATACAATTTTATAAAATTCAGATTATTCATTTTTATGTAAATGTGTTTACTTTAATAATTATTAAATTTTGATTTGACGTATTTAATCTTCAACAGTAAAAACAAAGTCTTAGTTTTCACATTGTCAATAATAAAAAAGAGATAGGAACTGAATAATAAAAATATTGGACCATAAAAGACAACTAGCCATTTGAAATTGTATGAAAGTAAAAATAATTACACACACACTCACGCCTGTTATCCCGAAGGGGTAGGCAGAGGCGCAACTAGTGCACCCACTTTTCCCCGTAATTCCGTGTATAATTATTTATGTGCATGTAATAAGTTAACTAACACCAGTTTTACTTTCATAAGCAAACTTGTGTATACGTATTACGTGGTTATATAACTGCTTTTTTACTTACATGTGTAGTGGCAGCTGAGTGGATCAAAGGTGTGGGTTCAAATATGCAAACTTCAGCTCCGTAGGCTGCAGCAATTTTTCCTGTGTCTGTGCTGCAATCCAATGAGCCAATGCGGACATAGCCATGAATAGCTCCTGGTATAATTTGGACTCTTTCAAAATTAGAAGCTAAGATCACTATGTTACATCCTGCTGCATAGGCCTGTGGAAAAAGTCAATAACAAACATGGGTACTTTGCAACCATAATGTTTGAAACAAGGCAATAAGGTAGTAAAGAAATTGGAAAATTAAAATATTTTTAAAATCTCATTTTATATTGAGAATTTTTGTAGTTCTATGCAGCAGTAATTGCCTAGCAATGCTATGTTTAATCAACCTTGATGTGATTTCTCAAGCCTGTTGCCATATCATTTTATTACCAACCCTCTGTCCTAGGTTATTAAGTGAATATTAAGAAAATGAAACCATACATGTTCTGTAAACACATACCACAATAGTTAGTTTAAGGACTATTTATATAAATTAAGGTTAATCACACAAAACATAGACCTAATAAAAATGTTGATAAAAATTCTACTCTAAATTGATTGTATTACAAAAATAGGTCAAGTCAGAAAACAGTATCTGCAAAGAGAAGAAAATCTATTATAAATATTCCTCTATAATTGTTCTAGGAATACATGTATAAGATTTACCTTTTAAGTAATATATTTACAATTATTGTATACGGAAGCACTTTACAAAAATTTGCTTTGTTATAGATATTATACATATTATGTAAAGTTAATACTTTTGTAGAAATTGTTTATACTATTTATTTGAATGAAAAATAGTATGATTAATATATAAGGTAAGGAGATAAAATTAAGTTATTAAATCACATTTTACAATATAGTTAATATTTTGTTTTATTGATATTTCAAATTACTGTTCTGAAATCGATAATTAAACCTTCAATCTCTGTCATCTACCATCAATAATTTTTATTTAAAGTAACTAAAAAAAATTATTAAGTATAGAGTATAAAAAAATTGTTAAAAAGTAAATGATAATTGATCATTCACACTCATTTTAAAAGATACTTACAAAGTCACATAATATTACCATACAAGACACAAAAGTGTAGTTTCAAGATCGTCAATAACTTCTCAAACATTATTGTTATTGAAATAACTATAAATGAAAGATGCAAATTAACCTTCAAGGAGACTTATTTGTACCAATATAAAGCACCATAATGAATGGGAAAAGATTGAGGTTGAATCAATAGACAAATATTTAAAAGATAATTGTATTTAGCGTCGAAATGAAGAATAATGTTATGCTTATCAGACTTGGCTAAATTAGATTTTCCTGTTTGGTGCATTACTATTCAATCACAACTCTAAGTACCTTATAACATAAGATCACGAGACCTATCCATACAACACTAACAAGCCGTGGCCGTCAGTACTTACTGTAAAAGGTATTCCCTCCACTGAACCAACAGCAAAACATTGATCTCCTGAATTACAGGCACCACTTAGTACTTGGTGACAGTTCATAATGAACTAATAAAACAAAAAAAATACGCTATACTAATCCCACGCTACTCAAATTCACTAATATGCATTTATTAAGGAAATACATAATTAAAAGGAAGAATTAAATCTACACAACATTTCAAGATCTAATAATTTTTTGATAATTATCGCGAATATTTCACTGACACCTCACATCGAACGTGAGAGAATGACGTAGAGTGAGAAAGAGATAAAAAAACATGCATTTTGTTCGGAACACTTTCTACTATTATACTGAGATAAAATAATTAAAATAAAATTAGCAAAGTAGGTAAGTCGATGCCTTTAATTAAATATATTGGTCACAACTCACAATATTTTTTTCTGTTATAATATGTATTAGCTTTAAAACAAAGAGAAATACACGTAATTAACAATCACAATAAAAGTAGGTGGTTTTCGAACGTATTCCAGCCATAGGGCTTGAACTATAATATCGATACACAGGAGTATCAAGCATTTGAATGTTTACAATCGATTTATATTGTATATTTAAATTAAAATTATACTACATCACAGACGTTTAAATATAATAAAGAGAAAGCATGTTCTAATAAATTAGTTACGTTATTTCGTGAGCAATTAAGATCATGTTTATTTCATAAATATTTAACAAAAAATAATTTTGATCATTTTGACATTAAACGCTACATAGAAATTTACGTTCTATGTTTACGTATGTCGTTTGCCAACGTTAGGTCGTTGATTGAGTTATTATTTTATGTGTATTGATTGTTAGTTTAAGGTATTGATCTGTGTAAATTAAATTTTACCTAAGAGTAAAACAAATTGTCATTAAAGTAGTGTTTTTGGGACTATATCTCGATTATAAATAGATTGTTTGCTGTTCCTCATTGACTATACCATTGAAAAACCTGCTGTAAAGGTAGGTGGTCTAATTTCTTGTACATATCTTGTATGCTGATGAATTATTGTATTTACGCTACTATCTTTCATAAATCTTTGATTTTTACATACCATACGCAAAATTATCTATAGGTCTTGGTATTTCGTCGGCTTTTCTAAAAGATGTCACTTTTGTGAAATACTTTTGAATATACTTTATTTTAGATAGAATACTTACAACAAATTCATACAAAATTGCTAAAGAAACTTCCAATTTTTTATTAATTCAATTATATCTTAAATTTATATGCTGTGACAGTGTAACGGTATTAATTGTTGCTGCTAAAGTCCATAAGTAAAAAATATTTAGCCATTTGTAGCTTCATATTATGTTTTTTTTAGTATCAATGTGTTTTTTAAGAATATAGATAAATGATCATGTATATCATATTTGTTCTCTATATCAACAGTTGTAATTGAAACTTCAACTAATAATGGCAAAGTACCAAGTTATAAGTGATTGTATATTATATAGTGCTGGATATTTTCATTTTCTATCTGAGCTTAATAGATATTGTTTATGCTATATTGGTAATTATGTAATATTCATAGCAATATCTCTTTTTTTACCTAAAATAAAACCTCTTGATAAATATTATAAGAAATTTCAGAAATTATGAAAGCTTATTATGAGGTTTCCTTTTTATATGTAACTGCTTGTTCCCAAGCTTAATCATACATTTAATTAGTATTTATGAGTTTCTGGACTTCTATTGTGTTTAGCATAAGCATATATATGGGTATCTTGGTTCTTTTATTGGATTTGTGAATAACCTGTACATTCAATTGAGTTATATTTTAATAATTATATTAGAATCCATTTAGTATCACTCCACATATATTAACTAACTACTCAATATGATGAAACTGTAAAAATAAAATAAAATATTAAACAAAAACCCGACTGCCTCAAGATTTTCCATCCTTATTATATTCATTGAAGAACTGTAAAAAATAGAAACAAGATTTTATTTTGGTTTTGAATAATCTTAGTTGACAGTGTGCACAAACGCTGTCAGAGGCATCTGCTCACTCCAAGATTTTGTTGCTCTACTTATATCACTAACCTAATTATGAGAAGTGAGTGTGTTATGCCTCCAACAGTGTTTGTGAACACTATCAATTAAGACTATTCAACACCAAAATAAAATATTCAAATCAAAATCTTGTTTCTATCTTTTCAGTTCTTTAATGAATGTTATAAAGATGGCAGATATCAACACAGTCAGGGTTTTGTTTTTCTTTTTTTATCTTTTTTTAATTATCTACAAAATGAAAGAGTCATTTTCTGCATGATAGAATGTCATGCAAAACACACTTCTTTACGTTAAGCAGCAATTTATGTTTGCTGTCAATTTTGTCTATGTTATAGAGATCATCTGTTGGTTTCCTTAAATCTTAATTTAAAACCTTCAAGAAAATACATGCATGCTTTTGTTAGATTCTGTATTACCAAAGATGATGATCAAGGCAAATGTATTTTATGATGCATTCTCAGGCATAGCTAGAAGGCGGCCCTTTGATCTATGTAGCCACCCTCACCCCAGAATTGCATGGTGCCTATCCATAGGATGTTGAAGCAGCCTACTACTACTAATTTTTTAAAACAATTAAAATTTCTGTAATTGGGTTTTTGAAAAAAAAAAAATATTGATTTTTTTTATGTATTTTAAAACTTTATTATTAATAATATTGATATTTAATGCAAAAAACTTAAAAAAATTTTTTTTCAATTAATTATAAACAATTAAAAATTGATGAAATTTAAATAAAAATCACGTGACTATAAACGCGCCATGATTGGTCACCATAGTTGTGACGTCATAATGTTATAGCTATTTAATAACAGTACAGCGTTTACGGCTATTAAAATAAAATAAAAAATAAATAAAATACTTTATTCATCACGTAGGCGAACATAGTTGCACTTATGATATGTCAAGATACATTCAATTAATAATTATTATTACAAATAGTCACTTATATAACTAAAGACACATTTAAAGGGAGCAAAATCAATGTAAACTAAATATAAAGAAGCCAAGCTTGGGCTGGCAGGAAAGAGATAAAAAAAGAATATTTTTTATTAAAATTAATGGGAGGCACGCGTCGCGATCCTCACCGGTGAGGACACCAGGCCCTAGCCTAGCTAACCTACCAGCCTTTCACTAGCTACCTAAGCGATGACTACCCGAAGAAGAAAGGCAGAAAGAAACTCCGGGCTTAATTTTTTGTCATCAATTGTCCATTGAATCTTTATATATTTTTTTTTCTTTTTTTTTCCAAGTCTTTTGCATACAAAGTCAAATTAGTTATATAAGCTAATGCACACACATCACCGTTAAATAAGGATAAAATACAATTTAAGGGAATTTACAAACACAAAACACTATACCTTCATAATAAAATGAGAGACCACAAATAAATAATTATAATTAAACGGTGTAAAACGTGCATACGCCTACATTTACAAACATAATTTTTGTTGATTAATTATCTGAATTTAAACATCAATACGCACAATTAAAATAATTTATAAGTTTAATAACAGGCAAGCGCAACACAATGATCGGTCGGTCGTCATTAACAAAATGATAATATGTCAACGCGAGAATAATAATATAATGATTAAATTAAATGATATTACACGTGACTAGACAATAATATTGAAAATTTATTGCTAAAATACGAGTTGTTAGTTGGTTCCGATTAGCTATGTGTGATAAAGGATTTATTAAGGCAAAGTCTGATAATATTCCTGATGTTGATATATTTATGATTACCGATTTTTTTTAAAATGACGTTCGGTTTAATTCTGCTGAAGTTCGAGGTGCCAAGGCATCAAGGTAAGTCTGTTAAAAAATAATATAATAAATAAAAATATTTAAGTATTTATTCTCCATTACATTAAATATAATTATTTATTTCATAAATTGTAGAGCATCGCGTGAGAGTTACGGCGACAAAGCTATAGGTTATGTTCAACTAAGTCGTAAAAATAATAAATATATAGTCAAATACATAACCTCGAACGTTATAAAATTATAAATATATCAAATTGAATCCCAATTATTAGATAAAGATACATAAATTTATTATTTAAGCACTTTAAATTACCAATAAAAAAATTTTTTAATGCTATGATTTTAAAGGTTATGATTTGGAGTCCAGTTAAAAAAAAAAATTTACTGAACTTTACTTGAATACATAATAATTATTTGATTTGTATACTTAGATAAATAATAATTAATAACAATGATATTAATAAATACTTACATCGAAATGATCTTCACAACAAAAAAAATTCGATTTTGTTTGGGGATTATCACGGTGCACTGCTTGAAACCATTTATTTCGACGTTTGACATCTTGGGGAACATTTAAAAACATTTTGTCAGGAGTTGCCTTTGTAGTATTCGTACATAATGGTACAAAACAACAACGATAACTTTTGAGGTTCGACATTTTTAATATAAATTTAAATATTTAATAATGACAACAAAATAATAGATCAAAACACTGCATTCATTATTTTCCTATCAACTGCATTGAGTGAAAACTAACATTATGACGTCACACGCGCTCGGGTTTGTTCGGGAGTTGTCGGCGTGTCTTCGGTACTGAATTCAAAAATTAATTTTTATTTTGAAATAACTGTTGAATTATTGCAAAAAAAAAAAATAGTTTTGTTATAAAACTAATATATAATCTTTCTATTTATCACAAAAATTTTTTTTTTTCAAAAACCTAATTATCTGGATATAAATTGTATCATTTTTATCTTGGGCACAAGACTTCACTGGAAAATGACTATCTACAACCGTGCATACACTCTTTGTTTATGAGTAACCCTGAGTTAATGATAATGCAATAATCCTATAACAACTATAATAATAGCAGAGTTTTACCTACCAATAAAACTCATATTATGTCCGGAGCTTTATTCAGGGCCTTTAAACAACATTTGAGATGACGTACTTCCGTTTTGTGCCGGATATCCGTTGTGAATTTCTAAATTCGATGAGTGAATCAGAGTGGGGGACTTCCGGTTGTCGAGTTTACCGGGTGACGCTCGGGAGCCATTTTCTTCATTGTGTCTCAAACATCTTAAAAATGCTTAAAAAGAAATATATTAATACCAGGCAGAACTTAATGTAAGGCCCTGAATAAAGCTCCGGACATAATATGAGTTTTATTGGTAGGTAAAACTCTGCTATTATGTCCTTCCGCTGTTATTCAGGGCCTTTAAACAACATTTGAGACATTGTTTGTTTTCGCCTGGTAAACGAGACGCCAATGTGATAGATAATATTAAGACTGAAGCCATTAATATAAAATAATTACAATAATATTAAGATGCTATATAGAACTATATCAATTATTACTACATAGAACAGAGAATAAATTATTTACAGATCGATAATTGAAAAATATTACACATAATTATTAATTATTACTGTAATGGCTCAAACTGAGGCACTCAAATACTAATTGCGCTTTCTATGCCTAAAACAGATCATAACGAAATCTCGATTACAACTCAGAAAGCTGCTTTGGCTGTTCGAGGTCAGATTAATTAATTATCTAAAGTAGTTTAAGATTTTCTAATCATACTAACTGCTAAGTAATTTTCTTAGATTTATTAGCCTATAGGATCAACTGTATGAATTTTTAGGCTTGAAAACAATTTCCAACCCTATTAAAAACTAATAAAAGACACATTATGAATCGACTATGAAGCAGAAGACTTTATAGAAGAATACAAGTTTCTTTACTACTTTCTGTGTAGAAATCTTTCAAATCATATTATGTAAAAGTCATATCATGTACTATGCAGCCTGATAAAAATTTGTTGAGCACTTCTTTAAATTTTGTTAATGTGAATGTAACGTAAATACATTGTTACTAAATTTGTGCAACTAGCGTATGTGCGCCAAGTTTCACGTGGTCAGTACTATAAAGCCTTTTAAATAACGGATTTATGATAACTAATATTTCTGTCAATAACTTTCAAGTAGAAGTTATTGTTTAGCGAAAAATTATCTAAACCTGAACGGTTTGTTGCATGCCAATATGCAAAACCTATCTTAAAATACATATGAACTCGCCGATCCCAATTATTATAGTATTGAGGGTAGATTTTCGCTACCCTGATCATTATGTCTGGTTGCTCATACCTTGAATACAGCTTGCGACCGCCCCAATTTCTAGATTTAAATCTCTCACCTTAAGTTGTGCAAAAATGTTTTTATACATTTGTCAAACTACTTGGACTGGGAATGGTGAAAGGCGGTCCTACTGCAAGGGCGGATTTTCAAGCTAAGCCATTTAGGTGCTACGCATTTCGATAGCTACATACACGCCTTTTGCTCGACCGATATCCACGAGCACTTAAATCATCCGATTTGGAGATGAATAAATAACTAAAATTGTAAAATTTAACTAGCAATTGTCAACACTTACATAGGTTACTTGCCTATGACATGTGTCCGGGTTAAACATATCTATCTACCTCCGGAACACCCCATTTGAGAAATACTAGAATGTGATTTGCGATCATACGCGAATGTGCCAGAACTAATAGTATCTGTAAGATACAACGTAAAAAATTTGAAAGTTCTGGAGACGAGTTCCTCCTTCCTTCCTTAGATACGCCATAACAGAGTAGTTACCGTACTGCAATAGCACTGATGAATGTAGGTTAGCATGTCGTTTTGAACTAAAATTATCCTCTTTGGTTACCCAATCACCCCACATTTAAAACACATTTAACTCTGCTTCGCAACCGCTATCGGCGCAGTTTGCTCTAAGTGTGACTGATACAGTACAATATAAAAAATCTTTATTGTAAGCATTTTAAAATAGGAAAACAATTAAAAAATTTATACAAATTTGAGGTGAAGTTGAGAATACTTTGTGCAGTTCACCACCCCCCACCTGAGTTGCCAAATTACTAGAGTCGAGACAAGAGATATAAACGACAGTTAATAATACGACCTAGTGAGTCCTACAGTGTACAAGACAACAAGCAGAGCGAAATCTAAAGTCCCGAGTGGAATGTGAATTTCTTGAGATACCGCTTAATACTTCAGCTATTTTGCTTTAATAATTTGTATGCTCTACACTTTATTTGCTGGCAAATAGATACGTATCCAGATCTAGAGTGAGACACTGTATGCATCTGTCTGGAAAACCAGCATAGATTTTACAATAATTTCATTCATTCATCAAACTTAGTAAAGTTTGCGCTTGCAAGATTGATTTATAGCCTGCTCTTTGTGGATTAGCTTTGAGCCGTCTCTGAAAGCCATTATTCGGTCAGAAAACCATATTAAGTATACGAATAATTTGTTCTCTCAGCATCTTGGCAGTCAAATTAGAAAGGAAGCAAACACTTTGGTTGCTCTTGCTCAGCCCAAAATTCAAACAGGTGGCATGTAAAGAGTTGATCTCAGTAAATCAACCGCATGAAGCATTGACGAGATTGTGCTACAGATACGTTGTAGTAAGTCTGTGCTACTTCAATTTTATCCTTGTTTAACACACTATTTGTAGCACCACCAACAAACTAAAAGAAATCTATTTGTTAGTATTTATGGAACGCAGCCGAAATATAATGTCCATTTTTTGCCATGGGGAGCACTGACCTCCCCTCCCCCTTCTTGTCTGTGATGTATAACTGTTAGCGTGTAATTTTGCAATATACTTTTCGTTTATGTAGAGAGTTATTTCTTTATATATAATTGCACCACACATAATTCCTTCAAATATATGGTCAAAGAAACTTCATTCTCAAAATAAATTACATTTCTCTGCATGAGATATACACTTTAAGAAATAATTATGCTAGTAGCGTACAAAATAATTTACCATTTAATGCTGTGGGCAAAACGGTTCACTTCTATACCAATATCTTCGGTAACAATATAAAAAATACTTGACTCCTCAAGCCCCACGACGGACACCGGTGTCCATATATATAGGGTTTTCCCATATATATAAGCGGGGCTTGAAGAGTTAAATACACAAAAGTCAACTCACAAATTCAAGTATTGCTGCCAGGGCCGCATTCAAATCTTCGATTTTTGAATAAATATTTTTAGTTTGGATTTGAAAATAAAGTTTTATTTGTCAATACTTTCACTACTCGAACGCATTGTAATAGCTTGTAAGCCCTGCTAAAACATTTTAATTCCAAATCAAGAAAGCCATCTAATTGATTGAGTGCAAAAAGTCGGGAAAAAAGACAGGGTGCATGACATATAGTTACCCTTAAACGTTTTTCAAAGTCAATACGTATGGACCATAGACACTGCATGGGCCCACAATTTATTTCAATCTAATAAATAATAATTTCAGCATTTGATTCAATTGAGTAGTGGAATCAGTTAAATGATGAACTTTGGTTAGTCGAGGCAAAACTAACTGCAGTTTAGTTCCGAAAGGGATGTTGTCAACCTGTAAATATTTTCAGTAAAGGGCTGAGTGCGCCTTTTCAAGTAATATTCGAAAATTTTATCAATCTGCTCCTCTGAAAAATCTCGAAAAGAAAACCTTTTCTGTACCCGATGTACCAAGTTGGCGGGTGTTTTCAGATAAAAATATTGTAAGATAGTATAACATATTTGTAAATTGTTTAACACACTATCTCTCTAGACTGAGGTTAAATGCAATTACTGCTCGTTATAACTTGCCCAGGCCATATGCAATGCAATGCAATCAGCCCTATATAGTACACCGCCCACCGCCGAGCACGGGTCCCCTCCACTACCGAGAGAGGTTAAGTCCTCAACGATGCCTTCGCTCACCGTTAAAGCGAACGATAATTGATAAACAATACACACATATCTTCGAAATGTCAGAGGTGTGTTAAGCACATAATTAGGATGATTAATATGACTATAATATCTTTGATATTGACATTAACAATTTAATATATAGCAAACGGTGCTGTAGGGCGACCGGTTTAACTATAAAATGCATAATATAATAACAAATACCTTTAATATCTTTAATTAATTATTATATAGCAAACGGTGCTGTGGGGCGACCGGTTTGACTATAAAATTTTATATCCTTGATTAATTGTTATATAGCAAACGGTGCCATGGGACGACCAGTTTGAGTATAAAATGTATAAGATAGTAAAAATTAAAAGTAAATTCTCAAACTTCAAATAATATTGGAAATCTCATAGTAACAGTTTAAATGCTCTGGCGAGGCATTTAACGTTATAACTTATATGCTCCTTTAATACAATCATATGAAGGGCCGGCTCGGCGGGTTATTCATATTTCCAGAACAAACATTTGCCCAATTTTCCAAAAATAAAATATTGTAATCTGTTTAATAATTATAAATGCTCTTGCGAGGCATTTTGGGTTGTAGGCTCTTTAATGTGGGCACCGAAAATAAAACCAAACGAAAGGGCCAACGCGGCGTGACCCTTATAATTTAGATCACAGTTATTTTCAGCATAACACTTGGAACACTATAGCAGTGGATGGCACTATCCAATAAAAAAAAAAATTACTGACCTGATAAGGAAGATATATCAAACCTTTACTCTCCTTACGGGTAATTTCTGAAGAATCACCATTCGAAGCGTATTTACGCTTTCGAGTTGGTGGTGTGATAATACCGCCAACAGCAAAAACCGCCTTTGCTTGACGAAGAAGACGAATAACAATTTTTCAAAATTATATACAAATCACCTTACTTATTTATAAAATACTACATAATACTCATTTCACTCATTTTATACGAAATAATCTTCTGAAAATATAATCATCTATTTATCTACTTATTAAATAAGCTTGAAATAGGTATTTTTAACGGAATATTTCACTAAATTATTATTATACGAACGCTAGCAGCGTTAGTTATCGGCACAAAATTCAAGACGCCAATGAAGAAAATGGCTCCCGAGCGTCACCCGGTAAACTCGACAACCGGAAGTCCCCCACTCTGATTCACTCATCGAATTTAGAAATTCACAACGGATATCCGGCACAAAACGGAAGTACGTCATCTCAAATGTTGTTTAAAGGCCCTGAATAACAGCGGAAGGACATAATAATTGATACCTTTATATTGTGATGAAAAATAAATATGTATTTTTTTTATTACATACATATTATTATGATAGCACACAATGAGTAATTTTTATCTCAAATGAATATGCATATCAATTTTCAATTATTTGTTGTATGTGAAACTGCCATCTCTATTTTATCATTGGTTTCTCCCTGAAAATATATTTGATTCACAGTACAATGTTGCTTATAATAACTCTTATCACTGGAAGTTGATTGTAACTGTCATATAAAGAGTGGTATCAATAATTATATGAGCAATTTTGTTCTTTTAAATTCCGATTAATCGACTTTAGAACTTAGCTTGTAAATTAAACTTTATCTCACTCCAATATGGCATTGGCTCAACACATTTTTAAGCATACTGCAGAATATTTTTGATATACAGTAGAATCTGTTTAGACTCTGCATATATTATTGACCAACCGCTTAATATGACGAACCTGTAGAATTAGTTTGGTTTCACACAAGTACGAAAGTAAAATCGGATGTAATGACTTTCATGCTGCTTATGATGACCATATTTTTATGGAAATATGCCCGGTTATAGAGACCAATAGAATACTGAAACTTGATTTACCCATCTTCTGCAATTTGCGAATCGCGTATTTATTTGCTGTGTTCAAATTTTTGTGTCGAATTAATGGCATTGTGCATAAGTCATTTGGGCCCTAAAAATATTACGAAATAAATCCTTATGCTTTGTATGACGTCCGCTTAATATGACGTGATTTTCATTTCTCATCTATTTCATTATAAGCAGTTTTAACTGTACAATCTTATCGTCCGGCTACCTGTCTTCCCCTTTTGGAAAGTGCATTGAATACCGTTGAATGCGTAATATATACCATTAATTTCATATTTATACTGTATGTGTGCTTTGTATGAATGAATTAAGTCTAATTTTTGACCAGACGCACATGTTCTCTAATTGAGGCTAATGACTTGCTCTGAAATAATGTACAGATCAACTATACGCGTGTTCAATGTCGAGGATAAAGCTGTTCAAACAATTTTCAACTCTACTGCTACGATACATTCGCAATTCTTGTGTGCGTGTTAAATATGTACTACGTATTTTTTGGAGTGATGTCATGTTTAAGTTCCTTAAGGCTATAAATTGATGAGATAATACAGAAAAAGCGTTACATCTCGATGAACTAATAGATGGACTAATACTTATAAATATTTTCAGCTTTAGAAACGTGGACTTGTTACCTACTCTTTGTTTGAAATGCTGATTATATTTCGACTTTTAAAATTTGTTAACATTTAAACATTCATACTACTACTACAGCAGGTTATGTAAATAAAATTAACCATTTGATAACGAAATGAGTGTTTATACTGGGTCTGGTCGGCCAATGATATCAAGAGAGATTGTTTTAAAAATGTTGTCTCTTGTTTATTTTGTCATTTACGATTACAGACGTTTCGCAAAATGTTCATCTTACAATTCAGTACTATTAAAGTTAAACATAAAAATATAATTTAGCAACTTTGAGCATCGACATGAATATATCCCAAAAACTTTACCTAAATCGCGTCCCAGGCGATTCAGGGTCCAATTGTGGAGAGGACACTTCACCCACCATAGCTTCTAAGCTGGGTGGAAACCAACACTGTTACCTCTACAGCCATCAAAGAAAGTGTCTCAGAAGAACCTCCAACAGTTGACGCTGTTTAAATCATCTACAATAGATGTATTAGGCCAATGATGATAATCTTTAATCCTTCATACTTACGCAAAGTTGCAATGGATTACAAAGGATAAGTACCTACAGGGCACAGGAATTTTGCTTAAGTTACCTAATAATCATATTAGTATTCTTGAGCAACATTAAGTTTTTTATATCCTCTAGTAATGGACCGGTGTTAGGAATTAAACAAAAAATGTGTACAATTAATGTTCGCGCTGAGTATATTAAGTTAGATACCGCGCTATCAAAAACAAACATTGTCTGTACTCTGTGTAGGCTCTAATTAACTTCAAAAATACGCACTATCGTACTACAGTGTAGGAATTTATATGTAACGTATTCACGTAATAATACATTTGGTTATAAATCAAACAGTTCATAACTATCAGTGATCAATCAATTTGCACGGTTGAATGGTCGCTTCGGTACCCCTCGGGAACCGCACATGAACCTTTTGCTTATCCATATGATCAGTACATAAGGGCTAATTGCTTCCAGTCATCACTACTTAATTTATACATAATATCCTGATTGCTTAATCGCTTGTGCGTGCTTTTCTTCACATACCACGGATAGAAATTTCTTGAAGCATGTTACTACGTCTGAACACATGCTCCGATAAAAGGTTTAAGATCAATTACATAAATATAAACGCGTTCCTGTAATGCTGTAAAATATTGTCGTAGGAGTTTTCGGGTTCAATGAATTGTGGACGATTACGTTGATTATTTTTTTTCTCGCCTGCTGAAAACTTGAATATCGTGTATATAGGAAAAACAGTCAGCTATGTAAGGTGCCGTAAACCAAGATGAATAGATACCTTATGTATTTTGATATCGCTTCCTATATTTTAGAATCATAACTTTTTTTTTTTTTTTCCTATCTGGCTCTGTCCTTTAGGACAATTTTGCCAATGTCAAGTGAGGCAGATACACGTGCAGAAGAAAAATCATAACTTATCTTTATAACATCATCTACATATTTCACTTTACGTACGACTTTTTCACATGGAAAGAGAAATTGGACTAAGTTGTGTAGAAACGACCCACCCCACAAACTGGTCAAAATTGTACCACGTTATTATGAAAAATTGAGTCTTTGTTAAGTAAGATATAATTTTTTATAGTTTGTCATCAATACAATAATTTGACCAGTTAGTGGATTTCTGTATAGCACTGTCTAATTAAGACGGCATTGAGATTTAGAGCAATCATAAATTTAAAATAATAAATGGACGCGGTAAGCTGCATCCTTATTTTCATTTTTTTAGTATATTTTACTAAGATTATAAGATGGGCCGGAAATCGATATTGTGTTTCAAACTTCTCCTTGGCACGGTGTTGGCAAGTTGTAAATTAACCAATAGTTGCATAAAGTGCATTAAAGAGCACGTCGCGGGGGTCCAGTTATTTATAAGTGGCTCCCTCGGTCCTACTAATTCACGCTCAGCTCGGCCAAACTATAAAATACATGAAACTACAAAGTTTTACCGTTATGAATGGAATTTATTATTATAAATTCGTTGTTACATATTTCACCGTATTGACATTATTATTCGTTACATATTATTATTGTTATGAATATTTTGTTGTCAAAACAAATTATGTCGAGTCCATTAGAGCACATAAACATTTTGCTCCATTTGAAACGAAAAATGTGGGTTGTAATAATAACCGAAAGGTTCATCAATTGAAATAGTTAATTCAATAGGAAATTACCGAGAAGTACGATTTCAAGAAATACATTCTAAAGGATGTAATAGTAGAACCTCTACCAACACTTCTATTGATCAAAATGTTTGAAAATTATTTTATTCTTATCAGTATATCAAAGTAAAAGAGACCTAAAATAATATCACAGAAAAATATGATAGCTGTTTTATCAACCATTTGGCTGAATCTAAATTATATCATTTATGTACCTGAAACAGATCTGCATTAAGAGAGCTTTTCATGCAGATCATTGCATTGTCTGTGCATTGCTGGACATTATGTGCCATATGTTCTATATTTATAAATACTTCTATACGTATACGATAGTTAGTCATCTCTGATTAAATTACATGCAATTAATTAGTTAACCTGTTAGTTTATATTAAACTAACAGGTTAACTGTTATTTATAGTTAATGTTCATAAATGTACACTTTTTTTTGTAGCATCGTCATCTGCAGCATGCAAGGTTCTGTGTAAAACCAACATAACCGTTCCCCTCACCCCCCAATGGTGGTAGAGATAACGCGTTTTTTCCCCGCCAAAAAAAAAATAAAGCATGCAAGGTTATACTGTTGAGAACGCCAAATTCGCAAATTATGCCGTTTTCCATAAAAAATGATTTCCAATTTCTTTGTATAATATTCAGTAAACGACAGTTTCTTTTGTAAATTCCCTCACATAGTATGTTTTCTCACTGGTTATCGCTGATTATATGTATAATGACTTTCACCTTGAACTGTAAATTGTAAAATAGTTTTTGGGTACTAATATTAAGTGGTTGTCATTAAAGGTTATCAGCCTCTCAGCTTATTTATACTGAAAAGAGTAACACCGGAAACATTGCAAACATTATAAGCGGTGCAGGAAGTCAGTGAATCGAACGGAAGATGATTAATAATTATCTGGTAAATATATTAATATTATTAAATGGCCCTTACCATGTATAAAAATCATAATATATTATTAATAAAGATGTTAATTATACAAATTTTAAACACAATATTAGCTTGGTGTATGGTCTTGGTCACCTTTTATTCCAAGAAGACTCTTCATGATAAATCTTGGATGACGATATTCGGTCCGACTGAATAGTTTGTTGCTATTTGTCACTAGAAAGTTACTCTTCAATCTTATTCCCTTTGAAAAAAAAAATACGACACGAGTCCCTGACCTTTCATTGCTTGGTCGAGACTCTAGAGACGTGACTGACGTATTGGTCTTTTGATCAATCACAAACATCACAATTAAACGACATCGATTTCGTGGCGTGTTCTTTTGCTACATTCTAATACTATTGATGCATTGATGAACTCTATAATTATAAAACAAGCAAAATATTAGTTTTGAATAATCGTTAATGCGTTTTCGGTCATCTATTAAATAATATTCTATGTATGAAATTCAGCAATCAGTCTGCAGTCATAATATTTATGTCTTTTATTCAGGCCGCCATTGTACATCTGGCCTCGTTGTGCACACATAAAGGCACTTTATTGCCTTAACGCGCACTACTGTGTGGGGAGTTGAAAGGTCAGACGGGATTCTCCTCAAAACGGTTTCATTTAATGCTATAATACAATGGCTTTAATACTATATATAGTTATTTGTACAATGATGTCTGTTCGTGAGTAGCGGTACGGTTACGATTATTATTACCTACTCTCAGATTTATTTTAGTCAAGTATGGCTTAACTCGTCTATTCCAATGTATTGATTATCCTCTGTTGTTTAAATTTGCTGGAATAATCTCTTACACCTAGTGAGAATTTTGCTTTTAAATACACTTTATCTCAATGTACTTATTTACTTTAATATAAAGTATGTTTCTGTAACTTATTTTTAGCTACAAATTATTTATTACTTATTTCATAATAATCCATCTGTTTAAAATTTGAGATCGGCGAGATTGAGTAACAAACATTGAAACTTTCGCAATCTGTTTTAGCAAGTTTGAGGTTTTTTAGGAAGAAACCGTTCAGGTGACGAATAGAGAAGATTTATAAGTGCCAAAGTTCTGACACAACATCCAAAATATTCCAGATACTATTCAAAATAATATTTTTTCAATCTTTACACTCACATGTTTGCGTCATCGCCTTTGCCACTGCAGGTATAACTCCGCAGTCTTATTGATTAAGATATTTCTGAACGCTAAAGATAGTTTTAATCTTAGGATGCTGCTTCTGTTACTGAATTTTATCTTATTAATATTATGAATGAGAAAGTTTGTGGAGACTTTTGTATATTTTTTTAAAAGTGAAAGCAGAAACGGGTGAATGGATTTGAATGAAAGGACGTGTCCAAAAACAAGGTTAAAATTCTAACCAAGGTACTTTATATATTTGGATAGTGCTCCCAAAAACTAGACCTTTGCAATAAATCGTTTAATTTTCAAAATCCGAGGAGGATTTTGAGATTTATGTAATTTTATTTTGCATAAAACTGCACTTAAAATGAATGTTTTTAAAAAAGTTAATTATAAACGGAGGGGACTAAAAATAATATGACGGCCTCGGTGGCGTAGTTGTATTACGGTACGACTGCAAGGCTGGGTCTCAGGTCGGGAAAAGTGATACCTATTGAATTTTTCTATTTAGTATCAGCCCGGAGTCTGGAATTTGTGCCCGATATGGCGATAGGCTTGCTCCCTATCACATCATGGGACGAAATACGCACGGCGAAAAGTGGGTACACCAGTTGCGTCTGTGCCTCTACCCCTTCAAAAATATTTTTTTGGATCCAAGATCCATGTTTTGCCTCTTTAATATCCGTAAAATTTGAGCCTGGTTAGATTTTGAGGCCCAGCACCCATACAAAATGCGGACATCTCCTTTGGCACGCAGATGGACTATGTCGGGAATTAACATACGGGCCCACTAGTTATTACGGAAAAGTAAAGGAATTTACTAAAGGGCAAGATCTTTCAATTAGGGCGAAGCAGTGACTAAAACTTATACAACAAATTGAAATGTAATTATGTTATATTAAGGCATTACTTAGTACTTACTGTATATCATAGTGTGCTTTTCGTATAGTTATCTCGATTGCATTACCATAACGCTAATGGAGTTTCAGATAAAGTTGTTAAAACACATAATGAGGTTTCGAAGTAAATTTTGCATTTGTGTCTACAATCTACAATTTGTACGGAACGGATCAACACACGATCACGAGTATCGGGAATACTATACTAGCCCTGTATTATATACTGCCCACTGCTGAGCACGGGCCTGCTCTACAACTGAGAAGGTTAAGACCTTAGTCCACCACGCTGCTCTAGTGCAGGTTGGCAGACTTCACATACCTTCGAAATTCTAATAGACCTTCTCAGGTATGCAGGTTTCCTCATGATGTTTTCCTTCACCGTTAAAGCAAGCGATAATTCACAAATAATACACACATAACTTTTTAGTAAAAGTCATAGTTGCATGCCCTTGGGTTTTGAACCTGCGGACATTCGTCTAGGCAGTCCGTTCCACTCCCAACTAGGTTATACAATGAATACAACTAGAAAATTTTTATACTTTTGTATATATTTATTGAAGAATATTACTAATTATTATAATTAAATTCTGTATAAGGATTTGATCTCTGAAGACCTCGTTTCCATCTACTGTCAGACAAAGGCTTGTTATAAATGAGACTACAATTACGTTGTTAGGTCATTCTTAGAAGGGTCGTCCTTGTTATGATTGCCTTTAAACATTTCTTTTTTCTCTATTATTATATTCTTTTGTCCGAGCGGAAAGCTCGATTCAGGAATGTTATCTTAGCAAACAGAATACGACCCCATGCCCTATATTCGTCGACGTGATATGCGTCAAAGATTCTTTGACACTGCTTCACATATTATAGTTCAAATGTACTCTGTAAACTGAGTTCAGTTTGCTTGTGTTTTTGTTACTGTGTAATTCATTAATGTCCAAAAACTAGCAATAAATTGCAATGCAATGCAAAATGATTATTAATTGTAACAAATACAAAAACAACGCTGTCAACTAAGCTCCACTCCAGAATTACCTACTTGAGCCCTCTACTGTCACTGGCGGATAATATTTCCTTGCACATTGTGAAAAAGACATTAGATCTTATATTTGAACAACAAAAGCCAAAATAGCTTCACCTTTTTTGTTCGATGTGATTATGTTAAAATTTCCTAAGTAACTTTTTTGTGTTTAAAGTTTCAACACTGATAAAAAATTGCTGTCTAAAACAGTTTCAAATGGAGGAGCTATAAAGGCTGTTGATAAGGGCAGTGTAGGAACTTTGAATCTTTGTATGTAGAATTAAATATACCGTAGCCTCGTAGGGTTCATTTTATCGTGAGTGTTTGACTTGATATTGGGTTTTTCAACTCAGTATCAGCCCGGAGTCTGGAATTTGTGCCGGATATGGCGATAGGCTCGCCCCCAATCACATTATGGGACGAAATACGCACGGCGAAAAATGGGTGCACTAGTTGCGCCTCTGCTAGACCTTTCGGGGATAAAAAGGCGTGAGGCGTGTGTGTGTGTGTGTCTGGTAATTATGAGATTTAACATCTTATATCCCATGATGTCTAGCGTAGCACGATGTCGAGCTTTTCTTTTTTTTTTCATCGAATGACAAGACGAACATGCCGTTCGCCTGATGATAAGCGATACGACCGCCCATAAACAGTAGAAACACCATCCAGCACCTTAAGTTACAAAGTACTGTGTGGCATTCCACTGCACTCGTCATTCTTAGACATAAGATGTTAAGTCTCTTTATGTCCAGTAGTTACACTGGCTACAATGCCCTTCAAACCGACACACAACAGTGCATGCACACTGCTGCTTGGCGGTAAATAAACTTTGTAACTAAAGTGGTGTCCATTAGCGTGACACAAATTATTAATATACTAATTGTTCTTATTATATTTTTTCCCTCGATATAATGAACATTTCCATCAATTTTCTTGTATTACATTTAAAATCCTCATGGCAAACCTTTTTATAAGTTATTTATTATATTGGTAATTATTATTATATTGATTATATTATATTTGAGAGTTTATTTATTCTTGTAGTCAACCTGTATGAGAAACGTAAATAATTAGGCTGAAAAATGTACACCTTGGACACAAGCCAACGGAATTCTGCGCAAAACGCTAAATACACAATTAAATTTTATGGAATTTAATTGGTTTTCCATATTAATATTTTTTATAGCTGAGAAACATTTATAAAATTTTATGTCATTTTGTGACACTCTTCGCGTTAAAGGTCAATGCTCAGTAATAGGATATACGTATCAAATAAATTATTAAATTACACAGATATTGAATAATATCTAGATCTAAATATGTTAATCAATGAAAAGAAGGTCATCAAAATATTAGCAATGTAGTTTGCGGTACAATAACCCCATTTTTACATGTTGGCAATATATTTAGCAACGCGTACTACCCTTGCCAAAAAAGAACGAACGACGGCAGACAGTCGGGCGCCGAGCCGACAGCCTCCGTGCCCTGGATAATGGCATTTTACCTACTAACAGGGCTGTCACACATGTTTGGATAATCGTAATTTGATTCTGTCTATAACACCGGAAATGTTTTTTATGTATTGCAAATTAGACAAGAACGTTTTTAAACAATGGCATGCGACCACGTCACTTGTTATTTTTACTTTAATTACAACATGAAATATTTTCGTGTATTATACTTTTCGACTTTTTTATACCGTACACAGGTTTTATCTAATTATCTAATATCTTTTGTATTTAAATGTTCATAATCGTTATCTACTAAATTTTATCATACCGGAAGAATATACGATTAGTCACTTGCCGTCAACTAATCTAACGAGGTGAATCGTCGCGAATCAATGGAAGACGGGAATTCCGCAGTTAGTACGTTTTCATGACCTAATTACCGTGAAATACGGAACATGTACGAAATTATCAGTTATTGTTTATCCTCTTGAAATTGAGCTTTCAGTTCAAGGAAGATGCTATTGTTTTGGATACTATTGTAATTTCCTGTCTCATGAGCATTTTCCTTTAAATCCTACTAATATTATAAAGGCGAAAGTTTGTAAGAATGTATGGATGTTTGTTCCTCTTTCACGCATAAACCACTGAACAGATTTCGATGAAATTTGGCACACGGGTAGATCACGTCCTGGATTAACACATAGGCTTTTTATCCCGGGGAAATATAAACCGGGACTTTTATCCCGGAAAAACTTTTTAACGCGGGCGGAGCCGCGGGCAAAAGCTGGTAATTATATAAAGGAAGTGAAACATCCAGATTACATGTGAGTTTTTTAAATGAAAACACAACCCGTGAACCTAAATCGTTTTCTTATTGTAGACCAGTGGGGCTAGGACGTGAAACGAAAAACACGATGCGTCTCCGCTTCGCTTTATTGTGATTGGTTGAGTGACTGACGTATCGGTATTTTGATGTTTGTGATTGATCGAGAGACCGATACGTCTGTCTCTGAACCAATCACAATAAAACGAAACGGAGACGCATCGTGTTTTTTTTTTTCACGTCCTAGCCCCACAGGGATTTTTTGCAACTACGTTATTTGTGTGAATAACGCATTACATTATTTTCCGTAACAGTTATTCATAAATAACCCTTTCCATATTTCGTATTCATGTTGTAACCATTTTATTCTCTCTCTCTCTCATTTTATTAATATTATTTATTCGGTGTTTAGTTAATTTACTACATTCCCCTCCTGACCAGATAACAAAGTATATATTCATGGAACAAAAATACATACATGTATATTATATAAAAACCTACCTACTTTTCAATTGCTATTTCGTTTAGTTTATTATGTGAAAGAAAAGCGTTATAAATGATTATTGTTAACTTTTCCTAAATATTATATAGAATGTCCTGATCTCAGGGCATGAAATTATTTAAACCTAAACTGAAATATAACTGAAGCTATATTTCAGTTATATATAGACTATAAATAAAAAAATAATAAAAAATGCATATTCTTAGCAACATCTAATGTGTGTATTTAAATTTAACAGAGTTCAGTTCGCCGCTCATATTTCAAATCTAATTTGTTCGCTTACACAAATTATGTAAAGTCTCGTCTGCAAAATTTTGCTGTGATATAAAATTATTGTTAATTGTAATTTATATTTGAATAACATTTTCGTTGTCAATAGTAATACACGAGTTAATTATAGTTTAATTTATGCGAGGGCTACTGTAAAGTGACGTGGCTTTGAACTCTTACATTGTTGATCAGGTTTAGTGACTATCTCTAGCACTAATGTAAAGTACGTATACTATCGTATACTTTAAAACAGTATTTGTGTTAGACACTATAGCAAACAGTCTTAGTTACAGCATAAAAGAGCCGGGACCATCAGAGAGCTCTGGGTCTCGAGAATTGACGTGAACTCTACTAACGATCAATCACGAATACTTTCGTATAGATGATCATGAACGACCGTGATACTCGTCAGTATGCGTCCAATTTGTGTTTGCTGGCCTATAATAAAAAAGAAACCTGAAAACATTGACACAGCCTTCATCTCCACGGTAAACCAATTACATCGGAAAAAATTGACGACTGCGATAACTGTATAATCTAAATTGGAAATCGTTTCTGTCGCCGAGGAGGGATAAAATGCCAAAGATATAAGGGATATAAATGCAATATTAGCGGCATTAAGTGAAATCGGGCCAGGTCTGCAGCACGGCTCTACATTATTGAGTGTAGGGGATTGCGGTGGCCCCGCGAGCGGATCACTTTGTGCTCCCGCCACGTGAACACTGCCGCCCCTGACACATTGACTTACATTCGTTACACTCGACCCGTTTTAACTCGGGCCATCATCGGTGTACGTTGGATCTTAATGACTTTTGTTATAGAAACCAACCGCATCTGACGTCACATGTATATAGACTAATGTAAATATGTATCACTGCTGCTTACTGTATTTAAAAGGCCATTGAAAGAATATAAATCTGTGGGCTTAGAACGTGACAAAAAACACGTCACGAGTCCGTTTCGTTTTATTGGGATTGGTTGAGAGAATAACACGTGACTGAGGTATTGGTCTCTCGATCAATCACAAATATCAAAATTAAACAAAATCGTATTACGAGTTGCGTCTTTTTGTTACATTCTAAGCTCGCTGACGTATAAGATATTGATGAAGGAAATTTAAAGTAAAGTTAGAAACACGAATAAAACATTTTGCACACAGCCATGAGCTTTGAGCTCTAACTTACATTTTTAGTAAGAGTAATTAGTAGGGGCATACAGGAAAAATAATTAGGTGTACGCCAGTTTTTTCTGCAAATCCACTTTGATCACGACTCAAGATGAAGCTGAAAATACTTGAGTGGACAAAATCTATACTAATATTATAAAGCTGAAGAGTTTGTTTGTTTGTTTGTTTGTTTGTTTGTTTGTTTGAACGCGCTAATCTCAGGAACTACTGGTTCGAATTGAAAAATTCTTTTTGTGTTGAATAGCCCATTTATCGAGGAAGGCTATAGGCTATATAACATCACGATGCAACAATTAGGAGCGAAGAAATAATGGAAAATGTGAAAGAAAACGGGGAAAATTATTCATCCTTGAGGGCTTCCATTGCGTGCGCTGCGAAAACGGTTTAAGATACCAAAAATATATGTATGAAAGAATTATTCCTCTTGAAATGATCTAAAAAAATGTCCGCGACAGTATATGTCTATCTTTTAAGATTAACTCACTAGAACCGTTTTTAGGGTAATCAAATTTGGTCGAAATTAATGCATTATTTGTTAAGAGTTGTATCAACGTCATAGTCATAGAGTGATTCAACGGGAAGGTTTTTATGTACTTTTAGCCCGGAAAAACTTAATAACGCGGGCGAAGCCGTGGGCAATCTGTAATATAGCTAAGTTTGTTATTTATATCCCATGCTTGCTGCTTTGACTCCTAAAATTATAATTTGTCTAATCGATTGACGTAATATAATATGTTTGTGTGTTATAATTTACATAGATAGAGTCTGTGGTGTTATTTAACTTTTAGCACATATATTTTATACTTTTCGCATTAACAATTGATCATTATATTGACAAGTACAAAAGAGCGACAGACATCTCTTTTCGGAATGATAGAGGATTAGCCTGAAATGGCGTGTGTCGCGTGATCTCGTTCTTGGAAGTCTGGTGCGGGGGATGCGCGCGCATCTTCTTCGATCCGAGCCACACTCGTTTGAATGAAATCGGTCACTCATAGAGATGTTGGGCCACGTGTGCCCACCACTATCTCACATTTTACTATTTTTAGCTGCGCCACGGACAGACGAGCTCATTAGGCCTAAAAGCTGGAACTGTTTTACCCTTGAGGGGAAGTACGGAAAAATTGTATGGAAGAAAATTCTCCCAAACAATTCAGCGTGCTTTTTTTATCGGCATTTCAGTTGACTTATTCCAGCTTACGTGTATCTTACCGGCTTTTCTGTGTAAAAATGCGATGTCGCGTTAAGTACGTACCAAAAGAATTAAGACCTTTTGTGGGAAATTTTTATTTTATAATTCAAATTGATATCCAAATTAGAGGGTAAAAGAAATTGAACTCTAAGTGAGGTGAAGCGACCAGACTCCACAATGTGTAATTTTTGGTCTGGCAATAAGTAGAGCACTCGTCGTAAGTACAGTCTCGATATCCAATAACATCGTGTATATTGACGGCGCGGCGGCGGCCCACGAAATACTTCGACGATATTTTGTTTTATCTCAGACCTTAATCCATTTACGGTTCAGACTATTATAATACCATTGAATTCTTATTTTAGCTTTTGGCCGTGGGTTGTAGAATTTACTTATTAAAACCAGTTCGTTGAATTTTTTTATGAAGACAAAGAGCCGTGCTCGTAAAAAAGATATCGACTGTTTTTCTATATTTTGAAACTAACAGAACTTCATGCTTTACATTCCGTTGCACTGTTAATAAAGTTCCTATGTCAAAAAGATCATGATTTTTTATTATGATGATCCGGATTACTTTCTAACCTAAGTTTTATATTAACTTTTTAAGAACATATTGCTCGAGTACCTTTGTATTATTCCTAAGCTTGTGTTTCCTTGTGTGACGCAAAAACAATATCTGTATTTTTTTTCGGCGATACGCACAAACGTGTCATGTGATTCGCATGCAAATAGGTAGAGGGATTAAAACTGGTATTCGGACATTTATAGCGTGCATACTGGCGCGACGAGATAATTAAAAATATCCATGTACTACAGACTACCGATTATAATTTATTGATTTTTTTATTGCGTTTTTGGCTTTGGCCATAAGACTGCGGACTTGAACCACGCCCTATGATTCCTATAAGAACAAATCTTTATATGATTTTTTTTAGATTCTGCACCGTTTCCGATTACAAATTTATTTCGTTAAATCCAGTTATATAAAATAAGGAGTATTGAAAATTAAATGGACCTCCCGTTTTACAGCCTGTATGTACCATGTGTGCTTATACCCCTATGTGACTCTACCTGCTTGGATCGAAAGGGCACTAGCCCCATTATAGCATTGGTGACGTTTGGTTATTTCTATTATTAATTAATGGAGTACATTAACATTGTATTATAAACCTAACTTTTTCGCGTGAAAGAGTTTTGCCGGGATAAAATTCCCGGTATATATTTTCCCGGTATTAGCCTAAAACCTTCTCAAGGCCTCATACTATGTCCATACCAAATTTCATCGAAATCCATTTCGTACCTAGTTTTTGACATTATCGCTTACAAACGCGGCGGACGACTTTGTTTAGTACTATGTATGTAAGGAAAGGATACAGTGGGGTTAGAAATTGAAAAAAAAACACGATGTGTGTCCGCCTTTCATTATTTTGATTGGTTGAGAGACTGACGTATCGTTCTCTCTATCAATCACAAACGTCAAAATACCGATACGTCAGTCTCTCAACCAATCACAATAAAACGAAGCGGAGACGCATCGTGCTTTTTTTTTCACATTCTAAGCCTGCTATATAATGTGTATAAAGTTCTTGAAGCCCGCAGACCCGTTATTAGTTTGTAGCATCGGTAGCCGAGCAACCAGTCATTACAAAATTTGACACGTTTAATTTTTGTACACTCCTGGTGGGTTTTTCTATACATCAATGCCCCTGGTAGATACTTGCCTAGTAGAGACGAATACGAGCGTTTAACAACTTATTCTGGTGTGTTTGTTCCTCACAACTCATAGTCATATTTGCACTCATGTTTATTCGACAATAGTCTAAATGAGGTTCTATAATGTAAAACACATTATTGATAGGATTTTCCTTTACTCTAAGGACGTTTTATTTCTATATTTCTATCATTATATGTATGATAGCTTTTGCCCACGGCTTCGCCCGCATTAATAAGTTTTTCCGGGCTAAAAGTACATACATAAAAACCTTCCCGTTGAATCACTCTATCCAACACATTTATTTGTATAAAGATTAATATTATGACGTTGATACAACTCTTAACAAATAATGCATTAATTTCGACCAAATTTGATTACCATAAAAACGGTTCTAGAGAGTTTATTTTAAAAGATAGACATATACTGTCGCGGACTTTTTTTTAGATCATTTCAAGATTCTTTCATACATATATTTTTGGTATCTTGGACCGTTTTCGCAGCGCACGCAATGGAAGCCCTCAAGGATGAATAATTTTCCCCGCATTTTTCACATTTTCCATTATTTCTTCGCTCCTAATAGTTGCATCGTGATGTTATATAGCCTATAGCCTTCCTCGATAAATGGTCTATTCAATACAAAAAGAATTTTTCAATTCGCACCAGTAGTTCCTGAGATTAGCGCGTTCAAACAAACAAACAAACAAACAAACAAACTCTTCAGCTTTATAATATTAGTATAGATTATTCTGTGCGTGTGAATGTCACTGAACTCCTAAACGGCTGGACCTATTTTCATGATATTTTTTTTGTGTGTCTTCAGGAGGATTCGAGAATGGTTTAGATCAACAATTTGATCCGGTAGGTGGCGCGGTACTCGGATTCTAGGATTTTATTTTTAGGGCAGAACAACGTCTATCGGGGCAACGTATATCATAAATCCTTTGTAAATACAAAACTGGATCTAGTAGCAAGTTTTTATTATAAAGTAATTAAGGTCGAAACTCGCAACATTAGCGTAGTTGGCCGCCGAGGTTACCACCCTTGTTATTTCGTTTTTGTGGCATTATGCTGATGGACAAAAGCCGTCGATGGATGACGTTATAGTTCCGAGATACTTCGGAACTATGGCGCCGTTCGGTCGCCACGGCCACGCTTACATGACTAATAGGGCTTTCCTCTCACATATTAACCCCTTTTGATAGAGTGTTCGTCATTCGGCTAATGAGAAGAGATACCCAACCGGCCCAAATATAACGTAAGCGGATTTCATGATACGTGAAACGCTATGAAACATTTTCGTCCCTTTGGTGTTTAGCCCCATTGGATAATTTAGGCCATAGATCATTTCATTAAATTGGCGTGTTAGAAAAGTCACGGTAAATAAAAAAATCACAACTTACTTGGACGACGTGCTTATACTAGTTATTTTGGTTTAAAAACTAAATCATTGAACCGAGTTTGATAAAAGTTATATGAGACTAGTCTAAAAGTACATAATATCGTCTTTTAAATAAAAACATATTTTTTTAAATCGCTTTATAAATAACGGAATTCTGAGGTAATAAACACAGCAAAATTAAACCATGAATTGAGAACCTCCTACTTTTTGATATAGGTTAAAAATAATTTTGAATTCAATTAGATGATAAACCATTTAATCTATTTTATAAAAACATAAAAATCGAAGGTCAGTAGCCGGATCAATGTCCTGTTTATCATATTTATTGTTGACAATACAAAGCATTGTTTCAGAGGATTTTATCGTAATTACCTGATGATAACCGAGCCCTGGTGTTTGTTTGATACTATTGATACAAGTTCATTAAGCTGGCAAGCCGGAAAATAATGGAATAAAAAGGTATATTTCCGGATCCACCAAAATAGACTCAATTTAATAAGGTTAACAACCACGGTTGTATTAAGATAAAGGTTATTACCATCATTTATTACAAAGTTAGCCGAAAGCAGCCAAATAAACTGAGAAGCTCTGTATTTTTTTTACAAGGAAATACTAATTGATATCATTTTTTTCTCCGTTATCTATAACTTGAGACGACGTCCACGACAAAGTGGGCGTTTAGCCGCTAAGAAAGGAATAATCGCGGTTAATGTCTACCTTGAAACATGGTGACATCAAAAAATTATGTTTTACAACTAATGCGCCTTTCTCATCACACAGCTTTATAATACTAATCAAGAATCGAATTTGCCTGCTCGTAAGAGTTTGTACTTTACATAATTTAAATTTCCATTCCTCTATCCATCCATAATCATCAGATCCAGCTATGTGACTAGGATAAAGACCATTAGAAAACTGGGTTCAAGAGCACATTGTGTTAAGTTGTTGTAAACTGGGCACGCATGTAGCGTTAAAAATATAGTCTAGGAAGTCTAAATGGCATAGTACATTCGACTCATATAAAAAGCAATATGTTAAAGATATTTCGGTGCATTGTTTCATCTATACTAATATTATAAAGCTGAAGAGTTTGTTTGTGTGAACGCGCTAATCTCAGGAACTACTGAACCGATTTTGAAAATTCTTTCACTAATAGGAAGCTGCATAACTCCTGAATGCTATAGGCTACTTTTTATCCCGGGAAAATATTTTTGTCCCGGAAAAACTTTTCACGCGGGCGGAGCCACGAGCACTACTAGTTATTTATATAGGTTACTCATTCATCGCCATTAATGTACAAATCCTACTTCCTACTAATATTATAAACGTGAAAGTTTGTAAGTACGGATGTTTGTTACTCTTTCAATAGAAAACTACTAAACGGATTTCTATGCAATTTGACACACAGGTAGATCATGTCCTGGATTAACACATGGGCTACATTTTATCCCGTGAAATATAAAGCGGTACTTATCCCGTAAAAACTTTTTACAGCGAGTGAAGCTGCGGGCATAAGCTGTTTGTTTAATAATTTAAGACTGTAGTAAAGTTTGCGGCGTCAGTGAAATTAAACACGTTACCACAACAATGGAGTGTGTTTTTTTCAGCCTTGAACTGCGTAATTCGACGGTTTTGTAAGGGAATATAATTATCACGCGATAAATTATTGTGTAAATTGATGAAGATGATAGGCTGATACTTTATTAGGTGCTATTTTGGTCTCAGAGTATATACATTACAGTATATACCGATATGTATATTGTAATGTATATACTGTGAGGTATGTATGTAGCTAACGTTTTAATTACTTATGAGTTGAATGTAATTCACCGTTTTTGCGCAGGCCTCGGGTTCGATCCCGGATCGGGCAAAGTGATATTGGGTTTTTCAACTCAGTATCAGCCTGGAGTCTGGAATTTGTGACCGATACGGCGATAGGCTCGCCCCCTATCACATCATGGACGGAATACGCACAGGCAAAAGTGGTTGCACTAGTTGCACCTCTGCCTACCCCTTCGGGGATAAAGGGCATGAGTGTGTAGCTATGTATGTTACTTGAATTTTAAACTCTTAATTGTACATACATTAAATGTGTTTTAGTATTCATATTTGTCTCATACAGACTTTATAATGTAGAGTGTGTATCAAAGTCTGCAAATAGTAAGAGATTTTCTTTTAAGTTCCCTTCATAGTTCATTTTGTTATTCGTTGCTTACGATTTATAACTTATGATATATTAATTATTTTTCTTTTAAAATAAATACCTTTCCAATTTTCATTTATACTTCATTATATTTTTATTATTTTATCAGTAAAATACATGCCTGCTTAGTCTCCACTCTTCGTCTACTACTACGAAAATAGTATAACGATTTTGCGCATCTTTCAAAAAAGTGATTCGTATAAAATTTATACTACAAATACTTGCTCAAATTTTCTTTTTATAAAACGATATAACATTTTATTGCAGTCATATCTTTATTTGCGTTATTTTTTACTTCTCAACAGCTTGGTTTTTATTCCCAATAAAGTCACAAATGTCTTATTCTCTCTATTCACCGTATTCTGAGTGTCATTCGATCCCAATGCATTGCATTGCATTGCAAATAGATTTTGTCCGAGGCTCCGCCCGCGTTAAAAAGTTTTTGCGGGATAAAAGTCCCGCTTTTTATTTTCACGGGATAAAATGTAACCTATGTGTTAATCCAGGACATGATCTACCCGTGTGCCAAATTCCGTTCAGTAGTTTTTGCGTGAAAGAGTAACAAACATCCAGACATCCATACATACATAGTTACAAACTTTCGCCTTTATAATATTAGTAGGATATAAACAAACTTATTAGAATTACTTCAGTGTGGGTGATATTGGGTGGGCGTTTGGATTCAACAACCAGCCTTGAATGGCTTCACGGTAAAATTAACTCGTAATCAACCTACGGAGAACTTTGAAAAAAGATAATACAACAAACAAAGCAACTCATTCTCTTTGACGAAACTATTGAGTTCAGTGTTTTTCTAGAAAAAATAGCAAACAAAATGAAATACAGACACAAGGGACTTACAGCATTCAGTATTCTGTGCTTTTAGTAGTAACGCAGAAACGAGTGCCGAAAAACAAAATGTAAAACGCGAAAATGGTCGTTTACGCGGCTCGTTCGCTAAACCTTTTTTTAAATGGTGTAAACGTTTTATTAGATTAGTTTGTGATTGGAATGGATTACGAAAAAGATATATTAGTTAGAATTATCAAGGTTCGGTGGTGTTCTTTGAATTTTTGAAATAAATTTTCCGTTTATTTATAATATTTCTATGACGCCTCGTGACGTAGTTATATTACGGTATGACTGCAGTGCTGAGGTCTCGGGTTCGACCCCTGGTAAAGTGATATTGGGTTTTTCTTTTTAGTATCAGCCCGGGATCTGGAATATGTGCCCGATATGGGGATAGGCGCAACCTCTATCACATTATGGGACGGAACGCACATGGCGAAAAGAAGTTCCCTTGCCTACACTTCTGCCTACCCCTTCGGGGAAAACGGCGTGATGTGTGTAATATTATATGTTTCGTTACGTAAAGCAGTAATAGCAAAATTCGTATTCAGAATGTTATTCCTACGTGCTGGCCAACACCAGATGGATTTATTACTGAACTAGGTGAATTATTGTATCTGTATATATTAATATATTTTATTCATGAGCTTCATCAGTTGGGATAGCGTGAATTCAGTGTATGTCTGATTATATGTATTATTCCACGATTATCTTAGAAATGACGTCAAGATTGTTATAAGAGTACATTTTTTTTTTTTTATGATGTACCGACTGTGATCAATACATCATTTTCATAACAATCTAGCCTTATGACTAATAAGTTATTTTAATCTAACTTAAACTTCTAATGAGACTATGACTAAGAACATGTCCAATAACACTTTTCTTATTGTCTCTATTAAGGGGAAGACACATTGTTCGCGTGTTCTTTTTAACTAGCACTCACTGCACTATGTTACACTAAAAGTTCACTGCACTAACTCGAAGGGTTTTGTCCTCTTCAGTCTTCTCACTAGGCCCGTGTTGTCAAGGAGCTGGATTGCCTCGACGTTCACGTGATGATGAAGCCTATTTTCATGAGCTTCGGCGTATTTCCTTACAATATTCGTAACGAAGTCCACTTTAAGGTCCCGATGAAGATCTTCATTTCTTACGTACCAAGGGGCATTTGCAATACCCCTGAGTACTTTGTTTTGGAATCGCTGTATTACTTGTACATTGCTGTGTTTGGTACAACCCCACAACTGTATACCATAAGTCCATACTGGCATCAGGACTTGTTTATACAATAGTACTTTGTTGTGTACTGACAACGAGGAGTGTTTACCAAGCAGCCAATACATCTTTCTGTAGCGGATGTCCAATTCATCGCGTTTCTTTTTGACATGTGCCTTCCAGCGAAGCTTTGCGTCAAGAGTCATGCCTAAATATTTGGCTGTATTTTCGTATGGTATGATTTGACCATTTATATACACTGGCTTATAAGACGGTCTTTTGTTGGTAAAGTCTATATGAATGGATTTTGATTCGTTTATTTTTAAACGCCATTTTTCAGTCCAGTTGGTGATTATGTTGACAGCTCTTTGTACTTTATCCACGGCTTCTTCGTGAGTCGAACCTGTAGCCATAATTGCTGTATCGTCCGCAAAGGTCGCAATGATATTGTTTTCTATTTCAGGAATATCACAGGTGTATAATAAGTACAGGACCGGACCTAGTACACTTCCCTGTGGTACTCCAGCTTCTATAGGTTTAATTTCTGAGTAAGCGTCTTCGTGTTTTATTCGAAACATTCTTTCAGAAATATACGATTCTAAGATTTCTGAAAACTGCTTTGGCAGCATTTTTCTTAGTTTGTATATGAGGCCGTGGTGCCATACTTTGTCAAATGCTTGTGCTACGTCTAGGAAAACGGACGAACAAACTTGTTTCTCTTCTAAAGCTCTTTCTATTATATTAGTTATCCGGTGTACTTGATCTATTGTAGAGTGTTTCTCTCTAAAGCCGAACTGGTAGTCAGGGATTAGGTTCCGTTCTTCTATAATAGGTTTAAGCCTTATCAGCAGAAGTTTTTCAAATAGTTTTGACATTACTGGCAATAAAGAGATTGGCCTATATGATGAGACCTCATGAGGGGGTTTGCCAGCCTTAGGTATCATTATGACTTCAGCAAATTTCCATACGTCAGGTACATGTTTCAGCCTAAATGAAGCATTAATTAAAGTAGTCAGTTTGACGACAGCTTTACGCGGGAGGTTATTCAGAATCTCTCCCGTAATCAAATCATAACCAGGAGATTTCTTTTGTTTGATTTTTCTTATTTCTCTTAATACCTCTTTGGGAGTTGTAAGTCGTATTTCTTGATTATGTTGTGCTATGTTGTCTAGGTCAAAGTCCAGTACAGCACCTTCGTTTGGTTTAAAAATATGCTCCAGATGGTTTGCAAATATATTTGCCTTTTTTTCGTTGTTGATGGCCCAGCTTCCATTTGGTTCTCTGATGGGAGACACCTGCATAATTGGTTTTTTAATATTTCTTGTAGCTTTCCACAGTGAATAATCTGACGTGCGGTTGCTAGTAAGTCCACATAGGTAGGTATTCATCGATTCTTCTTTATAGTTCTTTATCTTTCTATTGAGTTTTTTTGTGAGTGTGTTAAACATTTTCTTGTCCTGCGGGCACCTGTTTCTTTGCCACTGTTTTCTTTGTTTCCTTTTTTCAGTTATAAGATTCCTGATTTCTACCGGATAAGAGTTGCCTCTAACTCTTATTTTCGACTCAGCTGTGTTTTGCCAGGCACACTGCTGTATGTTCACGATGAAGTGTCTTAAGTCGCACTCTAGCTGTTCAGAGTTTTTTAGTGGAAGTTTTAGATTAATTACGGATTCCAAATCAAGCTTGAAGCTTTCCCAATCTGTAAATTTATTTGTCAGTGCGAGATGTCTCTCCTTTTGAAGTATTCGGTCGGATAGAGTCAGAATGATCGGTGAATGGTCTGAGCTCATATCATAGCCCTCCTCAATATGAATAGAGTCAAGGGAGAGATTTTTTAATATGAAGAAGTCTATTAAATCTGGAATTTTCTGGGTATCCGTAGGCCAATAAGTGGGCTTACCTGTAGATATTACATCGCATTTAACTTCTTTAGTGGCTGTCAGTAATTCTCTACCTTTGGTTGTTGTAAGTCTAGAACCCCAAAAGGTGTTTTTCGCATTGAAGTCACCATACATAAGAGTACGTGAAATTATATTAATATTTTATACAATATGTGTTAAATGTTTGTTTAACTTATTTACGTTTCACCTCACTATCAAGAGCCTGCTAGCAGTGTGTAATAGACCTGAAATAAAGTATATTTTTATCAATTCTTTGTTGACAGCCAGAAAGTAAAAAGGTTCACACATTTTACTCTAAAGGAGATGTTCGCTATTTGTATGGATGCTGGGTCTCAAAATCTAATCAGACTCAAACTTCAGGGATATTGAAGGGGCAAAATATGGATCTTGGATCTATTAAAAACATATTTTTAGACCCCTCCATTTATAACAAAGTTTTTTAAAACACACACACGCACACACTCCCGCCTGTTATCCCCGAAGGGGTAGGCAGAGGTGCAACTAGTGCACCCACTTTTCGCCGTGCCATGATGTGACAGGGGGCGAGCCTATCGCCATATCGGGCACAAATTCCAGACTCCGGGCTGATACTGAATGGAAAAACCCAATGTCACTTTGCCCGACTCGGGGATCGAACCCGAGACCTCAGCATTCCAGTCGTACCGTAGTACAACTACGCCATCGAGGCACTCGGTTTAAAAACGTTCATATTAAGTATCGTTTTTAAGTAAAAGTACCTGGATGACCGAGCTTTGCTCGATATTTCCTTTTTGTTTAGTGAATTGTGTTTTTTAGACATTATATTTAAATATGATTTACATACTAATATTACGGAAAAGTCAACAATTGATTTTCTCCACCTCAAACCACTCATTGGCTTAGTCTAAGAGCATTATAATACTACAGAAAGGCTTAGTGTTGCTTAACAACGCCATCTACTGGAGTAGTTTTAGTTTTGTGTCGTTAAAGTAGTTAGTTGCTCGCAATTAAAAAAAAAGTATTTTATTACTCGCCAAATTAATGAAAACACGGATAAAACGACATTTTCTAAAAATGAATCCTAACTAGATCGAATTATCGCCCCCGAAACCTCATGCACACTAAATTTCATAAAAATCCTTGTAACAGTTTCCGAGATTCAGATATATAAGAATTGCTCGTTTAAACATATAACATTACATAAATCTTAAAATCGGAGGCCTTTAAAATTGAACTATTCACCGTAAAAGGCTAGTTTTTAGGTTACCTACAAACTCACAAGCTTTTCGTTTTTGCAACATTAGTATAGATAAAATATCTCTGAAGGTTAAGTCAGTAGACAGTAAGAATTAGAGGTCAATGTCCGCTATAAATTTTGTTCCGACTTGACCTAGGATATCACAATATTACATTCTGCTAGAACGGTCCGGTCGGGTAGAATTACTACGCCCATGAGGCTGTCTCGGCCCTTAGGACAACTACAGAAGCTCAATTTTAGAATATTCATGTAATATGAATATGAATTTACTGTGGTATTATATACGTATTGTCTGATATTTATTATGTAATACAGGTGTTGCTCGTGGCTTCGCCCGCACCAAGCCAGTGTCAGCCAAAAATCAGACCATTGTTTCGCTTGGGGCACACTACCCAAATAAAATGTATCCTGTGTCTTAACACAGAACATGATCTACCCGTGTGCCAAATATCATCAAAATCCGTTAAGTAGTTTCTGTGTTTTCTTCTAACTAACAAACATTATGACAGCCTTTTGTTAACACGCTTTTATTAGCTTCATACGTATCCATGTAACGGAAACTTTGAAAATTATTTTGACCCTCTTCAAATCGCCGGATTAAATCGAAATTTGGCATACCTACTTATCAAGGACCGATGGCAATACAATATTTTAAACTAAAAAATACGTTGTTATAGACATCAAACTAAATAAATAATACTTATGACGGGGTGGTTGCGGACGACAACTTAGACGTGAGTCGGAGGAAGCCCGCAGCCGTCCATAATGCACCGAAGATGGCCACCGCGGAGTTTTGGTTGGTATGCCGTGCGGTGTACATAGGTTAGGGACTCGACCCGGCGGTCGCCCGACGTTTTCCATCTCTCCGGGCGGCTCAACGTCGGGTCGTAAGGCACGGTGAACCCAATATAACCGCTCAGTCGTTCCCCTTGAACACTGGGCGGTAGTAATAATTCACTTTCTCCGCGTAAACAAAAAAAAAAGTTTTTGATGACAACTCAATATTTTAAACTAAAAACAGGCTTTATAGAAAATCTAACTGTAACGAGTAATTAAGAATATTATGATTATTCTAATACAAAATATGAATTGAATAACTGATTAATAAGTTAAGGGTTGTCATATTGAATTCAAATTCTATGAAATATACGCAAGCGTTATTATTTAGTTTACAGGTTAATTAATGAAATAGTTAAACACGCGAGTTTTAATGCAAACAAATGAAAAAAGAAAATCGGACTGTATTGAAATTATTACTATAACATACGATCCATAGCATGCCGAAATGTCATGTTAATAAAAGTATTCTATTGTAAAATCACTGGTAGATATTAAAATATGAAGCGAATCCCATGTTACGAAGTTCATAATTTATCTCCTAATATCTATTTGGGGACAGTTCCTCCCGACAGCTTTCGAAGAGCGACAGATGTTGCCGAAGCGCCGTCGTCTTTCATAAAAGCGCAGAATGCAACCTCATCCCCCGGCGAGGTTTTAACAAATTTGTACAGTAATCGCGATGTTAGCATTTGCCGAGGTAATTTCAACGTCTGTATACACACCGGTGGTCTTCGATAATCCAAGATATTAGTTTAACACGCCATCTTGAATCTCATTTAGCTGGTTTCCCTGTGGCGTTTATGGTGTGTGAATCTGCGTTTTAGCAAATAATCGTCTTCTGACTTTCAAACGCGTAATATAAAAAATATTCTTGACATTGTTCAATCTGCGTGCGACTATTCAGTCTGGTTTTTTCGCACCTCAGTGATTCCGTTTATTATAAAAAATGTGGTACCTACCTGCTTAAAGTTATTTGAAAGCAAAATGCAAAATCTGCATGGTTTTATCACTACGTATTATAAAACAAAGTCGCTTCCCGCTGTCTGTCCCTATGTATGCTTAGATCTTTAAAACTACGCAACGGATTTTGATGCGTTTTTTTTAATAGATAGAGTGATTCAACGCGAAGGTTTTTACATATTTTTAGCCCGGAAAAACTTATTAACACGGGCGAAGCCGCGGACAAGAGCTAGTATTATAATAAATGCGAAGAATTTGTTTTGAAATTTATATATTACCTTCCAAATTATGGCACTATGAACTATTAACCAAAACAATATTTATTTATTTATTATCAAGTTAAAAACTTTCACGATGATAAATCATTGGGAATTGTAAGTGCAATTCACGAATTACTGAATACAATTCCAAGTTTATTTGTATACTAATTCATTGCAACGTTAAAAGGTTTCTGAATAAATGAAAAAAAGTAAAAAGGCTCACTTTCCGCACAGCTATGCGCACAAAAGCGGCTGAAAAACTCGAATTATTTATGAACTGCGAGTTCGATCCGCATTATCAAAACGGTTGCGTCCCAACTAGTGATGTGATTAATGGTTAAAATTTATTAATGGTTAATAGTTAAACATTAAAAAAAAATAACGTGTTAAATTAATAGTTAAGTTATAACGGTCAAGAAGTAAGGAGTTACGTGAAAAGCATTAGCGATAACATGTTCAACACGTGTCTTGCGTCGTTTATTTTAATTATGTAAATTTTTTTAACATTGAACCAATAACCAACAGGTAAATTTTTTTTCGCAATAACAGCCACATCGAAATAAACATTTTCTAATTATTACGTATTCATGAACATTTGTGTAAATGACGCTTGCGTGCCGTTCATACAATTGAAAAAATCTGCTTTGAGGTGTAATGACTGTTAAATTTTTTTACACCTTAAAATTATGTTAGTATGTATCTTTATATTACTTATTTTTTTATTTATTAAGGACATTAGCACTATAGTATTCAGAACCAAAGTTAGAATTGGTATACACGGCCGCCATTTTGAATTTTTTATGTTTTAACTTTTTAAGGCCAATTGACTTCAAAATCGGTATCTGGGTATAACTTTAATTACTAAAACCTGATCCAATGTCGGAATTGAAAAAAGTGGCCGCCATTTTGAATTTCTTTGTTTTAAGGCCTATCGACCTCAAAATCGATATCTGGGCAGGCCTGTAGGTACAAAAGACGGATCCAATGTTAAAATTGAAAAAAGTGGCCGCCATTTTGAATTTCTTTGTTTTAAGTCCAATCGACTTCAAAATTGATATCTGGGCAGGCGTTTAGGTACAAAAGACGGATCCAATGTTAGAATTGAAAAAAGTGGCCGCCATTTTGAATTCCTTTGTTTTAAGGCCAATTGATTTCAAATTCGACATCTGAGTATAACTTTAGTTACCAAAGAACATTCCAATGTCGGAATGGAAAAAAGTGGCCGCCATTTTGAATTTCTTTGTTTTAAGGCCTATCGACCTCAAAATCGATATCTGGGCAGGCCTGTAGGTACAAAAGACGGATCCAATGTTAGAATTGAAAAAAGTGGCCGCCATTTTGAATTTCTTTGTTTTAAGGCCTATCGACCTCAAAATCGATGTCTGGGCAGGCCTGTAGGTACAAAAGATGGATCCAATGTTAGAATTGAAAAAAGTGGCCACCATTTTGAATTTCTTTGTTTTAAGGACAATCGACCTCAAAATCGATATTCTATTTGTCTAAAGACAAGCCCAAATATCTATCTTAAATCCAATCATTCTTAAAACAAAGAAGTTCAAAATGGCGACCACTTTTATTAAGTCTAACATTAAATATGACTTTTACTATCAATGTCATGCCCAGTATAGACTTTGAGGTTAATTGGTCTTAAAACAAAGGAATTCAAAATGGCGGCCACTTTTTTCAATTCTAACATTGTATCCGTCTTTTGTACCTAAAGCCATGCCCAGATATCGATTTTGAGGTCGATTGGACGTAAAACAAAAAAATTCAAAATGACGGCCACTTTTTTAAATTCTAACATTGGATCCGTCTTTTGTACCTACAGGCCAGCCCAGATATCGATTTTGAGGTTGATTGGCCTTAAAACAAAGATATTCAAAATGGCGGCCACTTTTTTCAATTCTAACATTGGATCCGTCTTCTCTACCTAAAGGCTTGCCCAGATATCGATTTTGAGGTCAACTGGCCTTAAAACAAAGAAATTCAAAATGGCGGCCACTTTTTTCAATTCTAACATTGGATTCGTCTTTTGTACCTAAAGGCTTGCCCAGATATCGATTTTGAGGTCGATTGGCCTTAAAACAAAGAAATTCAAAATGGCAGCCACTTTTTTCAATTCTAACATTGGATCCGTCTTCTGTACCTAAAGGCTTGCCCAGATATCGATTTTGAGGTCGATTGGCCTTAAAACAAAGAAATTCAAAATGGCGGCCACTTTTTTCAATTCTAACATTGGATCCGTCTTTTGTACATACAGCCTTGCTCAGATATCGATTTTGAGGTCGATTGGCCTTAAAACAAAGAAATTCAAAATGGCGGCCACTTTTTTCAATTCTAACATTGGATCCGTCTTCTGTACCTAAAGGCTTGCCCAGATATCGATTTTGAGGTGGATAGGCCTTAAAACAAATAAATTCAAAATGGCGGCCACTTTTTTCAATTCTAACATTGGATCCGTCTTCTGTACCTAAAGGCTTGCCCAGATATCGATTTTGAGGTCAACTGGCCTTAAAACAAAGAAATTCAAAATGGCGGCCACTTTTTTCAATTCTGACATTGGATTCGTCTTCTGTACCTAAAGGCTTGCCCAGATATCGATTTTGAGGTCGATTGGCCTTAAAACAAAGAAATTCAAAATGGCAGCTACTTTTTTCAATTCTAACATTGGATCCGTCTTCTGTACCTAAAGGCTTGCCCAGATATCGATTTTGAGGTCGATTGGCCTTAAAACAAAGAAATTCAAAATGGCGGCCACTTTTTTCAATTCTAACATTGGATCCGTCTTTTGTACATACAGCCTTGCTCAGATATCGATTTTGAGGTCGATTGGCCTTAAAACAAAGAAATTCAAAATGGCGGCCACTTTTATCAATTCTGACGTTACCTAAATGAAATTATTTTCGCAATCATTTCAAGTGGCGATTTTATTGTTCACAATTCACGACAAGGCATAATTTAAGTCTTAGCTAAAGAAAAAATATCATTTTAGTGCTTATTAGTAGTATTAAATTTCATTTAATAAATAACCCATAAAGGCGTTATTAGCATTTTTCTATGATTAACAGTTATCAAGTTTAGTTGAATGATAAATTAACAGATGGCATTAACTGCCTCCACAGTCCGTTCATTAGTTTAAACGTTTAATGAATATTGCAACAGTAGTTAATAGAATTAACAGCTATTTTTTCATAATGAGTTAAATTAACAGTTATAACGTTTAATGATCACCTCTAGTCCCAACCCAGATAAATAGAAGAATATTTTCAATCATAATGCTCTCTGGCTTGTTCCCCATAACAATGTTGAATGTATATTATGATAAATAGATAGTACGGTAATTTGTATTAGTGCTTTTTGGAAAAAAAAATGTTTCTCTAGTTTCACGTAGCCGAAAGTACCTACTACTAATGCTCTGCAAATCTTTCTTAAATAGTTAAATAGTAAAGCACAGTAAAATAATTTCTAAGAACACCTAGTAAGTAGTAATTTTATGAATTAGGCATAACAGATAAAAAATGTGAAAAGACAAAGCTCCTTCACCCTACGGGGTAGATGAGGTAGAGTCACCTATAGACTGTAAAAGACATTTTATGTCCATAATTCTTCACCATGTATAGATTAAAGCAGTTCCATACTTGCACACTGACCTATAATTGAAATTGAAATTTAATAAATTTGATAGGTAACTAACTCTCTCATTATAATTATTAAAACGATACCCTAAATATTGTAGTTTCAAAAAGTAGCTGTATAATGTATATTCCTTTACTCTCTAAAGTTACACTTTTGAATATTTTATGATGACGTCTGGGGGCAGTCTACCGAGGCAGGTGTTAATACAACCTCAGATGGGCCTGGTGCCGTTTTCCATCTTTATAATTCGCAGTGACTAGTTTTCTAAGCGAGCGTATATCCTACTAATATTATAAAGGCGAAAGTTTGTAAGAATGTATGGATGTTTGGATGTATGGATGTAAGGATGTTTGTTCCTCTTTCACGCAAAAACTACTGAACGGATTTCGATGAAATTTGGCACACGGGTAGATCATGTCTTGGATTAACACATAGGCTACTTTTTATCCCGGGAAATTATAAAGCGGGACTTTTATCCCGGAAAAACTTTTTAAAGCGGGCGGAGCCGCGGGCAAAAGCTAGTACGGTATATACCGTTAAAAACAGGAAATGTGCTTGTAGACCAGTTACTCAGGGTCTGTTTTTGCTAATTGTGTTTGTTTTAATTCTTTGTGTATTTTTATCAGTTTGTTTATTAAGTGTACTTGGGAATTCTGAGCGCTGAAATTTAAATCAATAGTATCCGACATCGATATCCGATTAGGCCAGACATGGTCTATTTTTGTCCTCTATATAAAGTCGAGACGATCCTATTGCTATATGTAAATCTATTTTAAAAGCCTTTTTATGTATTAATTTAAAAAAATATGAACAGTAAAAATAATAATAAAACAAATAATAATAATAGCCTTCTTTGTGCAAATGTAATGTAGGTACTAACTTCATCATGAAGATAAATTTTATTAAAAGGTAGAATGAACCGTTGAAAGAGATTTTTTCTCGTAATTTTCGCCTGTGATCCCGTGAAGATAACCAGGCGTAAGTATTAATGGAACTTGCCCATTAATTAGTACAGTTTATTACGAGGTTTAGTATTCCAAAGTTGGTGCTACATGCCACTTTTAGTCTTCGTACAGCTAAACAGATGTTAAAATCCTAAAACTGTAACTTTGCCCAAGTTATAAAACCTTAAAGGTTACTTACGATTTTCACATTTTAATTACCTTAATGCCGGCTTCCGTTATATATCGCCCTATTTTCAATGTAACTTTTAAATTAAAAAGTTCCAGTGTAGGGCGACAAAATGAATCTATTTAGCGGAGGGACAAGTTGGCGAATGGCGACATGGCTTGGCTCTCGACGTCCGTTTGGGGACGAACTTCCCGCGTCCCAAATATAGGTAGCAGTAGTCTGTGCCGTCGAGCCGGTGAAATTACCTCACCTATTTTTTATGTGCACAAATAAGAACGAGCCACTTAGCTCTATAAATAATTTCCGAGTTTCGTAAGAACTGTTTTTTATATTTTACATACTAATTAATTTTACCATTTCTTTTTTATTTAATTTTATAAAAAACTGTTAATAGCATAATGGTGTGCTAAATCTGAAATATACATAAAATTAAACTATTTTACGGATTTTATCGCGGTTTTTATTTTATTTTCTCCCGACGTTTCATAGGCTTTGCAGCACTTCGTGGTCACGGGGCGGTCTGAGGTGTAGATGGTCCGAAAAGTTAGTTACAAATCTACCTTCAATTTACAATTATAGAATTTTAAGGTGTTTATTCATTGTTTGCGGTCCGGTCTACGCAGTAAGAGCTCACAATGTCTGGCAGCAAGGTTTTTGGGGCCCGATTTAATTAGATATATTACCGGATCCCAGGCTGCAAGGGGTGCGAGTGCAAGTTTCAAACCATCTTCTCTATTGAAATTGGGATGCTTTTTTATTTCAATAACCTCGCGAATCATTCTAGGCAGGACTCGGTGTTTTTTTGGTAAGGATTTGTGGCTTGTCGAATCTTAGGTTGGAAACTGTTGTAAATTTCGGTATATATTTACATATTTAATTATTATTGCTTATTTTTTAGCCATGGTTTATAGAATGGAGTATTACGAGATAATCTAGCTAAACTGACCTAAGACAAGGGAGGGAGGACTTAGGGAGAAAAGGCTTTTACTGAGTTCGAACAATGTTAATGTCGTGGTGTGTACCCCGAAAGCTCCATTTTGGCTTTATTGCAATAAATCGGAAAAAAAAAAGCTAGAAATGCTATCACAGGAGTTTGTTGCAGCTGCATCATACGATGGTTGTTGCTGAAATGTAATGCGTATTGCATATGCTTGTTATCACTTAAGTATTACGCCAGCTGATGAATTTCTCGGAGAAGTTTTAATCAATTCACAGACATGAAATTTTAATGAAATACATAATCTCTTGTATTTACTCAATTTTTTTTAATTGAAAATTGAATCTCTCTCTGTAGTCGGTCCCTCATGATTGAAGATCGTGGTCATCATTGGATGTCCCGCATTTAGTGCGGATTATTTGTCTCCAACGGTTTTTGTTTCTCGTATCTTTAACTAATTTATGGAACTTGGTGATTGCAATGCAATGCAATCAGCCCTGTATCTTATACTGCCCACTGCTGAGCACGGGCCTCCTCTACTACTGAGAGGGGTTAGGCCTTAGTTCACCACGCTGGGCTTTTTCAACTTAAGTGTATTAATTATTGTTATTATAATAATTTTGAAAAGAGCAACACTAGAGTTTCATGCTTGTTCTTGTCTGGTGGAAATTGCATTCCGAACCGGTGATTAGTGGTAGAGTTAATATGGATGGAACCTAAATATTGTTTAACATTTTATGGTACGAATAAATTACTATATTTCATTCTGTAATGCAAAATCATTTGTACAAACAGATCAAGCTCAAACTATGAGAGAATTAATTGAATTATCTCTATACACTGTTCATGGATTTTACTAGGCGTTGGGTGATCTCTATGTCGGAATTTTTTTTCAGGAATAATTATCGAATAAGTATCCGTAAATCGTTTGGAAATTATTTGCAAGTGGATTGATATCGGGTTCACATGTGAGGGGCGAGGCTGCGCGCGCACGTCTACGCGGTGTAGCGCTACGAATACTCAGTCGCCTCCGAGCTACGGGTACTATTGACTGCTACGGCACGCAACGTTGCAGCACTAGCACATACTCTGTCTTACTTGTACTTCCAATACTGTCAAAGTGTGTGTTGTGATCTCACAGCTACTACAGATTCTGAACATCAAAGCGTCAAGGTAATAATACTTTATCGTGAACAGATAATATTTTATTTTCAGTTGGTTTTATTTAATTAAAACGATGCGTGCGATAATAGTAAAAAATTGTTACGTTTGCGTGTTTCTGGTCGGGGAAAAATTGATTTACTGTAAAGCGGCTTATACTGAATGCAACATAACCATATTATTGAATTATTTACTACGTACATTTTGTGACAGTCTAGCGTCACTCGCTATATGAATCGAGAGACAATGGATGCTGGTCTGCGACTGATTTAATTAACGTTTTAATTTGCATTCGACTACAGGGGGCGTAAGCGGATTTATTTTATTGCGCTATGGCCATTGGCCAGTATTGTTTCATACAATAAAACTCAGTATTTTGCGGATTGTGTGTAGAGAATCGTGAAAATCGTAGATTCAATTTATAAATGTAGCGTTTTAATACAATATTATAGATTATTTTCTTCATTAATGTCACTTTGTGAAAACTGCTGCGGCAGTTTAAACGCCGTGACAAACATTCCACAATTATTGTTATTACATGGAAATTGTATATTACATTTATTTATGCTGATTTTAAAATATCTATTACTTATAGATTTTAATTATAGAACGCCTAAGGTCTGTGATCTTTAAAGGCGTAAAAAGAAAAGGTTGTCCATCATAGCATGAGGATATTTCGCGGGTAGCGAGTATAATTTATTTAAAAAATTATCTGTTGCGCGTGGGCTTATATTAAGCCAAAAAAGCATTTTAGAAGTTGGCTAGGGCTAGAAAATTATACGGTTAACTGAATAATCTCTGATTCCATTACCTTCAGAGTTTGTTGATGTTTTCACTATTACATAATAGTTTAAGGAATAAGTCGAGTTGGCGCCATGCAATGACGTCATTCAATGTCGGTGTTAGAGACAAGAAAATAGTGTGGTTTAGATTGTGGATTATAAATTAATTGAAGTGCGTATTTTGATACCAAATTATAATCTATCTATTGAGGAATTCGTCTTAAATGAGAACGATTCGTGTGAAAGGAATACAAAGGAAAATTCTGAAATTATGGAGAACAATCACAAAACAATATACCCGTGGGATATAAAAGCCTATCCAGGAAATTAACTTGTTAAGACATGCAAAATTGACGCCTGGATTTAGACACGGCCATTAGTTAGAATCTGTCGGTGTAATTAATCTATTAGGAAAAAAATAGCACTAGCGAAGTATAGAGGGTTAAGCCATCTATCCTTCGCTATTTTCCATTCCCATTATTCGTCTGTCGCTAAATTTTAATCGGCTTGAAATTGAAAACTTTTAGGTAACATGTATGGTTCTCGGGTGTATGCAAATTTTTTTGAATAATGGCATTATCAATAAGATTTCAATGTGTGTTAAATGATTTTCTTGACCTCTTCTGAAGGAGATTAAATAGAAAATCTTAAAAAGAATCAATAAAACAGGATGGTTTGAAATACAATGCTCTTGCCGTGCATTCCTCACTTGAAGTGATTGCACCAGCCTGGATAAAAGTCGTATGACAAATGATAAATTCATATGACTTAACTTGACTAATAGTCAAGTTATACAATTCCAGTAACATTTATTTATAACCCAGGAATATTATTATTGCGTGTGTTGTGAACTTATTGTATACTGAGAAAAGAATAGGCATTGGAATAGATATACTTATTTGTCAAGCTGTCAAATAAAATGCGTCTTCGGTAGCGTAGTTGTATAGCATCTTACGATATCCGCTCTGAGATCTCGGGTTCAAATCTTAGGTCGGGCAAACTTATATTGGGTTTCTCTTCTAAGTATCAGACCGGTGTCTGGAATTTGTGCTCAACACGGTGATAGACTCGTCTCTACCACACGACGCGACGGAACACACTTCGAAAAAGTTGGCGCCCTAGTTGCATCTCCGCCTACCCCTTCGGGTGTAAAGGCGTGATGTGGGTTTGTTTTGTGTGTTTTGTCAAATAAATGATCTGTTTACCACTACGGTTACGGTTCATTCATGGTTTCAGCCTGACTGCCATATAGAGGCATGCGTAACAATACAGAGGCATGATTCTCTATGACATTGTTAACTCGTAACGCGGCCGCGTCACGTTCACTTCGTGTAATGGGCGTAAAATGGTATTCTGTATGCCAATATCCATAGTGATAAACGCGACGAGTTACGTTACGCGCTTGTTACGAACGGTGAAAATAACGCGTGTCATAGAGAATAAGGGGGCTGGTAAGAATACTCATTAAGCATTTACGATCTGTCACGTGATACATTGAAAACAATTGAAGTAATTCATGTTCCAACATGACAACATTGTCATCATTTTGATATTTCGATTATTAAACATCGCTTCGGTTTTGCGAGTGTTTATTGGATATTGATTTGTCGGTTTTAAGCCTCGGCAACATAACGGCATGTAGTACCTGAGTGTAGTGGAGGGTGCTTTGTTCTCAAAGGTGAGGATTTGCGATCAGCCGATACCTTGGCATAAAGCAATGTACAAACACTTGAGTAGCAATCCATGTTTTAACAAGAGGCGAATTTTACGTTGAAATTTGTATTAAAAAGGTTGAAGATGGCACTTTAAAATGTCTTACTCGTTCAATAGTCGTGTCTGTTGGTTATTAAACTCTGAATCTCTTGTTCAAGGACTTCAATCCCGAGAAATACTTTTTGATTTTACGGTAATGCTTTCCCAGACGGCCCCTGGCGTAAGAGACCTGCCATCAGTAATATGTGATAGGTTCAGATTCCTAAAGGAATTGAATACATACATACATAAACTCACGCCTTTCTACTATTGGGGTAGGCAGAGCCTATGAAGCGCCAAGTGCTACGATCATACCTCTTTCGCTTCTTCCACAGTCATCAGGCTCTTCATACATGCTCGTTGGTTGTAAAAACTCCTTATTCAACCCTTGCTCCAAAGGACGTCAATTTGGTCTATGAAGCTACGTCTAGGTCTTCTTCGTCCGACACTACCACTCACCTTCGCGACATCAATTTCTTTCGTTACTCTCCTTCCATTCCCCCTTCAATGTGGCCAAACGAATTGAATACGTTCCTTCAAAACACGTGACATTTAACAAGTTTCACTTACTCTTCATAGCGGCGTATGTATACAGGGTCATTTTGACATTGCGTTAATAAATGAAACCACATACTTATCTCGTTGAATATAACACTTTCCATTAAGTTATTTTAACCATAGATGTAAATTAAAAAAGTTTAAGTTTCGAACGAAATAAATATCAATAAAATGTAACTTTAAGTTTCCACGCCCTAATACCACTATGATTGCGCTAGAATTCGTCGCAGTAGTAACATTACACTTTCAGTCAGAAATACACTTACGCACACACCATATTCGCACTAAACTACAAAATGATAAAAAAAAATTGCAATACTACAACCGCGATTTTTGGCGAAAGTTATCGTTATTCATTGATAATTTTTAGCGCGATGTTAGCAGAGGTACAGACGAATATGTGGTTTCATTTAGTAACGCAATGTAAAAATGACCCTGTATATATGTATTCTGTTCATGAATAAGGACTACAAATTGAAAAATGCAGTTCAAACTTGAAATTCGCTTACAGGATTCCTTTACACGTGTACTTGGTGAATGCGCCAGCACCAATTAGATACGTAAGTGCAATCGAAGTTGTCGGGAGAAAATGTAGTGTTCATCAATATGAGTGTTGTTCCTTTTGAAAGCAGTAATTAATTAATTAATATTTAAATTAATTAATTTACATTTAATTAAATTATCTCGGTGGACTGCCTCGGTGGCGTAGTTGTATTACAGTACGACTGCAAAGCTGAGGTCTCGGGTTCGATCCCCGGGTCGGGCAAAGTGATATTGAGTTTTTCTATTCAGTATCATTCCGGAGTCTGGAATTTGTGCCCGATATGGCGATAGGCTCGCCCCCTATCACATCATGGGACGGAATATCGGCGAAAAGTGGGTGCACTAGTTGCGCCTCTGCCTACCCCTTCGGGGATAACAGGCGTGAGTGTATATGTATTAATTAAATTATCCAATAACGATACCAGCAGGATTTATAAAAAATAAGTAAAAAGATTTGGCTTCGTTATCGCGTAATATTTCCCGTAAGAAATGAATTTGTTAGATCCCAAGGTACGAATACTTCATAAGTATAATGTCGGCACGTAATACGGATTTATAATAAAGTTCGTGAGCAAACGAGTATGTTTCATGGAGATACTAGCGGCCCCGACAGACGTTGTCCTGCCCTAAAAAGGAAATGAAATCCTAGAACCCGAGTACAGCGCCACCTACCGGATCTAATTGTTAATCGAAACTATTCTCAAACCCACCTGAGGACACAAAAAAATCATTAAAATCGGTCCAGCCGCTTAGGAGGAATTCAGTGACATACACGTTTAATATGGCGGTTAAGTATTCTTAAATTTTCAAATTTTCCGCGTAATTTTCTTGCAAAAAACCTCCCTGCCACCAAATGAGTCCTTATTTAACGAAATTTTAAAATCCCTAAACACCCCCACCCCCCCGTAAATAATAACTAACCATATTTTTTTCCGGAAAAAAATCCCGAATAAAATTCCCGGTGTCTGTTTTCCGGGATAATAGTAGCCTATGGGCGGTATTAATAGGTCAATCTCAAGTTTGAGTTACATCTCAAGTAGACATAATGTATTGAACTGTTCATACATTATGTCTACTTGAGATGTAACTCAAACTTGAGATTGATTTCCTTTGGATCACAAACTATCTCCATACTTATTTTCATACGGTTCCACTGGCAAAAAACTATTTTCCGAGATTAAGGTCCCGGTTTATATTTTCCCGGGATATGAAGTAGCCTAGATTCTTCCCAGGGTTTAAAACTATCTCCCTGCCAAATTGCATCGCTATCGGTTCAGTGGTTTAGTCGGGGCGGCTCCACTCGCGAGAAATTAAAATCCGGGATATAATTCCCGGTTTATCTTTTTCCGGAATAAGAGTAATTATGTCCTCAACTGGATCTCGAAATATCTCTGTACTTGTTTTCTTGCGGTTCCACTGGCAGAAAACAATTATCCGGGATAAAAGTCCCGGTTTATATTTTCCCGGGATAAAAAGTATCCTATGTCCGTCTCCTGGTTCTAAGCTACCTCTCCACCAATTTTCAGGTAAATCCGTTCAGCCATTCTTGAGTTATAAGTGGTGTAACTAACACGACTTTCTTTTATATATATAGATTATAAACGGAGGCGTAAAGTAAAATGTAATGTTTCATTCGTAATATAAAGTTATGGCGTAGGTATTTTTGTTCAGGATATAAAGGGTTTTTTAACATCCAAGCCATTTCACCGAGTTATCGTGGTTGCATATTATAATCCAATTATAGCGTTTTAAAAATTATAATGGGTGGTTACCTATTTCTTCAAAAACCTGAATAACTCAAAGAGGTGAGGGAACTCTATGCCCTGTAATAAGACGTATAAAGTAGATTTATAATATGCGCCTAATCACATTAATAAAAGCATTCTATGTCATCTCATTAGTCCAGTAGTAGAGTATTAAGAGCGAAGAATCGGTCAAGTTTTGATTTGGATTCCAAGATCGTACAACTACAATTTATCGATTCTTAATTGGATAAAAATCTTGTTACCATTTACGCGTGAATATGCAATAATTTGATTTAATGTGTATTAGTTATGGTAGACGCTTATGACGCTATCAAACAATAGTTTGTTGGATGTTTAAAACTGGATTCTTGCATATATTACGGGGCGTAAAAAGTAAAATGGATGAAATACAAGCTAAAAATATATTATAGCGCGTGGGTGGTTCATCTGTAGGTGTGAGTACAAATGGGGAGCTTTTGAGAGCCTAATAATATATGTAACGATATAAAAGTTTCGCCAGAAGGAATGGGAGTAATGAATTACTAACTTTTGTAGTCATTGTATTAATTGAGGAGAAAATCCAGTCCTATTTTTAATTATTAATTCCTATTTGGAATTTATGCCCGATATGGCGCTATGCTCGTCCCGTATCACATCATAGGGTTAGAGGCATAGAATACGCACGGCAAAAACATTTTAAATAAAAATGAAGCATCCTTCAAAAATCCCTAAATAACGTTACCTATACTGATAACCATTTTGGAGTCGATGACTAATTAAAAATTGTTTTCGTATATTTATTCATGTATTTATCTGGCTTAGCTACCAATTTTAATAAGTCCCCAACTCCAAAATAGTTAATCAGTATAGGTATTATAGGTAACGTTAAGTTATTTATTGTTACAATGTTTTTTTTTGTTGCTTTTTTTGTGTTAGGGCTCGTCCATTAATCACGTGAGGCTCGAAAGTGGAGGGAGGGGGTTCGCCAAAAATCACGAAATATGAAATAAGCCTAGCCAGTTTCGGCCACGGCGGCCAATCTCAACGGAGATCAGTCAGGTACGCAGGAGATATTATAGTGCACAAGTGTGTGCGCAATACACAGGTGCACTCGCTATTCCTTCACTCTCATAGTCCGGTGAGATGGCAATCCGACATGACCGGAGAGAGATCAGGCGCAGGACCAACGGCTTTACGTGCTTTCCGAGGCACGGGGGTATCACACCGCCAACTTCCTGACTCCGACCTGCGACTGAGTAATTTTTTTTAAGATGGAAAAACCCAGTCACAAAGTTTTTGGCCCGACCCGGGATTCGAACCCAGGACCTCAGCGCGCAAATCGTACTCGTAACGCGTACGCAATACAACTACGCCACCGAGGCAGACGACTCCGAACTCCTTATATCACGAAATATAAGGAGGAGGCGGGGGGTAAGAGTGCCATATTTTTTTTGGCATCGAATGACGAGATGAGCATGCCGTTCGCCTGATGGTAAGCGATACGACCACCCATAAACAGTAGAAATACCATCCAGCACCTTGAGTTACAAAGTACTGTGTGGCATTCCACTGCGCTCGTCATTCTGAGACATAAGATGTTAAGTCTCATTATGTCCTGTAGTTATGCTGGCTACAATGCCCCCCAAACCGAAACACAACTGCGCACGCACACTGCTGCTTGGCGGTAAAAATAGACATTGCGGTGGTACCCACCCAGACGGACTCTTACATATGAGAGTCCTACCACCAGTAAGCATATCTCGTGTATTTGTTTTTTCGCGCGCGATTCAAATTAAATTAGATTAGGTACCTACACCTAATCTAATTTAACCTAAGTACCTATACTTTAAAATGTATTTGAAGATAATACACTAACATTTTAAAGATACTTTGTACCAAAAAAATGCACGTGATTTCTGGTAGGCGGGTGGGGTAGTTTAAAACCTCACACATATCACCAGGGGAGGGGAGGGGGTACAAAAATTGCTAAAAAAAAACATCACGTGATTAATGGATGACCCCTTTGTAGAAAATAGACTGCATGAATGGCGTAGTTATACCGCCCACGCGGTACGATTATAGCGCTGAGGTATTGCACATCTACCTTACCCTGAATAAGGAAAGTCGTGATGCTATATACATTTTATATTGAATATGAAATAGACCCAACGTAACCCAACGCAAAAAAACACCACTGAAACACTGATAGTAAAGCAAAAATCTCATTTTCCTTTATTCGGACGACATACTTATTTCAGTTATTTGAATTCCAAAACTAAAGTACCAAACCGATTTAGAAACATTTTCTATGGGACTAATCTGGAAGGATATAAGTAGAATCGTTAAAATAAAGAAAAAGAATTCCAAACCGGTTCAGAAATAACTGAGTTCTGAGGTATCACGACTAATTGATAACCTCCTCCTTTTTTGAAGTCGGTTTAAAATTGGGTGCACAGTTACGCCTCTGCCTACGCCTTCGAGGGTAAAAGGCGTGAGGGAGTGGTGTGTGTGTGTGTGTGTGTCTTTTTTAATGAAACTTCATACATAACTGAAAAGGGTTGCCGGTAATAAAAATTTAAGACACGTCCGTATTTACTTTGCTTTAGACAATATATTGTTGATAATATATTAAGTGCTGACCTTAAGTCTATTGATTGGATTGAAACGTTTAGGAATTATGACGTAAATACCATGGTTTCAGCATTCTATGATAACTTAACTAACAAAATCGAAAGATATACACCAAAACGTCGAGTGAAACATAAAAAAAAACAATGGTTTAACAAACAGATAACGAATCTCTTAAAAGAAAAAAATAAGACTCGCCAACGATTTTATAAATTTGGTAATCCACGTGATAAATTGGAATATGAACTACTACGGGACAGATGCAATAAACTGATGCGAACAAGTATCGGTAATTACAAAACTCAGGTTGAATCGGATATATGTAGAAACCCGAAATTTTTCTGGCGATACATAAAAGAAAAACGCAGTAATCTCTCCGGACTTCCAGCAATAATGCATAAGAATGACTCTATTGCCTCGACAGGTATAGAAATAGCCGATCTCTTTGCAGATCATTTTTCCTCAGTTTATTCTTGCAACGTCTCTACAAACCCTGTAGAAATAAATAGCCCCAATAATTGTAACATTCTTCCTCAAATCAAAATTACTGAAAATATGGTCTCTAAGGCTATCCAACGCATCAACGTATGCAAGGGCACTGGACCGGATAATATTCCACCTCTATTCGTTAAAAGATGCAAGTCAGCTATAACGTTACCATTGACATTAATATTTAACCATTCCTTATCTACAGGTAAATTTCCAAACGAGTGGAAAAAAGCAAGAATAGTCCCTATATACAAAAAGGGTGATAACACTGACGTCAAAAATTACAGACCAATATCAATATTGTCTTGCTTTTCTAAATTGTTCGAGTCTCTTATTTATCCTGAATTGTACAAACAGGTAGACAATTGCTTATCGGAACATCAACACGGTTTCAGGAAAGGACGCTCTGTTGATACGAACCTAGTGTCATTTGTTTCTCGTGTGAGTCGCGAGGTCGATGGAGGTCGCCAAGTCGATGCAGTCTACACCGACTTCAGCAGCGCCTTTGATAAAGTTAGTCATGAAGTACTATTAAGGAAGCTAGAAAATATGGGAATATATGGTTCTTTATTGAGATGGTTCGGTTCATACCTGTTTAACAGACCACAAAAAATAGCTGTGAGTGGTTTTGAATCTAGGACCTAACTACGCTCAATCTGGAGTCCCTCAAGGCTCACACCTTGGTCCTATACTTTTTTTAATATTTGTCAATGACATTAGTACTGTAATACACCACAGCAATTTTTCCTTATTTGCCGACGACCTAAAATTATATAAAACTATTAATCATCCATCAGACGCAAAGCTTTTACAAGCGGACTTAAATATGATCGAATTGTGGTGCCGCGATAACAAAATGGTATTAAACGTAACTAAATGTTATTCAATTTCTTTTACGAGGAAAAAGAATGCAGCTGAAACAGCTTACTCGTTGAATGGAGCGGTATTATCAAAGGTTAACGAAATTCGGGATCTAGGTGTCATAATAGATAGGGAGCTTAGATTTCACAGCCATATTAGCAAGGTAACACAGAAAGCATCCCAAATGTTAGGTTTTCTGAAGCGGAATATCTCTGAATTTAAATTACCTCTGACTCGAACAATTTTATATAATAGTCTTATACGAAGCCACTTGGAATATGCTTGTGTTGTATGGAATCCTGTCTATAGCGCCTCCTCACAGCGTATAGAAGGTATTCAGCGTGCATACACAAGATACCTGGCCTACAAGTCGACTGGGATTTCTTACAAGCATCCTTATGACCAAAGACTTAATTTTTTTAATATGATGACGCTCCGGAACCGTCGTACGATCTCTGACATAATGTTTCTTCATAAACTCTTTAACGGAAAATTCATTTGTTCGTCCATACTCGAGAACATCAATGTAAGTGTTCCCTACAATTACCCTCGTCGCCCAATAACAAATTTGTTTAGTATTCCACGGCACAGAACCAACCTCGGACTTCATCACCCGATAGCCAGAATGTGCAATACTTACAACGATTTTAATGCTAAGATACCTGAGTTAGATATCTTCAACGATTCTATAAATACGTTAAGAAATAAGATGCTGAAACACTTTTCCTAAATTACAGATTATTACTTTTTATGTCTCTCTATGGTGTCTACGTAATTCACACAACTTTATAACAAGTAATTTCCTTTTCAGTTTGAGTTTTTTTTTCTTTAATTTAGTTTTAATGTTAAATTTTGATTGATCGCAGTTTATTTTTGTTTGTGTTTATATAATATTTCTGTTATTAATTTATTCTAACTTAATTTATAGTAGGTATTAGCTTCTAGTTAACACATAGTGTGGTCAAAGCTGTGTACACTTATAATAGGCGTACATATTTGTAACTGTAATTGTTTCATAATACACATGTCATGATAAAATGTAATATGTTACGCTGTTAGTGTACCTAAATAAATAAATAAAGTGCGAATTCACTTAATAAATTAATTCCCAATTAAACTGGCAACATTGTCAAATTCATCAATCGTATTGACAAACTCAACAAGTAAAACAAAACATCGATGTGGTGTTAGTTGTGTCCTTGTATGTTGACTAGTGCGCCGATGGGTTCTGTGCACGCATTCCGAGCACATTGCGGTAATAGGTTTACTGTCGAACAACCGGCCGTTACATAATGTTACTTACTGTCCCCGAGTATCGATCCCGCACCGTGGCACAGCGCCAATAACTGGCCCGCCTGGCTCGCTCTCTGCTGTTCTAGAACCAACTCGAACAACTTTCCGCTTTCAACACTTTATTGCCGCGAGATTTGTACTGGTGTTACGTATACTTTTGAACTTTTAGTCTTACAACACGTAAGACAAACTTAACTACTTTGAAATTGTTTCCATTACTCATAGGCAACTATAAGGTCATAAGGGTCGTAAGAACTGTTTTATGTGACTAAATACTCGAATAACAATTCTGTTATTTGCTTTAAACAGAGATGGTCTTGAATTTAAATATCTCGCCTTGTTTGTCTTAACCATAAAGTAGAGTAGTGGTAGTGTATGCCAATGATAATATTAGGAAATGTACCTGTTATTGACTTCGCTCTCTATGGTATTCATGAATAAAACTGTTTATCATATAAATATGTCGGAGCGTCGGGTAGTTTTGAAATAATAACCGTTCAAAACAATGTCAAAGTATTAGTGGGGGTGACAGTTGTGAGTATAAATAAGGCGTTCGCCATTTGAGCAGCACAGCAAGTGTTATATTCTCTTTGCAGCACAGTATTAGTTTGGTCGTCGTTCAGTGTTCAACTAGTTGTCAATAGTCGCTATGGTAACTTAGTGGTTACTATGCTAGTCCTGACAAAGTGATGAGTGATAAACGAATCATGAGTTGAAGAAATAAAGATCAATTATGACCATTGCAAAGTATTCGCCACGTTTTATTGACCCCTGTGAAATCCTCGTCGACAAATATTTATGGCAAACTAGTTTTGCCCGCGGCTCCGCCCGCATTAAAACGTTTTTCCGGGATAAAAGTCCCGGTTTATATTTCCCCGGGATAAAAAGTAGCCTATGTGTTAATCCAGGACATGATCTACCCGTGTGCCAAATTTCATCGAAATCCGTTCAGTAGTTTTTGCGTGAAAGAGGAACAAACATCCAGACATCCATACATCCATACATTCTTACAAACTTTCGCCTTTATAATATTAGTAGGATTAGTAGGATATCGGTTATTATTGAAAATAGTTAATTTAACTTTTCCTGTAATGTATTAGTATTAAGGAGAAGCAGAAGTAAGAAGGAGGTACAAAGGGCAACTTCTTCACAATGTATAATGTATTATTCAATATTGCAAGTCATCAAAAGCGATAACTTTCATTGTTACATACTTGTTTCTTTCATAATGGAAGAAAACACCACAATAAGCATTGCTTTCACTTCTACGTAGCCGTGTTATGAAGAGATTTTGATATTGATTTTATTGATGACTAGCTTTTGCCAGCGGCTCCGCCCGCGTGAAAAAGTTGTTCCGGGATAAAAGTCCCGTTTTATATTTCACGGGGATAAAAAGTAGCCTATGTCCTTTTTCAGGCTCTAAAATATTTGTGTACCAAATTTCATTTAAATCGGTTCAGTAGTTTTGGCGTGACAGCTCGACAGACAGAGTTACTTTCGCATTTATATTATTATTATTAATTTTGACCAAATTTGATTACCATAAAAACTGTTCTAGTGAGTTAATCTTAAAAGATAGACATATACTGTCGCGGACATTTTTTTAGATCATTTCAAGAGGAATAATTCTTTCATACATATATTTTTCGTATCTTGAACCGTTTTCGCAGCGCACGCAATGGAAGATCTCAAGGATGAATAATTTTCCCCGTTTTTTTCACATTTTCCATTATTTCTTCGCTCCTAATAGTTGCATCGTGATGTTATATAGCCTAAAGCCTTCCTCGATAAATGGTCTATTCAACACAAAAATAATTTTTCAATTCGAACCAGTAGTTCCTGAGATTAGCGCGTTCAAACAAACAAATAAACAAACAAACTTTTCAGCTTTATAATATTAATAGTTATATAGATATTGTGTATTTTAATCTCACATTTATATTTATCTCTGTTAGTGTAAAAGCTACTTTATCTTCTTTGTGTAAATGCATTTTGCGTTTTTGAAGTGAAACTTCTTTATCGACGTATGGGAGAAATCTATGTTTAAAAAAATCGTTACATTTTCTGCCACTTTGGACCGTCACGGCGCCGTTAATTTAATAAAAACATAATCTTTGTTTTATTTGTTTCAGATTGCGTAGTAAAAAGAAACTATTCCAACATGGCGTTTGCAGGATTAAAGAAACAGATAAATAAAGCAAATCAGGTATGTTTATATTAAGCTTGTTATTATTGCATAAGTTCCTGATGACGATACTATTCTAAGTAGTCGTTTTTGTGACGTTACGATCGCTTAAAAAATGATAGGTATAGTTCTCGAAGGAAAAATAAAACCCGACATTTTTTTATATCCTACTAATATTATAAAGTCGAAAGTTTGTAAGAATGTATGGATGTTTGGATGTATGGATGTAAGGATGTTTGTTCCTCTTTCACGCAAAACTACTGAACGGATTTCGATGAAATTTGGCACACGGGTAGATCATGTCCTGGATTAACACATAGGCTACTTTTTTCCCGAGAAAATATAAACCGGGACTTTTATCCCGGAAAAACTTTTTAATGCGGGCGGAGCCGCGGGCAAAAGCTAGTTTTGTATAAAGTTCGAGTTCGTAAAACTAAAAGACACCACATAGACTAACGCTACTCTATTATTTTGTATCGATTAATTAAGTAATAAAAATAATTGTGTGTACTATGTAGATAACATAAAATCGCAAAACGAAACAAAACCTCCAGCTGAAGCAGAAACAAAAGTATGTCTTTAAAATTGTTGGTTTAACAAAATCCTGTCATAACATCATTTATTGTTGAGTTAGTTGCTTGTAAGCACCACTGGGAGATGAATTTAACACAAGAAATACCAACACCAATTGCTGCAAAAATTTCGAAAATAATTGTAAAGAAACATAGGGCGGGTTTAAAAACAAATTTTAATAAACATCTCATTCAGATATTCAGAACGTTCAATCTAGCTTAGTGAAGTTTTTCTTCTTAAAGCGAACAAAGATAATGGCACTAAAAATATCGTGACATTTTTATACTTTCGCACCTCAGCGGCGTCGTAGGACGATCTTGGAGGGTCTAAAATAAATATACTAACGTAAATAAAACTGAGAAAACTGTTCACGTTATTTGAGATGAAAGTTGTCTCACGGTGGTCTCGTTTAGACTCCACGCAGCGTATAAACATTGTTTACCTTGGATGAGTGACCATTTGCGCGCATTAGATCTTCGAGCGCCTCTTATCTTATGAAGATCTTAAGCTGGCGTTCCACGTTATCAAAAGAAAACACTGTTGAGATAAGAAGTTAATTTCATTCTATTTTCCATTACAATGTAAAATAACGGCCAGTATTGACATATCGCTTCAGACATTGTTTTAAACCAAATGTATAGTTTGAATTTGAGTGAGTTAATATTCCAAATCACAATGCATTTTACTAGATTGCGGTTAGAAATGCAAATTGAAATTGTATAAATTGGCTTCAATATCCTAACGACTCAAATAAGATGTCAATTATTTGAAGCCTTCCTAACTGCGTACCACGATTTTTATAACATCATCAGTCATACAAAGAAAAGCCACTGGCGCAAGCAACTTTACTGGTAGTAGGTCTCTCATATGTAAGGACGGTATTAATAAATGAATCTCAAGTTTGAGTTACATCTCAAGTAGACATAATATATTGAACTCTTCATACTTTATGTCTACTTCAGATGTAACTCAAACTTGAGATTCATTTATGAATACCGGCCTAAGAGTCCGTCTGGGTGGGTACCACCGTAATGTCTATTTCTACCGTCAAGCAGCAATGTGCATGCACTGTTGTGTTTCGGTTTGAAGGACATTGTAGCCAGTGTATTTACTGGACATAAAGAGACTTAACATCTTATTACTTATATCTCAGGATGTCGAGCGCACTGGAATGCCACACAGTACTTTGTAACTGAAGATGCTGGATAGTGGGTGGTGTTGCTACTGTTTATGGGTGGTCGTATCGCTTACCATCAGGCGAACGACATGCTCGTCTCGTCAATCAAAGCAATAAAAAAAAGCCATTATTTAACTGGGTTACGTGCGGTTTAAATGCCTCGCTCGACATATTTTCCAATTAACCGGTGTAATGTGTTACAGTTGATAGCCTCCACGTCCCTCCAGGCGGACATGGCACTGCTAAGCCTTCAGCAATTTTAGATCGTATAATAATTGAATCCTATTTTGCAGGCTTCATTTCCTTTTTGTTACGCTCGGGTTCCTGAGTCCCGTCAGACGTTAGCTTCTCGTCGCGCAATGTTACGTTTTACTAAAACTTGCAAATTGAATGGGTTTTTTCTGCGTCTGTTATTTTGTTTGTGTATTGTTTACATTTTCTCGGATTACTTATTATTGACTTATAAATATTAGGTTAGTTAAGTTTCGTTTCGACGTATATGGTCTTTTCAATATATGAAAACATAACTCTATAGTGAGTTATCAGCTGCTATTCTAATAGCTTCGTTTACAAAACCTTATCTAATTTGTTATAGCATTTAATTAAGATGCATATATTACACGTTTAGTTATTGTAATTTGTTTTCAATGACCAAGGTGTGTAGAAAGACTTTATTGCACTTCAATCTAAATTAAAAGTCTATAGGGATCTATAGGGAGCTTCGCACGGAATCCTTATTGAACGAAACAGAGTATTTTTTTTGTCTTAGTCTCAATGGCGCAGTTGAATTGCGTGCGCGGTACGACACCGGTCTAAGGCTCCGGGTTCGTATTCCGAGTCGGGCATAGTGGTATTGAGTTATTCTTCTCAATATTAGCCCAGAGACTGGAATTTGTGCCCGATATGGCGATAGACTCGCCCTATATCACATCATGGGACAGATAACACAGGCGAAAAGTGGGTGCACTGGTTACACCTCTGCTACCCCTGCAGAGATAAAGCCGTGATGTGTGTAGAGAATTTTGATCGCATTATTTATAATATAAAAATAGTAGCTGGCATAGATATAAAGCCATCACATTTTATAAGGTCACTTACATATTTTTCTAATCTAACATCATTTTTGCTAATGTCCGTCTTGCAATATCACGGTTTACGTACATCACTTAGGAGAGCAAAAGCAAATCGACGTGATTGATGACCCTGTAATGGCGTGTCTTCGCTGCGACCGCCCTTGGAATCTACTACTAATATTATAAAGCTGAAGAGTTTGTTTGTTTGAACGCGCTAATCTCAGGAACTACTGAACCGACGTTGTTTCTAGAATAAAATATAACAGGCAAATAAAAACTACAGTTAAGTATGAATCATCATCATCTTCAGCTAAATCAAGTTTACTGTTGAACATAGGTCTCATAAATAAAGTAGATTCATTATCTAACTTTTATATTCAGCCGGGTTGTAAGTGATTTGGATAGAAAAACTATCCTATATGTATTAAAATATAGATTTAAATATTTTTAAGGGATGCTATGAATTAATTTAAAAAAGCTTTCAAAAAGAGCAAACGTTGCTTTATTATGATTTTTACAACACGAATGCATTTTACGCACACAATGAGCGTGCTCAGTCGAAATTGCGAGCATGCATTTAGTGCAATTTCAACGTACATTTGAGAGAAAAGGTTTATTTCATCTTACCGGTTTTACTGTGAAGTGTATGCAAGTCGATTTATTTTAATTTTGAGGTAAACAAGCATTTTGACATTTATTGTTCCTCTCAATTATTTTTACGTTTACGTCCCATAATCCGGTCAATTTAGACCAAAAAATGAGAGTGAAGTTACATAAAGTCCCAACAAGCTGAATTTCAGTGAAATTGTTCAAAATTTAATTATAAACAATGCCTAGAAGTTCCCCATCATTCCCCTGTAAGGAAAAAAAATATTCAAGGTCGAAGGTAAAAAAAATGAGTTTTTCGCGATTTTCAGCAAAACGGTAAGTTTTATCATAAAAGTACCTCAGACAAAAATTGTAGATCATAAAATTATCTATAAAAAATGTATCAATACTTTTTTCTTACGAGCCACCGTTTCTGAGATATAACGATTCAAAAAGTTATAAAAGTTGTTATCGTCATAATATGCATGAGTACGCCACGTATATACATCTAGAGTTGTTATATTTTATATAATATATATATATTATATAGTGACGACTCGATATTATATACGACTGCAAAGCTGAGGTCTTGGGTTCGATCCCCGGGTCGGACAAAGTGATATTAAGTTTTTCTATTCAGTATCAGCCCGGAGTCTGGAATTTGTGCCCGATATGGCGATAGGCTCGCCCCCTATCACACCATGGGACGGAATAACGGCGAAAAGTGGGTGCACTAGTTGCGCCTCTGCCTACCCCTTCGGGGATAATAGGCGGGAGTGTGTGTGTGTGTGTATTATATATTAAATGTTTAAATATTTTTCTATCGGTCATTGTAACTTATACTTACAGTATAAAATATACATAAGTTTTAACTATAAGAATATCAGGTAAAATGAAACCCAGTCCCTTAATCTTTAAGCCAGTGTAACTTCGAGACATCTGTCTCTTGTTCTACTGTGTGCGTGGTTAGGGTCTTATACCTGCTATAATAAATGATATACCATTAGTCTTGAGCAGGGGGGTCAAGTTAGTTAGATCTGATGATTGGATCCTGGAGAAATCGAGGGCAACGCTCAAATTTTATAGGCCCACACATCGTTTTTTCGCAAATCTTATGAAGTAATTTATTGTTTAGTGTTTTCGCGTAAATAACATCACGCCTTTTACGTTTTCAGGGGTAGGCAGAGGCTTAACACGTCAGCGCGATAGTCATACCGCGTGTGCAATACAACTACACCGTCGAGGCGGTATATTTCTTACTAACACAAAAAAGCAACAAATAAAAACTTTTTAACAAAAAATAGGCACTGACTTCAGAATTGGTTACCAGTATATAAGTAATGCTATCGTATATTTATTCACTATTAAATTATTTTTGGGTTTTTACATTTTTTCGTCGTTTTTGAAGGCTAGGCGGTTGACTTACTTGTATTACTCACTGCTCGAACGCCAACTGAAAAAACAATTTTTTTCTTAAAACCAGCAAAAGCTCAGCATCAATCAGATATATATTCATCAAAAAGTTTATATGCTTTTGTTTGTGTTATATATTTTTGTATTTGTAAAGTGTCAAGATCATGTACTATTTTAACACGCAATAACTGGCTGTGATACGACATCTGCATTTTACAGGAGGGGTAAAACAGCAGTTTTCAAAATGTTTGAAAAACAAGATTTAATTCAATGTGCTGAAGTTTTTAAAAAGAGTAATTCAACTCAACAAAAAGTTATTACCAACGGCATCCGCTTTCTTCTTTCTATGTACGGAGCTCCTAAAAAAAACTACCTGTTTAGATAAGCATCGATATGCATTTTTCGTTAAAAATACTAAAAATAAAAAACAAGTTCAATTAGCTTGTCTTCCTCCAACCTCAGTTGCTGCTCACCAACATCTTTTTCGAGTATATTACCAAATTCAAGTGTGGCTTGGTTATCAGCTAGACCCTACAGACTGGGGTTGGAAGTTGGTCGACAATATATTAGAGCCTACTGGGGAAACCACGTTAAAAAAACGCGCTAAGTACACTACCTCATAGGTGGCGTGGAGACGTGTGCATATTATGACGATAACAACTTTTATAACTTTTTGAATCGTTATATCTCAGAAACGGTGGCTGGTAAGAAAAAAGGATTGATACATTTTTTATAGATAATTTTATGATGTACAATTTTTGTCTGAGGTACTTTTATGATAAAACTTACCGTTTTGCTGAAAATCGCGAAAATCTCATTTTTTTTACCTTTGACCTTGAATAAAATTTTTTCCTTACAGGGGAATGATGGGGAACTTCTAGACATTGTTTATAATTATGTTTTGAACAATTTCACAGAAATTCAGCATGATGGGACTTTACGTAACTTAGAATGTCTAAATTGACCGGACTACCAGTGGTTAGTATCGTATGTAAAGTGATTTTGCGAGACGCGTACCCGGCCGTGACCCACAACGTGCCCTATATACTCGATGTGCCCCAATTACTACGGCCTTCATCACGAGTCCTGCGACATTAAAGTATCGGTTTTAATAAAGGTCTAATAACCAATTGAACACCTTAAGTAATGTTAATGAAGAGTCGACGCATCAGTAACAGTAGGTAACAGGTGTAATAAGTATTAAGGAAAAAATACAGAATGCAATTACCACAATGATATTAAAAAATATACGATTTTTCTAATGAAAAGAAGATTGCGTAAAGCGTACACACGTGCACACTCTTTTGCATTTCAATCATTGATGTATTAAAAACCATACATCAATGATTTCAATGTATGAATATGTCACGTGAAAGCTTAGAGCATATAGTATGCTCTAAGCGTGAAAGACATGACGCATTTAAACCAAAACGAACAAAACAGACAGCCGTATTGTAATTGCAATGCAATCAGTCCTGTAATATATATGGTTCACTACTGACCACGGACCTCCTCTACTACTGAGAAGGGATAGGCCTTAGTGGCCTACCACGCTGGCCTAGTGCGGGTTGGCAGACTTCACATACCCTCCAAATTCTTATGGAGAATTCTCAAGTATGTAGGTTTCCTCACGATGTTTTCTTTCACCGTTAAAGTGAACGATAATTGATAAACAATAGACGTAAATTCAAAAAGTCAGAGGCGTGTACCTTGGATTTGAACCTCCGGACATTGTCTCGGCAGACCGTTCCATTCCCAACTAGGCTATCATCCACTTAATAGTATAGTTATTGTTCATAATGGCTTTCATAATATTATTAATAGACTATGTATGACAAGCGAGAAAAGCTGTTTTATGATAACCGTCCAGTTAACTTCAGTTGGCTATTATCAAGATGGCCGTAAGGAATTTCCACACGTTCGGTGCGGCCATAACATCCCACTGTATACGTATTTCGTACCCTCATATTCCCTTACTTATCATTATAAAGGCGTTTCACTATAACATAATATATCGACGTATATATATACAGTACTTAGAGCCCGGTTCTGTAGTTGCTATTTATAGCTTAGACGCTCTCGTATAATATTGAATTGAGCGCTAAGATTTTAATTGTACCATGCAAGAATTTTTTTTTCAAAATACAGTAAACGCTATATTTATAGTTCTAACACACGGCAAACCGCATGCCCTCAAATAACTTTAACCAGTTTTTGCTTATCTTAAATTACAACAGTAAAAACTTTATTTGAATCATGATTGTCGTTTACGAGCACAAGCCGTTTTTACGACGCCCGCGATGTGTGACGTAGGTCTTAAAACTTTCAGTCAAACAAAGCCTAAGCTTCGACGTGTTTGTTGCAAATATCACATTACTAGCGTCCCGTCCCGGCTTCGCTTCGGTAGCAGAACATAAAATGCTTAATTTTATTTTCTGCCATAGTATCTATTTTAGCGCAGTTCATTTTCTGGCATAAAATTCCCGCTGTATATTTTCCCAAGATAAAAGTCCCTCTATATAATTTACTTCCCTGGGCCTCAAACTATCTCCATACTTATTTTCTCGTGGTTTAAATCGCAAAAAATATTTTTTCGGGTGAAAGTCCCGTTTTATAATTTACCGGGATAAGAAATACCCGATGTCATTCCCTGGGTCTCACAAACTATTGCACACTTATTTTCTCAAGATATCCCTCCCAAAAACGATTTCCCGGGAAAAAATCCCAGTGTGTTATTCCGGAATAAAAATAATCTATGTCCTTCTCTGGGTCTCAAACTATCTACATTCATAAATCGTCGATTAAATCAAAATATTATCGAAGGCGCATATATTCGAAATAATATTAATCCCTTATTTGTGTCCGATGAAAAATTTAATTTAAAATTAAATTAAATTGCAAATACTTCCGATGTCCAATTTTAATAAAACAAATACACTCTAACCAATTATACTCTGTCCACTTGTGAAAACTACATGAAACTCTGTTTAATAGTTTCGAAGATGTGCACTAACAAACAGTAAAATTGAAAAACAGACAGAAAAATAAAAGCGTGTTAAAAATTCTTAATAATTTGTTATCTAGTCCTATATTATGATTTTTATACATGTTAATGGCCATATCGTGGTACGCTGGAGGTCGTGGGTTCAAATCCTACATTCGACTGTTTCTTTTTCAATGTTCCCATAAAAATATAAATATAATTTGTGTTCTATTAAAATCCTACTAATATTATAAAGACGAAAGTTTGTAAGAATGTATGGATGTATGGATGTTTGTTCCTCTTTCACGCAAAAACTACTGAACGGATTACGATGAAATTTGGCACACGGGTAGATCATGTCCTGGATTAACACATAGGCTACTTTTTATCCCGGGAAAACATAAAGCGGGACTTTAATCCCGGAAAAACTTTTAACGCGGGCGGAGCCGCGGGCAAAAGCTAGTTCTTAATAATTACTCTTCTCTGGTCAATCCCTTTCTTTTTTTACTTTTCTTTCAGTGTACAAACACACCGAGTTCCGCAGTTTTATTATATGTTTTGATATTTGACTTTCATTTTTTATTGCTACTGAATAACGCGATGAGCATACTGCTCGACTGATAGTAAGGGATATGAGCGCCCATAAACATCATGAATGCCGCACATAACTGACATAGTATTGCGTAGCACTCCACTCCACTGCGCTCGCCGCCCTGAGACATTAGATCATAGATGTTAACGTAATCACACCGGAAGCCGGAACACAACAGGGCATGCACACTGCTGCTTAGCGGTAGAAATAGACATTGCGGTGATACCTACCCAGACAGCCCCACGCATGCAAGAGACCTACTACCAGTGAAATAGAATATTATCTACGAAATAAGCTCTCAAGGTAGTCCTTACAACTTGTTCATTATAAAGCAAAGTAAACTTTCCTCCCGCGGTAGTTATTATTACGTTCTAACTAGACGTTCCAATTTTCTTAATTAACTGCTTTGCAAATTACAACTTCTTCAAGATGTTAGCAACTTCATTTCGTTAAACCGCTATCGGTTGGAATTCGTGTGAATTTAACAAAAAAAAATTAATAACTGTAGTTAATCTATAACAATATTATGTTTTCTTTTGAAAAAATATAAACTCTGCACTAAAAGTTAACTAAACATTATTATTGCGTTTCATTTGTCTGAAAATACTCTTCAGCAGTTTCGATGAAGAGCATTGATGAAGGACGTTATTGTTATTATTTTGAATATTTATCTCACTTCTTACAAATATTATATACTCAATAGTTTGTGAAAAAATTTGGATGTTTGTAAAGTAAACGCAGAACTGATTAGGATGAAATTTGACATTTGATAATGCATAGACATTGTTCTGGATAGTGGATAAGCATATAGGCTACTTTAATCACGGTCATTTACTTCCGTTGGTTTTTTTTTTATAATAAAGATGGCGTTGGGCGGTCCAGATGGCGCTACAGATAGCTACAATGATTTATAGTCTAAGCAACAACTTCAAAAACGTGAAAAATAGAGATAAAGGGCCTAAAAATATGAGCGATGGCTCATTCGATTCGTAGTCACCTCTAGAAAAATGTTTTTGAATGATTTTGGTGCAGGTTAAAAAATGCAATTGTTATTAACAAAATAAGATGAAAAAAAATGATATTTCGTTTTTTGTTAATAACTCAAAAAATATTCACAATCAATTTTCATTAAAGTTTATTAATTTGTTAATTATGATTTTTTAAAACTACTAATTTTATAAATTTTGTACTTTTTCAATAGTTATAAAAAATCATAATTAACAAATTAATTTATTTATTTATTTATTTATTTATTTATTTAGGTTCTCCAGCAGATTGCACATTAAGTTTACACAGGTGATTTATAACAGAGGTCATATTCTGATGCACAACCAACTTAAAGGAGTACACAGCATTCATTAAAATATGTGTTAAATTATACAGCTATTATGTTTACGTCTAAAACTAGAAACTAACAAATTAAATTAAAAAACAAAATCTGATATACTTAATTAACAAGCAAAAAAAAGAAAACAAATCAAAAATTGGAGGCATAAGAACCAAAATATTTCAACAATGTTTGTCTGAACTTGTTGTATGAGTCATGGAAAATATCGATATCATTTTTTGATTTGCATACAGTGTTATAGGTGGCACACATTCTTGTAATAGGAGAGTTACGGCCCAGATTGGTTCTGAAGGAACGAGCTCTAAACGTATCCGTGATAGGATATCTGGGAACTCTGGTAGGCACGGAGATATTAACAAGGGATAAAATGGCAGAACAATCGATTCGTGAGTTAATCAATTTATATAGGAAGGTTAGATCATGTATTTGCCGACGATGTCTGAGGGACATCATATTGTTAAAGTGTTGCAGGCGTATAGTGTAGGGGTTCCTGTGTGAAAAATCTGACTCTGCAAAAGCCAAGTATCGTGTAAAATTGCGTTGAATATTCTCGATTCTTTGCGAGTGTATAGTATATGTTGGATTCCATACAATGCTGGCAAATTCTATCGTGCTGCGAATTAGGGTGTTGTAGAGATATATCTTAGTGTAGGGACTATGAAACTCTTGGGTGTTACGTTTAAGGAAACCCATCATTTTGGTAGCTTTTCTGACGATGGCATCTATGTGAGGAACAAATGTCAACTGAGTATCAATCACGACGCCCAGATCTCTCACTTCAGTTAGTTCGTGGATAGTGTGACCGTTTATGTTGTAATTTGATTGGATTGGACTTTTTTTGCGGGTAAATTTGATATGATAACATTTGTTCGTGTTGAGAGTCATGTTGTTAGCAGTACACCATTCGTATATTCTATCCATATCTTCTTGTACTAGCTTTATATCATTTGTGGAATTCACTGGTAGGAATAATTTGAGATCGTCGGCGAAAAGAGCATAGTTACAATTATGAATTGAATCAGTAATATCATTGATAAAAACTGTAAACAAGACAGGTCCAAGGTGGGATCCCTGTGGTACACCTGATGTGGAAAGGAATGTGGAAGTATATGTTTTCGACACATATCCCTTTACAGTCACCATCTGCATTCTGTCGCTTAGGTAGGAACGGAACCAGCAATGTAAGGATCCAAATACACCATATGCATTTAGTTTTGTTAGAAGTAGTGTGTGACTAACTTTATCAAAAGCACTATTAAAATCGGTGTATATTGCATCAACCTGTCTACCTTGATCAACTTCAGCTGATATGTTGGCAATATAAGATGCTAGGTTGGTGGCAACTGAGCGTCGGCTACGAAAGCCATGTTGATGATCCGATGTAAGTGGATTCAGATGTTGCGTAACTATTGGACATACAAGACTCTCGAATAACTTCGAGAAACATGATAAAATACATATCGGGCGATAATTTTGTACCTGGGCCTTTAAAATTAATAAATTTTAATGAAAATTTACCGCAGGATCTTATAAAGTACATATATCAAAAGGGCTCCCCGAAGTTTAAAATTTATAGGCCAATTATTTATACCTTTCATCACATTGTTTATGCCAATGGAGATTGGGAAAAAATTGGTTAGTTAACAATTGAATAACTTTTTGAAAAATGGTTATTAAACTTCTTTTTCTTCAGGGCTCGATTCTTTCAAGTGTTAAGAAGATACTAGAATTTTGTCAAATTTTTAAAATCACATTTTATTTATTTATTTATTTGCACTTAATATACAAAAGTATATAGGCGGACTTAATGCCAAAGGCATTCTCTCCCAGTCAACCTGAGGGTGGTGCAGATATAAATAAGGTAGGTGCAACAAGGTCACTTAATATAAACCTACATACATAAACGCAAATAGAAGTAAATATCATATAAATTAATAAAAATAGACAATCCCTATCTAAAATGCATACTTAATATAAGTAAACTTGTAAATACATAAAATACAAATTATAATTACATAAATACATATATAGGTATATAATATACTATTTTATGTTATAAATAAATTATTTTTATTGCTGAACTCTCTTTAGCGGCAGCGCGCGCATGCCGTAACTGCCGCGCGGAGCCCTATTTTCAACGTCTAATTAAAATTATAAATAATGGAGATAGAATTCCGGGAGTTAGGACTTTTTTATTGTAAATTTCAAAATAGCTTAAATGTTAATATTTTTTGAGTTATTAACAAAAAACGAAATATCATTTTTTTTTTTTCATTTTATTTTGTTAGTAACAATTGCAATTTTTAACCTGCACCAAAATCCTTCAAAAACATTTTTCTAGAGGTGATTGCGAATCGAATGAGCCATCGCTCATATTTTTAGGCCCTTTATCTCTATTTTTCACGTTTTTTAAGTTGTTGCTTAGACTATTAGGAATTTTCGTAACGGAAAGGCATCTCACGCAGGCGAAGCCGCGAGTAACACCTACTAGAAAATAAAATATTATGCTCTTTAAAATCTTCTGTCATGTTGTACTACATTTATTTTGCCTTTAAGCTTGTTCTGTATTGTTCCTTTAAACAGGAAATGTGGTTTATCGTTAAATGTTATGATTATTAAGTAAACAGAGATAGTCAATAATGACGGCTTATGCGAGATACCGCCGGTTTTATTACAATTTCGATTTGTGGAAGCATAACTGCGGCACAATTCGGCCAAGGTCTAGCCTCGACCCGCTCTTTGTTCAACCCCTTCCGATACTTTCACGGTTTTATATCCTTTGTAAAAAGTTTTTCAACTTAATTGAATGCATTCTGAAGATGTGTTTCGGGATTTTTTTAATTCAATAATTTTCTATTGCAACCCTTCGTTGCGCACGTATATTTCAATTGAACTAGAGATATGGATTTTTAAGATGGGTCAGCTAGGGCGGCCACCTTAACCGCTGTAGCTACAAGAAAAGTTCCTAAAGAGACTGTCCTATCATTTTTGAAGACATTAACACCTGTATTCACAGATTTTGAAAAAAATTAAGTCGGCAAGAAAATGAACAATTTATGCAAAAAACGTTTGAAGCAAATCGATCCTGTTGCTTATAAGGATAAAATTACTCTCTAGTAATTTGATACTAAAGTTTGTGAATATTTCGTATACATAAATTGTATTATATCTACAAAATAATCTAATAACGTAATGTGTTGAATAAATTTTCCAATAAAGTAGATTTTTGTGAACGATTTATGATGTAAAAATTGATCATGACATTTGATAAAAATTTTGTAATTATGCTGTAATATTATAAATTACTAGCTTTTGCCCACGGCTTCGCCCGTGTTAATAAGTTTTTCCGGGCTAAAAGTACATACATAAAAACCTTCCCGTTGAATCACTCTATCCAACACATTTATTTGTATAAAGATTAATATTATGACGTTGATACAACTCTTAACAAATAATGCATTAATTTCGACCAAATTTGATTACCATAAAAACGGTTCTAGAGAGTTTATTTTAAAAGATAGACTTATACTGTCGCGGACTTTTTTTTAGATCATTTCAAGAGGAATAATTCTTTTGTACATATATTTTTAGTATCTTGAACCGTTTTCGCAGCGCACGCAATGGAAGCCCTCAAGGATGAATAATTTTCCCCGCATTTTTCACATTTTCCATTATTTCTTCGCTCCTAATAGTTGCATCGTGATGTTATATAGCCTATAATAGCCTTCCTCGATAAATGGTCTATTCAACACAAAAAGAATTTTTCAATTCGCACCAGTAGTTCCTGAGATTAGCGCGTTCAAACAAACAAACAAACAAACAAACAAACAAACAAACAAACTCTTCAGCTTTATAATATTAGTATAGATATATTACAGCACATTACTATTCATTTGATATCTTTGAAACCAACCATCCAAGTAGGTATCATAATTTCGTAAAAAGTGGTCCTTAAAAATAAACCTTATTGACATTCATGGATTTCAATGATGTACAAATCATAAAGTTGTGTATTATTACACCTAATATTTGTAATTTGTATGTTTCAGTATGTCACAGAGAAGATGGGCGGTGCCGAAGGCACGAAATTGGATTTGGACTTTGTGGAAATGGAAAGAGTAAGTACATGATATAATATCGAGATATTCGGAATAAACATCATTACTTACTCCGGCTTATTTGATCAATTTATGGAAAGCGTCTCTTCTGTAAAAAAAAACTACACAACAATTCTTGTTCTCATATTTATCAATTTGTAAAAACTTATGTAAAATTTATTTTCGTTGTGTCTGTAGTTTTATACATGAACTAGTATTACTTTTACTGTTGTGGTTGTGTTTACTTATTTATTCCGGCTATTTACTGACAGAATAGTAATTAAAACACCGTCTCAGCAGTTTTAACTCATAGTAGATTAGAAAAATTCTCTTGGAAATGAATATTTTATACCGGGTGGAAGGGAAACGCTCTCTATACCAGAACGGTAAGAGAGAAGAACCATAACATTAACGAAAAACTATATTCATTTGCAAAGCTAAGCGATAATACTTACGATTTTAGTATTTCCGTAATTCATGCGCGCGCAATGTAAAGCGTACAAAGAACTGGGCGGCCGTCGCGCTGCGCCGGGACCGGCCCGCGGTCGTTAACCCGTCAGCTGATGTACGTGTTTCATTACGATGTTTTTGAAATATTGACATATTTTACTATGTTTTTCAGAATAATAGTTTGATTTATCTATCCATACGTGAAGCTGTACAGAAATTTGAGAAAATCCTACTAAAATTGTAACAATGCGATCGCGATTTATTTAGTGCCATCACGTCAGGAATCACCAATACTATTACCTGTATTCGTTTCCGAGAGCGTTTCCCTTCCACCCGGTATACCGACTACACTTGATTGTTGCGAGTTGGCGTGGCTTGGGCTATTAGCTTACGTTGAAACAGAGCTTTAACCCGCACCGTGCACTAATGACTTGTTACTCGAGCGCAAAAACTCTAGTAAGACAACGGTTAACCCTTCAAGCCCCGCTTATATATATAGATGTATGGGAAAACCCTATACACCGGTGTCCGTCGCGGGGCTTGAGGAGTCAATGGAAAATATTCCCGTAAAATCCAACCGTTGGCGTCGACATTGAGGTCGATTAAAATTGAAGGGTCTCTTTACCAACTTAGACAGAAACGCGACACATGTTCAAAATAAAATTATATACGATTATAATAGTAAATTATGTCATTAATTATACACTGCCAACCCGCACGAGGCTTTCGTTGTGGACTAAGGTCTTAATAGTAGAGCCAGTGGCCAGCATTGAGTCTCATATTATAGAGCTGGTATTATTATTATAATGACGAACAGTAACTGATAATCACAAACAAATTATTATGAATGCCCAACAGAAAACAGACGTGACATGCGAACTCGTAGAAGAATTGCAGACCAAGACAAAAGAGTTTCTCCAACCGAACCCGACGGCAAGAGCTAAGATGGCAGCTGTGAAAGGCATCAGTAAACTGAGCGGGCAGGCAAAGAGCAACACATACCCACAGCCAGAGGGGGTGCTCGGCGATTGCATGTTACATTACGGCAAGAAGCTGGGCGAGGATACCATATTCTGTGAGTAATTGTACTTGAAGATTATTAGCTTATAGTGACAAAGTGGACTGTTTAATGTTAAATGATTTCTATTACCAGTAAATGCCCCCAACAAAAAACATAAACACGGTGCCCTAAAGATGCTTGCATAGCAATCTGATAACGAGAGTCTTCATGTCACCGGAAATCGCACTAGCAAGTGCGGTGGCTGTACTACCACACACTCACACTCACTCACGCCTTTTATCCCCGAAGGGGTAGGCAGAGGCGCAATTTGTGCACCTACTTTCCGCTGTGCCTATTCCGCCCCACGATGTGATAGGGGGCGAGCCTACCGCCATATCGGGCACAAATTCAAAAATCCAGGCTGATACTGAGTAGTAAAACCCAATATGACTGCCCGACCCGGGGATCGAACCCGAGACCTCAGCACTGCAGTCGCACCGTAATACAACTACGCCACCGAGGCAGTCAACTATACTACCCTAGACAATTAATATGCCTATGCCCCCCACTGCACCTTATGGTAAGTAGAGAGAGGCTCAGATAGAGTACCGACTGACGAGATGCCTGCTTCCTTGGGGTCGCTACAGCGGGCTTTATACCTTTTGTCCAGTGGTCTATCCAGGTGGATACGCTAATGTTCCACCTGTTTGAAACATTTTCTTTGTTAGAGTCATCAAATGAACTCCCCTGATGGTAAGTGATCGCCTCTACTCCTGAATACTTATCAACTAGACCAACAACTCCTAAGCTATACCCTCCTTTGTCTGATTGTAAATATTGAACCTTCAAGGATTCTCATCAAACAGCTAACAACTCGCCCTATTTCCACAGCACAATGCCTCATCGAAATGGGCGAAGCGTTAAAACAAATGGCCGATATAAAGTATTCTCTAGACGACAATATCAAGCAAAGCTTCTTGGAGCCTTTGCATCATTTGCAGACCAAAGATTTGAAAGAAGTTATGGTAAGTTGTTATCGCAAGACACATTATAAAAAATACAAATTATATTTGACTACCTCGGTGGTGTAGTTGTATTACAGTACTACTGCAAAGCTGAGGTCTCGGGTTCGATCCCCGGGTCGGGCAAAGTGATATTGAGTTTTTCTATTCAGTATCAGTCCGGAGTCTGGAATTTGTGCCCGATATGGCGATAGGCTCGCCTCCTATCACATAATGGGACGGAATGTCGGCGAAAAGTGGGTGCACTAGTTGCGCCTCAGCCTACCCCTTCGGGGATAACAGGCGTGAGTGTATATGTATGTATACAAATTATATTTATGATGATGTAGTACAATATAATGTTTTTATTTCAGCACCACCGAAAGAAATTACAGGGACGCAGGCTGGACTTCGACTGCAAGCGGCGTAGGCAAGCCAAAGGTGATTGTATGTTATTTTGTACACTAACACTTTTTAATAGCGTTATTATTGTTTTGCATTTTGATTTTTTTTCTTTAATTTATCATACAGGCCCTGGTAGGGCCAGCCCTTACATGAGCCCAAGTCACGGTGCTTCTAGACAGGGTATGTTATAAAAACAGGAATATTAATGGCCGATTGCTATAAACGATCTTAACCCCTACCATCATATCCGTAGTAAAAATGGACCAATCAGAAAGTTTGTTTGACACGCTTACAGATGCGTTATTCTGATTGGTTTGTTCTTACCATTAACGCGTAGTTAGCGGTTGGGATAGTTTTTTGTACTCGTAATACGCTAACAATACCCGTAGGAGGCTAACATAAATGATTCAAGTGTTTATAATGTATGCTCGTTTCTTACATGGTTTTGTTCCTGCGTTACACCTGCGGCCTTATGTCACCTGTTCCTTCATTACCTGAGTATTGTTTTCGGCGTTTGGTCTGTATGCTTTATTTTTATTTGGCCTCTTTTGTGCGTGTGCTTTTATGTGCGTGCTATTTTATGTGCATGTGCGTGTGTACATCAGGTGCTCACATTCCAGATGATGAGATACGACAGGCGGAGGAGAAGTTCGCTGAATCGTTGCAGCTGGCTCAAGTTGGAATGTTCAATCTGCTTGATAGTGATGTAAGTGTTCATGAGATATTAACTTTTTGGGTTATGGTGATTATTAAATAAATTGAATCTTGCTCTAATATTGAAGTCGTCTACGTACCTGTCAAGTCAAACTTTGCAGTAACCTGACGTTTCTTTTGGACAACTTTATTTAAAAGGTAATATTTAGATACATATAAATGTCTTAGACTTTATCCCGCGATCTTGTAAACATATCAGAGGTTAAGCTGTATCAATACAGTGCAACAAGCCGGCATAACATTAATAACTTTGGCAACAATCGAGAGGTACAACGCCTGTTATTGCTCCATTTAATTTTTGGATAATTTTGTGCCTACCATTTGCTGGATTTTCTGTCACTGAGTTTAAAAAAAACTGCACATGCAAAGTTTAAAAATTGGTAGGCAATAACGCTGTTGAAATTAACGAATACAATTACAGACACAAATGCTGTCAATGATTTTTACATGCTACTCTACTTGCAGGTAGAGCAAGTGGCGCAGCTGAGTTTCTTCGCGGAGGGCCTGCTCGAGTACCACCAGCAATGCACAGAGATCCTGAAGGGACTCGTGTCCACTCTCATGGAGAAGTCAGTAGCGAAATATATTACTTGAATCTGTAGAATTTAATTACATTCATATCACTTATTTAAGCAAGCGGTTTTTTCTGGATCATGTCTTCTTTCTATTATTAGCGGCTATAAATCTGATAAGCTGCCCGCCCTGGCTTCGCATAGGTAGTAAAGCATAATATTATATGCCTACAATTATTTTTTTGTCGTACAAAATTTTTATAAATTATACACAAACTTTCCTCTTGAATCACTCCGTCCATTGGTAAAAGACGTATCCGTTCGGTAGCTTTTAAGTTTATCGTGTTCCGACAAACAGATGCGATGGGGAGACTTTATTTTATAATATGTAGTGATGTAAGGACATATCCTTAAAAATAAATAGACAAAAAGTAGCCTATCGTTCCCTGGATCTCAAACTATCTCCATACTTATTTCTCGCGGTTCCACCCGCAAGAAAAAAATTACGGGATGAAAGTCTCGTTTTAAATTTTTCGAGGTAAAAAGTAGCCTACGTCCTCCCCTGGATCTCAAACTATGTTCATACTTATTTTCTCGCAGTTCCACCCGAAAGAAACAATTTTCCAAGATAAAAGGTAGCCCATGTTCTTCCGTGGGTCTCAAACTATCTCTATACTTATTCACTCGAGGTTTCACTCGCGAGAAACGATTTTCCGGTAGAAAAGACCCGGGTTATATTTTTCCGAGATAAAAAGAAGTCAATGTCCTTCTCTGGGTCTCCAACTATCTCCATACTTATTCGGTCGAGTTTTCACTCGCGAGAAACGATTTTCCGGGTTAAAAGTAACGGTTTATATTTTTTCGGAGTATAAAGTAGCTTATGTTACTCAGTGATACTGTAGCATTCTAATAGAGACAGAATTTTTGAAATCGATCCAGTAGTTTTTGAGTTTATTCAATACAAAGTACAAACATACAAAAATTCAAATCTTTCCTCTATAATGTTAGTATTAGTATAGATATTAGAACTCCGAGAGCTTTACTAGCCTTATAGCTCGGTTTCATAAAGTGCTTACCACTGTCGAACCTGGTTTACACGAGTTATAGCCACTTGGTGGAGCCTTCGAAGAAGAAAAAAAGAATAGCGGCGGATATACGGTGCGACAGTCTAGCGACATGTCTCTATTTCGAGCGGCTAAATTTTCTCTTATTTTCCAGGAAAGAAGAAGCAGTCAGTCGTCCAAAGTTCGAGTTCGTACCGAAGACCCTAGCCGACCTGCACATCGAGGGCATCCATGACTTGAACCATGGTAGGCGGTACGGTTCCACCCAGAGTCTCTCCCGTCCCCGCCAGCACATCCCCCCCTCCTCCTCAGTCGGCGACCTCAGTACCACCGACCCGTTCAAGGCGTGGGAGGCACAGAGCAAACCCCACACGAGACCCGCGCCGGGATTCAAACCCCACCCCGCGCCACGCGCACAGCTCAACGGAAGGGATCCGTGGACAGGTGATTCGGGTTTTATTTGCTGGGTGTTTTCTTTTTCTATTTTGGTTATGGATTGCAAAAGCCAGTTTCATGTTTTTTGATATAAGTGCCCAGGCGCACACATATTCGATTAATTATAGCGATTTTTTTTTCGTTTATAACTCTTATTTAGATAATGTTTACCCAAGTACAAATGTTACATAACATCACCGAATTATTTCCCAACATTCCAAATTAGTATCACTTATAACATAAATGCATTCCATAGTCAAATAACAGAGTTTCATGTGTTCACAATACAAGGTGCGTCCATAAAGCACGCTTTACACGGGTTTCACAGCACTTGGTGGTGGACGGGCGGTGGTAAAAACACTCATACTATTAACAATCATCCAAACGCATTTACACCAAATGAACTGAGGTTTATATTAAATCGATATTTATACAAACATAATATTATAAATAATAAATATGATTTTTATGTTGAGATGTAAATTTTCAAATGCTTTTTAAATCTCGATTTAATCTCGGCTTAGGCTTTTTCACGTATGAAGCCTCAGTGGGGTACGGTCTACGTGTGATTAACCGTATGTAAGCTCTTCACACTAAAATATATCTGATTTGATTTATCTTCCAATAAATTCTTATTCTTTATCTAAATAAACTGAAGGGTGTGAGATATTTTCTAGTAGTTTATTCACTTGTAAAAATGAATGTCTATAAAGTTAAGCTTTCAACGGGTGTACTTAACTGTTTGTAAGCAGCTGTAGCTGTTACTAATACGAATTTATTATGAAATTTGTAAGTAAGTGAATAGATTAGTTATGTATTTTAATTTTAGCTTGTTATATTTTGTTTTAACCAGACCTGTCACATGCACTGTTGCAAAGTCGGTGGTGCGAACTGTACAGAAATTCTTTACAGGTTGCCGAACATCCTTGTCCTTTCCCCTCATCTGTCCCAATACGTCATATTAATACTTTTTGTCTGTAACTAAATACTACCTGCAAAGATCTTTATTGAAGTTTTGTGAGCAGTCCATAAATTACAATAACCAAAGATATAAGAGCATTAAAAAATCTGGCCAATGTTTTCTCGGAACTAAAATATCATAAGTCAATTAAAATCAATAAATGTAATTTATGGATGTGCCCCAAATACTCGTGCTTTGCGTGTAGTATTTTATAAGTGTTATATTTATTATGTATTTGAATTATATCTTATGATATTGTGACCTTCCTATTTCTTCTGTAGTTGATATTCGATGTTATTTCTTTACTCTGAAGATGTTCGATGTTAACTTTTTACAGATGAACATTAGTATCGACATTCACATAACATTCCACACAGTTATTATTAATGTAGGTAACAGTCTTAAATTATAACAGAAATGTTTATTTGTGTTTCGGTTTTGTGAAAGATTAGTTGTTCAAGAAAATTTCTGAAGTATGAACTTATATTAGGTTAATTAGGTGCATATCATACAGTTAAAAGTGTGGTATTTTCAAACTATATTTTGGTTTTCTAGTATCATTATAGGGTATGTCTCTTTTTATAAATGATTTGACAAAGTGGGGATGGCAGTTTGTGATCTATCTATTAATCTTATTAAGATTAAACATGAAAATGACAAATTTTATATTGTTTTATAAAACCGTAGTCGGATATTCAGTTGCGGAGAGCTGATATTTAAAAACAATGAAAGTGGCTCGTATCGTTCCAGGCTGACTTGCGTGACAGCTAAGATTTAAAAATAACTGTATGAAAATACGTGTAAAACCAGAAAAATAACATTTAAATGGTGGACATAGTAGACATAGATGTGTGTATGTCTGAGTTTGGGTTGTTTGTTGTTTGCTTCGTGGATAAGGCGGTTCGCACGCCGGCTCCCCAGAGCACAAGCCGCCCTCCAACTTGGAACTGTTCCCGGGGTCGGGCAGCGGCGGCCAACGCTCCAACAACGGTAATACACGACAAACAACAGCCACGTTCTAGCGCACTTATTGTGTGCTGATGGAAATTGACGTAACAATTTCATTAATATCTCAATAACTAGCAGATAATAAAATAGTATGAAGTAAATCGTTACAAATTATAAACCCGTTTTACATTGGTACAAACACCGTAGTGTACACGACCTATCTTTTTCCACTTCGTTGTGTTTTTACATGTTTTTGTGTGTTGTGTGACGTCGCCTTATCATTGATTTCAAGCGTTTCATCATTTTGTTTATCATTATGCTGTGCATGTACGTGTCAGGAATTAGTGACAAATTCTTTATCAAAGCTTGGCTTTTATGTTAAGAGTTCAATGAGCGGTCCAGAGAAAAGACCTTAGGGATTATACCTTAAAAAGCCTTTTTGTTTATTTAGGATTATTGATGTAATCATAGTTACTATACTTTATTCTTTATATATACTTTTTCTGGACTACACATGTTAATGGTTTAATGTTGCTTTGTCAGAGAATTCAGTAGCTTGAATGGAAAATATTATGTTAAAAGCCAATCATTTTAGAATGATCGAACGCTTTCCATTCGATGTTTCTATAAAACAATAACATTTCTTAAGCCGTGTATAGACTAGTAAGTTCTCGCGGGAATATATTGCGCAATAACTTCCAGACGCGTTTACACTACGGCAATATTTTAATAAGTATACAAATGGACTTGCCGCTAGCCCTACAAGACCTAAAATTTGCAGAAGTCAGCTGTGACTGGTCACACGGTAAAAATAGGTTGCGCAAGATAACCTGCAAGTTTTCTTACTAATCTAAACCCCGCTATATGCCATTTTCTAGGGCAGTGCTCGCGCCATCATGCGTTGTTTAAATGAGGCATTAGGTACTGTTCGTACATATTATTCGCAAATCATCCCATACAGTTTTTGATTTTGTGTGTCTGTTTGATGTTTTGTTTTTTGATTATTAGTTTAGATGATATAGTAAATACTACACAAAAATATTCATAACTTATTGCGATTCCACACAAATCTATGAACAATTTGAACTTAAACCTGGAAACATTTTGGTTTTCATTAACTATGAAACAATAAATAACAATAAATTAAATCACCAAATGTGTTAATATTCCATGATATATCTCTGAATTTAGAAGATATGTTTTTAAAACAATACATTACAATGCATAACTAAAGATACCGCAAAGAAACTGCTAGAAACTTGAAAAAATTCTCAGTACTCAACACCTACATAATACTGTGTAGTATTTACTGTACCTGAATATAATCTGTAAAGCAGAGCTACTAAAGTCGTAAATTGTTCAGCATCGCCTCTGCCGTCGCCGGTTAAGTCTCCCGCACGAACACCCATGGTGCCAAACAAGGCGCCGTGTTGCACCGCACTCTATGATTTCGACGCAGAGAATCCGGGCGAATTGGGATTCAAGGTGAGTTATATTTTTTCCCTAAAAATTTCGAGGGTATGTGAAGTCTGCCAACCCGCACTAGGCCAGCGTGGTGGACTAAGGCCTAAACCCTCTCAGTCGTAGAGGCCCGTGCTCAGCAGTGGGCAGTGGGCAAGGCTGATTACATTGCGTTGCCTAATATATTTTTTCTATCTCTACTAGCTCAGTCTCAGATAATCATCCATCAATTTGTCGTGCCAAGTTAAAAAAAGTCATCTTATTTATTTTTATTTATTTGTTACTAGCTTTTTTTTTTTTTTTTTTTTTTTAAATGCCATCTTCGGCGCATTAGGGACGGCTGCGGGCTTCCTCCGACTCACGTCTAAGTTGTCGTCCGCAACCGCCCCTGCACGTACCGCTATTGCGGTCCTTTTCCTGTTGCGGGGGCTCAGAAGCCCCCGAAACACCGCACCGTGTCCGCCTTTTGGTGTCCGAGGCAGCGTGAGACACGCTGCCTCGGACATGTCCATCACGGGGGTCACAGAAGTTGGCTAGACTAATGGGTGGGCGGCACGTCGCCCGCGGCTCCGCCGCCGCCGTTGTTAAAAAAAAATTCGGAATAAAAGTCCCGGTTTATATTTTCCCGGGATAAGAAGTCTATGTGCTAATCCAGGATATGATCTACCCGTTTGCCAAAATTCGCTGCAATCCGTACAGTAGTTTTTGCGTGAAAGAGTAATAAACATCCATACATTCTTATAAACTTTCGCGTTTATAATATGAGTAGGATTCCACTGCTGGACTCAATATACGCGCCTTCTTTACTAGTGCGATGGTGAGACCAAACTGCAAATCGCTGGCCTACTGCGGGCAAATCGAATTGCCTAATCTTAATTTATTCGCAGGAAAACGACGTGATCACACTGATCAGCAAAGTGGACGAGAATTGGTTCGAGGGTTCTCTGAACGGCAAGTCCGGCTACTTCCCGATCAGCTACGTTCAGGTGACCGTTCCTTTACCTAACATGTAAACCGCGTCCCACGTCACCATCCATCCTACGGTGTAACACCACTTTTCATACACCAAATTCACTTACGCACAATCGCATTATAAAAACGATTGCTGAATAACAATACGGTTTTGTCTAAGGAAATTGATGTCGATATTAGTATTTTGCTTTCTTCAATATTAATTGTAACTTGTTTAAATATCTAAGACATCGTACAGTGCTCAATGTGATTCGATTGATACAGTAGTGTTACACCCGCCCATCCAACATCACGTATATGTGTTACGCAGTATTATGTAGATGTTTATGTATTTGAATCTATTACTGTGGTCTGTGTCAAAAGCTCAATGTAAGAGTAATAATTAAATATTTTTATCCCTTTGTCCGTTACTTACAAATTATGGAATGAATTTATTATGAATACCGATTTCGATAGTTTATAAATCGTCTTCCGATTTATTTTGAATACCTGGCCTCATTTTACTCGCAGCATGGGCGTTGTTTTTGTACGACTTTATATTAGTGAGTTCGTTACTTTTATACCAAAGACGGCAACACATAAATAAGACATGAATTTAGGAATGACTGTATCAATTTTATTTGTACATTTTAAATCTTCGGTAATTCTATGCTGCGATTATATTTCGCATTTTCTAAGTTCCATGAAATTATCGTTTCGTTTTTTATTAATGTGGAAAAACGTCATTTTAGAATTATTTGATAGATTTATTATTGTAAATCAAGTTGCCATTTTACATTATGACTAATTTAGAATGTTATGAATTGGGTTAGTTGGGAGCAAATAGCTATTATTTTTGTATTAATTTAGTTAAGTAGTTATTGGTTTAGCATTTTATGAAACGACACTTCTCCAATCCCCCAAGAAGCTACGTGTAACGCATAGCAGTGTCGTCTGACGTCTAAAGACGTCACTGAATTGTACTTTGATTACAAAACGTATGCGCTTGTGATGGTGTACTATAGAGGTCAACTCGATCTCTCGAATAAAGAAGCTTCTATGTGAATATTTGTAAACGTAAAAACTTGCAAGTAATAGTTTATCACGAGTTGCTTACAAATAAATTGGTTAATCTCATATATATTTGCAAAAAGACTACTACTACTAGAGTTTATGCTATATGCTAGTAAGTTTCTAAATAGTTTTGTTGACAATTGGCTTTATGCAAATACATTAGTTTACGGCGAAACGTCCTCTTGTCCTCTACACACAAGTTGGTAGAAGACAAAGGGATATTAATAAAAAAATAAAAAATAATTTGCTTACTTTTGCGTTTTTTTATAATTACTCGCAAGTTTTTACAGTTAGAAAGCGTTGAATAAAGGAGCGCCCCAGTAGAATCGGATAATGTCTTGAGGCAGCGTTAATTCAGTGAAGTGATATTTTGAACCAATTGTGTATATTAGTTAATTACATAAATATTTTTCTAGATACTCTCCAATCCGTATAGTGATTTATGCGTTACTTATATGTGTTGATTCCATTATCATCCTAAATCAGAAGGGAAAATACATAATATTTATTAGGATTATGATGTAACTAGTTAAAGTATGAGATTAGATTTTATAGTTATATCTTTGCGGGTAATAATTTATCTGAATGGAAAATGTATACAATTTAACGTGTATTATCCGCATAATAGATTCGGTGGTTAAAGGTGTCATAATTGTTAAAAATCTTGCCAGGGCAGGATCTGTGTTTTAAATTTGATGTATATGGCAGGCTATAATAGTATTCATATTATATCATTGTGATAAAATTATCATTTTTCCGTACAGCTGTCCATGTTGAATTTTACTATAGATAAAAATATTTTTAATTTCCATAATTATATTACGCATTCGTGTTTTTGCATAATTATTAAGTTATTTACGGAGCATTTTATATTTTAATGCATAATTTATACCAAAAATTTGAAAATGTAATTTCAAATTCTGTTTAATAGTTATTGTTTTGTAAGTATTCAATGCACTCTAGTTAAGATTTGAATCGTCATGTCTCATGTGGTCTAATGTTGATGTTGCAGTAATTATGAACATTATTTCATATAAATCATCGCATCTTCGTCTTAACGTAAACGGACCCCATTGTATCACGTTTCTGGCATACAAAAGACAATACCTAGATCTAATGTTAGTTGTATGTAAGTTCATAAATATTGTTCTATCTTCAAGTGTCTCTTAATGTAAGTATTTTGAGAAAATAATCATAAATGTTACGATGGTGTATAGTTTCAATGTACTATGTACAGTGTTGCGATGTTGTTAGCACTAGTGATCACTTGGACCGGAAACGTCCGCCATCGCGCGAACTTTCAACACCTCTCACTGTGCACATACATTTTTAATCTATCGTGAACTCTAATTGGATTTTACTGTTGTTGTGTTTAAAAACTTTCTAAATGCTTCAAATATCTGTATTATCTTGTTGGAAGAGTGGAGCCCGTCTGTTAGTGACTTTGTGAATGTTTACTAAATGTCGCTTTACTATGTGAAAATGGTTATTTACAGAGCAATTTGCTTGTTCAAACATTGTCGAGATGTTACTCCTATAGGCGTAAAGACAAAGCCACTTAAAGTTGTATTACACGCCAAAGTGTAGTATATGCATACTTGATACCAAGATATAATGAATGTATTGGCTCTGATAATGTTTACTAATGGTGCGAACACATGTCGGTTACAATGTATTTCTCGTTCATGTTACTGTAATCTTAAATACTGTAATTTAATAGAATAACTTGACGATTTACCAAATGTAATGCAAATATTATTGATTTGTATTAAAATTTATCCCAAAACTTATTGCTCGTTTTCGCCTCCTAATAAAATGTTAACAATTAAGCAATGGCTGTTTTATTTCCACGTTGTTTTAATTTTAAACTTCTTATGAAGCTTAGCAAAAGACAGGTAATAAAAAATACTTCCACTCATAAATTTCTTAAATCATCTAAAATATGTTGATCTATGTAGTAGGCAATGTAATTGTTGTCGCTCCAAAGAGTTTGTGTGAAATTACACTAGGCTGCTGCGTCTTGCTTTTTTTTGTTTGGCTTGATATGCTGCCAGATCACATTATATAAAAGGACACAGTGATACTCAATCATGGTAATCAAAATTAGGTTACTAGACCTGAAGTCCTAGCTGAAATTTAGTTTTTGATTTGGCATGAAAATCTTGATCTTCACTTTCAACCCCACATACTTAAAAGAAGATGCAAGTGTTGTATCTACAATTATTATTTTCTGAAGTTTAAAAACCCAAAAAGTTGAGTGCGAAGAGAAATTAAACCCCATCAAGAAAGACCATGTAAAGTAGGTTATAACCAAGGCTCACAAATCACAAGCTAAGCCTTACCGCTTTCACTGCTGCAAAGCATTTATTAGAGCCCCTAACTACATCTACGTATATTATGTAGGTGTGTCTACTTGCTACTTATTTATTTTTCATTCAAGACCTATGAACCCAGTTATATAGATGATAGCTTGTGCCCGCGGGTCCGCCCGCGTCTTTTTCCGGGATAAAAGTCCGCTTTATAACTATCCCGGGATTAAAAGTAGGCTCTCAGTACTACAGTACTCGTAGCACTCAGGAGTAACGTCACTTCCGATGAGTAAGAGAATTTTCAAAATCAGTTCAGTAATTCCAGAGATTAGCCACTTATTAGTGTATTATCTCTCTTTCTCTTTTCTATGGTATTATCTATGAATATGGTCTACTCATGGAGGGTCTACTACAGCAAATTATTTTTATTGACTGGTCTAACTTGTAGAAGCATACAAACTTTAACAACTAAGTTAACTTGCATTTAAACTCACAAACTTTTACTCTTGACTATCAGCAATTTAAAAAAATCATCTTATCGTGGCCTGCTAGGAAAGATTTGGAGGAAGTCGATTTTTCTTTGTTGAAGTATGTAAATAAGGATATAAGTACCTACCTATTCGTTCCTAAAATGTTTCGTAAACCCATTGGGCATACATCTAGATGTTAAATAAAGGCATAATAAAATAAAAAGTCAGGCAGAATCAATTTATTTGTAAAAGGCTAAATAATATTGCAAGCGTGGAGATTGTAACTGGAATGATGTGAAAATTAAGTAAGTTACAGTACATAATATTATTCTGCAACTACATATAGTGAAAATGATGTTCTAATTTCCACCACGAAGACGAAGCACCAGGTGAAGTGTAGACTCCTTCTGGATGTTGTAGTCAGAAAGGGTGCGACCATCCTCCAGCTGTTTACCAGCGAAGATCAAACGCTGTTGATCTGGCGGAATGCCTTCCTTGTCCTGGATCTTAGCCTTCACATTTTCTATAGTGTCAGCAGGTTCAACTTCAAGAGTTATAGTTTTGCCAGTAAGAGTCTTCACAAAGATCTGCATACCACCACGGAGACGGAGCACCAAGTGCAGAGTTGACTCTTTCTGGATGTTATAGTCAGAAAGGGTGCGACCATCCTCCAGCTGTTTGCCAGCGAAGATCAAACGCTGCTGGTCTGGAGGAATACCCTCTTTGTCTTGGATCTTCGCCTTCACATTCTCTATGGTGTCAGAAGGTTCAACTTCAAGAGTGATTGTTTTGCCAGTAAGAGTCTTGACAAAGATCTGCATACCACCGCGGAGACGGAGCACCAAGTGCAGGGTAGACTCCTTCTGGATGTTGTAGTCAGAAAGGGTGCGGCCATCCTCAAGCTGTTTGCCGGCGAAGATCAAACGCTGCTGGTCTGGAGGAATACCCTCTTTGTCTTGGATCTTCGCCTTTACATTCTCAATTGTGTCGGAAGCCTCAACTTCAAGAGTGATTGTTTTGCCAGTAAGAGTCTTGACAAAGATCTGCATACCACCACGGAGACGGAGCACCAAGTGCAGGGTAGACTCCTTCTGGATGTTGTAGTCAGAAAGGGTGCGGCCATCCTCAAGCTGTTTGCCGGCGAAGATCAAACGCTGCTGGTCTGGAGGAATACCCTCTTTGTCTTGGATCTTCGCCTTTACATTCTCAATTGTGTCAGAAGCCTCAACTTCAAGAGTGATTGTTTTGCCAGTAAGAGTCTTGACAAAGATCTGCATACCACCACGGAGACGGAGCACTAAGTGCAGAGTTGACTCCTTCTGGATATTATAGTCAGAAAGGGTGCGGCCATCCTCAAGCTGTTTGCCGGCGAAGATCAAACGTTGCTGGTCTGGAGGAATGCCTTCTTTGTCTTGGATTTTGGCTTTCACATTCTCAATTGTGTCAGATGGTTCAACCTCAAGTGTGATTGTTTTTCCAGTTAGAGTCTTAACAAAGATCTGCATTCCACCACGGAGACGGAGCACCAGGTGAAGAGTTGACTCTTTTTGGATGTTGTAATCAGAAAGGGTGCGACCATCTTCAAGCTGTTTGCCGGCGAAGATTAACCGCTGCTGGTCTGGAGGAATGCCCTCTTTGTCTTGGATCTTTGCTTTTACATTCTCAATTGTGTCAGAAGCTTCAACTTCAAGAGTGATTGTTTTGCCAGTAAGAGTCTTGACAAAGATCTGCATACCACCACGGAGACGGAGCACTAAGTGCAGGGTTGACTCCTTCTGGATGTTATAGTCAGAAAGGGTGCGACCATCCTCCAGCTGTTTGCCAGCGAAGATCAAACGCTGCTGGTCTGGAGGAATACCCTCTTTATCTTGGATCTTGGCCTTTACATTCTCAATTGTGTCTGATGGTTCAACCTCAAGGGTGATTGTCTTTCCAGTAAGAGTCTTAACAAAGATCTGCATTCCACCACGGAGACGGAGCACCAGGTGAAGAGTTGACTCTTTTTGGATGTTGTAATCAGAAAGGGTGCGACCATCTTCAAGCTGTTTGCCTGCAAAAATCAACCGCTGCTGGTCTGGAGGAATGCCTTCTTTGTCTTGGATCTTTGCCTTTACATTCTCAATAGTGTCTGAAGGTTCAACTTCAAGAGTGATTGTTTTGCCAGTAAGAGTCTTGACAAAGATCTGCATACCACCACGGAGACGGAGCACCAAGTGCAGGGTAGACTCCTTCTGGATGTTGTAGTCAGAAAGGGTGCGGCCATCCTCAAGCTGTTTGCCGGCGAAGATCAAACGCTGCTGGTCTGGAGGAATACCCTCTTTGTCTTGGATCTTCGCCTTTACATTCTCAATTGTGTCAGAAGCCTCAACTTCAAGAGTGATTGTTTTGCCAGTAAGAGTCTTGACAAAGATCTGCATACCACCACGGAGACGGAGCACCAAGTGCAGAGTTGACTCCTTCTGGATGTTGTAATCAGAAAGGGTGCGGCCATCCTCAAGCTGTTTGCCGGCGAATATCAACCGCTGCTGGTCTGGAGGAATGCCCTCTTTGTCTTGGATCTTTGCCTTTACATTCTCAATAGTGTCTGAAGGCTCAACCTCAAGGGTGATTGTTTTGCCAGTAAGAGTCTTTACAAAGATTTGCATTCCACCTCGAAGACGGAGTACCAAATGTAGGGTAGATTCCTTCTGGATGTTGTAGTCAGAAAGGGTGCGGCCATCTTCAAGCTGTTTACCAGCAAAGATCAAGCGCTGCTGATCTGGGGGAATGCCCTCTTTGTCTTGAATCTTAGCCTTCACATTCTCGATTGTGTCGGAAGGCTCAACCTCAAGGGTAATTGTTTTACCTGTAAGGGTTTTGACGAAGATCTGCATACCACCGCGGAGACGGAGCACCAGGTGAAGAGTTGACTCTTTCTGGATGTTATAGTCTGAGAGGGTGCGGCCATCTTCTAATTGCTTTCCAGCGAAGATCAGTCGCTGCTGATCTGGAGGAATACCTTCCTTATCTTGAATTTTAGCTTTAACGTTCTCAATAGTGTCGGATGGCTCAACTTCGAGAGTGATGGTTTTGCCAGTCAAGGTTTTTACAAAAATCTGCATCTTATCTGGAATAGATCGAAATATACTTTTTATTGCAAAAGTATTAACTGGAAATTTGGTTCTTAAATTGTAATTTTATATATTCATTTACAGAACTTGTATTGCGAATGTAAGACAAAGAACAAAGAAAGTTCGCGACCACAAAATGGCGTCGGTGTTCAGTTGTGAAAATCTACGAAAAAAAATCTCGATGCACCAAATAGAACCAAATGTTGATATAAAAACTATATTGTAGGCTCAGATCAGATAGAAATATAAACTCACCGATATATTTTCTTGTCGACAGTAATTAAAATACACAATCTCCAATCAAATTAAATTCTAACAAAACAGCACGTCCGACTCTGGGAAATATTATTGAATTGAATTAAATTTTTTTGAAATGACAAATCAAAATTCATCTATGAACTAGTGATAACCTTAATCGATTGTGAAATTTGTTAGTCGAGTCCGACATCGTGTGGCTCGTATTATTTGTCATCTCTTCATATCTACAGTGCGTTTCAAACTTACAGTTGCGATGGCGTGATGTTGGTACAATGTATATGCAGTGCTGCTACATCACACAAAATGTGTTACCTTGAAATAAAGGGAATTTTGAAACTTTTGTAATGGGAACATGTTTTTTTAACAAAAGAAAACAAAAATATTTCCAAATCAAATTTTAAAACATATAAGCATGAATTATGTACCCACTGTTAATTTTATTTATTTATTTACACTTTCTATACAAGGGTTATAAAGGCGGAATGAATGCCGTAGGCATTTTCTACCAGCCAACGTTCAGGTGGTGCAGAGACAAAACAAGGTAGGTGTACACAACGCGAGAATAGAGACTAATACTGTAAAAAAACACAATTACATATTGATAAAATAGAAAAAAGAAATACAACAAAACATGAGTATAGATAAGTACCATATTTACGCACCTGCCTTCTTGTATCTCTGCACCACTTTAGGTTGACTGGTAGAGAATGCCTATGGCATTAAGTCCGCCTTTACTCCGTGTATAAAGTGTAAATAAATAAATAAATAAGTATTATATAAATGCATACATCCATACATACACACATACATACATACATTACACTTTTCAAATAATTTATTAATACACACACACACACGCCTGTTATCCCCGAAGGGGTAGGCAGAGGCGTAACTAGTGCACCCACTTTACGCCGTTATTCCGTCCCATGATGTGATAGGGGGTAAACCTATCGCCATATCGGGCACAAATTCCAGACTCCGGGCTGATACTGAATTGAAAAACTCAATAGGGGCCTCCGGGGGTCACGGGTGGGCGGGAGGGGCCGTCCACCTATTAGTCTAGCCAACTTCTGTGACCCCCGTGATGGACGGCAGCGTGTCTTACGCTGCCTCGGACGCCAAGGGCGTCCTTCGGTGTACGGAGGCTTCTGAGCCCCCGCAACAACAGGAGAAGGACCGCAACAGCGGTACACGCAGGGGCGGTTGCGGACGACAACTTAGACGTGAGTCGGAGGAAGCCCGCAGCCGTCCCTAATGCGTCGAAGATGGCCACCGCGGAGTTTTAGTTGGTATGCCGTGCGGTGTACATAGGTTAGGGACTCGGCCCGGCGGTCGCCCGACGTTTTCCATCTTTTCGGGCGGCTCAACGTCGGGTCGTAAGGCACGGTGAACCCAACATAACCGCTCAGTCGTTCCCCTTGAACACTGGGCGGTAGTAATAAGTCACTTTCTCCACGTCAACAAAAAAAAATCACTTTGCCCGACCCGGGGATCGAACCCGAGACCTCAGCTTTGCAGTCGTAATACAACTACGCCACCGAGGCAGTTATGAATATTATAAATTATAATGTAAAAATTATATTTATTAACTAGCTTTTGCCCGCGGCTCCGCCCGCTTTAAAAAGTTTTTCCGGGATAAAAGTCCTGCTTTATATTTTCCCGGGATAAAAAGTAGCCTATGTGTTAATCCAGGACATGATCTACCCGTGTGCCACATTTCATCAAAATCCGTTCAGTAGTTTTTGCGTGAAAGAGGAACAAACATCCTTACATCCAAACATCCATACATCCAAACATCCATACATCCAAACATCCATACATTCTTACAAACTTTCGCCTTTATAATATTAGTAGGATTAGAAATTTACTGGTAGGTATCTCATATGTAAGAGACCATTTGGGTGAGTACCACCGCAATGTTTATTTCTACCGCCAAGCAGCAGTGTGCATGCACTGTTGCATTTCGGTTTGAAGAACATCGTAGCCAGTGTTACTACAGGACGTAGTAAGACTTAACATCTTATGTCTCAGGATGACGAGCGCAGTAGAATGCTACTTTGTAACTCAGTTTACTGGATGGTGTTATATACATTTGTCGCGTCACCACACCACTTGGAAACGAAACAGTTTAGATTCTACGTACGCCGGCCATGGAAAACTTAAGAGCGCAAACAATTCACCACTCAACGTAAAAGTGACCTAAGAGCTTCGCCGGCAGCCCCACCACAATCAACTCGTGTATTTATATATAAGCTATACGCATTTCATTTTACTCTCTCACAAACTGTCTTCATAGCCACTCGCATAATCTGTACTTGGTCCAATACATCACCTTGAATCCGTTACTGAATTTCATTTCTAAGTAGGACGCATACCCTACAGATTAATCCTCAGGTAACCCTATTTTTTTTAAATGAAATGGTGGCAATACGAGGCTGAACACATTTTAAAGGAATTCCTTAGGTTTTTCACAAGTTAGTTAGTTAGGGCCGTATTAATAATTCAATCTCAAGTTTGAGTTCCATCTCAAGTAGACACAATGTATTCGACTCTTCATACATTATGTCTACTTGAGATGTAACTCAAACTTGAGATTGATTTATTAATACCTCCCTTAGTTAGTCTTACCTTCTAGTTTTAGATCACAAAGTAAGATCTGATTTAAGATGGAATGACGTTCACTCACGGCGTAGTGGCGGCACGCTAGAATGAGGATATATTATTTGTTGCGTATCCCCATTGTTGTGTTATTTATTTCACATAAGTATTTAATCACACTTGCATTTGCATTATATCAGTGGTTGACCATTATGTTCACACCATTGTGTGCCATTACTGCAGTGTAACATAGTTATTATAAATTTTATTTTATATCTTCTTCCACTTATTATTGTTATTTTTACCGCACGGCGCGACAAGTACTTCGCCTGCTTATGGCCGCGCGAGTAGTGGCGACTGGCGAGTGTTTTGCCTCCGTCGTCGCCCCTCAGTGCTAGTGAGTAGCGAGATATTTTATTTAAGTATATATTTTTAATAGCTTTTTTATATATATGTATATATATTTTTTATTGTCGTACGTAATAGTTGTGTTATAATGTTAATGTTATATTGTGGTGTTTTCATTCCGACTTGGTGTCCGCACGTCACTTGGGTCCCCCATTGAAAATCAGCGCTGCAGTGTCAGCCAGGCTGACGCTGCAGCACGAAGCTGAATGTGGGTTCCCATTGTTGGCGCAATATTTATAACTAGCTTTTGCCAGCGGCTCCGCCCGCGTGTAAGAGTTTTTCCGGGATAAGAGTCCCGTTTTATATTTCACGGGGATAAAAAGTAGCCTATGTCCTTTTTCAGGTTCTAAAATATCTGTGTACCAAATTTAATTTAAATCGGTTCTGTAGCATTGGCGTGAAAGCTCGACAGACAAAGTTATCAATTTTGACCAAATTTGATTACCATAAAAACGGTACTAGTGAGTTTATCTTAAAAGATAGACATATACTGTCCAGGACATTTTTTTAGATAATCTCAAGAGGAACAATTCTTTTATACATATATTTTTGGTATCTTGAACCGTTTTCGCAGCGCACGCAATGGAAGCCCTCAAGGATGAATAATTTTCCCCGTATTTTTTACATTTTCCATTATTTCTTCGCTCCTAATAGTTGCATCGTGATGTTATATAGCTTAAAGCCTTCCTCGATAAATGGTCTATTCAACACAAAAATAATTTTTCAATTCGAACCAGTAGTTCCTGAGATTAGTGCGTTCAAACAAACAAACTCTTCAGCTTTATAATATTAGTACAGATTAAGTTATAATTTCTTTGTATTTAGTTTTTTTTTCCCTTTTTTATAAACATGTTATATTTTGTGCCGATAGTAAATATTTCTTTCTTTTCTAAGTTCTTTGCGTTTTTCAAGGGTTTCTTAACGTTTTTTAAACTCACACACGTTCTTCACTTTCAACGCCATCCATCTTTCACCATTTCGTCTCGGACACAGAAATTAATAAAATTTTAGAAAGCTACATAGTCATCTCAAAATGTTTATTGTTTACCATCTTGACACTGAGGGTGCCAACGTTACGCCATAGGAACTATTTGTTGAAACGTCTACTATGGAGTGTAGAAGGTAATCCTGCGTACACACCGGGCTAACGAATGCAAATGCATGTGTGGCGTCTCGTTTCTTTTGTATCAAAACAAAAGGGATGCAGCACATTCGTTGGTGTTCGTTGACTCGGTATGTACACAGCTTATGGAAAACTATTTCTGTATGAAAAAGTGTTCGTCAAAATCAAGAAGATTATAATATAGTCAAAATGCATTAGTTAGGGGGTGCTACAATAGCCACCAGGGTAAACTAAAAATGAAATGCCAAAAAAAAATATTCCAAAAAATTAATTTATTGCGAATGAAATAGGAAATTAACAATAAAAATAATGTTACGTTTTTTTATTAGTAGGTTAACGATGCACCCAAGATGCACCCAAGATGGGCGCAGACACAACGTAGTATTATAATGCTCTTTGAGAGACAAGATGGGAGGTCGTTCACCAGTAGGGTTGCAATCCACATTCCAAACCAGAGATGAACAAAAATTTTTATAACCTAAATTGGAACACGACCACTAACAATGCTCACATTCACGTATTAGATCAAACTAATTTTAGTACTAATATTGCACATGCAATCACAATTTTAAAACGTGTGTAGCATTACTTATTGCATAAAAACAAAACGAGCGGTTGGAAATCTTGTTCATTTGTCTCTGGTTGGAAAACTGACAGTGACTGACAGCACTACGCGCACTCGTCTAATAACAAACGATTGTAGGCTAAGGTACACAACCGTACAGCTTCAATCCGTTAATGTTTTACTAAAATAATTAGGGTATGGCATAGAATAAAGACTGAAGCAGTCCTTATTCTGAGATTACGAGTGTGATTTAGGTTCCTTCTATGCTTTAGTATTTATTCTATGGTGCGTAAGATACGTTCAGCGCCGTAGCGTACACCATGCTGTACATCAAGATGGACTGTGCATAAAGTCCTTAATAATTCCTGTTTTTTTATGTTGCTTATCTATACTAATATTATAAAAAAGAGAGATCAGTTTGTTTGTTTGTTTGTATTGGATAAACTCAAAAACTACTTGATTGATTTTGAAAATTCTTTCATTAAATGGGAACCTACATTACTCTTGAGTGCTATAGGGTACTAGTTATCCCGGGAAAATATTTTCGTCTCGGAAAAACTTTTTCACGAGGGCGGAGCCGCGAGGAAAAATTATACTATATATTAATGGCAACACTAATCAGTTATATTTTAATCTGTATGTGCGGGCGTACCTAGTGAAAGAAAATTTTGAGTAATTTGGGAAATATGTTTATCGTTTACTTCAGATTATGAGTTTTACGGCGTTTAAGTAGAAATTATTTGCAACAAATAATTTCTCTTTATATATTTATATACTTTAGTTTGTGTTTCCTCTTTTAGTGTTGATATATCATTTTTTTAGCATCTACTGTAAACACGTTTGAGATATTTATTAAAAAATGTATATTACTCGGATTCTGAATAAACTATGAGTCACTGGTTTTTATCTACGGTGTACAAGTGAGGGTTTTTTGTGCGTATATTCCCGTTTGTTAAAAGTATGGCTGATTTAATTCGCGCTATGGGGGCGCCTATCGGACCCCCTATAAAGGACAAGTTGGGTTCTCCGTCGACTGAATCCGAAGACGGGGGAGGTGATATAGCGGAGCTAGCGGCCGATCTAGAACTCGATGAAGCTGACGGTCCCAGTACCAACGGTAATCATACACTAAAGTGATAAATAAGTCTTGTTTTGTAATTTTTATCCATAACACGAAATTTCGTTTAGGCGAACGTCAGGCTGTTTTGGCACCACCAGAGACCGAATGGTACCATGGCCGTCTGGACAGGTATACTTCAGAAGAAAGACTGTGGGCTGCTGGAAAACTGGGCAGTTACCTAGGTGAGTGTTTCTTTCTATTATGCAAATGGATTTTAAAAATAACTTCAACAAGAGTAAAATCAATATTCATACTTTAAGTATAGCTCAATTTAAAATTATTATAGAACATCTTGAAATTATTTTCCTTATTATGTAGGTAATGACAATATCATGTATCTATGAAAACATTAAAAAAGCAATTTTTAGTTTTTCTAATTACAAGCATGCACTAACTAAAACAAAAAAACATATTTATGGTATAAAGTTGTGTTTAATAATATACATTCTCATTAATAATGTCAAAATTGCTTTAGATAATATACTTATTGTTTAGAAATAAATTCATGAAAATTGTATGTCTATAAAATTATATATATATATATATGTGTGAGAAAGAAACAATAACAACTTAATGTTATAGTACGATGACTTGGATAGATGTTATTTACCTATAGTCAGAAAATAAAAAATATGTTTGGCCTATAAATCAATAATTTGAGCGCACATTTTATGTACTCATGTTTAGTATTGTTTTATAAAGTATCAATATTTTTTTTACACATCATTTTCCTAATAATTTCATCTCACTTAAGTATAATTAATAATAACTAGAATAATAATATAAATGTACGTAAATTATAAACACAAAGCTCTCCTAGGAAAGATAAATAGTAGTAATAAATAATATTTATGTGAAGAATAATTATCAACTGTTTATTAATTATTCTGTTTATAGTCAAGTGTAATTATATTATGAAATTTGAACATACAAGTAATTTGGTGGCTCTATGTTACAAAGAACCTATAATTTGATAACTGACTCTTGCTCAAATAATGATCTAATGTCAACATTGAATGGATAAAAGAGTGAGTTCCCACCTAAAAGGCCAGCAACGCATCTCTATGCCCCCTGGTATGACAGACATTCATGGGCGGCAGTGATCATTTACCATCAGGTGAACTGTATGATTGTCCCCATATCATAAAAAATATATATAATTTGGATATATATGTTTCTAAAACATGACTTGAATATGGATTGGTTGAAGTATGTAATTGTAAGATTACATAATGACTTATTTACAATGGACAATGGTCTTTGTTGCAAATTTCCCAGGAATATTTATCATGTTACAATATAGTTGTGCAAAGATGTTGGGACATAAATTCCAATATTCTTATGAAGTATTTTTCTCATTCTTTGCTTTGTTAGGAAACTTTATTTTATAAAATCATTGCAAAGTAATTCTGTAAACAACCAGTCATTATCACCTTATAAGAATAAAGATTGTCTTCTTTTCTAATAGATCTATTGTTTAGATCAGTCTACACATACAATAAAGTTAACAGCTGAAATGGATATTTGTTTGAATTTAAATTTCCCTTCCCGATTATGTTATCCATCACATTGCACACAACTGTTTGTTTGGTATAGTTGTTGACAAGATGGTAACTTGTTTTGCCAAGAACTGAATAGTTATTTAATTTTCACATTTTACCTATTATAAAATTGCAATATGGCAATCATGTCCTGATTCTTCCATGGAAGTAATCTAGCTTGAACTTCTTAATAAGAATAAGCTTAAATCTTCTGAAGTTAGCTTACATAATATGATGATGAGGAAATTGGTCATGGGGCCCTTGTTTTAGGTATTTGCAATAACTCAGAGGCAGCAAAACTAGTATACTATAATATGGAATTTTAACATAACATTGTTTTCATATGATCTATAAGCTATATTATATGATTTTTAGGTCTCGAAGGCTAGAGAACTTCTAAGAACATCTTAAGGAGATAAAGGCATGATATTAGTAGTACGTATTAATAAACACAAACTTTATGATAGAAATAAATAATGTGTAACTTTATTTTAACGGGTATAAATATGTATAATATTTAATAATATGTTAAAAGTATCGCACCCTTATCATGTTTATTTGCAAAGAAAAATAATTCCTTTGATAGGAATGTACATTTATGTAAATGTTAATTATAGACACACTATTGTACTATACAATGATAACATTAAAACTGAGTTATTTTGTATCACCACATTATAAACAGTGGTCGAATTTGGTTACATCACTCAGGTCCTAAAACCCACTCAAATATTAGTATGGTCCATTTGGTTTGTGAAATGTACTTTTCTATTCCCATAATGTATATTGTAAAGGGGGCAATAAGGGTCAGTGTTCATTATAAATTCGTTTCAAGCCTACGCCTTGCAGGCGATTATTCTATTTATGGTCATGATTAGAAACTTGTTATTACGATTTATGACATCAACAATTATCAGCAAGTAACAAATGCTTTATTATTTTAGTTATTTAAATTGTACACGTTTGTTAAGTAGTACACACACATACGAACTAGGGCTTGCATTCGAATATTCGAATGATTCGATTAATAAAGAGGTACAAATATTCGAATATAAAACCTGCTATATTCAAATATTCGATCAATGTTAACAATGCCAAACTCAGACTTTTGACATGCTCAAAATATAATTTTCAAAGTTTGCGCGGGACGTTATGTTGTTAGAGCCCGCTGCACCCGGTGTCCCAAGCTAAGCGACCGGTTTCGTCAAAGCTCGGAAGCAATCAGGAACTCTCGAGAATCAGTGCGACACTGGTGTCTTCGTTCTTCGTCAAACTTTGTCTTGTTTACCATTTGCGACTTGCGTGTTCGCAATAATTAGTTGCTCTTACACTGCACAAGACCGCAGTTCCATCCTCGTCGTCGAGGACCTCGCCACGCTTCCCGTCCCGTCCCCCCCCCCCCAATCCCCAACCCCCTGACAGTGCCGGCACGCGTGCCGACGAAATAAACGGATACGATTAGGTTAAATATCAATCTTCCCCACTAACCGTTGATGTCTCATCCTCTGCCAGTGGCCGTCCTGAGCCGAGGTTCGTAACCCGTTAGTGGGTTGCCCTCAGCATGGTCACTTAAATTAAAGGGTTGCGAGCGCTTTGCGTTCACCCTAAAGTCCGGTGTGGCCAGATAAGCCGACTCTCGTTAGGCTACCGGCCGACTTCAATTTACAAGACTGTGTTGTGTGAGTTGTGGTTGGCTTTGTTTCTAAAGCACCAACTTTTTTTTTATTTTTGTAGGACTCTGTTTAGTACATTAAGAGTCAAATTCCAAATTTTTCTTAAATTTTTAACTAAGATTTTGTTTTCATTTAGAGTAATTAGACTCTAAGTAAGATAAGTAAGATATTGGCAATTAAAAACAATGGTTATTAGAATCATCATTGTTTGATTTTTTAGACAGTTTTTATATTATTTAATTGTTCGAATAATTCAAATAATACCCTAAAAAAGGTCGAATATTCGAATATCAAATTTTTTCGAATATTTGCAAGCCCTAACACGAACACATACATACACTCATGCCTATTGTCCCCGAAGGGTAAGGCAGAGGCGCAACTAGAGCACACACACATTTCGCTATGCGTATTCCGTCCCGTGATGTGATAAGAGACGAGCCTATCGAGTACAAATTTCAAACTTCGGGCTGATACTGAATAGAAAAACCCAATATACCAAACTTTTCCCGACCTGGGTATCAAACCCACGACTGCAGCATTACAGTCCTACCGTGAAACAACAACGCCACTGAGGCAGTCAAGTCAGTCGATGTTAAGTAATAATTTCGGAATAATTTTATTTATAAATTGTTGAAATATTTCCATTCCGAATTTAATATTGAATACGTAGTCAACATACATAGGTTGTTAATTATCTTTCAATATGCCGATGAATACTTAGGCCATATTTTTAATCAACTCATCGGGTTTCAAGACGTTGATAATTTGTTTACAGTTCGCGAAAGTGACCGCAAACCCGGCTCGTATGTCTTAAGTTATTTGGGACGCACCGGAATCAATCACTTTCGGTGAGTCATCCTTTTACCGATTTTTACGTTACTGATGAAAAAATATAAGCCAGGCACAGGACCTACATTATAAGACTTGTTTTATTTTTTATTTAGGTCGGTATTAACTATGAACTATGAATTGTTAATTAAAGTATAACGATAGACAATAAATATTAGCGATGAATGTGTGCGAATTATGAGTTAATGATTTGGTTTATTATTTATGTAAATATAAGGAGGAGGAGGTTGCTTAATGTCTAATCATTTGGTTTTGTCTCCAGTACCTTGAATGTTCACAATGCCAGTGAGAACATTTAATTCTAAACTTATATATGACACTACGCTGCTACACTGTGTTTATCAGTCTGAGTAATGTTAAACTTGCATAATTCTTAGTACTTCGTCTCTTAAAAGGAAAAAATAAAAATTTCTTAGGCTACTGTGTTACACAATACTCTTCATCTTAGCTGTTAGAATTTAGCAAACTTCATCTTAGCTCCTGCACTGTTGGAATTTAGCAAAAACTAGCCACAATTATATAAATGCCTTGATTGTTTAGATCACATCATCTTTTCACAGGATAACGGCCGTCTGTGGAGATTACTACATCGGTGGTCGTCAGTTCGATTCCCTGACAGAGCTCGTCGGCTTCTATAGTCACTGTTCGGATCTACTGAAACGTGAAAGACTCGTGGAGCCGGTACCTCCACCGGAACCGGTTAATGATAAAAAGGTTAACAAATTTCTATTGTTTTTTAACCGACTTCAAAAAGGAGGTTGAAAAATGTTTTCGTATATTTGTGTATTTCCTTAGCTTAGCTGACAATTTAAATTAGGCATCGACTCCAAATATGCGTGTATACTAAGCGAATACAAATTTTAATTATTTTTTTATTTGTAGTGGTTTTGAAGTCGGTTTATATTTGAATTGGCCACTGTGATTGTGCTTGTCAGAAATTCAATGTTTCATTGTAATTATTTCTATAAGTTGATGTCGTATTTTGTCCTGGCTTTAACGAAACAAACCGTCAGTGAAAAAATGCGCTATTGTATTCAAACAGTTGCAAATAATTCAATTTATTAATATTCGAAATGTCTCTACTGTCTGTCATCGTCTTATTATAATTTAAACTGACATAATGTCAATGGTTTTCCCTTGCAAACGGCGATCGCTATCCAGGCGGACACGTATATCCCACCACTAACACCGGTATCAGTCAGTTTAAGCCAAATTATTTGTTTCAGAGGGTCGTAGCCATATTGCCATACACCAAAATGCCGGATACGGACGAGTTGACGTTTCAGAAAGGCGATATCTTTTTCGTGCACAACGACATGGGCGACGGCTGGCTGTGGGTCACGGCTCACAGGTATGTCAGTATGTCGTTTTTTAAATTATTATATCTACTAGCTGGCCACGGCTTCGTCTGCGCGGACTTAGAGCTATATCAGCCTGAAATGTTTTAAATTGCAAATAAAATTATATCTTTTTTCCCAATATCCGATTTTGACTCGTCAAGCTCCGCGGCGGACGCCGGCGTCCATATATGTGGGTGATTATACAAAAGTTGGGTAACTTTTGAGGATATTTTGTTTACTATAGTTATTAAATCAAATTATTACAAATTCGTGTGCATATGATGGCTAATCTAATGATTATATTGTTCCAAATCGGGCCAGTCACTTTTTTAAGTAGATTGTGAGATATTTAATTTTTTCTGAACTTTACTGCCAGGGGACTGACGAGGCTAACATAGTACTGATAAAATAAACAATTTTGTAAGAATTATAATGAAGTTTCATAAAAAAAGATTTTTTTATAGGTGACTGCTTTGTTTTTTATCTTCCATAGTTTGTATTTATCTACTACATTTCCATATAACTTGTTTAAATTTTTTTCTTTCTTCATTACTCTTTAGTGTAGTTTTCTTCTAATTGTGTTTTAATACCTTCCCCAAAAAGGGCCTTCTTCACTAATTCTTTCTTTTTGGTTATATCTTTACTCATGTCTTCAATTATGGTCTTTGACGTTTTTTCAACAGATTTTATTACTATTTTTAGCTGTTTTTTGACATGTCTATATTTTTGACGCTAAGTATTTAGTTTAGTTTTAAGCTTTGAAACTATAGCCTCCATCTTTTTTATTTTCCTGTTTCTAGATTTTCTCTGTCTTTCACTTCTCTTTTAGCTTCTATTGCTCTTTGGTCTTCGTTAATAACAGATCTATTGCTTCATTAACTATGGGTTGTATTTCGTCAGTTGGTGGGGGAGTATTCTGGTGTATAAAATTATTAGTGGTTTGTTTCAATAGCTGTTTTTTGCCTGTAGTTTAATGAATAATTTTTCAATTTTTTTCTAGTTGCTGTTGCTCTCGTGGTGTCATGTCTTCAACATTTTTTTCTACGTCCTTTCTTTTTTTTTCCTCAAGTACTGAAGTTTTTTTTTCTTTGTATTCCGCTAATTTAATGGGGTCACTTTTAATTCTGGCCAAGCGAGCCTTCTGTTCTGTTCTGGGGCTCCTTTTTCCCCACATAGCCCGTAGAGAGTCAGGCTGTTGTGCGTGATCTGCCAGCTACAAGTCTAGCCAGCTCAGCTCCTTCCAGAAGCGCAGGATCTTCCTGGTTCCTTCACAGGCTTCTCGGAGTGACCCCGGAGTGCCGAGGATATCAGCCCGTTGTGCAGCTATTCCTTCGCATTCCAGGATAACGTGGAAGGCTGTTTCGTCAGCCGACAGACATCTCCTGCAGAGGGGGCTATCGGTGATACTTAAAACATATAAATGTTTGTTTAATGAGCAGTGTCCGTTGATCGTAACCACCATTGTGCGTAGAAAGGCCCTGTCCAGAGACAGGAGACGTCTCGTCAGACGTCGGTCCGGGTTTGGCACTATTTCCCGGGACTGTCTACGTGCACTAGTACTTGCCCATTGATCCGCATATTGTTCTTGTGTTCTGTGTCGCAGCCGTGACCTTAGCTGTTAACAAGGTAGTGGTATAATTAGGATGGGTCCGAATACCACCTGGTTTGACTCCCTTTTGGCTAGTTCATCGGTCGCGTCGTTTCCTAGAGAGCCACTGTCCCCTTTCATCGAGCCTTTTCGGCTTCGCTCTTTTTTTTATATTTCTTCCCTAGTCAAATTACTTTTGGCGTGCCGCATGATTTTTTAAACTGAAATATAAAATAAAAATGCTTATACACGGTAGTAATTAAGATAAAAGTGCTCTAAAACAAAGAAAACATCAGTACTATGGAGACACGTCAATCCTTTGGCGCGATACCTGACAAAAGACTGACGCCAACGGACTGACGAAAAAGACATAATTTGAGGTTATAATCATAACTAATGGTTTTTTTGGTAATTTCGAACATCAACAAACTACATTTTAACAAATCATAGTTATCTATGTATAAATGAAAATAAACCTCAGATTAAAAAGAAAATAACGACTCACCACAGGACTGAAATTTTGACTGGCTTAGCACGTGTATAGACGACAACACACAACCCAAGCACTGGTACAGTTATGGCAGCAGTCGAATTGTGCGGTCCGCAACTAACTTCATTACCAACATTAAAATTTAAACAGGGATTTGACCTTGACTCAGTGATATTTGTCGCAAATTTCAAATTTAAAGAACACACAACGGACTGATGAATGAAACTAAACACAAAGTTTCTTATTTTTTTTTTTAAATAAAATGGAGAACATTGCATTATGAAAGTTGTAGTATATGATACTATGTATATCACAGATTGTAGTAAATTAGTAAGTTTTCTTAAATCAATGATAATGTTAAATGAATAGTCACTTGATTTTTGGTTTTCGGGATTGTGACATGCCACAGGACTGACGTTTTAAGTATTTATTTTGTTTTTTTATTAACTTGTATTTAAAATGAAGAAGTGAAATTGGGTGACCAATTAAATGACTTTTCATTGTTTTAAAATAAATTGTTATTTCAATAAAATATAATAAGACTTTGTATATATTGGCTGATGACATTGAGTTACCCAATTTTTGTATATTCACCCATATATGGTTTTTTTTTCCATACATCTCTATACTAGCTTTTGCCAGCGGCTCCGCCCGAGTGAAAGAGTTTTTCCGGGATAAAAGTCCCGTTTTATATTTCACGGGGATAAAAAGTAGCCTATGTCCTTTTTCAGGCTCTAAAATATCTGTGTACCAAATTTCATTTAAATCGGTTCAGTAGTTTTGGCGTGAAAGCGCGACAGACAGAGTTACTTTCGCATTTATAATATTATTATTTTCGACCAAATTTGATTACCATAAAAACGGTTCTACTGCGTTAATCTTAAAAGATAGACATATACTGTCGCGGACATTTTTTTAGATCATTTCAAGAGGAATAATTCTTTCATACATATATTTTTGGTATCTTGAACCGTTTTCGTAGCGCACGCAATGGAAGCCCTCAAGGATGAATAATTTTCCCCGTTTTTTTCACATTTTCCATTATTTCTTAGCTCCTAATAGTTGCATCGTGATGTTATATAGCCTAAAGCCTTCCTCCATAAATGGTCTATTCAACACAAAAATAATTTTTCAATTCGAACCAGTAGTTCCTGAGATTAGCGCGTTCAAACAAACAAATAAACTCTTCAGCTTTATAATATTAGTATAGATATAAGCGGGGTATGACGGGTTCATGACATAAGGCCTATATTCTACAGTCAATAGGGTAGTTGACTACTTTTTTTTAAATACTGTTATGAAAAATGTATGCTATCCAAAATCGAATGGGAAAAGAATTTTCAAAATTAGCGCACCAGTAAATAAGTTATAAAGCTTTGAAATTTGGTGGAAGGGGTAGCTGTCAAATAACAGCAATACTAGGCTGTGACGTCACCAAGCACCGTCGGCCATAACGCTGCGTGCGTGCGAAAGAGATAGCGCGATATCCCCACCACGTCCCCACTTTTGCTCCCGCCTCCCAGGAATATTTCAAAATTTAATAACTGCTTTATTTTTCAATTGATTTTGATGCTGATTTCACAGAAGAATTTCTTTTTGTATTATTTTCTATTGCATCTAAATGAAATATAGGCAAATACCCTATTATAGTCTGTCCACGTGTGAAAACTACGTGAAAATTAGTTCAATAGTTTCGGAGATGTGCGCTTACAATCAAACAGAAAAATCCAGTATCGTTGATTTGTGTTCTACTACTCTTCTTTAGGTAATCTCTTTCTTTTCTCTTCCTCTTATGTGGGCTTGATATAGAAATACTTCACGCAATGTTGCGGAACGCTTGGCGTTTTTTTTTACGACTGGCCGGGCTGTCTGGAAATCGAATCCTATTTTTTATTTATTGTAATTGCTTTAAAAAGGAAGAAGGTAATACGTAATCTGTACCCAATAGAATTAATCATATTGTATTTTCTGTTTATCCCTATATTATAACATATATGAGGTAAAAGGTGACTCTTCTACTGATGACTAAATTGATTTATGAAAAGCTTAACCCAACCCAAGTAATAGTTTGTGCGTTTGGATATTTCTAAAATTAAACAATGACAAATATTATTAGGTACTTTTCCATTATGGAACACACCCATTTTAGCGTGGTAACTGAAAATTGAAAATATACCCAATTTACCAAATTTGCTGTATACGGATGTCACCTGTACGCAGAAGTACAGTCAGCCACACAAGTAGCTGAACAAATTCAAAACCTCAAATTGTTATGCACATGTTACCTATTTTTTTTCTCTTCTCAGATAGAAAATATAAACCCATATAAGATCTGATTATAGCTAAGACAGCTGATTGCAGATGGTAAAAAAAAAAGATAGAAAATAAAGAGATTTACTTAACACAAAGAAAAAAAAACACTTATACTTGACGCGTAAAGACCACTTTAAATTATGAATTTGATCAGCTTCTTATATGGCTGACTTTACATACGCTCGTTAAAAGTATAAAAAAAAAGTACAGTAAAGACCAAACATTGCATATCATATTATTGAACTAAACTACAATATCTAAATATACAATAGAAATTTACCTTGGCATCGACACATCCATGTAATTTCATGATGCGTATCTCATATCCTGCCGATTGCAAGTATGTTTATTAAATAATGCATCCTTTATCAAACATAAAAGATTACAGTGGAATATCACATCCGCTGGCCTTAATCACAAAACTAATTGCTGGATAGTGTAGCTATGTCCCCTATTTGCATGAGATCATAACTAGTGTAAGTGCCTGCCTCGGTGGCGTACTTGTATTACGGTACGATTGCAATGCTGAGGTCTCGGGTTCGATCCCCGGGTCGGGCATAGTAATATTAGATTTTTCTATTCAGTATCAGCCCGAAGTCTGGAATTTGTGCCCGATATGGCGATAGGCGCGCCCCCTATCACATCATGGGACGGAATACGCACGGCGAAAAGTGGATGCACAAGTTGCCCCTTTGCTATCCCTTCGGGGATCAAAGGCATGCGTATAACTAGTGTATTGGATTTATAAAGCTCTTGGGATGAAGCCTTAGGCCTCAAGGAACTTAGGTATACCTAGCTAGTGACACACTATTAGTGTCATCGACTAGTTATTATCAGATTAATGTTATCAAAACAGTTAATTGAAGGCACAAAAAATGGAATTGCATTTCAATAATTTTATAGTATAATCATTTTCAACAATTTGTAGAATGAAGTTTTGTTTACCAGTAATATGAATCAGTCGTTTTATTCATTTATTTATATTATCGGGATTGGTTCCACATAAGAAATAAGCGTTATATTAAATTAATTCAAAACTTTTACCTAACCAGAACCGGTGAACAAGGAATGATCTTCAGAGAGCTGGTCGAGGATCTAGATCCTTCCATAGATCCCAACACGGTGTTCTCGTGGTTCCATCCGAACTGCACTAAGAGCGAGGCGGTCGACATGCTTGTGAAGGCAGGTCCGGGCAGTTTCCTCGTCAGACCCTCGGACAACTCCCCCGGAGACTACTCCTTGTTCTTCCACATCAACAACCAAATCCAAAGGTTCAGGATAGAGAAGAAAGGCGTGAGGTATTTGATGGGCGGCAGGACCTTTGAATGCTTGGACGCCGTGATCAACAGATACAGGAAGGAGCAGATTGTCGAAGGACATACGTTGGGGCAGCCGGTGAGTTGATATTTATAATTTACTTGTATCGCTCGCGGCTCCGCCCGCGTGATCAAGTTTTCCCGGGATAAAAAGTAGCCTATAGCACTCAGGAGTTATGTAGCTTCCTATTAGTGAAAGAATTTTCAAAATCGGTTCAGTAGTTCCTGAGATTAGCGCGTTCAAACAAACAAACAAACTCTTCAGCTTTATAATATTAGTGTATAGATAACTGTTAATCACAATCATTATAATTATCTTGACCTATTTATGTTGATATGTCGCACTTTGATGTGAGTTGGCCGTTTTGTCATCCTGTAAAGTTAAGGCGAAAATCATTCTCAGAAATATATTTTTTGACTTAAACACGATGAAATATATTTTTTATATTTCCAGTTAATCGCCGAAGGTCATCAGATCGAACCACAGCAAAACGCGACCGGCGCAGCGGCAGAGAAGATATACGCTACACTCCGCGAATGCAGGGATCAGATAGGTCTGAACAAGATGAAGGGCATCAAGCACCAAGGGTACCTAAACAAGAAGTCCGACAAGGCCGCGAAGAAATGGAAGGCTTTGTACTTCGTGCTACTGCAAGAAGGCACAGATACGCATCTCTACTTCTACGATTCCCCGAAGCGGACCAAGCCAAAGGGATTGATTGATTTGTCGTGCGCCTATTTGTATCAGGTGGGTACAGTTAGCCACATAAATAGCTGAACAAATTCAAAATTTCAAATACTTCACGCGTTAAGTTTAATTGAAACTTTTTCTTTTTGGGAAGTAAAGTTAATCGCCTTTATGTCATTTTTGTGAAGAGAAAACAAAAATTGGTAAGAACACGAAAGTGTAGACGCGATTTGAAGTTTTGTATTTGTTCAGCTACTTATGTGGCTGACTGTACTTAAAAACTGACCATTTGGTTTATGTAAACACATCAGCTAATATCATTCAACTACGAATACGAACAGTCTGTAAAGTGTCAGTTCTATCCTTAGGGTGTATAAGTTTCTATTGTTAAAACAATTACTTTCTAGTTGTAGTAAAATTAAAAATGATTATACTAACCTTTTAAAATTTCATCACATGATGCAAAAAGCATTAAGATATAAATCATGGTGTTATTGGTATGGTAACAATAACATGTTGTGCCTTTTTTATTACAGCTATTTATAATAAACTGGCATAGCGTTACTTTTTTATTCTATACTATAGAACTACGGGTCGGATTGAGGTTATATTTTTTTATAGAGATTTTAAAGATTTTCAAAAGCGCTTGCTATATGAAATTTTATACGATAAAAAAAAAAAAAGAAAAATCAGTAAGAAAATACGAAATATCGCACCTTTAGGATGAAAACGACACAATTCAAAAAGACAGAAAATTGAGTTAACTTCATAAAATTACTTGAAACGAAGTTCTCAATACAATAATAGTTCAAACACAGCCATATTCGAGCAGAAAAAGGACAAAGCTGTCGGTACCTTTTTTATTATATTTTTATAAATAAAGGACTAGTTTTTAGTCATTTAAAAAGTACAACTCAATTTTCTATTTTTTGAATTGTGTCGTTTTCGTTCTAAAGGTGCGATATATTATTTCACAATATAATTACAGGTCCACGAGTCTCTGTGGGAGCGTGAGTTCTGTTTCCAACTGGTGGAGCGTGCGTTGCCGTGCCTCTCCACTCACACGTTCTTGGCGGCCAACTCTGCTACAGAGGAGCGGGCGTGGCTCGAGGCACTGCGGCCCCTCTGTGTGCCGCAGCAGGCCAGACATCAGTGCAAGGTTATTGAAATGATTTTGTTTCATTTTGTACATTGTTTTATGACACTAAAAGAAATACATCGTCAAAATTGGTTAGAAAATGAGGTAGATATTCATGTTGAAAATATTGCAATGAACAAAATGGGTTAGTAGTGTGGATATGCCTTCATTTCTTCTGTGCGCATCATTACGACTATTTATGTCCGGTGGCGTCATGCCGTTTTAAGGGCATTTATTTTTATTATCTACCACTTTCAACCGATTTCCATCGCTTGTAACGTATTTATTTTTTGTCGCATTTTGGCAATTGTTTTTGCGTTATGATTGAACCGTTGTACACCTTTGATAATCTATACTAATATTATAAAGCTGAAGAGTTTGTTTGTTTGTTTGTTTGTTTGTTTGTTTGTTTGTTTGTTTGTTTGAACGCGCTAATCTCAGGAACTACTGGTGCGAATTGAAAAATTCTTTTTGTGTTGAATAGACCATTTATCGAGGAAGGCTATAGGCTATATAACATCACGATGCTACTATTAGGAGCGAAGAAATAATGGAAAATGTGAAAAAAGCGGGGAAAATTATTCATCCTTGAGGGCTTTCATTGCGTGCGCTGCGAAAACGGTTCAAGATACTAAAAATATATGTATGAAAGAATTATTCCTCTTGAAATGATCTAAATAAATGTCCGCGACAGTATGTGTCTATCTTTTAAGATTAACTCACTAGAACCGTTTTTATGGTAATCAAATTTGGTCGGAATTAATGCATTATTTGTTAAGAGTTGTATCAACGTCATAATATTAATCTTTATCCAAATAAATGTGTTGGATAGAGTGATTCAACGGGAAGGTTTTTATGTACTTTTAGCCCGGAAAAACTTATTAACGCGGGCGAAGCCGTGGGCAAAAGCTATTGGGAATATAAAAAATATTTGTGTATAGTCACCAGCATAAGTAGCTGAACAAATTCAAAATTTCAAATTGCCTACACACTTTTGTGTTCTTATTAATCTTTTTTTTCTTTTCACAATAATAAAATAAAAGATTTGCATTACTTCATACGAAGTTTTTTTTTCAGTTTAACTTAACGCGTATATAGGCGATTTAATTTTTAATATTGTACAGATATTTATGCTGCTGACATAAATATCTGTACAACTGACATAAATGTCTGCTGCAGTTTAGTAAGTTGCGTGTTGTGTACTACAGGTTATGGTGCTGACTGTACAGTGTATTATGTTGCATGTTGTGTTGCAGGTGGCGCGCGTGGTGTGGCTGCGTGCGCTGCGCGTGCGGTGCCTGACGGCGCACCGGCTCCCCGCGCGCCTCGCCCCGCGCCCGCACCTGCGCCTGGCGCTGGGCGCCGCGCCCGTCGCACGCACGCGCCCGCGGCCCTCGCCCGACCCGCACTGGGACGACGAGTTCGTCTTCGAGTCAGTACTCACTACTCACTACTCACCAGCCATCAGTGTTGCCAACATAACGGATTTGGATACGTGTGAAACGGGAAAAAATCCATCCAACGGCTGACGGGATATTTAACGGGACAAAAATTTCATTGTTATGTGAGGGCGGAAGGTGTACATGTGATAGGAGGTCTGCATGGGGGGCAAGAACACACGCTTACATCCCCCCCCCCCGTGCGAGACTATAGCTACACTCGTGTCAAGTTTTCATGTAACGGATTTTTGATGGAAATATACTACTAACTTGACAGATTTTTAAAAATCTTAACACAGCCAGCCATTAGTATTGCCAACAAGATTTTTAAACATCCGTTAATTTCGTTGTATATTTCCGTCAAAAATCAGTTAAAATTTATGCGTAGCGTGGTTCTTTCCGCAACAAATAATTCACGTAATCCACACCCCCTCCCTCCCTATACATTCGAAAAATGTAAATCGCATATTTCGCTGAAGGTAGGTTTTGTCCAGTTAAATATTCCGTCAACCGCTAGAATAAATTTTTTCCATTTTCTAGGTATCCAAATCCGTTACATATGACGGGAAATCCGTTAAATTGGCAACACTGCCACCCATACACCTACATACACATACACACTTTTTTTCCTCTTCGATGCATTAGGGACGGCTGCGGGCTTCCTCTGACTGAAGTGTCTAAGTTGTCATCCGCAATCACTCCTGCACAGTGCCACTTACTGCAGCCCGTCTCCTCTTGTGAGGGGGGGGGGGGGGTTGGGCACACATATCTTGCGGCGAACAACATCCGTGCCGACCGACCCGAACGCCCTGGCCCCTATTAGTCGCCTCCTACGACAGGCAGAGGTTACCGTGGTGGAATTCTCCAAATGCCTCTAATCCACAGGGCGAATACACATACACACCTATCAATACTAACTATACATACTACATACAATACAACCGAAATCAAAAGCTTTTCCAGGACAGAAGTGGTGCAGGTCTTCCAGGACTTCATTTAGCCAAACTTCACGACTGACTTATTAGATGCAGAGATTAGCAGGAAATATTAATGATGGAATATCTAACTTGAAACCAGTCATTAATATTTACGATAACTTTCACATTATACTGTTCCTTACGATGTACTATATAATAAATAATATTATGCATTGATTGTAGTATAACTTAATTATTTTATTTTATTTACAGCGACGTGCCTCCGGATGTGACGTCATTCACTATCACAGTTCACAATACCGGAAAGAGGGGCAAGGAATCTGAAGTAATAATCTATACATTAAATACAATAGTGTTTAAAAGAGATGTCCGCTTTTTATATGTGTGCTGTGCCTCAAAATTTAACCACAATCTAACTTTATGGATATTAAAGAAACAAAAATATAGATTTGCATCGATTCAAAAAAAAGAGCAGTGGGGCTAGGATGTGAAAATAAAACACCATGCCTGTGCGCTTCGTTTTATTGTGATTGGTTGAGAGACTGACGTATCGGTATTTTGATGTTTGTGATTGATCGAGAGACCGACACGTCAGTCTCTCAACCAATCACAATAAAACGAACCGGAGACGCATCGTGTTTTATTTTCACATCCTAGTCCCACAGTAACGTTCGATAGAAGTAAATTGTCGCGTTGGCAAAAAATGCTTATTAATGCAGGTCATAGCGGGGCGTCGCACTCACGTGAATTTTCAAAAATGTTTGTTGTGCATAAAAGTCGCATTAGCACTAACTGTTCGTAACAAAGTTCAATGTACGAAATCGTACAATTACATAAATCTCAAAATCGGAGGACTGCAAAATTATACGATTTATTGGAAAACCTAATTTTTGGGAGCGCTATCCAAATATATAAAGTATTTTGGTTAGAATTTTAAGTCTGTTTTTGGACATGTCCTGTGTATGTCACATGTCTAATATCCTCATTGTTATTTCAGGTAGCCGAATTAACAATTGAGTTGGCGAGTTTAGCTAATGGCGAAGAAATCGAGGAGTGGTATGCTCTGGCTGGAATGACTCCTATCGGCGAATGGGGCTCTTTAAGACTGCGCATAAGGTATTCTATGTTTATTGTAATGTGATATTGTACTCCCATTACCATCCTCTATATCCCTTTTCAACATTCAACTTAGGGCTATATTATTTTTTATACGATGTCACAATGACGTTTCTATAAAATCATAAAGTGAAGCCTGATTCAGATAATTGACATGTAACCCATACAAAAAACATGCTTTTCACCCATTATCTTTGAGTTACTTGTCCCACTTATGTACTCAAATCATATACGTGTAATTTAACTTGTGTGTATAGGTATATGCAAGAACTGGTTATGCCCCGTGAGGAGTACAACCCACTTCGTCAATTGCTGCTGGAGCCAGGCTTACTCGCTGTCAAGGCGCTGGCAGATCTGTGCCGTACTGACAGGCAACCGTTGGCCACGTGTGAGTGTCTATAAAGTTTATTCAGAGAGCATTTGAATAAAAATGAATTGATAGAATAGTTTTTAGGGTATTTTTAAAAATTTTAATTTAATAATCTCTTTGAATTACTTGTAAATTTATTATATGGTAAGGTTTCTTCAGTTTCAGCGTTGAATTATATTTGCTATTAACCAAGGTCTTCCATGCAAGTCTCAATATAAATTTAATAGGTGTTTCTCACTGTCAAGTTTCCGTGAACATTAGACAGATTCACATCCAGTCTATTCATGAAATTTAAAAGTAACAGCAATAAAAAATGTGAGCCGTCACAGGACGCCTGGCAGATGTGAAACATCGACATTATTTTGTAAAAGTAATATGCAGAAAAGAACAGATTGTGATAGGAACTAAATATGTCATAATGATAAAATAAAATATTATTTTTACGGCACGTTTAACTGATCTTGGTGATGTCCAGTTTCAATAATAATATTTTGTGACCCCTGTGGTGATTGTTGGGTTCTGAAATATTTATAAAAAATATGTTATTAAAATATACAGAAAAATTTAAATTGGCTTCAATATATTAGTAAACTCAAGAATCTTAGCTAGTTATTTCAATATATTACTAAAGATCGTAAATTATAAATATCAATTATGAATGTTTCACTATAAATTCCACTATGATTAGAAAAAAAAATTAATTTTGCGCATGGCGACGCGTCGCCACACCGTACACACTACTGCATATAGACTGTATATATATACCATCATGTAATGTAATGTAAGTAATGCAATGTGTGTGTGTGTGTGTGCGTCAGCGGTGCTGCACGCGTTCACGGAGTGCGGGCGCGGCGCGGAGCTGGCACGCGAGCTGGTGGGCGCGGAGGTGGCGCGCGAGACCGACCACCGCGCCATGTTCCGCGGCGCCTCGCTCGCCACCGCCGTCGTCGACGAGTTCATGCACGCGCAGTGCAAGCCCTTCCTGCAGGTACACAATACAAGCGTACTCATCTTACATGATCACTGTTTTTTTTTTATTGCCTCGAAGGCAGACAAGCTAACGGCCCACCTGATGGTAAGTGGTTACCGTCGCCCATGGACGTCAGCAATGCCAAGGGCACAGCTAAGCCGCTGCCTACTGTAAAAAACTTTTTTTAAACCTCGTTTGACGAAGGATAAGCATAGCGCATAGCGCTGAGGAAACAGTGGGAGGAAGCTCATTCCAGAGTGAACATGTGGTGACTAGTAGCTAACAAAAATCAAATTCCCTTAGAACGGCATGGCATCACCGGAAGTAAATGCTGGTGGTAGGTCTCTGATATGTAACAGGTGGTAGAACTCTCATATGTAACAGTCCGTCTGGGTGGGTGCTACCGCAATGTCTATTTCTACTGTCAAACAGCAGTGTGCATGCACTATTGTGTTTCCGTTTGAAGGACATCGTAGCCAGTGTAACTACTGGACATAATGAGACTTATGTCTGTCTCAGGATGACGAGCGTAGTGGAATGCCACACAGTACTTTGTAACTCAAGGTGCTGGATGATGTTTCTACTGTTTATGAGTGGTCGTTTCGCTTACCATCAGGTGAACGGCATGCTCGTCTCTTCATTTTATGCTATAAAAAAACACTTCTAACACAATATGATATAATAGCACATCAGAATCAAAGATTTATAACCATTTCTAACTCTTACTTTCATCTATCAAACTCACTTAACTGCCATAACATATGAATCACTTCAACAACAAGGTCATAATGAATTTAAATAGAAGTTCAATAACATTCATGCTTTTATCCTTTTAACCGACTTCAAAAAAAGGAGGTTCTGTATTTGACACGTAAGTAGGTATGTAAATTTTTATGGCCGTGATTTTCTCAAAAACTACTGATTCGATTTGAATTGTTTTTTTTTGTTTGTAGTGGTTTTGAAGTCGATTTCATTTTATGTTAAAAAGTTTTTATTCTTGTTAAAAATAAACACTTATTTTATTTGTATACAGGCCGCAATAGCGGAGACCGTTCAGAAGTTAATAGACGCGAAACAATCAGCGGAATTGAACCCGACGAAAATGGACTCACCAGACGATGCGTGTAACAACGCTGAATTTTTGCTCATGATCCTTGATCAGGTAAGTGAGCATTGTTGGTATAATGGCGAGTATAGACCAAGCGAACAAACGCGAGTGAACCGATGAATGAATTCATATTCAGTATTATTACTTGAACTATGTTTCTTGTGTTGGTAAAGACTTGAACTTGAAAGAAGACGAAAGCGAGTTGTCATATGGTCCCGATGAACAAAAAACAGTCATTCAGGTCCGTTCGCTTCGATCAGTACCTGTCATTAGATAGTCGAGAGTGGTAAAATATTCATATTTGACTTCATGCTATTTACAGTTCCCCACAAAAATGGCTGAACTAATTCAAAATACTACACCGTATTTAATGTAACCTTGTACTTCTACAAAGGTATTTTCTTAAACTAAATTAACTTTTATTATAAAGTAAGCTAAGGATTAGTTTTTAATTTATTCCTCGTAACAAATTTTTTTGAAATTGGGACATAAAAATTAATTCATTTTAACATACATCATAATACATACTTGAGTCTAATGTCCAACTCCATAACTTAATGTGAACGTTGTGACTTACTTTCAGATTACTTTGTCAATTTTCACGTCGCCCGAAGCCTGTCCAAGACCGGTGAGGTATTTGTGCGGCTGTTTGCAGAAGGCCGCGGTCGCCAAGTGGCCCAACGAGAGATTCGTGCGAACCAGGGTTGTATCAGGTAACGTTTTTTATTAAACTTACCATCAGTCACAGTATATACTATGTCCATTGCTGAACTAAGGTCTACTCGATAGATTACCAGAACAAGCTCTTGGAAGCGGCAACTTTGTGCTTTACTCGACCTTATATATTCTGAATGTCATGTACAGTGGCCACAGGGACCTTATTTAGACACTAGTAGTGCTCGCGGCTCCGCCCGCGTGAAAAAGTTTTTCCGGGACAAAAATATTTTCCCGGGATAAAAAGTAGCCTATAGCACTCAGGAGTAAAGTAGCTTCCTATTAGTGAAAGAATTTTCAAAATCGGTTCAGTAGTTCCTGAGATTAGCGCGTTCAAACAAACAAACAAACTCTTCAGCTTTATAATATTAGTATAGACTAGCTTTTGCCCACGGCTTCGCCCGTGTTAATAAGTTTTTCCAGGCTAAAAGTACATAAAAACCTTCCCGTTGAATCACTCTATGACTATGACGTTGATACAACTCTTAAGAAATAATGCATTAATTTCGACCAAATTTCATTACCATAAAAACGGTTCTAGTAAGTTAATCTTAAAAGATAGACATATACTGTTGCGGACATTTTTTTAGATAATTTCAAGAGGAATAATTCTTTCATACATATATTTTTGATATCTTGAACCGTTTTCGCAGCGCACGCAATGGAAGCCCTCAAGGATGAATAATTTTCCCCGCTTTTTTCACATTTTCCATTATTTCTTCGCTCCTAATAGTTGCATCGTGATGTTATATAGCCTATACCCTTCCTCGATAAATGGTCTATTCAACACAAAAAGAATTTTTCAATTCGAACCAGTAGTTCCTGAGATTAGCGCGTTCAAACAAACAAACAAACTCTTCAGCTTTATAATATTAGTATAGATTTATTGTATGGTTATAGTATTTGGGTGTTTCTCTTGTAATAGTTTTACCTACTTAAGATATCGATAATGAGATCTTTTAAACGCCTCATAATACTCTGTATTGACTATGTCATCAGTCAGCATTAAGATATAAGTGCATTTTGTGTTAAAAATATTTAAGATGGTTATATTATAATATGAACTTATTATTTACTGGTGGTAGGTCTCTCATAGGTAAGAGTCCGTCTGGGTGGGTACCACCGCAATGTTTATTTCTACCGCCAAGCAGCAGTGTGCATGCACTGTTGTGTTTCGGTTTGAAGGCCATTGCAGCCAGTGGAACTACTGGACATAATGAGACTTAACATCGTTATGTCTCAGGATGACGAGCGCAGTGTAATGCCACACAGTACTTTGTAACTCAAGGTGCTGGATGGTGTTGGTACTGTTGTAAATGAACTGTATGTGTATGTGTATAGGTTTCATCTTCCTGCGGCTGATCTGCCCGGCGCTGGTGGAGCCGCGCGCGTGGGGGCTGGTGGGCGCGGCGCCGCCCCCGCACGCGCAGCGCTCGCTGCTGATGGTCGCCAAGTGTCTGCAGAACCTCGCCAACCTCGTCGAGTTCGGTGCCAAGGTACCACCACATTTTAAGCTATTGCATAGCTTCTATCGCGGGTCTTGAGCGTGGAGACCGAATCCAGAAATTTCGTAACGAAAATAACCTAACACCCCTCACTCCGACCGGCACAGCGGTGATATTTTATTTTCAACTCTATCACAACCGTGTAGAGTGTAAAATTCCATAAGTAAATTTAATATCGCAGTCTTGTAAGAATACAATATGTAAGAGGATATGAGCTGAATATTAAACGATAAAAGGTCGAAATTACCGTGTATTTAAAAATTGTTCCAGTCAGTGAAACGTAACGAAATTTCAAACGCGCGCAATTGATGAGAGTGTCCCCGTGGCGGGATGACGTGATTCTAAGTTTGAATGTTTAAGAAGTTTTTATTTTATATCTGTTCAAAGAGGAAATAAATATTAGAATTGCCTGCTTAGAGTTTCGGCGTTAGGGCACCAGTGAAATTTGGACAATAGAAAAAAAATAAAATAAATAAATAATAATTATAATTGTATAAGTTGATAAAAAATGCTCTGCAATAGCTTTACCGCGGCAGTCTCCGAGTTCCACACGTCTTTTTTTTTATAGCATTGAATGACGAGACGAACATGCCGTTCGCCTGATGGTAAGCGATACGACCACCCATACACAGTAGAAATACCATCCAGCACCTTGATTTACAAAGTACTGTGTGGCATTCCACTGCGTTCGTCATACTGAGACATAAGAAGTCTCATTATGTCCTGTAGTTACACTGGCTACAATGCCCTTCAAACCGAAACACAACAGTGCATGCACACTGCTGCTTGGCGGTAGAAATAAACATTGTGGTGGTACCCACCCAGACGGACTCTTACATATGAGAGTCCTACCACCAATAGACACTGCCACATACCATTGCATACGAAAATCCAACGATATATTTTTATAGTCACTGCAAATTGACCTCTCTGCACCTTTTGGTTAGTGAAGTAGGGTCCAGATAAGAACGGAAGGACATTGTAGCCAGTTTAACTATTGGACATAATGAGACTTAACATCGATATGTCTCAGGATGACGAGCGCAGTGGAATGCCACACAGTACTTTGTAACTCAAGGTGCTGGATGGTGTTGCTACTGTTTATGGGCGGTCGTATCGCTTACCATCAGGCGAATGGCATGCTCGTTTCGTCATTCAATGCCATAATAAAAAAAGATGGTGTTGGTGAGAGATGTTTATCTCAAGCCTGTCGACACATTAATGTGGGCTTGTTAGAAATCGGAATTACTTACTAAATTATAGGTGGTACCAAAAATAATGCATAAAATTATTTAAGTCATCGTGAGTGCGTTCTTGACGATTTTAATAGGCATTAAAGATCACGATCGTCGTAATATGTACAAAATTCAAAGCCGTATTAATTATTGAATTTTGCACAGTAATGTAATATATATTGTTACAGGAACCTTATATGGAAGTGGTGAATCCGTTCATCCTGAAGAATAAGGAGCGAATGGTGGTATTCTTGGACCAGTTGAGTAATGTCCAGGATCCGGGCAATCCACCGCCGAACACTAATAATAACTTTGATATTGGTAATATATAAATATTTTTTATATTATAAAATAGAAGATATTTCTAGTAGTTTTTTGTAGACCTGTGACAAAGTGGAAACACGATTTTACTAATCGAATTTGATTCTTAATTTTTGTAACTATTCTTCGTTAGTAAATAATATTTTGCTCATAGATCTATAGTCAAAATATATATTTTTCATTTTTGCAGCAAAGGAATTGGCAACACTACATCACATTTGCGTGTCGCACCTCACTGAGCTTCAAGGGTTGGGCAAGACTCAACCTGCTATACGAAAATTGGTGACCGTCACTGAAATGCTCACTAAACACAAACATAAGTATTTGGAGATGATCAGATAGGATACGCCTACAAACACAGGTTAGAATATTTTATATTGCTGTCTAAATATTTGTAAAAACTAAAAGCAATACACATAGCGACTGTGGCAAGTTAATTTATAATTTAACTATCATTATTTGATGCTTTAAGTAAATATGTAGAACTTATTTGTAATTTATTTTTTTATCTCTTTTCAGGGTAAAATTATCAGAAAAGCGGTAAACGTAGCGCGTAGAAATAAGTTCTTGGATGTAGTGTTAAGTACTCAATAGTTGTACGTATGTATTGCGTAGTCATTATAAGCTTTACAGTACGCGCACACGGGCGGTAAAATGGTTGGCAGTCAAAAAGCCGCGTCAAGGATTATACTAGAATAAAAGATACAGCACGATGCGGCACGAATCTCTCAAGTGACAGGTGATTTGAACACAACACACAGCTGTGAGGCTACGATGTGAAAAAAACACGATGCGTCTCCGCATCGTTTTATTGTGATTGGTTGAGAGACTGACGTGTCGGTCTCTCAACCAATCACCAAACATCAAAACACCGATACGTCAGTCACTCAACCAATCACAATAAAACGAAGCGGAGACGCATCGTGTTTTTTTTTCACATTCTAGCGCCACTGGATATATGCGCGCACGGGCGGTGAACTTGCGTTGATGGTTAGTTGGGCGTAAGACCTCAGCATGGTTGGTCGTAACGAGAGCAATGTACATGTAATTTAGTAATTAGAGTCAGTGAAGAATAGTTACTACTGAAGATGGAAAGGTGACCTTTTAAATAAAGCATCAAAATATAGTTAAGTCACTGCAACTAGTGATGTTATCCTTAAAAAATACTTCGAAGATTCACATATATCGCTGTTTAAAAAAAAAAAAAAAAAAAAACTTTAAATACGTCTGTGCTGGAACATGCGTTTTGCTTTATTCTGATTATGTGACAAATCTAACACAATTTACTCGGGCTTGGCACGATTCGTAACATTTTTCAAAATATTGCATTTTTTTTCTTTCAATATATGTCTTCCACCGATTATCTATCGGTGATTTCGCCAATGTCAACTAATAATAGCAGATGCAAAACAATAAATTAGATCACTTAGCTATGCTTTTTGAATATTGTATTGATCGTCGGTGTCCACCTTTCAATCTGCACTAATATCACTGCAAGTTGCGGTTATTTCCCTGCTCCGTTTAAAAACCGCCCGTGCGCACTTAGTCTTTCTCGAGTCTCAACACACGACAGTGATTCTATATAGCGGCACAGTGCCTAACGACGTTAGAAACACACGAGGTTATACATTTTGTGACGAACATTTTTGTAGTTAAGTATACGTTTATACTTAATAAGTAAACAAATATTGCCCTAATAATAAATCACATTGAAATAGCTTAGTCGTGGAATATATTTCAGAAAAATAGATTGTAGACAGTATAACAGCATGAATACCTGTCTTCACACTGTTCACCATCCTGCTTGGTTCAAAACAATATGCTTTTTCGTGCCAAATATTTCGTTTGGGATTGTGTTATATGTGTGTATCCTTTAATTTTAAGTATGTTATAGTTTTATTTAAACCATGTATTCCATATTATTTATTAAAAGTGAAAGCGAACTTAGCTCTCTAGTGTGTTTAAAAGTATTTATTGCTAGACATGATTATGTAATCTTAGTTTTGACGAGCATTTATTTATTCGTAAGTGGATTTTAAAGTATAATCACGAATTTAGGTTACGCTCAGTATTTTGTACACATGCCTGATATGTCATTGGCAAGGTGTAATTAGTGACATGATTACACGCGGCGATGAATATTTAAGCACAACTAGTTATAAGTATTTACTAAAATGCTTTAAGATGAAAATAAGACATTGAAAGGTATCTTGTGTGGGCAAATTTTCAAACTTAACTTTTTGTACGGCTTTGATTATTTTATTTAAATTTTTGTACTGGGTTAGTAAGTCCCCCAAATGGATTTGTGAATTATAAATGCAAATTCAAGGAAACAGTATGAAACACTGCGTTATACATCTTAAACGATAATAAATTATTACGGTATAGATCACTATCATTGATAACTTCACACGTTGCCTTTGAATTGCACATGTAATTTACATAAATCCCAATATTTCCTACGTATAATGCTGTACTTTAGATGTAGATATTTAGCGTTAGTATAAAGATTGACCAGCACTTGTGAGACACCAAAAACGTATTAGTAAAAGCATGAATGTGGCGATTTGTGTGAAATGGTGTAACAACATTAAATTGCAACATTGTAAAATTGCACTTAAAATTTTTGTGGTGCACTTTTAAACATTTTATCTCTGTGATAGTCATTAATTATTCCTTATTTCCTCTCTTTCTGTTATTATTTATGTTTTTCATTTATTTGGTTTCGATTTCACGACGATTGTTCTATATTATTATAAATAGATTTACTAAACTCAGGGACACAACGCTTATTTAGTAATTGAAAAGGAAATACATGATTTGCGTTAAATAATTGGTTGGAAGAAATTTTATTGGGGCTTTTAGTTTGCATTTTTTAAAATCACCCTAATGACTAAATCCGAACGGAGGTATATTATTTTTTATTAAAACCCCTTTTTAAATTTTATTTTACGACCGCGACATTTTAGAAGTCGTCACTGAAAAATGTTTTCCGAGCTTTAAAGACTTTCTCCCTTCCTCTTGCTCAATCGACTTGTATTTTTACATAATATATTATCTAGTGCCATATTATCTCTATTAAAATTTTATACTCTCCTTACATCACAAATGTTTCTAATATTACAATAATGATTTGTTCAGAAGATACAAATCGTTTTTGGGATATTATTATTGTAATATCTAACTTGATTAATCTGCATTATTTCTTTTTATTTTTATTTGTAAAATGCTGGACTTATTAGGTGCGTTCCATACGAAGAGACATTAATAGTAAAAGAATGGATACATAATTTATGTAGTATACAAAGTGCTAATCTACAGGACAAGTTTAAAAAAACAATGCGTCACTTAGTTTTGGAAGCACAATATTGATCTCAATAAGCGAAAACATTGTCTCAAAGCTACAATATGTTGTATGAATCTGTAAAACGTCAGAAAATAACGGATAACGTCTAAAGAATTACACCCATATGGCGTAGTCCGCTGCTAGGGTTTCAAATGGTTTTATATACACTGAGGTGATTCTATAAATTGAATAAACAGATATAACTTGTGTGTTTAGCTTTAAAGGTTGATTATTACATCAATAGAAATGCAATAGCTATGTTAAGTTTATGCAGACAAATGCATCGAATTTCAGCTATTTAATAAAGTAGCCTGTAGGTCTAGAAATGGCGTCGCTGTATTTAAGTGTGCTAATTAGCTTACGATAGGCAATACCTAGACTGATGTAAGCTCCAATTAGACATGTTAGTATAATATTACACATTAGATTTTCCACCAAAATTGTGACAAAAAGTGATAATTATTACCAAGTTTCGACCCGTTTGATACAAAATTTTGTACTGAATTTCAAAGATTTAATATATCCATGAGAAAATTAGAATTAATACTGTTAACAATTATCATTAATTTAATTTCTCACATCGTTTATTGTGTTACGTAAAGGAATTGTATTTTTGTAGTCACATCCAGGCTGGTAATGTTGCAGTTTTGATAATGATATTCTAAATGTTATGTTATGTTGCAACTCTCTTGTTCTTCCATTACGATGATATATAATTACAATTTATATTGCAATTGGTTTTCTGTGAACTCTTGATTTGTATAATTATTTATTGTGTACTGGATTTTTCAATGCAACAGAACAACGCTTATATTTTATCGTAAACACAGTAATGTGAATGCACTTGTTAATATTTGCATATCACAATTACTGCTTCCATTGTAATAGCTATACAGAAGTGATCATGTTTTGTGGAATTGTCACACCAATAAGTAATTCATGGTTAATTATGTATGTAATGATTAGTATTACATTTTGTGACTGTTTTGTAATCTCTTTATATTCTATCCCTTAGTGTGTACTGTTTTTTATTAAATTTTTATCTGTGCTAGAAATCCAGTCATATAAAATTAAAACTATTGAAAAAACATTTTTTTTATTATTATTCAGATATCCTTCTCTCGCAATTCTCTTCCTGAATCATGATTGTTTGAATCATTCAGATTCATTATTATCCCACATGATGGTAATTCTCAAAATTGAACCCTTAAAGAAGGCGTCAGCTACTGTTGGAGTTGGTTGTTATTTCCATTCTTTTCTTACATCAGCCACGAGTCATTAGGATGAAGGGCTTTTGGCTTGTTGGGTAGAAAATAAAAAACGTGTAAAAATAGATGATAATTCTTTCGTTTTTTTTTTTTTGTTGATGTTATGGATATAATTTTCTCCGGTTTTAATACGAACCATGTAATAACTGGTATATTAGGCGCGCACACGCGCGAGAGATCGTAAGACGCATTGCATCTGCTCCGAAAAACACTACATGACGACCACGACCACTCTGCCAAGAGTGTTACGACCAAGAAGAAGGCGCGCACACAAGTATAAGCAGAAATGACGCAGCGATAGCGTATGACACAGCTGTCACGCACACTAACACACTCGCCGCCGGACGTTTGTTTTGGTTGCTTTGCAGCGCGTGACTCAGATTAGTGTATTATTAATCAACGTTATTAATCAAAGGAAGACATTTTATACTCGATGACTTGGCATTAAATAAGCCTGTTTTCAAACTTTATCGCATTACTTTTACACATACGTTGCTTACTGTCTACTCATGGTGATGGAACAAAATAAAAAAAATGCGATTTAAGAATGTATTACCTAATTGTCATTGTGACTTTATTTAATAAGTAAATGAATCACCTTTTTAAATGATACCCACTGTTTTTGAATTTACCCCAGGTATGCCAGATAGTGTCTCACTAATACTGGCACAGATGTCACTGAAAGTTGGTATTTGACATACAAGAAAAAAAAACAATTCAGTGATTGACATGGAAAGTTGGTACCAACACAACTTTTAGTTGGTACATGGTACAAAGACCCTGAAAACTAGTACGGGTACCAGGAAATTGGTACGTCTGTCATCCCTGATTTACCCACAAGCGAGGGTATCTTGCCTTTAAAGATAGGGATTAATATTTGTTGCACAAGCTCAACGTGTGAAACTCAAAAATGTGGTTCACATTGGTTTTCCTGAAACCGGTGTCGAGCTGTCCCTTATATCCTGTTATATAATACTAGCGGCCCGCCCTGGCTTCGCATAGGTAGCAAAGCATAATATTTAGGTATACATTTAATTTTCTGTCGTACAAAATACTTATGAATTATACACATAAACCGGTTCCCTATTGAATTGCATAAATGTATTTGTAATAACATTGTTACGCATCTTAGCTTTAAGCCTAAATATCAATGTGCATAATTATTACGCACAATTGTTTTAGTAAGAGTTCCCCAATTTTTTTTGCTCACGAACTATTTAAATAGTTAATTTCAAATATTATACTAAATAACTATACTAATTTTTGCTAAAAAAAATATGTTATATCTGAGGCGCGGCCTTTCGGGCTGGGGCGGCCGGGGGCCCCTTTGGGCCGGGGGCCCGTGGCATTTTGCTAACCATAGGGTGGCCTATGGTTACGCCACTGGTCGGAAGGCTTTTACACCAAATAAGATAGTGAGATTTTTTTTCCGTGAAATAATTACCTTCGGCTTTGTTCAAAGTCCGCGATGTCAGTCTTAGACAAAATGGCACCTAACGTATAATTTAACGCATCAGTTAATAAAAATGGACGCGTAAAATCATGGTACTCGAAAATGGGTACTGAGGTTAATGTGTGTTTGAGTGTACAAAAAGCTTGCTCTTGTTCCTGCGACCATTGGGAAATGACATTCTTTTTACTCGACTGCGAAAGAAGGAGGGTTATTAACACCGTTTTATTAGCTTCATACGCATGTTTGTATGTGTGTAACGGAAACCTTGAATATGATTTTGAACCCCTTCAAAACGTCGGATTAAATCGAAATTTGGCATAGTTATACTTACGTATGAAGGACTGATGACAACTCAACATTTTAAACTAAACAGTAACTATGCATCGTGGAGCGGGGCAGTTTGTGAAACTTAGAGCATTTAGCATTCAAGATACTCAAAGGTGTGAAACGCCTAATAGAGCAGAAAAATCACTTATATTAATTTGGCGGCGTTAGGATCGCCGCCGCAGTAAAGGAACAGATGGTTGCGTTCCTCTGGGGAAGGGAAATTTTCAGTCAGGTAGATGTTGCGCCTGACCGTGGCCCCTCCGACGGTTATTACTCGGAGGTACTTGCAATATTTACTCAAATATTGCAAGTGCAATCCTTCATCGTGTGGTGCCATCTAGTAGTATTTATTGAGCGCCATCTGCTAATCGTCGATACCACTTCCATACCATTTAGCTGACTACTTAATGTAGTAGTTCCTAGAATATGTTGATAGATGGCGGTGTTATTAATTATGCCACCACATTAATTTTAAATTGTGGCGGCACATTTTGTCATACTGGTGGTAGGACTCTGAACTCTCATAATGTGTAAGAGTCCGTCTGGGTGGGTACCACCGCAATGCCTATTTCCGTAACCGTTGGATTTTCGTGCAATAGACCGTGGGCCAGTGCAAAATTTCGTCAGTCATTTTCTCCCGAACGATAATTGGTGAGATGCATCAGAGACGTGTATCATAAAGCCTCGTGAACGTCAGCTTCGGCTCCGTGGGTGCCATGAGCGGTGGTAGCCTCCCAAAGATGTAGAAAAAAAAATATTATTCAGTCATTTCCTCCCAACTAAGAATCATTTTAAATTGTAGCTAACCCAATACCTTGAAGAAAAAAAATAATCAGCTGACTGTAACTTGGGGCATTATGCGTCAGCTGGTCAATCAAACATGTAAAAAACAATATATCATTTCAGTGATTTCCTCTCAACAACAAATTTACCTGATGATAGCTTATACGCAACTATGAATAAATATATATGTCAGCTGGCTGTATGCCGGGGCAAAAACCGTCAGCTGATGCCTTGAAAGTTATAACGCAGGTGTTAGGCGAGAGCTTCTATTACATAATTACATGCATCAGCTGACAATGTTTCCCTCGAATTGATGATAGTAGATTCTCTTTATTAATTACAGCATTGTATTATCAATCTATACATGTAAAATGCTTTGTCCTGAATGACTGACTGACGGTTAAACGCACAGCCCAAACCTCTGACCGTAGAGATCTGAAACTTGCAGGGTGTGTTCCTTGTATGACGCGATGTAGGCATGCAACACTTTTCTAACCCTTAGATTAGAAACGTGTTGCAAAGGTGGTACCTGCAGTAGGTTGTGTTAATCTGAAAAGTCTTCTGCTGACCACTTTATCTTACTCCGGAGAGTACAATAAACTATAAATTCATAATCACTGTTCTTAATATTTCTTCAGTTATTTAATTATATACAGATCTCTACGGTCAGAGGTTTGGGCTGTGCGTTTAACCGTCAGTCAGTCATTCAGGACAAAGCATTTTACATGTATAGATTGATAATACAATGCTGTAATTAATAAAGAGAATCTGCTATCATCAATTCGAGGGAAACATTGTCAGCTGATGCATGTAATTATGTAATAGAAGCTCTCGCCTAACACCTGCGTTATAACTTTCAAGGCATCAGCTGACGGTTTTTGCCCCGGCATACAGCCAGCTGACATATATATTTATTCATAGTTGCGTATAAGCTATCATCAGGTAAATTTGTAGTTGAGAGGAAATCACTGAAATGATATATTTTTTTTACATGTTTGATTGACCAGCTGACGCATAATGCCCCAAGTTACAGTCAGCTGATTATTTTTTTTCTTCAAGGTATTGGGTTAGCTACAATTTAAAATGATTCTTAGTTGGGAGGAAATGACTGAATAATATTATTTTTTCTACATCTTTGGGAGGCTACCACCGCTCATGGCACCCACGGAGCCGAAGCTGACGTTCACGAGGCTTTATGATACACGTCTCTGATGCGTCTCACCAATTATCGTTTGAGAGAAACTTGGTCATCGAAATCTGTCACTGGCCCACGGACCAAATCAGATCCAGGCAGATGTCATACTACGTGTAATATGATATCTGACTGACATCTTACGTGTAAACGTATTCATGTTGTGCATATAATATGCACAACATGAACATATGCTAATTACTGTTGGGAACTCAACTCTATGTCTATCTAGGGCAAGTGATGCGATAAGGCAGATCTAACTTTGAGAGAGAGAGAGAGATCAACCGTCGAATCCAGCTTTCGGGAAACTAGGCAAGGTTTTTTCGTCAAAAATACCGCAGTGCTTAAAGACAAAAGTCTTTAACCAATGTGTGTTACCAGTGACGACTTACGGCTCTGAAACCTGGCCTCTGACTATGGGCTGCCTAAAACAGCACACAGTCACTCAGCGAGCTATGGAGAGGACAAGCTCGGTGTTTCTCTACGCGATCAAATCAGAAATGAAGAGATCCGTAGAAAAACGAAAGTCACGGACATAGCTCATGGATTAGAAAGTTGAAGTGGCAGTGGGCAGGGCACATAGCTCGTAGAACTGACAACAGATGGGGTAGAAAAGTTCTCCAGTGGAGGCCACGTACTGCCAAGTGCAGCGTGGGACGTCCTACTACAAGGTGGACGGACGACCTTGTAAAGGTCGCAGGAATCCGCTGGATGCAGGCCGCTTCTGTCGGTTGGTCTACAGTGGACTTCTAAAAGCTGAAGAAGAAGAAGCAATGCAAATTGAGCTCATATTTTTATTCTAATTTATTCAAAAACTTTCAATATTACTTATGCTCGTTTTATTAAAAGTGTCATGTATCAGAAAAGATCCAACCAAACATTTTTAAAAATATCTTTTAAAATATTGAAGTAAGCCCAATTCCATTATTTCAATATTAAAATACAAAAATATACCCTGCCTCTGCCACTTAATCAATCTCATGACAGAATACGATGTAAACTTCAAAGTCATTATCGCAAAACTAGCTCGATAAGGATTTGATCCTTTCTGCTTAACTACGGCCAATTATTGTTGCCACGGTCTACGGTATATAAGTGGTCTCGTAATATTTCAGCAAGTCATTACGGTAGATGCGCTGCGCGAGTAAGAAGTATCTACCTATAATTAATTATGGTGATATTATACTTAGCTCTCGGGTTAGTGACGGCGGCAGTAGTTTTATATACTTACTTCACGAGAAACTTTAATTATTGGAAATCAAGAAATGTCGTCGGTCCGGAGCCAGTCGCGTTGTTCGGAAATTTAAAAGACTCGGCCCTCAGAAGAAAAAATATTGGCGTTATTTTCCAAGAATTATACAAACAGTTTCCTAACGAAAAAATTGTTGGAATTTACCGGATGACTACACCATGCCTATTGATTCGCGATCTTGATGTTATAAAACACATTATGGTTAAAGATTTTGACATGTTTGTTGACCGCGGCCTTGAGTTCAGTAAAGAAGGTTTGGGAGCTAATTTATTCAACGCAGATGGTGACACTTGGAGAGCCCTTAGAAACCGTTTCACGCCAATATTCACGTCAGGTAAACTTAAGAACATGCTATACCTGATCACCGAACGTGCAGACAAGTTTACTGATTACGTGGAGAAGTTGAGTCATGATCAACCGGAACAGGAAGTTCACGGTCTTATGCAAAAGTTCACCATGAGTACAATTTCCGCCTGCGCTTTTGGTATTGATATCGATACTCTCCACGACAAGCTCGATACTTTACTTATGCTCGATAAATTAATTTTCGGTAGTAACTACGCAGTCGAACTGGATATGATGTACCCAGGTATTTTTAAAAAGTTTAACGCTTCGGTATTGCCCCGGATAGTGAGAGATTTCTTCTATGACCTTGTGCAAAGCATTGTAACACAAAGAGCAGGGGTGCCCTCTAATCGAAAAGATTTCATGGACTTAATATTAGAATTGAAACAGCAAGGACAAGTTGAGACGACAAAACGTAATGACGAGAGCCAAAAAATAACCTTAGCAATTACTGATGATGTCATAGCAGCTCAAGCGTTCGTATTCTACATTGCAGGCTATGAAACTACTGCCACAACGGTCTCATTTCTCTTGTATGAGTTAGCTAAGAATCCTGATATACAGGATAAACTTTTAGCAGAAATAGATGAGACTTTGGGAGCAAATAATGGCGTGGTAGACTACGATAGTATTCAAAGCATGTCGTACTTGGATAAAGTTTTTGATGAAACTCTTAGAATGTACCCAATTGTTGAACCACTGCAAAGGAATGCTAAAGCAGACTACAAGATTCCTGGTACCGATGTCACAATTGAAAAAGGAACAACTGTCTTAATATCGCCTTTGGGAATCCACCACGACGAAAAATACTTTCCCAATCCCCATATATTCGATCCAGAGAGATTTTCTCATGAAAATGCGGGTGAAAGACATCCGTGTGCTTATATGCCATTCGGCACTGGACCAAGAAATTGCATAGGTAAGGTTTTGATCAGTTTATTATAGGAAACGTGCACGTAGTAAGGTCTGCCACAAAGCACCGTTTTCTAGTAATCGCGATTTCAGACCATAGGAATGTCGTATTTTCCATTTTTTCTATTTTATTCATCTATTTCCACACCACCTCTTAGATAGTGCACTCGGCGCTTTTATAACGTGGTTTCCACAGTAGGAACAATTCATAATATATATTGCGAACGAGGAAACTTAATAGAACAATATCTTTTTATATATAAAAAAAAAGATTTGGGGACTTTTGACATAGCATTTGTAATGACGTATTTTAGGTCTGTCCAAAAATCCAGCTTGTTAGGAATTAATGCAAAGCTCAGCACGTTTTTATGCATAACTTGACAGGACTATAAGTACCTACATACATTAACTAACGGATATTAACTAATCACTATTTAGTTCTTTCTTCCACTTAAAGTACTTTAGAATAGAACGACTTAATAGCGATTATCATTGAACACAATATTATGAGTCTGTATATATGAAGCCCTTATTCGTAATGTGTACGTTATCATTGTATAGATTGTGTCTGTTCATTTTAAATAATTGCTTGTATGATTACGTAGCGCGCTCCACACAAATACGAACATATTGTTATTCATCATTGTCAAGGTCATTTAATTTTAAGCAACCACACCTTATAAATCAATTCAATTACGACGCATTGTCATGTATCTATAAGGTGTATCATGGCTTAAACGATATTCTCCGCGTAAATTGGTTTCCTGTTACCATCGTATTTTACACAACATTTTTGATAGCTATCCCAATAAAATTATAATTTGCAGTGATTCTGTAAGTAATTAATTGAAAGCTGAAAAGGTACCACAAAACAACTGTGCCTATCTTACCGGAATCAATCGGACGCCTAGATCGATGTCCGATACTTAGGGTTAATAGAACTTTTGCACAAAAACATATCGTCGATGAAGTACCAATACCTCCTAAGTGTTGAGAATCTAATTTTACACCAGAAGAAAAAAACTGTTCAATACATACGAACGAATGAATTCTGTCACTAAGTAGATGTTTTCACATAGCTCAAGAAGCTTACTGGTAAAGAAATTTCGGATAGAAGTTAATTCAATCTATGCGAATATGAGTTTTATGTCTATTGTAATGAAAAAGTAATTTTGGACTAAATTGTCAGTTAGGAGGTATTGGTACTTCATCGACGATATGGATGTAGTAGCTCCCATTATGTACAACAAAATGATTAAAGAATCCAAAAAACATACAATAAAAAAATTGAATATTCATAATTACAAAAAAGAATTGCTTATTTGGCTAGAAAAAATTGATTATTTGGATATCGAAAACATGCTTAAGTAACTGATACATGTGCATATTAACAATACTCAGTGTCTTGGATAATTCTTTTATAGCATAATACAAATACACACACACACACTACAAATGTATTTGTTGTAACTTCTTACCTGCCTTCTCTAACATTAGTTTCCATTTTTTTTTCCTTCTTTTTTGTGGCAATTATCTATAAATAAAGTTGTGAGAAGACTCTGCCTCCCGAGATACAGTTAACACTAGTTCGGGAGTCATGGGATTAAAAAAAAAGTACATTTATATATTGTGGCAATAAAGATTTTTATTATTGTAATTACATACACCAAAACGGAAAAAACAACTTATGTAAATATTCGTCTGTCTATTCGCTGACTAACCCAAAGGTTTTTAATTACTTATATACTGGATTGTGGCAGATCGATATTATGGAGTAGCCTAATAGACTTCAAATTATTTAGTCTTCTTAAGCTAGATATATGTGTATCTTACTCAGTTGCAAAATTTTAATAAAGGCATTCCGTTTAACTGTGTATGTCACACATACAACTGTGATTATACACAATCCCGAGGAAACGCTTGTATTTTTCTGAATAATGGTAGCCTAAATTACTCGTTCGAAGGTCACGAAACTGACGTGGTTGTCTCGTCGATATGTGTCTAATCATTTTAAGATTAAATCGGTGAAACAAATGCACGGACAACTATTGGTTTTTAACCCCCGACAAAAAAAAGAGTGGTTATAAGTTTAGGGTGTGTATCTGTGTGTCTGTGTATCTGTCTGTGTCTGTAGCTCTGAAACGAATGAGCCGATTGTGACGCATTTTTATTGTTTGAAAGCGTATGTTATCGAGATGGTTCTTAGCTATAATTCATGAAGATCTGTTCAGGCGTTTGAAGATTATCAGCTCATTTATTACTTTCACAACTTCGATTGATTAGAAGATGGTGTACTGTGACTTCGGCAATGTTTTAAAGACATATTACCTTGAGCCAATGCTACAGCATCATTGGCATCGAGATAGACTATGTCTGGATGACCTGGTGGTAGGTCTCTCATATGTAAAAGTCCGTTTGGGTGGGAACCACCGCAATGTCTATTTCTACCGCCAAGCAGCAGTGCGCATGCATTGTTTTGTTTCGGTTTGAAGGACATTGTAGCCAGTGCAACTACTGGATATAATGAGACTTAACATTTATGTCTCAGGATGACGAGCGCAGTGGAATGCCACACTGCACACAGTAGGTACATTATAGTAAATAAATAAGTATTCACGGTAAATAAATAAATAAACTCACGGTGCTGAATGGTGTTGCTAGTGTTGCTACTGTGTATGGGTGGTCGTATCGCTTAGCATCAGGCGAACGGCTTGCTCGTCTCATCATTCAATGCCATGAAAAACTGAACTTAGAGACTACTTTTCGCCCGGGTAATTTGCTTCCTTAAAAAAAAAATATTATTTCTCTAAATTGATGATGCTGCTGGAGTAAAAATTACTCTATGGATCGCTGCAGTGGTTTAGGTACTTTTATAAAGGTAAAGGCTTTTCAGCCGAGCGAATCTATGAGTAATACACAATATAAAAAAAAAGTGTTATGCAAATGTATTGACAAGTTCGTATTTGTGAAAAACACGTATGATGTTCTTGTTGCAGCCTAAATTCCACACAAATTGCATTACATCCCCTCATAACGAATCTAAAACTTACTTAAATTAGATAAATACTTTAGACCCACTAAGTTCTTTAACTTAAATGGTATTACATTTACTTAAACGCTACTTTTGGTTTCTCAGGTAAGCGATTCGGCAGACTGCAAGGTGCTGTGGGACTTGTGAAGTTACTGTCGAAGATCCGAGTGGAACCAAGCAAAAACACACACAAAACCATGGAGTACGAACCGAGGAGAGCTCTCATAGCTCCCAAAGGAGGGATACACTTAAAACTCATACCACGAAATCCTGTTAAGGTTTGAAATATTTTGCGGTTTTCAATGATTAAACGGCTTAATGCTGTGATGGAATAACTAGGATATTTTATTATGTTTGTTCTATTACAATCACTGATTTAACAGAAATCCACATTTCAAATAGGCAAAATTGATTTCATATTTTGACGGACAATGAAAATACATCGTGTAATTATTAACCAAATTTTGTCTATTTTAATGTGATACGAAAATAAGCAATGGGGGCTAGGATGTGAAACAAAAATACGATGCGTCTCTGCTTCGTTTTATTGTGATTGGTTGAGAGACTGACGTATCGGTATTTTGATGTTTCTGATTGATCGAAAGACCGATACGTCAATCTCACCACCAATCACAATAAAACGAAGTGGAGACGCATCGTGTTTTTTTTTCACATCCTAGCCCCCCAAACAATATTAATGATTTTTTCCACGTCTCTCCGTCTGAAATTTCCGATTATACTCGTGTAAAACGTATGTACCTATAGAGTATAATGCGTTTTAATTAATATGAACCTACTGTTTTATTCGGTAATCCTAAGACTGACACCTATAAAGGTAACTTCCCGGTATTCTGATCGCTCAAGTACATCATAATACTATGTAGGTATAAAAGAAATAATATCATTTAATATAAATTGAATTATTATTAATAGATAATTAGAATTTATATTAATAATGTTTTTTAATATAATAAATTACAAATAATTGTTTTTATAGTCCTAGAATGGGTTATGTTTTGTGATACATTGATATTTTTAATGAAATTTTTAGTGGTCGATTGGCATTTTAAATTGATTATAATAAATAATTCCTTTTGCATTTTTGCGCCTGATTTATTACTATTTCCTTATTCTTTGAAATACAATTTTTAATTAGACTAATTTGCATGATGTGTCTTCTTATACTTAAAGATGCATAAGGTTTGTATATTTAAGTTACGTGTACCCAATGAACCATTTATATATTATGTGTAATCTTTTTTGGAGATCTTGAATAAATAAATATGTAGCTGTAAGTTATGGTTTTAACATCGTATAATTAATAGTTATTAGAGTACCCAATGTTAGAAAAATTACTTCTGGTTTTATCCTACTAATATTATAAAGGCGAAAGTTTGTAAGAATATATGGATGTTTGGATGTATGGATGTAAGGATGTTTGTTCCTCTTTCACGCAAAAACTACTGAACGGATTTCGATGAAATTTGGCACACGGGTAGATCTTGTTCTGGATTAACACATAGGCTACTTTTTATCCCGGGAAAATATAAAGCGGGACTTTTATCCCGGAAAAACTTTTTAAAGCGGGCGGAGCCGCGGGCAAAAGCTAGTAATTCATATATAAGTAATAAAACTATGAAAAAACAACTTGTTTCATTTTAAACAGTCTCACCTTGTATGTTTCAAAATCTTATACTTGAACGACAATTTCAATACGTTTTCATACTCAATTGGCAGTTGGTCTTATAGGTAAGTTACGTGTGATAAAATTTTAGTAAGTACTTACATACAAAATTACCATTCTATATTATTTTTAAAATTAGCAGAATCCTAAAATCTTGTCCGTTATCTATACCTGCTCTGTACTAATATTATAAATAGGAAGGATTTGATTGTTTGTAATGGATAAACTCAAAAACTACTGGATCGATTTTGAAAACTCTTTCACTAATAAGAAGCTACACTGCTTCTGGATGCTATAGGTTACTTTTTATCTCGGGAAAACATTTTTATCCCGGAAAAACTTTTTCACGCGGACGCAGCTTCGAGCAGAGGTCTAGTCACATAATCTTCTATCAATATAAATAAAAATGAATGTTGGTAAGTGCGTAACTCAAGAATGGCTGCACCAATTCGGCTAATTTATTTTTGGTCCGCGGAAGGTTTTAATACTTTGAAAAAAGTAGTAAATGTATACTAATAAAGCTGAAGAGTTTGTTTGAACGCGCTAATCTCAGGAACTACTGAACCGATTTTGAAAATTCTTTCACTAATAGGAAGCTACTTTACTCCTGAGTGCTACAGGCTACTTTCATCCCGGGAAAACTTGATCACGCGGGCGGAGCCGCGAGCGATACTAGTACAGGATAAAATAAAATAATTATCGCGTTGCAATTCACAGAGGCGTATTTGTTTACTTATGGGTCATAATTATATTATATTTTATCAATGAAATTACATAGGGTCAATGTATACTCGGGTCACGAGTGGTTATAACTGACTATACCGGTTAATGTCTTTGAGAATTGGGTACTCTACATCTTCTAAATGAAATAATGCTGGGCTAGAAAAAAATATGTCAAAACCCCAAGATGTTGTAAGTACTTCCTTAACTGCTTTCTAACATGGAGGCTTAAAAAAAAAAAATTATAATCTAGACACGCGGCAGCGTGTCAAGCCAAGTTCAAGCAAAGGAACTGTTAGCGAGCGCCAAGTGTAATATTACACGAACCACTTGGTGCCACTTTTCACCCTTTTTAACTCAAAACCTATTTAACGTAAACACATAAAACTACGCGTGTTTAATTATATCCATAAGGACATATAGAAGCCCAAATTACATGAAGCTAGCTCAAACGGTTATAAAGATATGAAGGTCAAAAAGTCGTAAATTTTAGTACTGACTGACAAACATAAATAGTACCTAAACCTAACCTATTTCCAGATGACCTAATAAGTAAGTAAGACCTTAGTAATTGGGTGTAAGCATAGGAAAAATCTGAAAATAAAAAATGTTAAAAAATAGGGGGTCCCAATAAAAAAAAAAAATTATTGGTAGCGTTGGAACCGTTACAACCAAATGTTTGAAACTATCCCAATATATGTATTATTATATTTGCTATATAACAGAAATATAAACATAAAGTTTTGTCAAAAAATTAGTGGTGTCCCCATACAAAAAACATGTAATACGCGCTAAACAACCGGCCAACGGTGTGTCGTCGGCGGAGCGCGGCACCACATGACTCAATATCTGCCTAGTTTTTTTACATAAAGTAATGATATCCCACCAAAAATATAAATGTAAAAAAGGAGAGCCAAGTTCAATACAAAAATTATGCTTGGCTGTGGACTTCGCCGTAAAAAGAATGGAGATCAAGTTCTATGCAAAATCTAAATATGTATTTATGGGAACAAAATAACATTATGAACAAGTATTAAACTCTATTTCTTTGCTTTATTGGATACCTATAACAGTCGCTGTTATTTAAAAATGTGAGATCTTAAAGTAGGTTAGATTTGACTGATTCTATATTAGCCAAAGATGCAAAGAAATTAGTTCAGGGGTTTCTTTGGGCCTTATTAGATATAGCCAACATCAGTAACCAAAAAGCACTAAATGGTAATTTGGTGGATTGTCGTTCTTGCGCTAAATCCCTAAAAAAACATAAAAATTTATAATGAAATAGCTATTATAAGATATTTGTACTTAAATCATTGTTCTATAAGAGATAAATCATAAAGTTTTCCACTACGCTATAAGATCACATATAAATATTTGGCTGCAGCTAGTTACGTTATCTTAGCAAAAACGCAAGTCATGATGAGATTTGAAGTGTTCTTATTGGTGTTTTAAAATTTGTAACCAAGGTCAATACTCTAGATGCCGCACAACGAGCCATTTATATTAATATTCTGTGTCGGTGTTTTGTGCGAAGTATTTTTGTATGCGTCTTGGTCGCTATAAGGGAATTTTATACCTACATAGGACGTAAAAGTGTTAAAAGATTTAAAGTGTTAGGTTGGTCTAAAGGAAACCTTTTTTTAAATTTCTTTATTTAATTTTCGTTATCTGAATCATCCGGAAATCTTTAGCATTCTGCATGGAGGCACGCTTAGTTACATTTCTGTAGGACCATATAAATTATAATTGATCGACAATCGCTCAATTTGAACTCGCGCCTTCTCTGTGAGGCATAATACACATGTTGCAATTTAACCGTAGATAAAATAAATGATATTTACTTTATAGGAAAGGAGAATTATTTTCTAGTTGCTATATTAAGTATCTGAGGTACCTATTTAAGACCTCTAATAAACTGATCAAATTCTTTTATCTAAGTACCTCTATAGGAGTAGAGTATTCACAACTAAGTAGATAGAGTTAGATAATTGATAGAGTAGGTGGTTCTAATATTTATGAAAAGATACGATAATGATGTTGCTTCAAATACGACATTGGTACGAATGTTAAATTTCAAATTGTTTTATTAGGCTGATTTTATTCGCTCAAGTAAAGTAAATCCCTTTAATTTTATTTTTGTGAAGAGATAACGAAAATTGGTATGAACACAAAAGTGTAGAGGCGATTTAAAGTTTTGTATTTGTTCAGCTACTTATATGGCAGACTGTGCCTATTTATGAACAAATGTATGCTGTTAATAAGCCATTATTTAAAAATCGATTTATATTACATTTTATAATTTTTAATCAATTATGTTTGTCTTCGGACGAAGTACCTTTGTAAAGGCTACGTATGAAAAAAAGTAAGTAGTTTTAGTTCTATCTACGACCGAGCCATTTAGAAATATTATTTATAAGTTATACAAAAGAAAAGGTATGGATACTAAAATAGATGAAGTATGTCAACTGACGAGTGAAAGGAAGATTGATTTACTGTGTGTGAATGAGACGAAACGGAAAAGATGTGACACTATCATGGGACACTATAAAGTATGGTACATAATATATGCTGCTTACTGGGCTGAAGTGGACAGTACCGCCAGGGGCAGTTAAGGTGTTGATCTCATAATTTCCGAGAGAATGTCAGAATGCATGAAAAAGTATAAATTTGTGATTTCCCGACTCGTTTGGGTAAGAATGAAAGTGGGACCCATATTTTCATTTTAAGGGTTTATGCCCTGACAGAATTAGTGGCGGGTTATTCTAACAGGGCCAAGAGAGAGAGCGAAATGAGTTTTGGGAAAATGTGAGAGACGTTGTACGAATGCGTGAAGTAGATAATTATGTTAGATTTTAATAGTTAGGTGGGAGTGAAGCGAGATGGATGTGAAATGGTAGTGGGTTCACTTGGTGATGAGAAAGTGAATAGTAATGGGAGAAGTTTGCTTGCTTGAAGTTCTACCCAAATGTCGCTATTGAGGTCAATTGGCCTTCAAATTAAGAAATTCAAAATGGCGGGGACTTTTCTCAATACTAATATTACCTTCAAATCAAATCAAATCAAATCAATTTATTTGCTATAAACATGGTATGTAACAAGGTGTTAAATATAACATAAATGTATTATACATATGTGCAACATGTTTTACCGTTTCAACGGCATGCAAATTTTTTTATTATAAGTACATCTACTGTCTGCTTACAACATATGCCCTTCTATATAATTTTGTTTCTATAGAGGGATAATCTAGGTAATGCGCACTTTACAATTATACTCTACAGTTATTTCGTCAATATCTTGCATACAACATCAAACCAAAAATAGTGAAAGAGGAAACAGTTTTATGTACATACAGATGTATGCTCCCGGCACCCGAGGGCTTAAGACTTCAAGTGCCACCAATGCCCTTTAAAGTTGAGGGCCTATAGTTGTACTATAATGCTCACTAGATGGCAGTAGGCGTACCTACACGGTGTTGTGTATATGTTACCGGCCAAACCCGATTTCAAGACAAACTAGTTTTTCCTAGGCTAAACTAGGTACCGATTGGAGGATTTCTGTCTTCGACGTCCGTCTTGGGTGAAGGGAGTTGTACGCTTGAACTTTTTCTTCTGGCGTTCGCCGACCGCTGCCGCCGCATGCCCGCTGCGCTCGCTCGGCTCTCGCGGGTTTACAAAAGTCTAACATAACCTAACCGATTGGGTGAAGTGGATTTTTGAGTGAAGGAGTTTTACGCAACTAGTTTTACCTAGGCAAAACTAGTTTGTCCTGAAATCGGGTTTGGCCGGTAACATACATATACATATATACATATACACTCACGCCTGTTATCCCCGAAGGGGTAGGCAGAGGCGCAACTAGTGCACCCACTTTTCGCCATTATTCCGTCCCATTATGTGATAGGGGGCGAGCCTATCGCCATTGGCCGGTAACATTTATATTATATATTATTCTTGGTTGTCGATATATTCGGTATGTCGGCGGCTGGCACGTCGGCCGCGTAGTAACTGTATTACGATTTACGGTACGACTGCAGTGCTGATGTCTCTTGTTCGATCCCCGTGTCAGGCAAATTCATATTGGGTTTGAAACGTTCGAACACGGAGCGTATATTATATAATATTGTATATATATTGTGCGGTCAGACCATTTAACTCTAAACACCTAATATTTCAACAACCAAGAATAATATAGACGCAGAACACCGTGTAGGCACGCCTACTGCCATCTAGTGAGCGTTATAGAACAACTGTAGGCTCTCAACGCTCAACGGCATTTGCGCCACAAGTCTTAATTATTTAATGAAATATAGCGCAAGAGCCCACGACGGCCAGACCATCGTTATTTTATAAAAGTTGAAAGTTTTTCTGTGCATGTCCCCTATAGAGTCTCGTCATCCATTGCCGGACACTTATTACAGCTGTTACCCCCTGCCAGGCACCCCTAAAGTTTAATAAATTATAATTATACTTTGGTTGTAGTATAAAAGCTAACTTTTATATAATATGTTACTTACTTGGGGACCTATAAAAATGTTACCTCGATAGCCGGAAGTTCTAATGGTTTTTACATCATGCCAGACACATTGAATATCCACTGTAGGTGCGAGCGTGAGGCAACAACTGTTCAAGCGGGTGCGAGTGAGATAGGGCACTTAGTCGATTGTGATCTTTTTAACCAACTTCAAAAGGAGGCTCTATATTCGATCCGTATGTATATATGTATGTATGTAAATTTGTATGGCCGCGAGTTTCTCAAAAACTACTGATCCGATTTGGACGCGGTTTTCGATATTCAAATGTATATTTCTTGGGGAAGGTTTTAGTATATAATTTATGAAGATCTGTGAAGCTCTTCGGAGATACACAATGGAACTCTTCAATAACTAACAGCAGATGACTCGCAAATGCTCCAATCGAATATCTATGATGTATTGTTTACACCATTTCATAATTAACTAACAAAAAAGCAATAAATAAAAAGTTTTTAACAAAAATAAACTGACTTCAAAACCACTACAAATAAAAAAATAATTAAAATTTGTATTCGCTTAGTATAAACGCATATTTGGAGTCGGTGCCTTATTTAATGTTTTTGTATATTTGTTTGTGTATTTCCTTAGCTTAGCTGGCAATTTAAATTAGGCATTGACTCCAAATACACGCATATACTAAGCGAATACAAATTTTAATTATTTTTTGATTTGTAGTGGTTTTGAAGTCGGTTTATTTTTGTTAAAAAGTTTTACTGTCCATCATCTGTCATTAATTAGTGATGTATTGAACAATAATGAATAGGTACAACCAACATTTCATAATTGATATTTGTGAAGTTTTTTGGGAAATAAAAGTGTAATTTTAGTAAAACGTGTTATCATGAGAGATACATTTTTTGTTTCGTTTGTAATAAAAGTGACGATAAAATAATATTGTTGTCGGGGGAAACGTTAAATTCAAATAATTTATTATGTAACTAGCTTTTGCCCGCGGTATCACCCGCATTAAAGAGTTTTTCCTGCATAAAAGTCACTTTATAAACAAACTATACATTGTCCCAGACCGAATTGTGAATCTGAACTATTTTAGAACCTACCTGAATACACATAAAACATGGAGTGCTGTATGGCCGCTGGCCCTTCGGCCAGTACCGCCGCGCCGCAACCGCTATGTCCCTACATTTTAAATCTGTAATATCTTCGAATATTATATGTTATTAAATTTTCAATTATTGTTATCGTCTAATATGTACTATACATGGAATTAATTAAAGCTTTATTATTATTATAATATCTTCGAAAACATTTATTTAAATTACATCCTGTAAAGGATTATTGATTTATATTAAATGCATAATATATTTAAGGTGCTTAATTGGATAATAATTAATGCTGTATTCCTTAAAATCACTTCGTAAATAAGCCATTATTTCTTGTAAAAAGTAAAGGATAAAAAATGGTTATTGTGGGTTATACCTAAGAGATAGAGCTATACCATCGTGGACTTTTTGTAGACCTTTTTAAGGTGTACAATATTGTATTACATTATTTTGTTCTATCTCGTAAGTAGTCGTAAACCTCTAAAATTATCAGTGTTTTACTACTACATTATGCATGTAATATACATGTCAACCTTCCTCTTGAACCACTATCTACTAAAAAAACCGCATTAAAATCGGTTGCGCAGTTTTAATGATCTAAGCATACATATGACTTTGTTTTATACTATGTTAAGATTAGGCCCCTAAGGGCACTTTTATGCGTCATTTTTAACATTGATTTTTATAAACTAAAAAATTCTACCAGTGCTTCGGAAAAGCCCAATGACCTGAGAAGAAGCACCAAGAAACTCAGCGTAGGTCTTTTATTGTTATCTTATTTTTTTATATATGTGTATAATAATGTCAAACTGTTTCGAAAATCAGAAAAAAACATAACCTTAAATTAAAGACATTATTTTGCCTAATGAGTATACAGAAAATAGGTATCACCGGGGATGTTATAAAGTATTTACAGGATTTAGGAAAAAATACTTAACTTCTGTATCTCAAAATCTGACAAAAACAGGGATAAACAAAAATCTACCAGTGTACCTACAGACAATGGCTCAACAACCTCGTCGTTGATACCAAAGTTGACCATAGAACCATCTCACTTACAGACATTGTAACCAAGTTTGACTTCAGAATCAATAGGACTTAAATTTACAACTTTTCAGAAACTGACGGAGATGGCGACATTTACGGCGATGATGCCATCATGATGATGACAATGAATATTTATAAAAATGATTAAGTATTTTTTTCATATGAAAACATGTTTTTTTGTATTTTATGATATTAAAATATCTTTTTTTTTACTCTAAATAACATGGCTATGAACGTAATAAAATATTTTTTTATTCATCGTCTTATAAAATCGTAATCGACTATGCATTCGCGCTTGCACCTACACGCTACTGCGGACTTTCAATGTGCCTGGCAAGATGTAAAACCCATTAAAACTGTCCGGCTATCGAGGTAACATTTTTTATAGGTCCGCAAGTAACATGTATAAAAGTTAGCTTTAATACTATAAAGAAAGTATAATTATAATTTATTAAACTTTAGCGGTATCTGGCAGGGGGTGGCAACTGTCATAAGTGTCCCGAAATGTATGACGAGATTTCTAAAGTTATCCCGAAGAAAGTATGAAAATATAGAGCTTTATACTTTAACGAATTTTAAGTACTTTTTTATTGACCTTTACGACCTGTTACCTGCCCAAATAACCACAACCCAAACTCTATGTCGCTGGTCGTTCTTACCTCTATAGGGGACATGCACAGAAAAACTTTCAACTTTTGTAAAATAACGAAGGTCTGGACTTAGGCCGTCGTGGGCTCTTGGGCTAATATGTCAACGGGCTTATTATGCAAGAAACAACTATAAATAATGTAAGTCACCGGTGATAAGTGACACTTATTCATTGCTTTACATCGACCCATTGTAGTTTTTGCATACTTAAACAAACAAACCGAAATTTTCGAACACAAACTATTGAAACCGTTAAATGTCCACAATAGCACTAAAGGTTATAAAACTACCTGTAACTAACACCGAAATGTTAGATGGATGGTGTTTGTCGATTATAATTATTGTTGCCACTACGGTCTACGGTATATAAGTGGTCTCGTGATATTTCAGCAAGTCATTACGGTAGATGCGCTGCGCGAGTAAGAAGTATCTATCTATAATTAATTATGGTGCTGTTATACTTAGCTCTCGGGTTAGTGACAGCGGCAGTAGTTTTATATACTTACTTCACAAGAACCTTCAACTATTGGAAATCAAGAAATGTTGTCGGTCCGGAGCCAGTCGCGTTGTTCGGAAATTTAAAAGAGTCGACGCTCAGAAGAAAAAATATTGGCGTTGTTTTCAAAGAATTATATAAACAGTTTCCTAACGAAAAAATTGTTGGAATTTACCGAATGACTACACCATGCCTATTGATTCGCGATCTTGATGTTATAAAACACATTATGATCAAAGATTTTGACGTGTTTGTTGACCGCGGCATTGAGTTCAGTAAAAAAGGTTTGGGAGCTAATTTATTCAACGCAGATGGTGACACTTGGAGAGCCCTCAGAAATCGTTTCACGCCAATATTCACGTCAGGTAAACTGAAGAACATGCTTTACCTGATCACCGAACGTGCAGACAAGTTTACTGATTACGTGGAGAAGTTGTGTTATGATCAACCGGAACAGGAAGTTCACAGTCTTATTCAAAAGTACACCATGGGTACAATTTCCGCCTGCGCTTTCGGTGTTGACATCGATACTCTTCATGACAAGCTCGACACTTTCCTTATGATCGATAAATTAGTTCTGGGTGGTTCCTACGCAACCGAATTGGATATGATGTACCCAGGTATTTTTAAAAAGTTAAATGCTTCGTTTTTACCCCGGATAGTGAGAGATTTCTTCTATGACCTTGTGCAAAGCATTGTGACACAAAGAGGAGGGGTGCCCTCTAACCGAAACGATTTCATGGACTTAATATTAGAATTGAAACAGCAAGGACAAGTTGAGACGACAAAACGTAATGACGAAAGCCAAAAAATAACCTTAGCAATTACTGATGATGTCATAGCAGCTCAAGCGTTCGTATTCTACATTGCAGGCTATGAAACTACTGCCACAACGGTCTCATTTCTCTTGTATGAGTTAGCTAAGAATCCTGATATACAGGATAAACTTTTAGCAGAAATAGATGAGACTTTGGCAGCAAACAATGGCGTGGTAGACTATGATATAATCAAGAGCATGTCGTATTTGGATAAAGTTTTTGATGAAACTCTAAGAATGCACTCAATTGTTGAACCACTGAAAAGGAATGCTAAAGCAGACTACAAGATTCCTGGTACCGGTGTTACAATTGAAAAAGGAACGACTGTCTTAATATCGCCTATGGGAATCCACCACGACGAAAAATACTTTCCAAATCCCCATGTATTCGATCCAGAGAGATTTTCTCCTGAAAATGTGGGTAAAAGACATCCGTGTGCTTATATACCATTCGGCACTGGACCAAGAAACTGCATAGGTAAGATTTTGTTCAGTTTATTATAGGGAATGAGCACGTCGTAAGCTCTGCCATCTGATGGTGCAATGTGAATTTTTCTCCCTATCAATACTTGACATGGACTTAAAATATTCATATTAAATGGATAAAAAATAACATTCAATTTGTTGATAATGTATTTCTGTATATCTGGATGCTCCAAAACAAAAAAAATGGTGTAAAATTCACTTTGGTAAGAAATATTCCCAAGAATAATACCTAAGTGCTTAAGTAATTACATTCCATGGTTATGGGAAAATCGACAAAAATAATAAAAACTTCATTAACTATATTACACAAATATGGGTTCCAAAAGAATTAATAATGAATATAGATGTTTTGAAGATAATATTCAATACACACAATTGAGTAATAAAAGGAACATAAACTCCTAATTTTGCTTCAATAAAATCAAAATAACCAGCTCCCATGTAAAAAATGCATATTCAGGCCACGCTGGGTATCAAAAATAATGATCGGCTGGAATCCATCCATTCATTATTTTTGTCATATAAAAGAATATATCAATGAATCGATTTTGTGTTGCCCCACCTGTAGTTCGTGGACATTCCCTATACAAGTACCTACTTTAAAATATAATGCTGTCATAAATGGCAACAACCAAATAAATGTATAGAATTTAGTACCTACCTAGTATGGGATGTATTATCATAGATAGACTGTTCTTAAAATAGTTATTTTTCGAAAAAAAATAGAAAAATCTTTCTAATTTTAAAAACTATTTAGTTCTTTCTTCTAAATTAAATACTTTAGAACAACTAAATAGAAATTACCATTGAACAAAATATGTGTCTGTAGATGAAGTTCTTATTTCTGATGTAGGTATAGGTTATCATAATATAGATTGTGCCTGTGCATATTAAATGTTTGCTTGTATGATTACGTAGCGCGTTGCATACATTTACGATTATATCATACATCATTGTCAAGGTCATTTAATTTTAAGCAACTACGACGCAATTTCAAGACTTCTCTGCCTTAAACGATATTCTACCGCGTAAATTGGTTTCTTGTTGTAATCGTATTTTATTTACTTACACAACATTTTTGATAGCTATACTAATAAAAAAATATATATAATTTGTACTAATTCTGTAATTAAGGTTATATTCACCAAAAAAGGAACAAAAAGTAATGTAAATATTCGTTTGTCTATTCCTTGGAATAACTCAAAGGTTCAATTATCTTCATTGGACTGCGGCAGAACGAGATAAGGTATGGAGCACTCTAACATACTAGGTATATTATTTAGTTTTCTTAAGCTAGAAATATAGTTGAGAATCTTACTCAGTTGTGAAATTTTAATAAAGGCATTCAATTTAACTGTGTTCGCCATACATACGCCTGTGATTATATAGACACTATACAGAAGAAACGCTTGTATTTAGAACAATGGGTAGCATAGATTAGTCGTTGGAACATCAGGAAACTGACGTGGTTGTCCTGTCAATATTGGTACAGTTATTGTAAGATTTAATTCGGTGAAACAAATGCACGGACAAGTATTGGCTTTTAACCACCGACAAAAAAGAGGCGTGGTATACAGTGCCGGATTAAGACAACTTGATGCCCTAAGCAATTCACGCCCCCCTTCCATAATTTATTTATTTATTTATTTATTTATCATTTTATTTGATCCACCAACAGATGATACAATAGTTAGCTTACACATATAACGTACCTAAACCAAATCTTATTACATATATTGTTCACCTAATTATAGGCGGACCCAGCTACGTTATATAAAACTAAGGAAGCAGACAACGACGAAAAATAGAAAAATATACTTAATTACAATTACGGTGGCAACAGAACAGAGAACAGAATTAAACTAATATCAGTCTTTAATCGCGCGGATTTTCAAACAGCTTTACTTTTATGTGCTAGCTTTTTTTTTGTGCTGTTTCTGGTGCCCCCCAAGACGTGATGCCCTAAGCAATTGCTTAATTTGCTTATGGGCTAATCCGGCACTGGTGGTATAAGTTTAGGGTGTGTATTTCTGTATCTGTATATCTGTATGTGGTGTCGTAACTCTGAAAAGAATGGGCCGATTTTGACGCGTTTTATTTTGTTTGAAAGCTGATGTGATCGAGATGACGAGATGGATCTGTTGAGACGTTTGAAGATTATCAGCTCATTTATAACTTTCACAACTCCGATTGATTTAAAAGTTGATGTACTGTGTACTTCGGCAATGTTTTAAAGATATGTTAACCTTGAGCTGATGCTGCAGCATCAAGATAGGCCATGTCTTGGGAGACCTTATAGACTACTTTTTTACCCTAGTAATTTTTTAAACTGTTTCTTTAAATTGATGGTGCTGGAGTCGTAAAATACACCCAGTATCAAATTAATGTTTGCCAATGTATTTACGAGTTCGTTTATGTGAAAAGCATGTATGATGCACATGTTGCAGCCTAAATCCCATACTATTGTAATACATGCTCTCATAACGAATCTAACACTTACTTAAATGAGATAAATACTTTAGACCCAATTAGTTCTGTAACTTAAGTAGATACAAGTATTACATTTACTTAAATGCTACTTTTGGTTTCTCAGGTATGCGATTCGCCAGAGTGCAAGGTACTGTGGGGCTTGTGAAGCTATTGTCGAAGATCCGAGTGGAACCAAGCAAGAACACACTCAAGACCATGGAGTACGAACCGAGGAGAGCTATCGTCGGTCCCAAAGGAGGGATACACTTAAAACTCATACCACGAAATCCTGTTAAGTCTTGAAATATTTTCAATGGTTAATGACACGTCTTAATGTTGTGATGAAATAACAAGGATATTTTATTATGTTTGCTCTATTATAATTGCTGGTTATCAGGAATCCACACATCAAATACTTATGCTAATACTCGGCCGCTTCGCTCGGGTGGCAAAACTGGTTTCACATTTTGAAGAAGAAAATAAAATACGTCGTGTAATTAATTTCTATATTTTGTATATTATTTTAATGTGATAAGGAAACAGACAAACAAGCACTCGGATTAATATAAATGTTTTTTTCCACGTGACTTCCAAACGATGAATCCCAGTCACACACTTCGAAAATGACGAATGCAACCTTAATGAAATTTCCATTTATACTTGTTATTCTATCTCATACCAATAGTGTTAAACATCTTGGCCTACACTTGGACCGCAGACTGACGTGGAAAAACCACATGAAGGCCAAAAGGGAAGAACTAAACATAAAATATAGATCTATGCTATGGCTTCTAGGAGGTAACAGCAAACTGTCGGTGGACAATAGGTTACTCATATACAAGGCTGTGCTAAAACCAGTGTGGATGTACGGCATACAGTTATGGGGAAGTGCTATCAACTCAAATATTGCGCTAATTCAAAGAATGTAAAATATTATCTTACGCACCATATCGAACGTACCATGGTTTGTCACTAATGCTGATATTTATAAAAAAAAAATTATGAAGACAGTGAAAGAAGAGATCCGGAATTTAAAATACTCCATGCGTCTTGATTCGCACCCTAATGCGTTGGCAGCCCAACAAAAAATTTGAAACTATCCAAACCGCCTGAAAAGACGCAATACCATGGGCATACAAGAGAGGGAATAGCATTTTGCAGAAGGGGTGGTGCCCTCAATGGAGAGCATACTCTACACAATAAATTATATAAAACCTATCCATTCATGTCACTGACTGTGGATCAAGCACAACACAAAAAAAAATATACATGTAGTAAAATTGTCATGTATAACGTATTTAAATTACTGTGAAGCTACTGTTTTTATTCGCTGATCCTAAGACTAATATCTAATCTATAAAGTTAACTTCCCTGTTTCCGGTTTTCTAATAGCTCAAGTAGATATACAATACTATGTATATATGTAGCTGCAAGTTATGATTAGTTACATCGTATAATTAATTACTAAAGTACCCAATATTAGAAAAAATACTTCTTGCTTTATAATTTTCCTATAATTGAACTATGAAAAAAAAACTTGTTTTATTTTAAACAGTCTCACCTTGTATGTTTCAAAATCTTATACTAGAACGACTATTTCAATACGTTTTTATAATGCAATTGGCAGTCGGCCTTACAAGTTACTTGTGATATAATTTTAGTACCCACATACAAAGTTTACATAAAATAATCTATATATATAAAAATCAATTGCTGTTCGTTAGTCTCGCTAAAACTCGAGAACGGCTGAACGGATTTATCTTATCTTGGTCTTGAATTATTCGTGAAGGTCTAGGGAAGGTTTAAAAGGTGGGAAAAATTCAAATAATTGCCGGGAAAATCCTCAAAACAGCATTTTTCTATTTCCCATACAAACGTTTTCTAAATAAAATGGTGTAATTTATTACCGCTGCATAAAGTTCAAATTCGCGTGCGCGTTAGTAATCTTCTGACATCTATTACAAATTGTCGATAGGGCACGTAGAGTTTCGTGTCAGTGTCGTATTTAATGATGTTATGTAATTTAGAGATTAGATTGACGATGAGTGGTATAAATGTAAAATGTTAGGTACGTTTCGTTTATGTAATTCAAGTTAATATAAGGTGTTACGTGGATAATAATATACACGACATGTCTATATTATCGTCGACGGTGTGAAAACTTGCCTTATGTAAACGTTGCAAAAAAAATGATGTCAGTGGTTACATTGCTACTAATCGAGTAGGTATGCTAAAACATTTATTTATCTTTGGAAATCAAACAGGTCTATTAATCCTATTAATATTATAAAGGCGAAAGTTTGTAAGAATGTATGGATGTTTGGATGTATGGATGTTTGTTCCTATTTCACGCAAAAACTACTGAAGGGATTTCGATGAAATTTGGCACACGGGTACATCATGTCCTGGATTAACACATAGGCTATAAAGCGGGACTTTTATCCCGGAAAAACTTTTTAACGCGGGCGGAGCCGCAGGCAAAAGCTATAATAATATATAAATGTTGGAATGTATGTTTGATATAAGTATGTTCATCCTACTAATATTACAAAGGCGAAAGTTTGTAAGAATGTATGGATGTTTGGATGTCTGGATGTTTGGATGTATGGATGTTTGTTACTCTTTCACGCAAAAACTACTGAACGGATTTCGATGAAATTTTGCACACGGGTAGATCATGTCCTGGATTAACACATAGGCTATCTTTTATCCCGGGAAAATATAAAACGGGACTTTTATCCCGGAAAAACTCATTCACGCGGGCGGAGCCGCGGGCAAAAGCTAGTAATTAATAATAATTACCAGCTCTGTATTATATACTGCCCACTGCTGAGCACGGGCCTCCTCTACTACTGAGAGGGTTTTAGGCCTTAGTCTACCACGCTGGCCTGGCAGACTTCACATACCCTCGAAATTCTTATAGAGAATTCTCAGGTATGTAGGTCTCCTCACAATGTTTTCCTTCACCGTTAAAGCGAATGATAATTGATAAACAATACACACATAACTTCAAAAAGTCAGAGGTGTGTGCCTTGGGTTTGAACCTCCGGACATTGTCTCGGTAGACCGTTTCATTCCCAACTAGGCTATCGTCGCTTCTGCTTGCTAAATTATTTTTAGGTTTTTAGTTTTTTAGTCGTTTTTGAAGGCGGTTTAATTTTTTGGTAAAAAGTTTTTGTATTATAAATTAATCAGATCAGTTTATTTTTTAAATAATCACGATCTGAAGAGATGACTCAAATAGTCGAAATTTTAGATACGGCCTCTTAAACGTAATAATGAAATAGCTATACCTACTAAGATATTTGCACTGGAATCATTGTTCTATAAAAGATAAATAATAAAGTTTTCCACTACACAATAAGATCATGTATAAGTAAATATTTTGCAGCAGCTAGTTACATTATCTTAACAAAAACGCAAGTCACGATGAGATTTGAAATCTTTTTATTGGTGTTATAAAATTTGTAACCAAGGTCAATACTCTCAATGTCGCCCAAGGAACCATTTATGTTCATACTAGTTTTTGCCCGCGGCTCCGCCCGCGTTAAAATGCTTTTCCGGGATAAAAGTCCCGGTTTATGTTTTCCCGGGATAAAAAGTAGCCATGTGTTAATCCAGGTTATTATCTACCCGTGTGCCCGATTTCATCGAAATCCATTCAGTAGTTGTTACGTGAAAGAGGAACAAACATACATACATCCAGACATTCTTACAAACTTTTGCCTTTATAATAGGCATTAGTAGGATTTTACGCCTGTGATTTTGTGGGAAGTATTTTTGTTTGCGTCTTGGTCGCTATAAGTGAATTATACCTATATAGGACGTAAAAGTGTTAAAAGAATTAAAGTGTTTGGTTGGTAAAAAGGATACATTTCTTTATTTAATTTTCATTATCTATATCCTCCGGAAATCATTAGCATTCTGCGTGGAGGCACGCTTAGTTACATTTCTGTAGGACCATTGACGTCGTATCAAGATAGTAGTCGTGTATTATTATATATTATATGATTTTTCAACGATTTTTTGTAAGCTTGAAGATTCTCCCGATTTTTTTACCGATTTTCAGCGATTCGAAGCTAAAATCCCCTTTTTCTTTAATATTGTACGATTCCTTGGTTAAATATTATGTTGCTGTTTGGGGCGGCTGGGGGCAGTATTTTGAAAGGGGCAAAATTTGTTAAAATGTTTACCTTCATAACGGGGGGGGGGGGGGGTGTATGCGTGACTATCGTTTGTTCAAATAACCTTCTTTTGGTAGAATAATTAAAATTAAGGGGGTTTTGATTGAATACTGCTTGTTTTTTGTGCATATACCGATTTTTCTTGGCAACTCTACCGATTTCACAATTTGTCGTCCGAGACCACTGTCTGTGAGGCATAATAATACACATGCTGCAAATTTAACCGTGGATAAAATAAATGATATTTACTTAATGGGAAAGAAGGATTATTTTCTAGTTGCTATATTGAGCATCTGAGGTACCTATCAACTGATGGATCTCTTTTATCTAAGTCCTACTTCTATAGGACCAAAGCAATCATGTCTAAGTAGATAGAGTTAGATAATTGAAATAGACATTGGAATGAATGTTAAATTGCAAATTCTTTTATTAGGCTGATTTTATTTCATCACATATACCTGCTAATAATTACATATATGCCGTTAATAAGCCATTACTTAAAATTCGAATTATATTATATTTTATAATGTTTAATTAATTATGTCTATCTTTGAAACAGGTACCTTTGTAAAGGCTATGTATGAAAGAAAGTAAGTAATAAACTTTTAGATCTATCCTCTTCGAGAGAATGGTGGAATGCATGAAAGAGTATAAACTTGTGATTTCCCGACTCGTTTGGGTAAGAATGAAAGTGGGACCCGTATTTTCGTTTTAGGGGTTTATGCCCCACCAGACTTAGATGCGGGTTATTCTAACAGTGCCCAAAGAGAGTGAGAAGTTGTATTGTTGATCGAACGTGAGAAGACTTTTGAAAATATTAGAGACGTTGTACGAATCGAATACACAATACGAAATTAGGCATCGACTCCAAACATACGTATAATATACTAAGGGAATAAAAAAAATAATTATTTTTTTATTTGTAGTGGGTTTGAAATCGGTTTATTTTTTGATAAAAAGTTTTTTTTTACTCGCCAATGGATGCATAACGGTGAAGGAAAACATCGTGAGGAAACCTGCATACCTGAGAAGATTTCTGAATTTCGAAGGTATGTGAAGTCTGCCAACCCGCACTAAGCCAACGTGGTGGACGCCTTAACCCTCTCAGTTGTAGAGGAGGCCCGTGCTCAGCAGTGGGCAGTATATAATACAGGGCTGGTATGGTATGGTATCGGATGCATAATCTTGATCGAATGTTAATTTTTTTTATTCTGACATTGAATCAGGCTTTGGTAACCAAAGTTATGCCGGATATCGATTATGAGGTCAAACCAAAAATAGCGAAAGAAGAAAAAGTTTTGTGAACATACAGATGTACGCTCCCGGCACCCGAGGGCTTAACGGATACCAAAAACCTAGTGTGGAAGGCTAAGGCATTGAATATAAATTAGACGAGGTTCAAACCTCAGGGTAATTTTTTTTTTTATTTTCTACTTATAATAAAATGTATAACATTTTTGAATATGTACACATTCTAGATAATAAATATGACGTCGACATTACTGGGTAAAAACGCCTGGCTGCGCGTTGGAGCAAATGTTCCTATTACTATACACTGTTGTTTGAGTAGGTGTTTTGAGAATTAACTATTTTGGTATATCAGCGTGTTTTTTAGTATATAAAAAACAAAAAAACACGCTTTATAGGCTATCAAACTAAAAAATAGAAAATAAATTTGAATTAAGAATAGGGTACGTGCACGTCGTAAGCACTGCCATCTGGTAGCGCAATCTGACTATCGATACTTGGCATTGACGTAACATATTCACGAAAAGTATGAAAAATAACATTTAATTTGTTAATAATGCATTGTAGTGCATCTAGATGTCCCAAAACATAAAAATAAATAAACCAAATGGTGTGAAATTGTAATATGTCCCCAAGAATAATACCAAAGTCCTTACATTCCATGGTTATGTGAAAATAGACAAAAATAACAAAAGCTGTATAAAACATGCATAGTTATGAGTTCCAAAAGCATTTAGAAATGTCTCATTACGTAGTTTATAAAAATAAAGTTGTGTTGAAGATAAGAATTAATACAGAAAATCTGTAATCAAGGGAACATGACCTCCTAATTTAGCTCCAATAACTAGCTTCCATCTAAAAACAGGCATATTCTGGACACGCTAGGTATCAATAACATTCGGCCGGAACACAAATTCTGTTATTTTCGTCATATTAAAAGAACTTAGACTAACATAAAACAATATATTATTATAAACAAATTATTCTTCTAGTTAGCGTTTCTTTTTTTATCCACCTGTGGCTTATGTGTCGATTATGTGCTGCCCTCTATAGTTTGTGCACGTTCCCTATAGTTGTACATAAGAAAAAATGTATTTTATTGTAAAAAAAATACGTGGGGTGCTTTTTAAGATATTATCATACTAGCTTTTGCCCGCGGCTCCGCCCGCATTAAAAAGTTTTTCCGGGATTAGAGTCCCGGTTTATATTTTCCCGGGATAAAAAGTAGCCTATGTGTTAATCCAGGACATGATCTACCCGTGTGCCAAATTTCATCGTAAATCCGTTCAGTAGTTTTTGCGTGAAAGAGTAACAAACATCCATACATCCAAACATCTAAACATACATACATTCTTACAAACTTTCGCCTTTATAATATTAGTAGGATTGGATTTTCTATAAAGCGTGTTTTTTAAACTACTATTTATTTTTCATTTTTTAGTTCTGTCGAACAAATGTCCCTAAAAACAAGTAGGATTTTATTACACACAAGAGTAGTTAGTTTAGTTATAATTCTACTATGGTCCAACAGATCTCACCAATAATAAATAAACTATTATTATGATGAAAGTTGGATTTTCTATAAAAGCGTGTTTATAGTTTAAAACATCAAATGGACAATTGTCAATGGTCCCTTGATAAGGAAGCCAAATTTCGATTTAATCCGACGTTTTGAAGGGGATCAAAATCATGTTAAATTTGTCAGTTACATACATACATACGTCTGAAGATGATTTTTTACAAAACACATTTTTTTCTTATCTACAATTATCTATTTTTTAGTTGGATTTTCTAAAAAGTGTGTTTTATAGTTTTTTCTAAAGTCTAAACTATTATTTATTTTTAATTTTAGTTCTGTTCTTCTATTGTCCAACAGATATCACTAAATAAAAATTAAACGAAAGCGACATCTTGCGACAAGTAGGATTTTTTAGCAAGTCAAATCTAACCTACTTTAAGATCTCACATTTTTAAATAACAGCAATTGTTATAGGTTTCCAATAAAGCAAAGAAATAGAGTTTAAATACTTGTTCATAATGTTATTTTGTATCTATAAATACATATTTTGGTTTTGCAATTTGCATAGAACTTGCCGGAAAAAGAATGGAGATCTAAATAAGTGCATTTAGGTCTCCATTCTTTTTGCGGCGAAGCCCACAGCTAAGCATAATTTTTGTATTGAGTATACCTATGATATATCTCGTACCTATATAGGAACGATGCATTGTAGTCCTAAAAATGACGTCATCTTAAAGTCAAATTTATTATCAGTACCATGTCATAATGATGTAGGTAATCTAATATGACTTCATATTGTGGTCATAAATAAAGTCACCATAAGGTCATGTCTGCGTAAAATTTGGTGATTCCTGTATGATCTATGTATGTTTTTTATGGCATCGAATGACGAGACTAGCATGCCGTTCGCTTGATGGTAAGCGATACGGCCAGCCATAAACAGTAGAAACACCATCCAGCACCTTGAGTTACAAAGTAAGTACTGAGTGGCATTCCACTGCGCTCGCGCATCCTGAGACATAAGATGTTAAGTCTTATTATGTTCCGAGGTTACGCTGGCTACACTGCCCTTCAAACCGAAGCACAACAGTGCATGCACACTGCTGCTTGGCGGTAGAAATAGACATAGCGGTGGTACCCACCCAGACGAACTCTGACATATAAGATTCCGACCACCAGTAAAATCTCTGCTAGAAATCCAGTCATATAAATGAAAACTATTGAAATATCATTATTAATTATTATTATTCATATGTCTTCCCTCTCAATTCTCTTCCTGCCTTATGATTGTATCATTTAGACCCATTCTTATCCTACAAGATTGAAATTCTCGAAATTGAACCCATAAAGAAGGCGTCAGCTACTGTTGGAGTTGGCTGTTATTTTCATTCTTTTCTTACATTAGCCACGAGTCGTAAGTATGAAGAGCTTTTGGCTTGTTGGGTAGAAAGTAAAGAAAGTGTAAAAATAGATGATATTTATTACAAAATTATAATATTAGGGTAAATCATATACAATATTTTGCAATAGCACCATTATCTGTCCAGACAGTACAAACCTATTAAGATGGTATTGAAAAAGTCAATATTTGACAAAGTCCAATCTGACAATTGCACGAGTCATTCAAATGAGGCAGCCTACAGTCCCAGGGTTTCAGACTTGCAAAGGGCAGAAAGAAAGCCTCCTTTGTCAATTTGGTAAAAAGAAATTTGAATTATATGCTGTCTGGGGCTTTGTTTATGCTTGCATGCCCATCTTCGGTTATGACAGTCCAGATACAGTTGGGCTGCCTCATTTAACATGCCTTCAGCACAAAACAATGAACTATCCACCAGTGTGGTCTACAGAGTGTGTTGACCCACACTTGCATTTGGCAGCATGACGCGAGTAAGGCAATCTTATGCTTGTACGTTTTTTGTCAATACTCCAGTTGTTTGCTAGGTACATATGTGTAGAACCCAAAAAATACAACTGTTGACTGAGCCGCAGTCAATGTGTTAAACTGTAGACAATAGTATTTTTTTCTCTTCCACACTAATATGAGTAATAATTTTTTTTAATCATGTATAATATAATTTTAAATTAAATGGTTTGCTTTGGTATATAGGAGATTTAAATGCATATAGTTAAAATATTTATGTATACATATAAGGCTTTCATTGGAATGTACTACAGTATTAATATTGTCTGATTCTATTGAAAAATACTGTACACTCTGTACATTTCCAGTAAAAATATTTCAATATTTTAGGACTGAATTATTGGTATTATGTTAGAAATAGAATAGAAAATGCCATTATGACACAGCAGACAGCAACATATGGGGACTTTCTTTCTCCAATCCTTGCACATTTCCAGAATGTTCCCAATAACCTGTAATTATAGAGAATTGTATCTTTAGCCAGGTTTATAAAAGAGGTAAGTCCTATACATTAATATGAAAAATCAAATTTTTAATAAAAGGAGAAAAAGAAATATAATCATCATACCCAGTTTTATTACGGTCCATAATACTTGGGAAAAATGATCTTAAATATGCACATGTGCATATCAATAACAATATTACGGATAGTAAACTTTGGAAATTAAATATTGCACTCTGAAACAAACAAAAATAAATTAATAATTATTTTAGGTTTCACATTTCTTGCTGTTATATACAGATCTACATAAGAGGCTGAAGAAATTCAAAATTTCAAATAATATATACATGATGTTTAATGAAAACTTTATTTTCCCTGAGTGTGAAGTAAACAACCATGGGCGTATATAAGGGGTGTTTTAGGAAGTCCAGACACATCCCTTATCTTATAATAAACTACGCTATGCCACTGACAGCTGACATTTTGTGAATCCAAACCCGCCCTTAGCTTCTAACATGATCGGGCTATGTCCAAACAAACCGGGGGGGTGTATATGGTGTCTTGCAAGGCAAGAATAGAACCCGACACAAAATTATTTATATTGTATCGTGGACACCTCCATGTGAAAGATATGGCTACACTTGTGTAAATAACTTTTAATTTATTATTGAACTAGACTTCTGCTCGCGGCTTTGCCTGCGTGAATGAGTTTTTCCGGGATAAAAGTCTCGCTTTCTATTTCCCCGGGATAAATTTTACATATAAACCTTCCTCTTGAATCACTCTATCTATTAAAACCGCATCAAAATCCGTTGCGTAGTTTTAAAGATCTAACCATACATAGGGACAGACAGCGGGAAACGACTTTGTTTTATACTATGTAATGATTGTGAGACTGAAAAAGTGTAGAAGCATTTTGAAGTTTTGAATGTGTTCAGCTAGGTATGTCGGTGACTGTACATATACACTATGATCTGGTTTTGACTCTCAGGCCAAGGAACAGTTTGTATAGATTTTAAGTTGCCTGAGTTCACATCCCCACAATGATGATTCTTATGTTTACATATATCGCACCTTTAGGATGAAAACGACACAATTCAAAAAGATAGAAAATTGAGTTATCGTCATAAAATTACTTAAAACGAAGTTCTCAATACAACAATAGTTCAAACACAGCTATATTCTAGCAAGAAAAGGACAAAGCTGTTATATCGGTCCCTTTTTTATTATATTTTTGTAAATAAGGGACTAGTTTTTAGTCATTTAAAAATGACAACTCTATTTTCTATTTTTTGAATTGTGTCGTTTTCGTTCTAAAGGTGCGATATGTTAGACATCAAAATTTAACTACTGATGTTAAGGCGGACCATGAAGGCTGACTGCGTCCACCTTGTGACGAATGAAGGCTCTAAAGTCTTCGAAACATCAGAAGTATATTACACAAAAAAATAAAACGAAGCTGTTGCATTTTTGTTGACAATACGTGTTGTTCCAATCATTTATTCATTTTGATTCCACATCAGTGTGGGATAAGACTAGGATGATGACAGTGTTACACGTTTCCAACTCATTAACAGCTGAACTTACCATAATTTACCCTTTAGTAATATTTATTGATACTTTAATTTATTATAACTGTAGCGTATTTGAAGTCAGTTTATTATTCTTTATGAAACTTGAAGGGGAAAACTTCAATTACAAAATAGAACTGAAGTAACTCGTAAGTCGGGTTAGCGATTAATCAGCTGTCGGAAGCAGGGTTGCCAGATGGCGAAGTTTTTTTCTCGTAACAGGGTTGCTAAATATCTCGTACTTTCAATACAATATAATCTCGTAAAAGTCAATGATATAATATTATAATATACATTTATAAAAACCGTTAATTTACGCTATGTACTATTATTAGCTAGCCCGGGGTGGGTAAATTCCTTGAGTTGACTGTATGAACCAGGTTTGTTTTTCAAATGTTTTTTTTTTGATTCGGCATGGGATTTGAGATTTGTGATATCAGCAACAAGAAAGCTTGATGGACAATAATAAATATTTTAGTGATGGGTAATGAATCTAGTGATGTTCTATCGTTTGTGGCATGGATATTCTTTTATGCATTTTGTTTATATGCATGATGCAGGCAGTCAATAATGCTACAAATCTCGTAAAAAGTGTACGAGATTTTTTATTTCTTGTATCTCGTATAGAGACTGCAAATCACGTAAAGTTAAGAGATTTCTCGTACATCTAGCATCGGTGGGCGGAAGTCGGAACTCGGAACCAAAGAGCATTATAATACTACGGAAAATTATAATACTACGGTAACTTGGAACGATTTCAATTAATTCAATATTTCAATTCTCAAATGTCATTGTTTATTGTCAAATGATATTTTACGGGCTGCCAATTGCTAGTAAATCCTAACAAGTAGGAAACTCGGCTAAAATGTCGGTAGTGCTTTTCAACCTTTAGTTCCGATGGCGTGATGTTGGCAGCAATGTATATGCAGCGCTGCTACATCGCACAAAATGTATTACCTTGTAATAAAATAAATTTTGAAATTTTTGTAAAGGGAACATGTTTTTACTAACAACAAAAAGTATTTTTCAATCAAATTTTAAAATATATAAACATAAATTATGTACCCAATTATGAAAGGATTTATTATTGGAATCTCAAAAATCTGAGGAAGTATGTTTGGATGCGTCTGTGAATAAGATGAAGACTATTTTGTATCTACTATTTCATTAAACTGAATATTTGCACTGGGATGATTTTTTCAACATCCAATGAGTAACAAATATCAGGTTGCAGTAAAATAGATTAAAAGCCAGACATATATAGAGAAAGAGATGCCGAACGATGTGTTGGATCCTGAAGGGTTGAGAATTTATGGAAACTAACAACTAAAAGAGGAGGCGACTTATTTCTCCAAAAAGGAAAAGTTGCAACGTATTCGAAAGAGTTAGAATTTTTTAAAGAGCGTGACCAGAAAAATGAAAACTAAAATACAGTGGAGATTCTTCACACTCTACTTAAGTGGAGATTCTTCACACTCTACTTGAGGGGCATTAATTGCACTCTACTTCATTGCACCGGAAAGTATCCTAAGAGCCGTGCTTGGCATTAAGTAAAATTTTTTGAAGGATGATAAATTACATGGCCCTAAGGTACATGCTCCATAATCCAATATGTTTCTAATAAATGTATCATAAATAAGTTATAATAAAAATGGATTTGCACCCACGTTAAAATTGCTAATGACATAGTAGCAAAATGTCTGCAAGGAATTTACCAGATGTATAAAGGAGAAGGTCATCTGCATGCTGTAGAATTTTAACTGTTTCATTTAAGGATGATTCGCAGTCATATATATAAATATTATATAATAGGGGATATACCCCTGATAGTGTTCTTGAAAAGTTGATTGAATCATCTGAACAATCATATATTATCTTATTGTTATTGACTCCTCAAGCCCCGCGACGGACACCGGTGTCCATATATATAGGGTTTTCCCATACATCTATGTATATAAGCGGGGCTTGAAGGGTTCCTATCCGGGACCGTGGGTTTGACAGCTGACATTTTTTTTTTATACTAAAACCTTATTGCGTGGGTAGGAACGACGATTTTCGCTGTTGTGACAGAAGCTGTCATGGTCGCATGTGACCGCGCGGGCCTAATGCGTTAATAATGTACTTTATACCTACCTAGACATAGACACGCCCTGCAAAGCAACTAAAACAAACGAGCCGACTAGCGACTGGGATTATGCTAGTGTGCGTGACAGCCGTGTCATACGCTAACGCTGATTCATTCTACTTATACTTCTGTGCGCGCATAATGATACCAGTTATTGAATAGCTCGTATTAAAACGGCTAGAAAATTATATCCGTAAAATCTAAAAAAAAATATTTAATTAAGCACTCGAAACAACATAATTTCTCAGATTATAATTTAGAAACTATTCTAAAAACTTCAATTTACGCAGATTCAGTTTTGTAATGACACAAATCCTATATCGGTAGAACGATAAATTGTCTCAAATCATCATCATCATGACGTCCACTGCTGAACATAGGCCTCCCTCAAAGATTTCCAGATGGACCTGTCAAAAGTGGCACGCATCCAGCGCGTTCCTACGGCCTTTACCAAGTCAAGTCTTTTTTTTTCGGATGGGCAGCGTTCGGGAAACTAAGCAAGGTCTTTTCGTCCAAAATACCTCAGTGCCTGAAGACAAAAGTCTTCAATCAATGTGTGTTACCAGTGATGACATACGGCACTGAGACGTGGCCTTTGACTATGGGCCACCTAAGACGGCTCACGGTCACTCAGCGAGCTATGGAGAGGGCTATGCTAGGTGTTTCTCTACGCGATCGAATCAGAAATGAGGAGATCCGTAGAAGAACGAAAGTCACTGACATAGCCCAACGGACAAGCAAGCTGAAGTGGCAATGGGCAGGGCACATAGTTCGAAGAACTGACGGCAGATGCGGCAAAAAGTTCTCGAGTGGAGACCACGTACTGGCAAGCGCAGCGTCGGCCGTCCACCTGCAAGGTGGACCGATGTCTTAAATAAAACCAACTTCTTAATTCATATAATTATGATTTTTATTTTGTTCATTTGAATTATTATTTGCCCTTTGGACTTGTTTCTTAAATAATCTTCTATTTGATGCCGATTGAAATTGCGATTTGAAAATATAAAGCCGGACCTTTATCCCGGAAAAACTTTCTCACGTGGGCGGAGCCGCGAGCAAAAGCTAGTTATCTATACATTCCACACGTGACTTCCGTACGCCCCGGGCGGCCAGAGCCCACGTTACGCCACTGACAGCACGTACCATACGTACACTTAATATTTTTTATTTCCAATCAAAAAACATGAAACGACCGTTTAGGCAAAAAACATTTACTTTGGATATTTTTTTAGGACAAGTTGATTCCTTAAACTAGCAACCCATAACTATTGCGAACTCTTATAATTGCTTATAATTTTTTTAACTAAATATGTCAACGTACTTACTTTGCAAGAAGTGGCTATAAAAATGTAACTCATGGTAGGTGACATTATTCGTTGTTTTACGTCGACCCTTGTTTTAGTTTTTGCACACTTTAATTACACAATCCACGAAGTTTTCTCTGTTCTGTGACACAATCCGACATTTTCGAACAATATAAATCTGCGTAACAACGTGAGCGAAAGCCATGACAATTGACAGTTCGAATCGAAGTATACTAAGCGCGGGAAAATAATATAAAGGTGGACAGTAAGCCGTTATGTTTATCGACTCGTTTGAAGCGTTCAGTCAATCTATTATATTATTATTAATCAAAGGGTGAGAAGGTAATTTTTTTATGAGTACCTATATCAACCACTATACCCATCTGACCTATCTTCACGAATACAAGAATAACCCGGAATTGTAAAACAAAATGCCGGTTTAACCACCTGGCCAGCCTCACGCGATGTGAATTGCGACGTCAATTGCGGCGCCACGCGCGGCAAAAACAAATCTAGGAAACTGTATGAAGTAGGCCACAGCTACCGGCGACGCGAATTGGTTTATTTCAGCTGTGAAAAAAACAAACTTGTGAGTAAACACAATACAAAGATATGGCCGTTTGTATCGCTTAATCTGGAATTTATTACGGAAACGAAAACCTGTTTAAGTTATTTCTTGTTTATTGTCATTTAACAAATTTGGCGTTGCAAGAAGCATTGTTTTACAGCACATGCTAAGGAAAAAATCTGAAAACCGTAAATATGTAAAGTACATAATAAATAAACAGTCTTAGATATGGAATCCTCTGCGCGGCACACGACTCGCGAGTCCAACTCGCACTTGTCCGTTTTTTTATGCTACTTAATCTACATAGCTACCTATTATTTTTTACGACTTTGTTTGTGAATATTGTGAGCCTTTGTGTGCGCTAGCTTCTGATATTAAATAATTTATTGTATCGCAATCAACAGTTATTAGGTATAATACCTACTACCTAGTACTTGCCTACATAATCTGAATTTGAAAGGCGGTTTCAGGGGCGATACCTAAGTCGATCTAACTAGGATTCATTTTTAGAAAATATTGTTTTATCTGTTTTCAGTAATCAACCTTTAACAAAAACAAAACTAAAAATATGACTCTTCCTGACATCTATTGGCGAGTAATAACACTATTTTTTAATTGGGAGCAACCAAGAACCTTTTTTATAATCTTCTTGGGAGCAACTAACTGCTTTAACGACACAACATCACTGAAACTACAGTAGATGGCGTTGTTAAGCAACACTAAGCCAATGAGTGCTTGGTTTTACATACATACATACATAGTATCACGCCTCTATCCCATAGGGGTAGGCAGAGACTATGGATCGCCACACACACATTCTGACACACTACTTTCGCTTCCTCTACCTTCATCAATAAGCCACTATGTAAGCCACTCATTGTATGCTGTAGTTGCCTGTTTACGGGGGAACATTGAACTTTGTTTGTATAGTTTGATATAATTATTATTTATAATGATTAATGTATCTCCTTTTGGTAACTCTAAAACTAAATAAATAAATATGTCGGAGACAGAGTGGCGGCCGATATAGATATACGTGGGCACACATAATAAAAGTCACATTATCTTCAACTCGCTATTTATTGTTCGTTCGTCAATTATTACGTAATCGAATGTGCACAGAGTACAATACCACGTCAGGAATAGTTATTAACTTTGGTTATTATAACACACTGCATATCGAGACAATTACTTAACCGTTTGGTTAAGTGATTATAATCAACTCACCTAGTAACAACTCGAAATAACATAGTAACCGCTTTACTAAGCACTGACCGATATGAACACCACCATAGTTACCACATAGTATTGAACTGCACCCAACTACTTGCAACACCACCGAACTTAATGACGACAGACTAAGACTGTTTCTTCAAATGATTCTGCTCCCCTTTTATACACCCAAATGTCGCTCCGAGAATTCAACATGATTTTTATTTAGTCTTACCCGACGTAATATATTCGGACACCCTCAATGTGATTAATAAAAATGATAATTCCTTTTTATACTTCCTTCTTGTCCCGACAAATAAATAAATGAATCTTTTCATGCACTCCCGCCGGTTCAGGGTACTTTTGACCTGGCCTTTACTTAGAATGTCAGATATCTGACATTCGAAGGTTCGGTGCGGTCGACCCCTGTCGGCCCTTCCATCCACACTCGCCTTATATATCCTCTTTGTCAGTCTCCTACCATCCATCCTTTCCAAACGCCTAAACCAGGTGGTAACTACCTAAGGGTATGCTAAGGTTAGCATACCCTTCTCAATTTTGGTCACTACATCCTCTGTCACTCCACACATGTCCATCACCCTAGTATTCCGCACTCTATCACACACAGTCACCCCACACATCCTTCTTAACGCTCGGTTTTAGATTAGACCAAGGAAAATCAATCGTTTACTTAAAAAATATTATTGATATTTCAACATTATGTAATTTGTATTTAAATATAATTTCTAAAAAACACAATTTACAAAAAAAAAAATCCATGTATGTACTTATGTTAAATATATTTACTTGCTTGTCCTGTCGGATTCCCGCTCAAGTAAACGGAACCCTAGAGATAACATTATTACATACTGATCTGAGATATGCAATTGTAAAATTATATTAAATAAGAATCATTCACAAAAAAGCATTGAAACCAATCACATACTCAAATGGCGAACCATATGGACGCTCAAGGAAAAAACTTTGTTATAACTGGAGGTGCTTCCGGTTTAGGAGCTGAATATGCAGAAACTTTCCTAAAACGTGGAGCAAAGGTAATTTTTTTTACGTTATTATCTTTTTAATTTAATTTAAATGTGGCTTTGTAGGCCAATTCTTAGATAGAATATGCATAACGGTGTAGCTATAGGTAGGACCTATCATTATCCAGAAGGGACTCGTGCACCAGAGATATAATCTTAAAAGCCTCCCATGTCATTTCAATTTGAAATTGAATCATTTGTGGACTTTAGCTTGGTTTTAAATAAAAAAAAATTATACTACTTCGAGGCCGTTGAGTGGGCGATACGTCGAAACTCTGGACAGAATATGGCCCACCCGGTCACCCTTCTTGGTTACGCCTATGATTATGCAAAAATGTAACAACATTAAATCGAGTATGTCGTTGTCAAACAATATCTGCTACGTGTGCACTTTTTTCCGATTTCAACATTTTGACTATTATGACTAGTTTGCCACCCTAATTTCGATTAATGAAAATTAATAAAAACCACTGCGTGATTAATCGCTACACGGCGAACCATTAGCCCTAGATATAATAATATGCTTTGTGCAAATTTTTGTCTCAAAATTTTACTACATGAGAATATTTTTACTCCATATCTCAAAGTTTAACTTTTAGCACACAGCAGATATGGATTTAACAGCGATGATATCCATTTTTTTTTATCCGAAACTGACTGTGGCATAGAAAAGTAATCATCAGCATCCCCTCTTGCCTTATATTTGAATTTAGCAACAAGGGATCAAAGTTCAGATTTTGCCTTTCTTATAAGGGCACATTGTCGTTACTGGTGGCCTACCCCAAAAAAGACAATATGATAAGGTCTCACATATGTAAGAGTCCGTCTGGGTGGGGACCACCGCAATGTCTATTTCTAACGCCATGCAGCAGTGAGCATGCATTGTTGTTTCGTATTGAATGACATTGTAGCCAGTGTAACTACTGGACATAATGAAACTTAACATCTTATGTCTCAGGATGTCGAGCGCAGTGCAGAATGCCACACAGTACTTAGTAACTCAAGGTGCTGGATGATTTGCTACTATTTATGGGTGGTCGTATCGCTTACCATCAGGCGAACGGCATGCTCATCTCGTCATTCGATGCAATAATAATAAAAAAAAAACTACTCGGACGCCCACCAGCCTTGGCTATTTATGTAGCATGAAGCTACTCTAATTAGCAAGTAACTCACTACATCATTTTAGATGGGGCGTATAATTTTTATGATAATTATAATGTGTGACATTACAAAATATTTATTATGCGATTTTCGAAAAAACTCTAATGATGCTCAGAGATATGATTTTTATATCCCCCCAATAATAACTCGGTTGAAGAAGTATTTTTACGTAGTAAATGATATTAAGCGGTGTTAGATGCATATCTTACAATCTTATCGTGGTCATATCTAGTTATATGAAGGAGTACATTAGTATTATCAAGTATGTACCTACCTATACAGTGTCATTATGACATAGCGTTACTAAATGAAACCACATATCCAGCGTGATCTCTGCTAACATCGTGCAAAAAAATATCCATGAATAATGCACATTTTTCCCAATAATCCCTATTATAGTTTTGTGATCACGCTGTGTTTTAGCACGCTTGACTTGGCAGAATGAACCTAGGTATATGATTAAGAAGGACAACTCACGTATTAACTCTCAATACATTCACTCACATAGTTGCAGCAATGCCGACTGCCGCTTAGTTCATTGAGACTTGAAATTTGAAAAATGTACGTAAATTACTATTCGAACAGTCCCTACCCCCTAACTTATACGTTATAAATAGGGCCCGGATAAATATGTATTAAAAATACAAAATATGTACATGTAATATGGACCAAAAATCGAAAATATGGAAAAATATGGACTATAAAATAACAATAACGGAATAATGGCGAAAAGTGGGTGGATTAGTTGCGCCTCTGCCTACCCCTTCGGGGATAAAAGGCGTGAGTGTATATGTATGTATAAAATAACAATATCTTTCCTTCTAAACGCTGTTTATTTTGAAAAATCTGTTACCGTAGTAACAGTTATATTGTAAAAAATCTACAAAAACGGTAGCGAACGGTAACGGTAGTGTTTAATTCAAATTCTATAAAAATTTATAGTTTTACCAAAAAAAAACGGATTTTATCGCGGTTTTTCATATAAAATTTTTCTCTCGACGTTTCGAAGACTTTAAAGCCCTTTCGGACGACCAACATCTTAGAGCGCCCCGTGACCATGAAGGCTGTAGTAGGTATCCATAAAGGTATGTCTGCACATATCGTAACAAAACACAAATCCTTCGAGAAAGTTCAACTTTCAGATGTAATTTCCATTGCATGAGGACAAAATTGCCGTTTGAATTTATTCTTTCTCGTAATATTTGCCTTGTTTGTTTGCAGTAGAAACATGTTGCAATATTAAAAAAAACGCTGCTCTGAAGAAATCGATTTTTCGCATGCATTAATCTGAATTCCTGATCAGGAAACCTTATTAGGAAACCGAACGTGTGCGCCAAGCGTCAGACAGCGCGGGCAGCGGGGGTAGGGTATGCAGAATGAAACAAATTCAGACATGCGAGGGCGCCGCGCAGCCGTATTGTGGTGGGAACGCGAACACCTACAAATTATACCGAAACTAACTTTGGTTCTATCATACCGGGTGGAAGGGAAACGCTCTCGGAAACGAATACAAGTGATAGTATTGGTGATTCCTGACGTGATGGCACTAAAAAAATCGCGATCGCATTGTTACAATTTTAGAAGGATTTTCTCAAATTTCTGTACAGCTTCACGTATGGATAGATAAATCAAACTATTATTCTGAAAAACATAGTAAAAAAGGTCAATATTTCAAAAAAATCGTAACGAAACACGTACACCAGCTGACGGGTCAACGACCGCGGACGCACGGCCGGTGCCCGCGCAGCGCGGCGCGGCGGGCGCCGCCTTGTCGGCGTTTGCTTTGTAGTTTGTACCCTACCCAGTTTTTTGTACGCTTTACATTGCGCGCGCATGAATTACGGAAATTCTAAAATCGTAAGTATTATCGCTTAGCTTTGCAAATAAATATAGTTTTTCGTTAATGTTATGGTTCTTCTCTCTTACCGTTCCGGTATAGAGAGCGTTTCCCTTCCACGCGGTATATAGGTATATATATTGAAAATATGGATGATGGTGATACTTTTTTGTAAAATATGGGACTTACCCTTGAAATATGAAAAAATATGGAAAATAAAAATTAGTTTTTCACAATCCAAATACGATAATAGATGTAGATAATAAGTTCCAGAGCGAAAATAGTTTAAATTAAAAATATGTATTTACATATTAATCCGGGCCCTAGTAATAAACATCAAATAAGATTAAAAAAAATATGTAAACGTCATGTAGTTTTATGAAAAGGTATTTTTTTACGTGCTGTGCTGTTGTCTTGAAAGAAATATAATTATGTATTTCGTTAGCAAGAAACTTTGTTTTCGTTAATAAATTAGTTTTCCTACCGAAATAGGCACTTAATTACAAAAGTTAAAAGTTACTCGAGTGTATGTATGTATGTATATTTCTTTGGTGCGCCCTACAACCTAAACGGCTTGTCGATTTTTTATATCAGTGCTGTCAATAGCTTCGTCTAAGTCGTGAGAGTGACACTGGGTATATCAAAATTAAAAAAAAAACAAAATTAAGGATTTTTGGCGGCAAAAATAACTTAAAAAAAATGTTTTCAAAATACATACGTGCTATCAAAATAAAGATTTTTTAATTATATAAACGAATATATACAGTCGGAGGCATCTACTCAATCCGAGATTTTGTTGCTCTACCTATATCACCCACCAAATTATGAGAAACGAGATTTTGCCCGCGGCTCCGCTCGCGTTAAAAAGTTTTTCCGGGATAAAATGTAGCGTATGTGCTAATCCAGGACATGATCTACCCGTGTGCCAAATTTCATCGAAATCCGTTCAGTAGTTTTGCGTGAAGGAGTAACAAACATCCCTACATTCAGACATCCATACATACTTACAAACTTTCGCGTTTATAATATTAGTAGGATTAGTAGGATGAGCGTGTTATGCCTCCGACAGCATTTGTAAACACTGTCAACTAAGATTATTCAAAACCAAAATAAAATATTCAAATTAAAATCTTGCCTCTAGCTTTTTCAGTTCTTCAATAAATTTAATAAAGTAGGCAGATTTTGACGCAGTCGCGTTTTTTGTTTTGTTTTAATATTTCTTTTTATCTTCTGTATCGATATTACGACATTTATTTTTCAACACCAATCGGGTCGTCATATCTTAAATAAGTTTACGTAAATACTTTATACTATCGAACGCCTTATCAAGGTAAAGCTATCTACAAAAATGCTGACTTGGCCCTGTCCTTGAAATAATCACCTACAGCCGCGCGGTACGCAAATACGCGATAGGGCTACCCGTCTACAGTATTTTAATTCAATCTAATATACTTGAGTTTCTTTCTAGTTTTGACAAGCAACCAAAAACAGCATAATGTAGTCTATAATAGCTATTTGCCACTTGTACTCATGCTTGTACTTATTTAATTCAAATATTCAGAAAATGTACGCCTACTGTTTACAAAACCATCAAACCGTTCGTTCGTAACTACGGCGGACTCGCGACTGTTTGTGTACTTAACAGGGAACGGGCTCCCCAATGGGTTGAAAAGAATCTCGTTCAATTCAACCCCTCTGAAAACACAAGTTGCGCGTTCACTGCTAATAAGGACCATTGTCATGGCGTCACAGTTCGATACATACCTGCATACTTGTGTGACCCACTTGTCGGCTTGCAAAAGATTGCACTTCGAATCGTCGATGATGTCAATCTCACGGCAGAGTGGAGCCTAAAGCCTAAGGAGAGATAGGTATCGTATAGGTACCGCTGTATGTACCGCCTCTTCTACGAAAGTATTCCGAGGAACTGTTTAATATGGCGTAGTACCATTCGCACATCGCAGTGGAATTTATATTGTAACACCGGCAGTTCATGGGCGGCGGGCGCCGCTTACCATCAGGTGAACCGCTCGCATAGTTGCCTACGCAGGCCATAAAAAAAAGCTTTTACTTAATATTTTCGGATCAGGAAAAAATTATCGAACAGGCTAAGCTGTCTGTACCGTGGTTCCAAACACACTTTTAGATATATAATATTTCGCCCTGTATGAAAGTGTTTGATATGCATAAGTCAGTCTTACATACATACATACATACATATACACTCACGCCTGTTATCCCCGAAGGGGTAGGCAGAGGCGCAACTAGTGCACCCACTTTTCGCCATTATTCCGTCCCATGATGTGATAGGGGGCGAGCCTATCGCCATGTCGGGTACAAATTCCAGACTCCGAGCTGATACTGAATAGAAAAACTCAATATCACTTTGCCCGACCCGGGGATCGAACCCGAGACCTCAGCTTTGCAGTCGTACTGTAATATAACTACGCCACCGAGGCAGTAGTCCGAGGAAGTCAGTCTTGTATCAGAATATAAATAATATCAACTCACTTATCGATAATATCTATTGCCTAATGTGTTTAGTCTAATTTTACCTATTTTTTTACCTATCGTAATTTATTTTTCGATTCCATCTAGAACTTTGAAGAAGCCGAAGCTGATAAATCGCCTATCGACACACTTAAAACTCAAAGAAATTTAGACGAAGAATGGCAACTTATAAGCTATCGTAAAATATTTTTAAAACTTTAAAGTTGAGGGTGTATGATATGATAGTAGTTATTCATTTTTTTATCCATTTTAGGAAAGCTAGTAGCTGTTACAATATTTTTTGCAAATTAACAGTGAGTCCCAAAAATATATAAAAATCACTTTGCAATTCGTCAGGAGCAATAAAATTTCGAAAAAATGTAATTTCGTTCGATTTAGGCGCTTGCTAGGAAGGTTTCGCCGAAGATTTTTTGCCGAAAGTGGCCGAAGCCGTAGCTTCGGTTGGAACAGTCAATGAAACAATATATTTTTTAATACATCAATATTGCTTAAACTTTAGGTATTTATGGTATTTCTTACGCTAGTATTTCTTTTTGCAGAACATAGCTATTCTAGATGTAGCTCAAGAAGTAGGAGAAGCGACCGCCGCAAGACTTAACGAAAGTTTCCCTAAGCGAGTGATCTTTGTGAAATGCGACGTAAGCGACGAGAGTAATATTCAAAAAGCTTTTGATGAAGTTGTCGACGCGTTTGGACGGATCGATGTACTGATCAATAATGCTGGCATAATGAATGATTCGCCCGCCATCTACAGAGTTGCTTGTGATGTGAACTGGGTATGGTTTGTCCTGATTTTTATCTTTTTTAAAGCTCGTACCTTGGTAATTCACCATATTAATTTCGAGCCTTTATTGTATAATTAATAGGTAAAACATTCTTCGTTAGGTACTTTTTTTTTTTTTTTTTGTTGACACGGAGAAAGTGACATTACTACCGCCCAGTGTTCAAGGGGAATGACTGAGCAGTTATGTTGGGTTCACCGTGCCTTACGACCCGACGTTGAGCCGCCCGGAAAGATGGAAAACGTCGGGCGACCGCCGGGCCAAGTCCCTAACCTATGTACACCGCACGGCATACCAACCAAAACTCCGCGGTGGCCATCTTCGGCGCATTAGGGACGGCTGCGGGCTTCCTCCGACTCACGTCTAAGTTGTCGTCCGCAACCGGCCCTTCGTTAGGTACTTACACTTCAAACTCCCTACTGTGTTAGCTTCTTCTAAATATTGTCAGTGTTTGATCATATTTTAATGTAGGTACCTAAAAGTACTGTTGAATGTATTTGTTCATCTAACATGAATAAAATAATTTCCTTTGAAATTTCAGAAAGGGTTAGTTTCTTTTACGTTCAAAGCGATTAACCATATGAGTAAAGATGAAGGAGGTGCGGGAGGCACGATAATCAATATTTCTTCAACAGCAGCTTTGACTAAATTCCCATATTTGCCAGCTTACAATGGTTCCAAGATAGCTGTTTTGCATTTTGGCCAGTGTCTTGCGGTATGTATATTTTTCAATATCTACTAATCACATCGTCAATTAATATTTGATTATAATCTGGAAAAATCTATGATTTCATCAGATGGACCCATTTTACGAAAAAACTGGCATTAGAGTGTTAACGATTTGCTTTGGGCCGACGGACACACCTTTATTACAAGGCTTGGAGAAAAGGTCTTACACGGAAAACCTTGGGAAAAGCTTCCAAGAAAGCGTTGCACTTTTTGACGTCAAATTCCAAAAGTGAGCAGCTTTAAGTACTAACTCTCATTTATACGCTTTTAAAGCTCTAGATATAATGTTACACAATGTTTTACGTACTTTTAATTACTAGGTTACCCACTTCAAAGGTTTTTTTTTTACAAACCCATATTAAAAACATTTTGGCTTAGATAGATATTTGCACAACTGATCGTCTGTCTGATATCAACTCTGGGAAATTCAGTCCCGGTAGAGTTATAACTTCATAATCTACCTACATGTTATTAAACCAAGATCGAGCGAATTATACTGTACCTAATAATTACTATAAAATCTTCCAGTTGATATTTATCGTTTGTCCAACATTTAGGGTGGAATCTGCGGTGAAAGCATTCGTTGAGATGTTTGAGACTGGATCACCTGGGTCAATATGGTTATCATGCAAGGATAAGCCGGTGCAGGACATTACACCTGTAATAGACAACATTTTCAAGGAATTAGACAATTTGATAATATTATAAACTAATTTTGCAAATGTATTAAATACTTCAGTAATAAATTATTACCCACTGCATTCTTTATTACCTATTTGGATAGTGTGCAAATAAATTTGGTTCAATATTGGCGACTTTTATTTATTCCTTTTTAGTACCTATACGATTTTTTTAGCGACTGGGACTGCCTCGGTGGCGTAGTTGTATTATAGTACGACTGCAGTGCTGAGGGTTCAGATTGGATCCAGGGTTGGATAAAGTCGAGGTGGACGACAGTGCGGGTGGTCGGTCTCCTGCAGTCGTAGACGCAAAGCGTGCTTTTGAGGTCGGAGGCTTCTCAGCCTCCTCATTTAGAGAGGGGCCGCAATGCGGCATCGCTTAGGGGCGGTTCCGTGCAGCTATCTCTGTGCAACAAGATACCCCGGGACCGTCCCGTAGGCACCGAAGAAGGCCACCGCGGGTTTTGGTTGGTATGCCGGTGTAGGGTGTACATAGTGTTAGGGACTCGGTCCAATGCTCGCTCGGATGAAGCTATACTCCCGAGTGTCGACATTGGACCGTAAGACTGTGTGAAACCAACATAACCGTTCCACTCACCCCCCAGTGGTGGTAGCGATAACGCGTTTTTCCCCGCGATAAAAAAAAAAGGGTTGGATGAAGTGATATTGAGATTTCTACTCAGTATAAGCTTGGAGTCTCGAATTTATACCCGATATGGCGATAGGCTCATCCCACTATCAAATTATGGGACGGAATACGCGAAAAGTGGGTACGTACACTGGTTGCGTCTCTGCCTATCCCTTCTATGATAAAGGGCGTGTGTGTGTGTGTGTGTGTTTTTTTTCCTCCATCGGCTTTATGATCTTATTACGGCGTTCTTATTTGACGAGAGTTGACTAAAATATGTCTCTGATTAGCTTCGTTGTTTAAAAGAAGTTTTGGCGGCTACAAAAAAAGGCTCTTGATTAGCACTGTTATTTCAATTCACTTCATTTAAGCAAGGTGCTCTAGTTTTAATTCATTATTTTGTTTTTTTTTTTATATACGGGCGATGCGAACGTCATGATCGGTCGCATGCATGTCGTAAAGATCCTAAACTTGTTGCGGATTGACATTTTACTATTCCTGTTTAAGAGTCAATGCAATTGGCCCATCGCGAATGCGGCTCGAGCGTGTGTACCTGCCGCGTTTATATGTGGCATGAAGGTCAACCTCTGATCAAGGGTAACTCCTAAATAAGTATTTAATATAATAAGGCTTTCTCTGTCCAGGGGATGACATAGTTGGACATGCGGACTGAGGTGTGGGGCACATGGACTTTCTTTTTTTTAGTGAAAAGGATAGCCTGACTTTTTGTGGGATTGAAGGTGATTCGCCATTTGCGGAACCAGTCGCCGAGTTCGGCGGCGGTGGCGGCGGCCTGCAAAATGCGCACCACTTCGTCTGGATCTCTACGTGAGGCGTAGATTGCGGTGTCATTCGCGAATAGCGCCAGATGAGCGTTCTTTGGTTTGGAAATGTCACTGGTATACAGAGAGAAAAGAAAGGGGGAGAGGGCGGAGCCTGGCGAGATTCCGGCTGTAATGGAGTGTCAGGAAGAGAGAGTTCCCTCCACACGATATTTGAAATCACGATTCGACAGGAAATCTCGTATGATATGCACGAGTTGAGAGTGTACAGCTTGAAAAGCAAGCCGTTGTGTCACACCCTGTCGAATGCTTTTTCAATATCGAAGGAAAGAGCACCGGTAGGCATGCCGATTCGAAACTTGTCGTGAACGTGCTCCGTGATGCGGAGCACCTGATTAACGCAACTGTGTAGGTATAGCGCGGAAACCAAACTGTTCCGGAGGGCTCAGGTCGTAATTGTGGTCAGTCACCCACAATTACGACCTGAGCCCGAGATCGTCGTCGACCGCCTCAAAATAGTCATTTTGAGGCGGTCGAGGGCGATCCGCTCGTAAAGTTTGCCCAGCGTACTGAGCAGGCTTATTAATCTATAGGACGACGGTTCGGAATTATTTTGGTTAAGCTTAGTGTTAAATTGCATAATTATGGTGGTATATTATCCAATATAGTTCTATTAAAGGGCTCAAATTAAATGAAAAAAATGAAATAACTGTGCCAATGAAGTGTTTTTTGATGCCGCCAAAACTCCTCGATAAAGTGTTGGTAAGGTAGTCACTGCTTTACTATGACATAGTACGTAGGAAAAAAAAAAGACAACCAAAAATAGCACTTAACGTGGCTGTATGGGCTTGAACCCGTTGCCTTCCCTACACGGGAAATTATTAAAAAAAAACAGTATACTTTGACTTTGACGTATTTATGTGCGTTGACATTTAACTTGTCAAATGTCAATGGCGATTAGTGATGCGACTCGACTCACTCAAGGTGACTATTTGCACACCTGTAACTCAAGTGAGATTTATTTAGGTATTTGTAATTATTTTTATTTAATTAATAATATGCAAAGTAATAGTTATTATTCACCTCTTAAGTTGATTTTGTTTCAGCTTTATCACATGAAAAATACTAAATTAACCATAAAAATGATAACTTAGCCATAAAAATGCTAAATTGGAATCAAATGACGTTTGTGACATAGACAGCGACTACTGAATTAGTGACTTCTACAGACGTCTACTACTTGGGGAAGCCTCAGTCCGCCGAGTTGACTCTACAACTTGAGCGCAAATAGATTCGTATCATTATTTTTTTCACTCGTACTCGAGTACGAGTTTGACAAATTCACTCGAGTCAATTGAGTAAAAACAGGACTCGAGTCGCATCACTAATTGGGATTTGCTGTAGCGAAAAAATTTACGTGTTCCGGGGTTATTGTTGTATTATTGATTTTTATGAAACGAACAGTAATTTTGCCTTTGAGTTTATTTTAACTAAGTGTTGCGGATATCAGTAGGTACACAATGGACGAAGACAAGTTCGCCTTAGTTGAGAAAATAATAAAAGACATCGACAACGTTATGTTGAAAAACGCTGAGTTGTAAATATTTACTTGTTTTTGGCAACAAATCAATTTTAATTGACACAAATATTTAGATCGCATGATACAATTTTTGTTTTATTACAGATACGCATTTGATATAGTGCCTGTGGAAAGTAATTTTCAAAATAAATCGCCTGTTCTACATTTGGAATATTGCCTCGGTTTGGAGTCGTGGTGTGTGAAACATGTTTATATGTATTGCTACACCGAAATAATGGATAAATACTTATCAAAACCGAAACGCAAAAACTTCAAACTTACCTCAATACATTCAGAGAAGTTATCAAGGTTGTTGAATGTTACTTTATTGCTAAATCCTGATTTGAGTACACTCTGGAACAAGAGACGCGAGATGGTTGTAAAATGTTTTTTGAACAGGGCTTCTGAATTGCGTTTTACAAGATTAGTATTGTCTCGTAAGCCTAAATGTAATGATGCATTCGCTTACAGAAGGTGGTTATTAGAATCGATAATACAAGGTATTACAGTATTAATTTTAACAATAGACATATGGATATTGGTTTTATTAATATTTTTAAGTAATAAAAATGTATTATATTTCAGATGAGTCACTACAGTTAAATAGGATTCAAGTCCATGTTAATGAAGAGCTGTTCATTTGTGAACTAGCAGCAGATAAAAGCCCAAACAACTATCATAGTTGGAATCATCGGATGTGGTTAGTGAACACACTAAAAGCAATCCAACCAAGATTTGATATAAATTTACTGTACATTAAAGAATATGTATTCTCCGAGAGGTGGACTTCTAAACATGTTTCAGACTTTAGTTGCTTTCACTACAGACAGTTTTGCATAAAAAATGTTCTCATAATAGACAATGACTCTTGGAATACGTTCCAAAATAGTTTAGATACAAATCTACGCAAAAACTTTGTTAGAGTGCTAACAGATAATTTTCCAAAAGATATGACAGTAGAGACAGCCAAAGAAAATTTACTCACTTATTCTGAAGATAATTTAATGAACTTACTTTTGAGCTATACATCAAAAAATTGCAGCTGCGCAATCAATAACAATTCTATCTGTAGAAAACTAGAAATTTTATGCCATGAATTAGTTTTAAATAATGAATTAATACAGTTTTATAAATATCATGAGACGCTGTGGTATCATCGGCGATATATTATACATGAGGTTATGTCAACGATTTATGATTATTTTGGTTTAACAAGACAGAATGGTGCACTAGTCAAAAACGCATGTTGTAAATGTAATGTGGATGTTTTGAGACAGAAGCAAGTAAAAATTGTTAGGTATGACAGTCAACGCATATATTCTAGTGTCTTGTTTAATATACTTTTAGCGCATGAGAAGAAATTTATAGGGGATAGACAAAGTGACTCTGATAATTACGCTGACAGGCATCAAAAGTACATGAAGTTCGTAGAAGGACTCAATATCATGTGAAGATGTATCCAGATATATCCATTAAATAAATATTCTAACCCACACTTTACATTGTGCATTCCTGTTTTGTATATAACATTCATTAATTTTTTAGTATTCATAAATTTTTTTTTACTGTTTCGGTGGCATAGTTGTATTGCAAACGCGTTACGTGTATGATTTGCGAGCTGAGGTCCTGGATTCGAATCCGAGTTGAGCCAAAAATATTATTACCGGGTTTTTCCATCTTAAAATTACTCAGTCGCAGCTTGGAGTGAGGTAGTTGGCGGGGTGATACCCTATGCCTCCGAAACATTGTAAAGCCGTTGGTTCTGTGCTTGATCTCTCTGGTCATGTCGAATGCCATGGCACCGGACTATGAAAGTGAAGGAATAGCAAGTGCACCTATGTATTGCGCACATACACTTGTGTACTATAATATCTCCTGCGTACCTGGCTGATCTCCGTTGAGATTGGTGGCCATAGTCAATACTGGCTAGGAGGATTACTATATTTTTTTTATATAGCATTGAATGACGAGACGAGCATGCCGATCGCCTGATGGTAAGCGATACGACCACGCATAAACAGTAGAAATACCATCCAGAACCTTGATTTACAAAGCACTGTGTGGCATTCTACTGCACTTGTCATCCTGAGACATAAGATGTTAAGTGTCATTATGTCCTTTTTTTTTTTTTTTTTTTTTGTATGGCCATCTTCGGCTCATTAGGGACGGCTGCGGGCTTCCTCTGACTCAGTCATTATGTCCTGCAGTTACAATGGCTACAATGCCCTTCAAACCGAAACACAATAGTGCATGCAAACTGCTGCTTGCCAGTAGAGATAAACATTGTGGTGGTACCCACCCAGACAGACTTACACATGAGAATCCTACCACCAGTAAATGTTTATAATTATATGTTTATAGTATATGTTTATAATTATGTAAAACTGATTGATATTGTATACAGAAACACAAGAGTAACAACCATACACTCACTCACGCCTGTTATCCCCGAAGGGGTAGGCAGAGGCGCAACTAGTGCACCCACTTTTCGCCGTTATTCCATCCCATGATGCGATAGGGGGCGAGCCTATTGCCATATCGGGCACAAATTCCAGACTTCGAGCTGATACTGAATAGAAAAATTCAATATCACTTTGCCCGACCCGGAGATCGAACCCGAGACCTCAGCTTTGCAGTCGTACTGTAATACATCTACGCCACCGAGGCAGTCTAGAGTAACAACCAATTTCAATATTACCATTGGATGTTCCATGTAACTTTTGTATCTGATAAATTCAGCAATTATAACATAAGTCTTATGTAGTTGGGCATAAATGGCATCTACAACACGATGTATAATTGTGTAAAGGTCAGCATACAATAAATTGTTACATAATTCTATAATCTTTATAAGTAGTATCACAATAAATGAAAATGTGAGTAAAATTATAAGATTGGTTATTGTATTATGTTTTATTTTAAACTGATTTTCTGGAGGTATTGTGCTTGGTATTCATTATAATTTTTAAGCCCATGGAAAGAGAATAGATTACTCTTTCATTTTAAGTAGTTATTATTTGAAATATTTTTAATAATATGTTGCCTTTTGATTATTTTTGTTGTTTTATTTTCGTTAATGTATCTAATTTGTATATAATATGATCATTGTATCATTATTTTATCTGAAAGCAGCTTATAGATTATTCTAAATGTAAGGAAATGTATTCAAAAAGTAATATAATTCTTAAACTTGTGTGACAAGTACCTATGTTATAGGTGACATGGAGTCATATTGATTATAATAATGAAACGATCTGTGGTTTTTTTCTTTATTTTTGGAAATGAAAATACCAAAGCAATATTCAAAACTTGTATGAATACAGGTGGATGCATACCTACACTGTGGTTTTCATGATTTATCATTAGCACTTACTCATTTAAATATGTACATATTTTGGTCATCGATAATTACATCAAGAATGGCCACACCATTTCAAATATTATTATGTTCCACTCTGTATAACAGTACTGTATGTCGTTCTGGTGAACGACAATCAATATTATAGACGTGGTCGTCTATAATATTTATATAATCTTGAATATCTACTTTTTCCTGTTAGTCTAAGCTTTTTCCTGAGACATGGGGATGTTTTTAATTTATGGTTGATTTGTGTTGTTAATATATCTATCCCAAAATAATGTGACTAGATCTAGCACTATTTATTTTGAAATATATTATGAAGATCCATATTTTGAAACATTTGAAATGTATAAGTGAATTTATGAAAGAAAATCATAATTAAATATAAAATAGTCTTTGGCGCTGATATTTCAACCGTGGTTAAGTAAATTTAAAGCTCTTACCACACTGGCGAATGGCAAGCAAATTCACAGCATGGCGAAAGTATCGCACGCTCGTCCAGTGTAATGATACTGCTAACTTTACCTGACCTCGGATTAATATGAACAATGGTACCTAAAAAAAGATTTTTAATCAGTGATTAATCCGATCAATGTTTTGTTCTTCTCAGATTATTTGTCTTAAGGAAGAGTGAGATAAACAGTGCTTAATTAATAGTATTTTTGGGTAAAAGATGAATAATATATAAAAGTTTACCCACACATAGTTTCTACATGAACGTAATGTACTATTTGTGTGCAATGTATTATCAATACTGTGTAATTTTAATAAAAAGACATTTTTATCTTTCAATAAATATTATGCGTCTCGTGGTTTTTTTCTCTATCTCTTTATTGTCCACCGCCATCTATTTTAAATTTCGTTCTGTCCATCCAAATGTCTAGAACAAATCGGTTTTTGTAATAAGACCGCCCATTATAGGACCATAATATCGTTTATTTGTTATTTTTTTATATTATTCTTTCATGCTTTATTGGTTATATAATAGGGAGCGTTCCCGAACTATAGGGGACAGCACAAAATCGACACAAAAGCCACATGTGAATAAAAACAGGAAACTTTTTAGAACAATAATTTATTATATTCTTTTAATATGACAAAAATGATCAACTATGTGTTCCGGCCGAATATTATTGATACCCAGCGTGTCCAGAATACTTTTTTTTTTACAATGGAACGAGTTAGCAAAATTAGGAGGTTATGTTCCCTCAATTACAGAGTTTTTCTGTAGTGACTATGTTCAAAACATCTTCATTTTTATAAATTACGTAATGAGACATTTCCAAATGTTTTTGGAACTCATAACTACATATTATGTTTTATACAACTTTTATTAGTGTATGTAGGTCTTAGGTACTATTCTTGGCAACATAATAGAATTTCAAACCATTTGATTTGTTTATTTTTATATTTTGGAGCATTCAAATACTTAGCAATACATTATCATCATCAATATATTTCATCCTTTTTTTTCATGAATATTTTACGTCAATGCCAAGTATCGATGTGCTGAATAACAGATTGCGCCACGAGATGGCAGAGCTTACGCCGTGCATGTTCAGTGGTCTCGGAGGACAAAATGTGAAATCGGTAGAGTTGCCAAGAAAAATCGGTATATTTGGAGCAAAAATCGGTATATGCAAAAAAACAAGCAGTATTCAGTCAAAACCCCCTTAATTTTAAACTCTAAGGACTATTATTCTACCAAAAGAAGGTATTTTGCCGCCCCTTTAAAAATACTGCCGCCCGCCGCCCCAAACAGCAACATATTTAACCAAGGAATCGTAAAATATTAAAGAAAAGGGGATTTTAGCTTCGAATCGCTGAAAATCGGTAAAAAACATGGGAGAATCTTCAAGCTTTCAAAAAATCGTTGAAAAATCATGTCTTTCGGTATTTCGGTAGGACAGGCGCAAAATCGGTATAAATACCGTAAAATCGGTAGGTTCGAGACCACTGTGCACGTTCCCTATACTTAAAGAGTTGTATTATTAGGTATTGTATTTTTCCTCTGGAAAATCACGGCACGAAGGCAGGTCCTCTTTAGATAACTTGCGCAGGGATATGTAAATCCAATACGTAGAGGCCCCTCAAAGATACTTTAATATAGTTAGGATATGTAAGTACACCTTGCAGGTACTATCAGTGTCTGCATTTATGGGAGAAATACAGTCAAAGACAGCGCCTGCAGGGTGTAAGGACTATTGCAGAGTAGATGGGAATTAGGTCTATGGATGGGATCAACCGCAGGGCGTCTGGAAATCATGTTCAACAGTGGGCTTGTGGCTGATGATGATGGGTAGGATCTCGCGGGCTTTTGGCTGAGACAACGGAACTTTCATATGTAAGAGTCCGTCTGGGTGGGTACCACCGCAATTTGTATTTCTGCCGCCAAGCAGTAGTGTGGATGCACTGTTGTGTTTCGGTTTGGAGGACATTGTAACCAGTGTAACTACTGGACATAATGAGACTAACATCTTATGTCTGAGGATGACGAGCGCAGTGGAATGCCACACAGTGTATGGGTTGTTGTATTGTTACCATCAGGCAAACGGTATGTTCGTCGTTGTCATTCAATGCAATAAAAAACTGCCAGGTAAAATGTGTTAATCTTTTATAATCAAGACAGACGGTGACTGGTTCCCGCTAGATGGGCATCCCATAAGTGGCGTAGGTATGCCAAGGACGCAGCATCGGTGCAGGTGGCTAAAGGGTGTCGAGAGGTGTGCACCGATTTTCCCCATCGCGGGTCGCTGACGCGTCCCTGAGGGGGTTTCCTCGCTATTACGCAGATTAAGCACTTCCACCCTGGAGCTCAGATTCTTAGCTCTTGCGACATTCATCCCTAGCCGGACAGTCAAGGCAACCGGGACACGCGGTGTCGCCACTCACCATCGGCTCGCCACCAAGCCAACCCTGCGGGCCTATATTATTATTTTGTTTAGAAATATTGTGTACCTAATGGGCAAGAAAAATCTAATTCTAAACACTAATTCAAGCACTATATTATAGTTTCTCAAACACCTACTATTATAATATTATTGTCATTTATGGAATGCCAATACTATTGTATAATATTAATAATACCAACCTTCTAATGCTTAGGTATGTACTTATATACGGTGTCACAATTTTTTTTTGTTTACATAATGAGCATATGGATCTTTTACTACTGAGAGAGTTTAGATTAGGTAGTCCCATAAATCCTATCACTTTGTGATCTCAGTAAAAATTTAATTTAAAGTAGTTATAAGTGTTTAGAAAGAGGGATGTTTCAATATTAAGTGATATAATAAAAACAGGTAATTTCACATTTCCTTGGCAAAAAAAATGCACAATCCATTGCGCATACGATTGCGAATATTAAAAAAGACCCACATGTTTGCGAATGTGAATATTCGTTACTCCCCTACGGTCTGCTATCACACCATCAGCCATTGGATACATACTACCTACGTTTGGGAGCCGTGCTTTTCTTGTAGAGCACATCTATACTAATGTTATAAAGCTGAAGAGTTTGTTTGTTTGAACGCGCTAATCTCAGGAACTGCCGAACCGATTTTGAAAATTCTTTCACTAAAAGGAAGCTACTTTTTATCCCGGGAAAATATTTTCATCCCGGAAAAACTTTTTCACGCGGGCGGAGCCGCGAGCACTACTAGTAATTTATAAGCCTATAATAATAGATTTCACAAGTTGTATAATCCTTATACATATTGTTGATAAAAATGATCTGATTTTCGACTTCCATAACTATATCTAATCAGCTTATATTATTGATGCACACGCACACGCTCACGCCTTTTATCCCCGAAGGGATAGTTAGAGGCGCATCTAATGCACCTACTTTTCGTCGTACGCATTCCGTCCAATGATGTGATAGGCGGCGAGCTTATCGCCATATCGGGCACATATTCCAGACTCCGGGCTGATACTGGATAGGAAGATCCAATATCACTTTGCCCGACCCGGGGTCGAACCTGAGACCCCAGCATTACAGTCGTACCGTAATATAACTACGCGGTGGGCGGGAGGGGCCGTCCACCTATTAGTTTAGCCAACTTTTGTGACCCCCGTGACGGACGGCAGCGTGCCTCACGCTGCCTTTAACGCCAAGGGCGTCCTTCGATGTGCGGGGGCTTCTGAGCCCCCCAACAACAGGAGACGGTCCGCAATAGCGGTACGCGCAGGGGCGGTTGCGGACGACAACTTAGACGTGAGTCGGAAGAAGCCCGCAGTCGTCCCTAATGCGCCGAAGATGGCCACCGCGGAGTTTTAGTTGGTATGCCGTGCGGTGTACATAGGTTAGGGACCAGTGCCGGATTAAGACAACTTGATGCCCTAAGCAATTCACGCCTGTGGGGCCCCCCTACCATAAGTAAACTATCATCAGTCTTTGATCGCGCGGATTTTCAAACAGCTTTACTTTTATGTGCTACCATTTTTTTGTGCTGTTTCTGGTGCCCCCCAAGACGTGATGCCCTAAGCAATTGCTTAATTTGCTTATGGGCTAATCCGGCACTGTTAGGGACATGGCCTGGCGGTCGCCCGACGTTTTCCATCTTTCCGGGCGGCTCAACGTTGGGTCGTAAGGCACGGTGAACCTAACATAACCGCTCAATCGTTCCCCTTGAACACTGGGCGGTAGTAATAATTGACTTTCTCCGCGTAAACAAAAAAAAAAAAATACAATATGCCACCTAGGCAGGCAGTATTGATGCATAATTGGATTTGAAGTATTTCTGCAGGAGAGACACTTCAGTATAATCATGTTATTATCGCCAAAACTATTGCCAATTAGTGTGCGACTTGCTATATGTTTCTGGTATCCATTACACATCGCTTCTTCAAGTGTTGGGCTTAACTGATGCGGAACACTGGGCGGGAAAAAAAGTGGACCCCGATTTTTTTAGGTAAGAATGCTTTCTTGGTACGGTGGTGACCAAATAAAGCTAATGCAAGCAAGAGGCCCTGTATATAGCGTGACGCTTCGGGCGCTTGCCCCTTTTGTTCTCCCTAAGTCCGCTATAATACTAGCCCTGTATTAAATATTGTACGGGCACTCTACTACTGAGAGGATTAAGGCCTTAGTCCAACACGCTGGCCTAGTGCGGGTTGGCAGACTTCATATACCTTTGAAATTCTTATAAAGAACTTAGGTATACAGGTTTCCTCACGATGTTTTTCTTCACCGTTAAAGCGAACGACAATTATTGATAAACAATACACACGTAACTTTGAAAAGTCAGAGGTGTGTGCCTTGGGTTTGAACCTCCGGACATTGTGTCGGCAAATCGTTCCATTCCCAACTAGGCTATCGTCCACTTAGTCCGCTATTGTCTACTTTTATTTCTATACTGAAAGTTGGATATGCCAGGATTATTCAAATTTCGTATGTTATACGAATGTCCCGTAACGAAACTTACTCCAACTAGCCCTTTGTATGAAGAACTGTGAATACTGAATTGAACGTAGTAATTTTAGAAAGATATTTTTCGCTGGTAAACATTATACTTTGTCTGAATTTTGTTCGTACTTCTCCATAATCAATATCTACGTAAAATATTCAAGTTTCAAACCATTGTTATTACAATACTACGGGGACTATTGTCCCTGACAGTAACTTAATCTGTCTCTGTCTGGGATTCGAACTATCAACAGTTTAAGTAAATCACTTAAATTGGTTGCACACTATGCTATAGGTTAGAATTTTGTGTTTCTATGATAATAACCAAAAGATATTACAGATCCCGTAGTAAAAAAATTAAAGTTCTCGACTTTGCTTTGTAATGCATTAGGTAAGAGTAATTGGTCAATGATATGCTATAATACAAATGATGTATCTATTACATATAGGTATGGAATTTAAAGAGTAATTATTTTACCTCACAAAACGTGTCCTTGACTATTCTATATTTTCCTGCGTTCAAAAACTCTTTTTAAATAATTAGCAAATATAATATATCCTACTAATATTATAAAGGCGAAAGTTTGTAAGAATGTCTGGATGTTTGGATGTTTGGATGTATGGATGTAAGGATGTAAGGATGTTTGTTCCTCTTTCACGCAAAAACTACTGAACGGATTTCGATGAAATTTGGCACACGGGTAGATCATGTCCTGGATTAACACATAGGCTACTTTTCATCCCGGGAAAATATAAACCGGGACTTTTATCCCGGAAAAACTTTTTAATGCGGGCGGAGCCGCGGGCAAAAGCTAGTATTTTGATATAGGTATATGATTAATAATTATCAATGACTTCGGCTTTACGTTAACTTATATTACGTGCTGTTCGGGAGTTTTTTCACATGTTGCACGTTAATCCCTTACCACATAACAGGTGCATACGCATTACGCATACTGCCTGTCCCCGATATGGGTCACGAGGCTCGCGGAAAGCCACCACCTACGTAATCTCGCTCACTTACTAAACGACACAACCGACTACACCCAGTCATTTAAATCTAAACCACAGTACATCGAACAAACATTTGTTTTTTCTTTGTGCTACCCCTATATTGTGGTACGTTGTAATGTGACGTCACAACGGTGTCGCGCGTTCGCGGGCTCGCTTCCGATCGATATTTAGTGGCGTTCGGTTGTTCTCGCGGAAGGTCGGAGAGGCGAGTGGCGCGTCGATTACCACGTGCGAGTTACGTAATGATGGGTACAACTCATTGACAAAGATATTTGTGTAAAGGTTTGCTCTTCAACAAGCTATGTCGAACACGTCACGCGCTGCACGATTATCAGCTCTTCATCTTGTAGCGACGTTGATTTCTATTTTTTTGTTAATTGTTTCATGTATAGTGTGTATTTCTTATATTTTATATATAATAAAATCACGCGTGGGTATTAAAATTTTTGCACAAAATTTTTTATGTTTTACGTAGTATACAATAAAATGTTGAGTGTAGTTGTTCAACACGATCATATCCGAAATATCGAATACACGCGTTCATTACGTGCCGCTATTAAGTTTTCTGCCGCAGGAGCGAGGAACTGTCCCACTTCATAACGCTATAAAAGTGTACAGTCAAGTCTGGGTACCTGGCTAGTACGCCGCAGCCGTCCTACGTGCATTGAATTTTTAAACAGCGCATTACATGCACTCGGCAAGAATCTGATTAAATTCCTACAGCAGATAATGCAATTTAGAAGTTGAACTGAGTGTGCGCTTGAAATATCGTCTTGGGGGCACTGGGAAACCTTGTCAGCGTTATAGTAGCTTGTGTAATAACTCATAGTCATCACTGTAATGTAGATCTTATACTATCTTAGATATTATGTAGAGTTGTTGTTAGATTTGTTTGTGATGTTCGCGTAGAATATTTGGCTTGATTTTAGAGTAAGAGTTATTGATTAAGCCCGTAATTTTATAGAAATACGTTTGTTAAAAGTAAAGCCATGACCTGTCATATCTCCTGCTTACATATCTCAGGGCGCGCGTATTTACTTCCTGTCGAGTTTGAAAAAATATCCTTTGAATTCCTTCCTCGAAGATTGGTCATGTCCCTACAATTCCTGAGAATGTGACTATTTATATGCGCTGGTAGACTTGCCTTTAGCTACAAAAAACATCATATCCATACATAACACATACCGGTACATAAATCATCGCCATAATTGCGTATGGCTTATTATCCTACATAGATCTTTCTAGGTCTAATTGTCTCAACCAGTTAGCTGCGGCAAGCGTGAACTAAATAAAGAGAATAATAAATAAAGAATGGACATTAGTCCGTACCATTAGTTTCTACATTGTACAAATGAATGTGGTTGCAAATGAGTTTAAATATTTTAGCGCAAGCGCTATCATAGTAAGACAAACGTTGTGCTCGCTGTCGTGTGGTAATGGGAAAATGTATGGATGTTTGTATGTTTTTAGAAGTAAAGGCGAGTAAAAGAATTTGGATGATATTTGGCACACGGGTAGATCATGTATTCACATAATATACGCTTTTTTCCCGGTAATTTGCTTCCATGGTATATCCTACTATATTATGAACGCGAAAGTTTGTAAGAATGTATGGATGTTTGTTACTCTTTCACGCAAAAACTACTGAACAGATTTCGATGAAATTTGGCACACGGGTAGATTATGTTCCCGATGAACATATAGGCTACTTTTATCCCGGGAAAATATAAAGCGGGTTTTTTGTCCCGGGAAAACTCATTCACGCGGGCGGAGCCGCGGGCAAAAGCTAGTAATGGATATTTTAAATCTGATTTTAAGTAGTTGCCGCTTGCGTCGTTCTGTACTTCAAGAACTTTATGGCGGGAAAGGGTTTTCACGCAGGCGAAGCTGTAAGCAACACCTTACATAATCATAAATAAATAATATAAAGGCGAAAGTTTGTGAGAATGTATGGATGTTTGGATGTTTGGATGTATGGATGTTTGTTCCTCTTTCACGCAAAAACTACTGAACGGATTTCGATGAAATTTGGCACACGGGTAGATCATGTTCCGAATTAACACATAGGCTACTTTTTATCCCGGGAAAACATAAAGCGGGACTTGTATCCCGGAAAAACTTTTTAGCGCACGCGGAGCCGCGGGCAAAAGCTAGTCATAAATAATAATCGTTCTATGAATATAAATCGTACTAATATGCTTGCCTAGTATTTTCGAATGATTTTTTTTTCACTATTTAATATATGGAAATTATTACATTACTGTTATGTGGTTCAGGCTTAAATATAACAAAATGTGTCTGGGATAAATCGTTTGCGTTTTTCAAATTGTAGGCTTCGATTGCTATCGACGTCTGTGTAACCGGAATTATCTTTGAACATAAGTTTTCCTTTAATTATATTATTATGCCATAAATAGACGCGCATACTCACGCCTTCTATCCCCGAAGGGGTAGGCAGAGGCGCAACTAGTGCACCCACTTTTCGCCGTGCGTATTCCGTCCCATTATATGATAGGTGCGAGACTATCGCCATATCAGGCACAAATTCCAGTCTCCGGGCTGATACTGAATAGAAAAATCCAATAACACTTTGCCCAACCTGGGGATCGAACCCGATAATAGACGAATACTTTAGTGATGTTAAGAATGATTTAAAAGCTGTCCTTTCTTGATAATATCAGTCCTTTTTCACTCAGTAGGATGATCATAACATATTACATGTTTAAGCTATCTGGGAAAGATTTGGTTTGTATTCATTGTACTTTTGTGACACAGAGAAACTCCTTGAAAGGTAAGCAGCTTTCATTTCCAACCCACCAATCAAACTTTCGAGAATAAAGATTCAGATGTTGGAACTCATTGCTCTAGTGACCTCTTGGCATAAAGATATAGGCTAATGTGTGTCTATAGTACTAATTTATGCTCCCATACTCGTGTCCTACAAAAATTTGTATCCCTAAAACCAAACTTGAATACGACTGTCTGCGACGGTCACCCTATTAACTTTATAATGAATTCTTTTAACTATTTTATAAATCCTTTTATGCTGTCATTCGACTTTGTTCAAGTACAACAATAACTTTGTAACTTGTTAAGTCAGCGTATATACCTCCAATAAGAAAAAATCACGGATTAACATAATAAAAATTCAGGACAGTATTCGTGGTTTTATTACCAGCAGATTATGTTTAAAAACACTATTCTTTTAGCATGATTAATAAATATTTTTTACGGTACACTAAACATTTACAGCTTCGAATGACTTCATAAATATATTTTTAGGTATTTTAACGGTTGTAATATAAAACAGAATAGTAAAACTTGCTGTTTTAAAGTAAAATGAAAGCAAGTCTTAGGAAGTATAATATGACTTATTATTCGAGTTAGTAAACGTATATTACTTATCATCAAATGTATTATAACGGTCCATTGCTACATTTATAAATCAAACCAATGAATCGTCTATAAAATGTACAATATAATTTTTTATCTGAGCTTCATATATTTCAATTCGTTAGAATAATGAATTCTTATTATAAGTAATCATGACGACTCATAACTAGCGAAGACTGGCTGTAGCATAACAACTTGTAGCAGCGGGAACTAATTAATTATAGGCTACCGCGCTACGCTGCTACGTTGCTACGCGGCTACGCCAGATGCTGTACTACGAATTTTTTCCCGATGTACAATTTCCGGTTTACACAGTAAAACTTAAATAATACAATCTTTCATGTATAGAACAGGTAAAAACTGTATTCGAATACAGGAAAAATATTTAATTTTTATTATATTCATTTATAGATTTGCAGCGAACCACATTTTTAATTTTAAGTTCGATCTTTAATCTTTTATAATATAAATGAACATTTTTGTAAGATTACACAGCTCTTCGTTTAATTGGGTCCTTTTGTAAACCACACGTTACCACCTTTGGAGTTCATTGCTATTATTTTTATCTGAGATTTCTGAGCCTATTTCGGCTCTACACAATTCAAATTTATGTAAAACCAGAGCCAGAAGCCTTTATGCTTTACGTAGTTTAGGTATCACTTTAAATAGTATATTGAGATTATAGTATAAAATATAAAGTTGCCTTCCTTACACTGTGTGTTAACTTTACACAACCACAACAATTTATGGAAACAAGCGAGGAAGTTTAAGGTGATAATTGACCTGTAAAGCAGTGCGCGGAGCTGTCTGGTGTTGACGCGTTCGTCCAGGACCATTAAAACTGCATCGGTAAGGACTAGGGCAGTGCAATAATTGCATCAAGTTTAACCGGGCCCGATCGATGTGAGGGTATTTACCTCGCCGGGCAAAAATAATCCGGGTGCCGGTGATGTCAGAAGGGTCGGAGTGCGGCTGCGCGGGCACACGCCGGTTGGCAGCAGCGGGTATACACGGACGGCGGGCGACCCGCGACGGGCGTCAGTCGGTCGCCGGCCGTGCGCGAAGCCGGGCGCGCGTGTGCAGATATGGCGCCCCGTGGCGGCCGGTGAGGCGCCGGCCCCGCCGACCGCCTCGGGTCGACGGGCCAGCCAGGCCCCCCAAGCACGTGACACGTCCCAACATGTCGCTACTCAGCGTCACAGGTACATAGTGATATAGTGCCGGCGCGGCTGTGCTGCTTTGTGTTAAGATACCGACGTCACGCAGTAATTTGTGCTCGTTATGGACACCTATTCAATGTTTTCAGGTATTTGTAGCGAGGAGTTGAATGGTAAAACACGGGACGAACGTTATTCAGTTTGATTCTTGACAAAGTCGCGTCGGATTCTTTAGCGTAGCGCGTAACTTGAGGTTAGAAGGCCATACGCGTGTCGGTCACTGGGAGTTCTACTCACACTACTTGATATTTCCGCACTATAGATACTAACATTTGGTTGGTTTATGCGGTATCGTTTATATGAAACGATAGTATCAGTCCCGATATGGCACCAACGAACTGAAAATCCGTGGGTTTGTTGCAAATCTTGTAGGTAGTCATTTTTGGCTTTCATAACACACGATAGAACTAAAAAGGTGTCTATTTATTATTTATAAAAGCAAAAAGCCTACGAGCCCGTTTTCTTGCCTACTAAAACATATAATCTTGCGAGTATGCTACGAGGCGGTTACAAAAGAAATCGAACGTACGAACGAAAGTTACCATTTAAAAATTAGGTCAGCCATAATTTACGGCTTTATTTCGTGGCTTTAATAATAAACTGTCGAATGGACTTGTTACTTGCCTGTAAATACGGTACAGTTCATCAAGAACACTTATTTTACTTCTGAATATATGGTAGTAATATAAATTTAGTACTTAAAATATATGTATACAACAGTATACAAACACTACCTCGGTGGCGTTGTTGTATTATGATATGACTGCAATGCTGAGGTCTCGGGTTCGATCCCCGGGTCGGGCAAAGTGACATTGAATTTTTCTATTCAGTATCAGCTCGGAGTCTAGATTTGTGCCCGATATGGCGATAGGCTTACCACCTATCACATGATGGGACGGAATAATGGCGAAAAGTGGGTGCACTAGTTGCACCTCTGCCTACCCCTTCGAGGATAAAAGGCGTGAGTGTATATGTATACAACCGTAGATATTATAGTATGTATACAACAATCAACGTTTGTAGTGATGAATGCTTAAGTAATATTTCCTGTAACTGTACGAGCGGGAAAATTGTTATCATATATATATATATACACTGACGCCTGTTATCCCCGAAGGGGTAGGTAGAGGCGCAACTAGTGCACCAACTTTTAGCCATTATTCCGTCCCTTGATGTGATAGGGGGCGAGCCTATCGCCATATCGGGCACAAATTCCAGACTCCAAGCTGATACTGAATAGAAAAACTCAATATCACTTTGCCCGACCCGGGGATCGAACCCGAGACCTCAGCTTTGCATTCGTACTGTAATGCAACTACGCCAGCGAGGCAGTAAAATTGTTATCGATGTGATGAATCACGAGTTAATCCGTATGTTATGAATAAGAGTAGCCTTTTAAATACGTCAAACGTATATCGCGTGACGTTGTCAATAACAATCCAAAATGGAAGAACCGAGATTCATAACCTGACCGCAGACAGAATGTATAAATAGAAATATCAAACCTTAGTACGTTGAGGTAGGCTAAGGGATTAAAAACAACAATATTGGAATAAATAATGTGATTATAGGTCTAATTTTCCGTAACGTTATGCAGAAGAAAATGAGATATAGGCAAAGAAATACCCTTGAAAAAATATAAACGGTATAAAAAATGCATCACAAAAGTTTGTCATTATATCACGTTTTTTTATCAACGACGTAAAGATAATTTCCACGGAATACAAGCCGTGGAAACGTGGAAGGCGTAGTACACGAGAAGTTTCTGCAGGTAATTTAAAACGGTAATTCGAAGGCGGCGAGGCGCATCGCTCCACGTGGCATAGTTAACTCTATCGCTGCAACCTAGTACACATATAGCACTCATGATATATTGGTGGACGAGCTACATGCAGTGTCTAATCTATAGACATACAGTAAAGCTTTTGGCGGACATTTACCGCTTGCATGCAGTATTTTAGCAAAATTATAATGTAAAAACTTACCTTAATGAGTACATAAAACTTTTCCTCTAGACAGTTGTTATATCGGTCAGTATTTTCGTTGTAAAATTTTCAAAAAAGGAATAATTCATTTCGCGGTATTTTTGACACTAAGGCCTGTTGTTTTTTTTGTCTGTGGTCAGGTACAGTTAAGGGTCTTATCATACTGGCGCATTACAGCAAATCCACAGCGAGGTGAAGGCGCTGCGCGCTCGTCCAGTGCAATAAGACCGTTAACTTTACTTATCGACGGTTAAATCGACGGCGCTTAAGTAATGATTAGTCATGTTAGGGCCGTATTAACTAACACATACAACACACATAACACATCAGAGCGATATTGAGTTGCATCTAACAACTCAATATCGTTCTGAAGTGCGATATCAGCTGAGACGCTCTTCAATTACGGTCGGCATTTTAAGATAGTCACTATTTAATAAATGCAAATTAACAGCAGCTCAAGTGACATTTTAGTGACAATATGTGAAGGATTTTGACGGCGAAGTTTTGTTTATTTAACAGCGTTTACTCAGCTGAGAGCAAATTCTCAAATGACTGCCTCGGTGGCGTTGTTGTATTATGGTACGACTGCAATGCTGAGGTCTCGGGTTCGATTCCCGGGTCGGGCAAAATAATATTGATTTTTTCTATTCAGTATCAGCTTGGAGTTTGGAATTTGTGCCAGATGTGGCGATAGGGTCGCCCCCTATAATATCATGGGATGGAATAACGGCGAAAAGTGAGTGCACTAGTTGCGCCTCTGCCTACCCTTTCGGGGATAAAAGGCATGTGTGTGTGTGTGTGTGACAGCTTAAGCTTGGTTTATTAAATAGTTCAACAAATTGAATATCCTTGAGATTTTACTCAAACGTGAGATTGATTTTTAATACCGCCCTTAGTGTATGACATTACTGCTAAGAGCGCTCTCAATGCTAAAGTTAACTAAGTGGATGCTGGTTTATTCGATACATTTTGTAAGGGCAACTCTATTGATATTACAAATGCAAAATGTTGTATTGCGATTTTAGTTCGGCATGCTAATGTACCTATTTCGATGTGATTTGTTACATAGATCAATACTAAATTGAAACTAAGTAACTTTTTTTACCCGTAAGAATACACAGACGAAGTTTTTAACTGGGATAAGATTCACACGGGCTTATGTGTGAGAAACAACTCGTAAAATATGAGACACATCAAGAGCTTGCACGCTTTTGAGTTTTGTTACACACAAAAGATTAAAATATGCCCGTCAGAATAAAGGTTACATCAAGGTATAGTGTGGAACTAAAGTGCCATTAGTAACCCTTGCTGAACGGGCCAGATTCCTGACCGAATTTGAGAATGGCAACCCGGACCGTAACCAAATGTAAGAAAGGACGACGACTCTAAATAGTGCTTTCCAAGAATAAACCGCAGAGCAACGCAAAAATCACATGTAGCTTGCTGTAAAAAATCTGTACGTTATATAGTGTTACAGTAAATATGTCAGTTAGAAAATTATTACCGAAATAAATCGCGTAGAAACTAAAATGCAGTCGCTGTAAAAGAAAATAAAAAGTACGTTAGATTAAAAGTGCACTAATGTGTCGACATCTTGCTGTTTGTTTAAAAATATTCCGGATGGTATTGAGACCAATATTATATTTATTATTGTTACCAGAGATCGTAGAGTTCTTTTGATAAGTGCCAGATGCGCTTTACCGGTCTGGCCTTCTGCATAAATGCAACGTAATGCAATCAGCCCTGTATTATATACTGCCCACTGCTGAGCACGGGTCTCCTCTACTACTGAGAAGGGTTAGGCATTATTCGACCACGCTGGCCTAGGCCGGGTGCGTCTGCATAAATATATCAACACAAATAAGGAGTCCAAGTCAAGTTCGCTTTACTGTGGAACTCTATTCCAGTAGTAAAATTGCCAAATGGCAAAGATAAGCGTAACCCCATTTTTAGGTTGCTTAAAATTGGCCACTCATTCACGGTTCGGTACCACAGTGGCATGTGGCCACAGTGTTCAAGAGTGGCCATGAGCGTTTACCATGTGACCCGTTTTTTGTTTTTTATAACCAAAAAGTCTAAACGTTGTGTACATAAGATGTTTGAAGTCTTACAACTTGATTTTTATTTTATTTATTTATTGCCTTAGTAGGCAAACGAGGAAGCGATCCGCGTGATGGTGAGCGGTATCCGTCGCCCATGGGCTAAAGCAATGCCAGAGGCATAACCAAGCCATTGCTAACCGAAAATAAAAAAAAATCTTCGTATTTATTATAAGATTTAAAGTATCTAATACTTATTACTTATACTTAAACAACAAAGTTTTCAGCATAGAAGTTACATAGACTGTTGAAAATACAAGGGTGCGACAGAGGGTCCAAAAGAATTTATATGGATCTTAATTTCGCTAGAACATAAATAAGTACAAACCCAGCAACACAAAGCCTTGATTCTACTATTCTCAATGTCGCGAATATCAGGAATTATGTGTACATTTTCTTCAACTTAAACCATAATAAATACATTTTCGGTTCATTAAGTATTTTATTTTATTTATGTATTTGACCAGCCAACAATTGTTTAGACCAGTACAATGTATAAGGGAAACATACTACACAATTTCTTACAGGCTAGTTCCACATGCACAAAAATGATGATCAATACATTAAAATAAATGATATAACTAAAAATAATGGAAATGACGTCACATAAAAAAAACAACTACTCGAAATACTAAATTTACAAAAACAAACTTTCAAATCAAAATATAAATTTTAAGTATTTGCTTTTTAGGTACGAAATTCGTCCTGTTTTATGTGAAACTTTTTGTAGGGTACGCCGGGTGTACGATAGTCTCGACCTCTATCATATCATGGGACGGAATATCACTGATCACTAACTGACTGCCAATCTTTTCGGGGATAAAAGGCGTAACTATAAGCGTGCTTTGAAAGTACTGTGGCCTATAAAAATCTGTGTAGGGAACTTAAATATTCTTATTCACATACGTGAAGTTTAAAAAAAGAACCTACACTTCGTTAGGTCCTTCATAATTAGTCTGGTAGGCTTTGGGCTGTAGTCTTTTAAAAAATTGTTAAAGTTTTAACGATTTTTCAAAGTAGTTTAGAGTAACAAGGCCGTTTTATGCGCGGAAAATATAAACCGGGACTTTTATCCTGGAAATACTTATTTACGCGGGCGGCGCCGCGAGCAAAAGTCTAGTTAATGATAATGGAAGTAGCGGCCATCTTATTTAATGTAGTATTTATGTCAGACGTTTTTATTTCTCGACGACAAACAATTAATCCTAGTTGTTTGACAAAATATTATTTTAAGTTGAGTTATTTAGCGATTGTAATTAGTCTTCAACAAATTATTTATGTTTTCTATGTAAATAATTTTTAAAAATTCCTTTAAATCAGACGGCATTCATTTAAAAGTCCCTCGCAGCCGGCACTCTACATCTGATGTACAGTTAGCCACATAACTGAACAAATTCAAAACTTCAAATCGCGTCTACAATTTCGTGTTCTTACCAATTTTTGTTTTCTCTTCACAAAAATAATATGAAGATTAACTTTCCCACAAAGAAAAAAATGTTTCAATTAAACTTAACGCGTGGAGGTGATTTGAATTTTTGAATTTGTTTAGCTACTTATCCGGCTGATTGTACATAATTAAACATTCATAAACACCGGCGCACGTTTTCCCTCCTTCCTATAATCCTGGGTCCTTCCGTCGTAGCGTGAAGAAGCAGCTCAGTAGGCCGGCATGATTGTGTCGAATGGCATGAGATAATCATCTGCTGCCATTCGATACTCTATCTGGACGGCAACGCGCTTACCATCAGGTGAGGTGCAGTCACTTTGCCGTGCCCGAATAAAAAAAAAAAAATATTGTGTCCTTATTTTGACACCAATGAAAATATATAATTTACTTACTTAGATATTTATGATTTCTATTTACTTATCTAAATATCTTCAAGGTAGCGAGTCGAATTACTTTGCATATTTTGATAATATTCTTCATTAAGTTTTCTATCAGAGTTGATTTTTGGGTATGAGAAGTATTGTTTTACGTTTCTGCAAGAAGCGCTACGAGGTAAGTCGCTGCAAAAATCATACGACTTTATGCTGCCGGTCATATGTGTTCATTTATTTAATAAAAGGCAAACAGAGTATAAGCAAATAAAAATAATACTCAAAAATTTAAATGCAACCGGACTGTTTTTTATTATACGCTCTAATAGAAGTTTAAAGAACTTATTACTAAATTAAGTTTATAATTCGTTTGAAGAGTTGTTATGATTAACAGATTATGAATAAAACGTGTATTTGTGGATAAATATTGGCGTGAAGAAGCAGCTCAGTAGGCCGGTATGATTGTGTCCAATGGCAGGAGATAACCATCTGCTATGCCGTGCCCGAAAAAAAGATACTAGAATACTCTTGTTTGCGAGGGGCCTTCTCGGAAGGTACCATCAGTGTCTATTTCTACCACCAAGGAGCAGTGTGCATGCACCGTTGTGTTTTGGTTGGGAGAACATTGCTAGCGTAATTAGTGAGCATGATGAGACTTAACATCTTATGTGTCAGGGTGACGAGTCCAATGGGCTGCCACGCAGTACTTTGTAATTCAAAGTTATGTACGGGGTTGCTACTGTTTATGGGTCGTCGTATCGCTTACCGTCAGGCAAACGGCATGCTCGTCTCATGATTTAAACGTAACAAAAAAGTCTTATTATGTTAAGTTAGACGCTAAAAGTTAAAAGCCTATGTGATCAAATTTAATTTGAAAAAAGCTTACCACAAAACGAAATTTATACAAGTTTCACATTTCTACACCTTTCATATTTCAGAGACAGACCGATATCAAAAACATAGTATCCTTCGTAATGAACACAAAATGCTTTTGATGTATCTATACCAGCGCTGTATTATATACTATCCACTGCTGAGCCTCGTCGCTCTCACGGGCCTCCTCTACAACTGAGAGGGTTTAGGCCTTAATCCACCACGCTGACCTAGTGCGGGATGGCAGACTTCACATACCTTCGAAATTCAAAGAACTTCTCAGGTAGGTATGCAGGTTTCCTCGCGATGTTTTCCTTCACCGTTAAAGCGAGCGATAATTTACAAAGAATTCACTCATATTTTTTTAAGAAAAGTCAGAGGTGTGTGCCCTTGGGTTTTGAACCTGTGGACAAGTTCGTCTCGGCAGTCCGTTCGACTCCCAACTAGGCTGTCGCCGCTTTTTTTATGTATCAGTCCCCGCAGATATTGAAAATCCAAATATGCAAATAAATAAAAGTAAGCCCATTGACTTGAACCCGGATTCTATGCGACGATCGTTTTGTATAATTGAATTCTGCTAAGTGCCATTACAAGGAATATATGAATGGAACTGTCATTAAAAGGCAAGCGACAACGAGTTCATTATTAAGCTAATGACACCAGAATTATAATCATTTATCTGCCTTTACTACACAATTCTATCGACCATTGTAACAGTTAAATTTTGGTTACTTTTGTCAAATGACGTTTGTGTTATAACTCTTATGGCTTTTACTTTTGCTGGTACTTTTACTATTGCTGTTCATGAAGAAACTGACTGTAGGTCGGTACGTCTCTGTTTTATTCTCGACATAACTGGCGTCTCGATATCGTGTTGAACACGTATCTTATCTCTCGTGAGTCTGCAATGGTGACAGCTTTCATGGCACGATGTGAATCGATCAAGAAAAGAGAAAGTGCGGGTTTGGTTTCCTCCGCAAGATATATGTTTACTGTTTTGTCATTTTGTATCAGGGCGTTACTTACACCTAACTTAAAATTAAATACCTACCTTACAAAAAACATATGTACACTAATCAATGTTCAAAAGTTCTTTTGTAAAAATGTAAGGGATAAATATGAAAAAAAAATCCTCCTAGCCAGTTTCGGCCACGGCGGCCAATCTCAACGGAGATCAGCCAGGTACGCAGGAGATATTATAGTGCACAAGTGTGTGCGCAATACACAGGTGCACTCGCTATTCTTTCACTCTCATAGTCCGGTGAGACGGCAATCCGACATGACCGGAGAGAGATCAGGCGCAGGACCAACGGCTTTACGTGCTTTCCGAGGCACGGGGGTATCACACCGCCAACTTCCTGACTCCGAGCTGCGACTGAGTAAATTTTAAAATGGAAAAACCCAGTCACAATTTTTTTTGGCTCGACCCGGGATTCGAACCCAGGACCTCAGCGCGCAAATCGTACTCGTAATGCGTACGCAATACCACTACGCCACCGAGGCAGCCATAAATAAAGGGATAAATAAAGCTATAGTAATAGTATCAGGGCGTTATTCAATCGAAAATCCGTCTACTATCTAGTCTAGCAGTGTCCTAGTACCGAATAATGTCAACGTGAAAACTGACAACTATATTCTGTTCCCTACACATTTAATACAGATTTCCTGAATGTACAGTTAGCCGTATAAGTAGTTGAACAACGTCAAAACTTCAAACCATCGATACACGTTGAGTACAATTGAAACATTTTTTTCTATGTAAAAAAAATAAACTGTCTCGGTAGCGTAGTTGTATTACGGTACGACTGCAATGCTGAGGTCTCGGGTCCGATCCCCAGGTCGGGTAAAGTGATATTGGATTTTTCTATTCAGTATCAGCTCGGAGTTTGAAATTTGTGCCCGATATGGCAATAGTCTCGCCCCTATCAAATCATGGGACGGAATACGCACGGCGCAAGGTGGATGCATTAGTTGCGCCTCTGCCTACATATTCGGGGATAAAAGGTGTGTGTGTTGAACAAATTAAATGTTCGTAAAAAAATAAAGTGTATGGATGATTTGAAGTTTTGTATCTGTTCAGCTACTTATGTCGCTGACTGTACGTATTTGTCGACTATAGTAAAAAAAAAAAAAAAAACTACAACCGACAACCGTATTCTTGCCAGTTTCGTTTCAGACGTATATTTCTTGTTTTATTAATTAAGTGCGATGGACGGCCACACGTCTCAGCCTAGCTATGTATCGTAATGAGACACGCTATGTATGAGCTCACATTGACATACAAACGGGGGAACGGTCCGAGTTAGTGACTTGAGCGTTGGTATAACATTTTAAGTTTGCCTATATGTTAAAACAGTGTTTTTCAATATTATTGATTACGCGACTCATTAATCAAATGAAACACGTGTCGAATTTTCTTTCTTAAATTGTCATTTCAAGAATAGAACTACATAAAAAAATACAAAAACTTAAATAGTCCCAGCCTTCTCACTGAATTTATATTTCTTTATCAGTAACCCTTTTTAAGGCTTCGTGACTCCCCCCTCAGGGTCGCGTCCCACAGGTTGAAAACACAGTAAACATATGCTCACGCTTTTGTTTTTGAAAGATAAGGTAGAGGCACAACTAGTGCACCTACATGTTGCCAGGTTTATAATATCCCGCCCATGCAGGCAAATATGTCTCCATATTGACCTTTAAAAAATTCAACTCCAGGCAACCCATATGAGATTTTTTGAATTTAGAACTCAACATCTTGTTGCCTGGCCTAAGATTCAAACCCAGTACCTCACCTTTCACAGCCCGATATGCCCCAACTCGACCATTTTTAAGTAACGTTAAAATAAGTAAAAACTAAATAAGAGTAAGTGGTAAGAATTCTCTAAAGGTACTGTTATTACTACTTAAATAAGTCAGTTATTATGCTGAGAACTGCTTTGTCTATGTCCATCGTTCACCATAAGTTACAAAAGCCATAAAGTAGAACTCTGAATAGAATAACATAATGACCTGAGCTTCATTACGAAGAATGCTTTCTATTCTGGTATCGAAATTTACTTAAAAATCATATTTTATTTATCCACCGTTCTTTATCTCGCTTAAAAGATAATGAAGGGGATTTAGCCATTTTGTACACGTAATGCATTTATTTAATTTATATTCATTTGTTTTCCTTGCTTTTGCGTTATTTTTGGCTCGTGGATGTCTGAATGTGCTTTGAATATTCGTACTATTTTTGGTTGAATTCGTATTTCATTGGAATACACAGCAGGATTTCCCTAGAGATATCTTCGGCTACTCCGATATAAAAAATGATCACAGTATGTACTAGTCTTTTTATCGATAAAAGGCTTAGGCTCCGTTTTTTCAACTGTAATTATCTTTTTGTCAGGGTGTTATTAAGGTGGACCTGTTCGAAGCACCTGGAGCACTCGAAGCTCTGCGAGCACGTCCAGATTAATAACACCGAGGATTATCCTAACAACAGTTGGAAAAATCCGGTCTTAGAGTTTACGTATAGTGTCGACGTAGCCATCTTGTAAGAGTCGTTTAATGCCCGTCCGCGTGTACTCAAAGGCTTATGAAATCAAACGCTTAAAAATTTACACAAAATTGTGTATGCCGTTTGTTTTTTCTTACAAGAATAGATAATGGAAAGTGTTTATTTATAACTAGTATTGCTCGCCGGCTCCGCCCGCGTGAAAAAGTTTTTCCGGGATAAAAAGAGCCTATAGCACTCAGGAGTAATGTAGCTTCCTATTAATGAAAGAATTTTCATAATCGGTTCAGTAGTTCCTGAGATTAGCGCATTTAAACCAAACAAACAAACTCTTCAGCTTTATAATATTACGTAAAGATTAATCATCCTACGCGTGCCATAGATGTAATTATCTAAATAGTTTTATTACATGAAAAATAAAGACCGTTTCACGGTTCCTATTGGATTGCATATTTTTTTTTGTAATGATATTGTTACGCATCTTAGTTTTAAGCCTAAATATCAATGTGCATAATAATCATTACGCATAATTGTTATAGCATAAAATAAAAAAGCATAAATACAAAAGCACAACCATCAGAACGACTAACGTCAAAAAGCATAAATATCAAATGTCATAAAAATAAATAAGCATCATTCATGTTTGGTTTTGTCTGAGTTGGAAACGACTTAAAGTCGGTTCTGGCACTCAGCGGCCGCTGCCGCGGCACGCTCGCTTCGCTCGCTCGGCTCGTGCGGTGGTTCATATGCACCTAACACGCTCGTCGCTTCGCTCATCGCTAACCTGATTTATTCTAAATACATGTTATGCGAAATGTGTATTAGTCTAATACAAATTAGTCGAGCTAAAATTATTTCAATAGCTTATTATGACAAAAAAGTAGTACGCCAAAATATTACTATGCGATACTACTATTATACCAATACCATATTATGCAAAGTCAATTATGCGAAAAAATAATAGTTTAAAAAAATGTAGGCGAACCAAAGGGGTCCCCCGGTTCACAGTAGGTACAAAAATAAGGGTAAACTTCAATATTTTATCGCCCGGCACTTATTACTTAGGTTCTTTCGAGTCAGGTGCCCAAGAAGTATGTCAAGATGGACCATTTTTAATCGTGTCGGTGAAAGAGCGGGCACTTGCCAGGATTCGTTTCAATGAAAAAATAATTGTCTATGCGTGGGCTGTGAAAACAAACGGATAATATTTACTGTTTGCGCTTTTGTTTTTACAATTTAGTAAGACCTAATTTGGACTTTAGGGTATCAATATGAATGATTTTATTTTTAATGGACACATTGAAAAAGAAACGGTCGAAAATCAAAATCAATCGGCGGGTTTAAATCCTGCTTTCGACTGTTACTTTTTCAATGTATCCATTGAAAATAAAATAATTGTCCAGGCACTATATGGCCCTTAACATGTATAAAAACTATAATATAGGATTATCAAATATAAAGTCATGGCCTCAGGCGTTGTAAGTCGAATTATTCAACAGCCAGTTTTAAATATGGTTACTTACTATTTATATCTTGACTTTACGAAGTCGCTTCCCGTCTGTCTGTCCCTATGTATGCTTAGATCTTTAAAACTAAGTAAAGGTGTAGTGATTCAAGACGAATGTTTATATGTACTTTGATCCCGGAACAACTTATTAACGCGGGTGGGGCCGCGGCCCAAAGCTATTTATTTTACAAATAGCACAAATATTCCGACTTGATTCGATATGTATGCCATTACTTCAGATAGATCTGTGTTAAATTATTTCATTAATTTATCTTCATTATAACAGAAGTATATTCAAATCAAAGTACTCTGCGAGTTTTTAAATAAACATTTTACGTCAAACTTCCATTCAGTTGTCGTCTGTGCGTTAGTTAAACTTAAAAGGCAAATATAAATTCTATCTGCATGAAAATAATAACTAATTTCCTTCACGCTCTAATCACGGAACATGCGCTGCCACGTGGACAGCAACGAGTTATTGATGCTTGAAGTTGCCACGCGAAAATATTCTAGTCCAGTACGCACTTGCATGACAATTAAGTCTATATTTAAACTTAACATTCTGTATGTTATTTCAGTGATGAATCTAAATGCTAAAATAATAGGCTTCATTTCTAAAATAAATAACGGGTTTCATGAACATACGGCCTGTTTACGGCGAATAAATAAAAAAGAACTGTGACCTTTTACACAATCTGAAAAGTTAAATATCATGATAATACATCCGACGTGGAAATCCTACGATCTTTGTGTGGGATACCTAATGGCTTCGTTCTATAATAATTGATAATTGTGGGATTTACTTTACGCCCACGTGGTCATCTTCATTCAATTCCTATCACATTTCAATGTATGGTCGGCTAACGGCTAACATGTTTAAAATCGTGTCGCAGAAATTATTTGGTTTAAGTCTAAATAGTAGGAATAAAATGAAATATCTCGTATTTTTTATTTACATACACACTTACACCGTTTATCCTCGAAGGGGTAGGCAGAGGCGCAAACTAATGCACGCACTTTTCGCCGTGCGTATGGGGGTGAACAAATTCCTGATTCCGAGCTGATACTGATTAGAAAAGCCCAATATAATTTTGCCCGACCCGGAGATCGAACCCGACACCTTAGCATTATAGCATCGTAATACAACTAATGCCACCGACCGGGCCTTTTTTTTCCGTTTTGTAAATTGGAACTGTAGGTGTTGGATTAAGAAGATGACATTTACTGCTTTCAGACAAGTGGGCGAGAAGTGATAAACTTGGAAAGAAATACACGGTAATAATTTAAGCGTCAAAAAAACTTTTTAATTACAAAGGGAAATTTATTTAAGTAATTAACATTTGAGAGATTTGAAAACTCCCATACCTAAAAGGTTAAATATACAAAAAAAAATTGCCTTTTTAAATCAGGCGTCTGAAGATTTTTGTTTCATCTTTATGATGTCCATTTTTAAAACTAATGCAAATGCATTAGTTTTAAAAATATCATAGTTTTGTAAAAAGCTTGTTCACTTTGTAAAAAGCTGAAAAAATAGGAAATTTAGTTTTTTTAATTCTGGCAATATTTTCCGATAAGAAAAAGGATCCGGGCGTCTCGTTCTTGAAACAATTATGAGTTCAATTGGAAATCGAGAACGCAGATTTGTCTCATAGAAAATTGTCGTCGTTGTAAGACTAATGGAAATATCCTGACTGTCAGTTGTGATTTTAAATTATTGAGGATTTTTAAATAAATTAAAGCCAGCATCATATTTTTTGTGAGTACCAACGCGAGATGTTCTTGTACTCAACAAAATAAGAATTGCGTTAAGCGGCCTACAGATCTTAGAGTAATCGGTTTACATACATAAAAATACTCGATTGAAAAATGTTGTTTAACACGATCTATAATTAAAATGTTATTATGCGCCATAATCTCGCACCGCAATTTCGACAACACACCAGGCTTGATTGCCAAGCAAAACATCAGGCCCAAAAATGCGTTTTGCTTTATACGTTTTGTTGGTTCAGGCTTCGCAACAGTGGCCCATAGTTTATTTACAACATTTTTGCTAAAGGTGTCATTGCTTTTTTATTGAAGGGTTTGATATGTCTTTTGGAGAAATGTGAATTTGAGAACGTTTGGTTTAAAAATATAAGGATTTAATTTATAAGATATCTAGTGTTCAATAGCTGAGAATATATTTAGTAGGTGTGTCGTATAATTTTAAATTACTTCATACATTTTATTCCCTAATAGTATACGTAAAATAAAAACGTATGCATATAATGAATTATTAAGGTTTTAATATTATTTGCAGTAAGCTTTCTATAAGTACTTTCAATATAATGAATTTCCACTTGTAACAAATAAGATGTATATTGTACAAATATTTTTGTGCGACGAACTTCAATATTTTGGGTTGAAAGATGTAACAAACTTAAACAAACATTTGTATTGAATGGATTGCGAGTGACCATTTGCCGATAAAGTCCGTTAAAAACCAAAAATTCTTATAAACCATCAATAGGAATGTTTGAGTTCACAACACGATACTTCGTTGGTCGTATAATATGAGAGCCGTTGACTCAGCATTTCGTATTCAGGGGCTTTCCTTTTACCATTCTTTGTGTTTCCCCTACGTTTCATTTCAAAGCCAAATAGGTCAGTGGATTTCCCAGTTCACACTTACATCAGCTCTGATTGTTGTACATACTTTGTGTAGGCAATATGGCAGTAATCATCCACTCTTAACTATAATTTCTTATAGTTTTGATCATACTATATCTATTGTTATTTTCTTTAACATCATGTTTAGTTTCTATATTGTATCATTATTGTGACATAGAAGATATACATTTTGGCGGGAATTTTGTTAGTGTTATGAGTTATTTTTTACACAAACTCACGTCTTTTATCCCCGAAGGGGTAAGCAAAGGCACAACTAATGCACCCTATAACGAGAGTTCATATGGTTGATTGTGGGGTCGAGTTGATGCAAACAAATTGACAACAACACTTTAATCACATTACACATAAGTTCTGATAACTATTACACAGCTATTTTGTAAACTGTTTTGTACGCATCTTATTGAAGCCTATAAAGGTATTATTCTTTCAATAAAATACAATTTTCTTTATTTTTACATACCTTTTTCGAATTGTGAGCCTCAATTTTAGACTTTTATTAATTCTAAGAAATAAACTACTCTTGTCTGTTCATCTGCATTAATTATTCCTTAAATCAGTTCATCGCGTGTAGGTACAAGTGAAGTATCGTGCACCAAAGTTTTCATGTGCCTCCAAACATAAAAATCTAGGTGTATGAAATCAAGATCCTGGCCAAAAATAGGGTCACCCCAGATAATCCACGTTTTGGAAATGTGTCCAAAAGTTCACCACCGACCTCTTGAAGTGTGCGGGACAGCCTAGTGTTCTGCCTTAGTGCTAGCAGGACATTTGTTATTAAAGATAATTTCTCAGGAAATCTGCGTACTTTTCACAGTATAAGTTATCCGGCAAAAAGTGAGAAACGATCAAATGCCCGTTGAGGGTGCCCACCCATACTCTAATTGAAAACCTTCTCTGAAGCCCTTTTACTTTTTTCCGAGATTCCCTTGTTCTTTCTCCAGCCAATAATGTGCATTATATGAGATGCCATCATTATAGAATTTGTACTCGCCGTCCACAAAGGTTGTGCGGAAATTATGGGACACAAATTCCCAAACAGCTAAAATAAGCTAAGGTGACCCTATGTTTTGGCCGGGAACTTGATCTTATACACATATATTTTTACTAGCTTTTGCCCACGGCTTCGCCCGCGTTAATAAGTATTTCCGGGATAAAAGTACATGAAAACCTTCCCGTTGAATCACTCTATCCAACACATTTATTTGGATAAAGATTACCTAATATTATGACGTTGATACAACTCTTAACAAATAATGCATTAATTTCGACCAAATTTGATTACCATAAAAACGGTTCTAGTGAGTTAATCTTAAAAGATAGACATATACTGTCGCGGACTTTTTTTTAGATCATTTCAAGAGGAATAATTCTTTCGTACATATATTTTTGGTATCTTGAACCGTTTTCGCAGCGCACGCAATGGAAGCCCTCAAGGATGAATAATTTTCCCCGCTTTTTTCACATTTTCCATTATATCTTCGCTCCTAATAGTTGCATCGTGATGTTATATAGCCTAAAGCCTTCCTCGATAAATGGTCTATTCAACACAAAAAGAATTTTTCAATTCGAACCAGTAGTTCCTGAGATTAGCGCGTTCAAACAAACAAACAAACAAACAAACAAACAAACAAACAAACAAACAAACAAACAAACTCTTCAGCTTTATAATATTAGTATAGATATCTGGAGGCACATGAAAACTTTGGTGTACGATACTGCATCTGTACCTATACGCTATGAACTGATTTAAAGAATAATTAATGCAGATGAGCAGACAAGTAGTTTATTACTTAGAATTACTAAAAGTTAAATACTCCTCAGAATGCGTACTTGTATTAGGAACAGACGCTCACAAGTCGAGAAAGGTTTGTAAAAATTAAGAAAATTGTATTTTATTGAAAGAACAATACCTTTATTCTTTTAACTTCCACAAAGTTAGTTGTAATGTTTTATACCTCATTAGAGAGATGGATAAATAAATACGCTTTAACATATTTTGTACACTTACTCACTTGAAGTTTTTCTGAAATAATCAGCAGTTCTTGTCAAAAACTTTTTTTGAATAAAATACGAAATTGATAGATTTAAGGCCACCATTTATAATATACAATATGCGACACAAACGGTCATATCTTTTGATCGCGTTGACTTCCAAGTTTCATTTTTTCACAGCTGAAGGAGACTGTAGACCCGAGTATTTGATATACATTTCAACTTATATCTTTACGCGTTCTGTAGAAAAAGGGTTTAGACGCCCGTCTAAACCCCAAGGAACCCTTGTTGGATCAATCTATCTGTCTACCTAGACAGACAGTGGATTTACAATATTATAGGAATAAGGATTCCTTTTTTGGTTTTGAGGTCCGGAACCCTAAAAATGATTTTTGTTTGAATATAAACTTTAAAGAAACCACTGGTGGTAGGTCTTTCATATGTAAGAGTCGGTCTGGGCGGGTACCACCACAATGTCATTTCTACCGCCAAGCAGCAGTGTGCATGCACTGTTGTGTTTCGGTTTGAAATTCATTGTAGCCAGTGTAACTACTGGACATAATGAGACTTAACATCTTATTTCTCAGGATGACGAGCGCAGTGGAATGCCACAAAGTACTATCTAAGTCAAAGTGCTGGATGGTGTTGCTACAGTTTATGTGTGACCGTATCGCTTACCAGCAGGCGAACGGCTTGCTCGTCTCATCATTCGATGCAATAAAAAAAAATCTACATGCTCTTAACAGGAATATGTCATATTACCAGTCATCCTGTATAAACCTATAAGTAAGATAAGGTATATTAAAATAAAATGAGAATCCATTTTGCAGATATGAAATTATTATAATTTAATTAAAAGTATGGACTGTTGAGTCATTTATTCGTATTTTGAAGCTAAGTAGAGTTTGTTTAATAAAAGTTTGAATAATAACTTCGTCCGAACGCGATTTAGAGTGTCAAAACTTGAAGACCTTTGGCAGTTCTCACAATTCTAATTAATTTCATAATTCGGCATGAAACATTTTTTTTACATTTATTTTATGTAGAATAGCTATTAAATTAATAGAGAAATTGTTGGAACACAGTTAAAAAGAAATATATGTATTTATTTTTGTTTATGAATGTTAACCAATCCTGCCTCAAAGTGCTATGATTATAATATTGTTGAATGTCTGTCCTTTCTATATTTGACTGCGTCGATGGCGTGCTTGTATTGCGTGTGCCGAACGACTACAGCAACTAGGACTCGGGTTTGATTCCTGGGTCATTGGGCATTGCAGTCTTACCATAATACAAATACGCCACCGAGGCAGTCATGCAGTCTATTTTGACACAGTATAAAAAATGAATATGGTCATTAGACCATTGCAAGAAATCATTCAATATCATATCTATCCTAATGGATAGGTCCTTGAATTCTACCTTTATGATTGATTAGGCGTTCTACGTTTACTTTTTACAAACATCCGAACAAACAAAAATCGAAACAGTTTTATAAACTTTCGCATTTATAATATTAGTTACTTACTAGAAGTAACATTAATTGTTATCTTTCAAAATATTTTCAGTAACGAGCTTTATTAAACACCGTAAATATATTTAATGTTTAACATCGTGAAACCGGGTTGAAAATGAGATTATATTATTATAAAATAGATTATACGGATTAATATATTTTCATTTCCGTTACCAACCCAGTATCTAAAACAAAATGCATTGAACGTAAATGTGGTAACAGGTACTGTTTTATAATCTTTTTGGGAAGTTACAAGCATACCCTCGACTTTAAGTGTGTTTACCTCAGAGACCTGGCTCAGGCCAGATATTCCACTTGGAACCCTTTTGTCAGCGCCATTTATAATTCAAAGGCTTTAGCTCTTAATGTGGACTTCATTAAATCTCCTTTGAAGGTAATTTGATCTTTGTTTATTATGTGTTTCGATTTCACAATTTTGTTTTTGTTATAGATGAAGAGATTCAATTTTCATTATAATAGTATTGAATTACACTATTTTCATTTAAATATTTTTTGTTCTTATAAATTTATTAGAATAAATAATAGCGTAGTGAAAAATATAGAAATTTTATTTGTAATGTTTTCGACATACTTTTTGATATTGGTATGTTGTAAAAATATGCGTTGAATAATGGAAAAGTCTGAATCAAAGGCTTATATTATTATAAACTAGCTTTTGCCCGCGGCTCCGCCCGCCTTAAAAAGTTTTTCCAGGATAAAAGTCCCGCTTTATGTTTTCCCGGGATAAAAAGTAGCCTATGTGTTAATCCAGGACATGACCTACCCGTATGCCAAATTTCATCGAAATGCGTTGAGTAGTTTTTGCGTGAAAGAGGAACAAACATCCATACATCCAAACATCCAAACATCCATACATTCTTACAAACTTTCGCCTTTATAATATTAATAATAATAATAATAATAATAGGATGTAGGCGTTTCACAATAACTGTAACGCGTGAGTAGAGCTTTTGCAGTAGAAGTTTGATGAAAGGGTGGGTTTATAGGTACTAATGCACATAATGTCTACGTGTTTGTTATTAAGATCATCCACTATTGTAATAATAGCTCGGATATCAATTGTTTTTTTTTTCATATTTACTATTATAATAATTATTATTCCTCTTGAATCACAACGTCCATTAATGAAAAAGTATGAAAATCCGTTAAGCAGTGTTTGAGTTTATCGCGTTCAAGAGACAGACAGATGCGATAGGGGACTTTGTTTTATTAAAAATAGAGATGTAGGGTCATATCCCTAAAAATAAAAAAAAAACCGTGAGAAAAAAAATCCGGAATAAAATTCCCGGTGTCTGTTTTCCGGGATAATAGCCAATGTCCTCCTTTGGATCACAAACTATCTCCATACTTATTTTCATACGGTTCCACTGGCAGAAAACGATTTTCCGGGATTAAGGTCCCGGTTTATATTTTCCCGGGATATGAAGTAGCCTAGATTCTTCCCAGGGTTTTAAACTATCTCCCTGCCAAATTGCATCGCCATGGGTTCAGTGGTTTAGACGTGGCGGTTCCACTTGCGAGAAAATAAAATCCGGGGTATAATTCCCGGTTTATCTTTTTCCGGGATAAGAGTAATTATGACCTCAACTGGATCTCGAAATATCTCTATACTTGTTTTCTTGCGGTTCCACTCGCAGATAAAGATTATCCGGGATAAAAGTCCCGGTTTATATTTTCCCGGGATAAAAAGTATCCTATGTCCGTGTCCTGGTTCTAAGCTACCTCTCCACCGATTTGCAGCTAAACCCGTTCAGCCGTTCTTGAATTATAAGTGGTGTAACTAACACCACTTTCTTTTGTATAATATATAGATTCAAACAGCATTACCTACCCCGTGAATGGGAGTGGACGCCAGAACATCGCATGCGTAATATTGATAACCCGTCATATCGGGCCTTCTCGACCCTCTTAATAGTCAGGACGTGACTTGCCAAAGGGAGACGCAGGGCAACGTTAGAAGGACTTAATGTTTTTTGCACGCTACATAATTATGTATGTCGTCAGCAGGGTTTTAAAAAATACAAACACACGAATTGAAAACCTCCTCCTTTTTTTGAAAAAGGTTTTCGGTTAAAAAGGCTAACCTACATACAGGTTTTGTATCGACCGAAGTCATAGAACATATTTTGGGCTAAGTAATCTTACTAATATTATAAAGGCGAAAGTTTGTAAGTATGTATGGATATCTGGATGTCTGGATGTCTGGATGTATGAATGTTTGTTACTCTTTCACGCAAAAACTATTGAACGGATTTCGATGAAATTTGGCACACGGGTAGATCATGTCCTGGATTAACACATAGGCTACTTTTTATCCCCGGAAAATATAAACCGGGACTTTTATCCCGGAAAAACTCTTTAATGCGGGCGGAGCCGCGGGCAAAAGCTAGTTATTCATACTTGCTTTAAATGTTATATCTTTAAACGAGCAAATCTTGTACATATATATAATCTGAATATCGGAAACGGCTCCAACGATTTTCATGAAATCGTATTTTATCAGTATGTATTTAAGTATAATACAAAATATTATATTCGAAAATGTATAATTCATAAATATTTTGTACGACAGAAAAACAAATGTAGGTATACAGTATTATGCTTTGCTACCTGTGCTAAGCCAGGGCGGGCCGCTAGTTTTATATAAACTTGAGTATAGGATTACACAATCGGTCCGTGAATCAAAATTATAATGTGTAATGCCTTGTTTGTTGCCTATGATTTTTTATTATTTAAGCAGAAACATTGACAGTTTACAAATGAAAATAAAACTTAAGTAGTTGTTGACATTAATATTAACAACTATTGAGTATTAATTTTAATTTTGAAATTAAAATATTTCCTAATCGTTCACAATAACGGAAGTTTATGATTGATGTCCATTGATTTATAAAAAAACCTTATAAATCAATCTTCATGTCATTATAATTTGATGAAATAACTACGGATCTAGTATCCACTATATAAGCACAAAATATGTTAATCAAGCGGTATATTCAATTAGTATTGCAATAGATTTTCACCATTCCCGTTTCGGGGGTGGAAGGATAAAGGATATATTTGTATTTTTCACGCAAGCGAATCTGCCTTCATCTAGTACCCTATAAGAAAGGCGGACATAATTCTGATGATTGTGGAGAGATGCAGCGTCGTTTTACCACTGTTATTTAAAAAAAACCGGGCGTGTACTTATGTACGCGCGTGAGAAGTCATACTTGTTTGGCATCATTAACCTTTATAGTTTGAGAAAATTGCAGTCTTGGCTTCGGCCTTTGAATTTGGAAAAAGTATGGATCTTTTTTGAAAAAGTCCTTGGATGTGGTAAAACAACAAAAGACTAGGCTGCATGGCTAATCGCCTTTGCCTTCTCCTTTTATTAAAAAATTAAATCATATATAATTACTAGTAGTGCTCGCGGCTCCGCCCGCGTGAAAAAGTTTTTCGGGGACATAAATATTTTTCCGGGATAAAAGTAGCCTATAGCACTCAGGAGTTATGTAGCTTCCTATTAGTGAAAGAATTTTCAACATTTGTTCAGTAGTTCCTGAGATTAGCGCGTTCAAACAAGCAAACAAACAAACAAACTCTTCAGCTTTATAATATTAGTATAGATTAAATATAACATTTAGAGAATAATAAATATATATGACATAATTTGTACTAAATATTACAAGATTCTTAATTTAAAATATTTATTATTGATTATTTAATATTTTAAAAGTAAACAAATATATTTAATAATTAATTAAAAAAAAAAGACAACCAATAATATCACTTAAGACGAGGCTGTATGGGCTTGAACCATACAGCCTCGTCTTAAGTGATATTATTAGCCTAACCATTTGCCTTCCCTACAAGGGGAAAATTATAAAAAAACAACCGTGAGAATTTTTGTGTCACACATGTGCGCGCATCGTAAAATTTCACTCTTATCAATTTTTCACAACGCGCCTAAAGAAGTATAACTTCAACAATTTCAAAGAGCATTTAAATATAGCTACAAAATACACGTATCGTGGCACCCCTCAGCATTTTGATTGCATCGTGTCGAGAGTATTGAAATAAAATGGAGGGTCTGTGTAAATTATTTGAATATCTATAAAAGAGTCAAGACCACAGAGTTGAGATAAATTTTAATGTTCTTTCGCTGGTGGAATTTCATATTTCGCATTTGTATTGAGACGCTTTTCTATAGAATATTTGGAATTGATTTTTTTTGTCTGGCAGATTTTTACAGATTGGATATGCGCTAGATGCCAATTCGTAATCAAATTCTTTTATAACACGTGTATTCCGAATTATCTCGCTAAGTATATGGTCCTATCAGAACTGATTGTAATATTTTTAGATCATTACGTATATTTTGGCATAGCGAACTCAGAGGCTGTTTCTTAAAGATAAGTACGTAATAATTGGATTACACTGCGAGATTTTGTTCAATTGAGCATAAAATTATATTGGAGAGGTTGTCTTCTCTTTATCCCCACTTGACAAATTTCAATATTGAATTTCAATTTGGTTTTTACGTAGGTACCTATTATTTTAAGTTAAACTTGAATTATTTATTCCATTGAATGTATCAACAATATTCGTGTTATTTGGGATTAGTTTATACACAGTCAAATGTATCGTAAAGTTAAAAATAGCGTGCAAGTTTCGCGTGAACATAAAAATACTCTATTTAAAAATTACTAACTCCACACGCAGATACAAAATAATTGATCGCGCAGTACGCTTTCGTATTTTAAACAACGTTCAAGTTCTTGTGTTTTTATAAATGTTTTAGTTGGAAATAAGTGAAATTTAGAAGACTTTTTTTGAAAAATGGATATTTAAACAGACAAAATTTCTCGCTGTAAGCTTAACAGACAAACTGTGTAAGTAAATATAAGTCTTTTAGAAGTATTAGTAAATTTGAGAATTTACATTTGCGATTTCGTATTCGAAGCTGCGTCCTTAATACTAGTGGTAACACACTCGCTGCGCCATGATGTCATCTAATTAATTATTCTAGCGTGAAGCGTCGTCTATTACTCAACCGTTTAGTAAGCACTTCATTAGTTAACTACCATCATGCGACTGCATGGCGTAGGAATACTACAACGACGTTTTATCCAAATTATTTATAACCAAAATAATGAAATATTTTTAACCAATGTTTTATTTATAACCAAAATAATGAAATAAAACAAGAGCACCTCATGACACTTCCACGTTCCCGCCAAAGCTCCTGAGTAGTGACGTAATATTAAAATATGACTTTTGTTTTGTTTTGTTTCTAGCAAAGACCTTCAACAGTATAGTTAGTTATAGACCGGAAATCAGGCCCAAATTTTTCGTCCGACTTATTGGTAATAGATGAGATAAGAGAGCAACTTATTGCCAATTGGTGATAAGTTGCTGTCTTATCTGACACGTCCGTGTGACAAGACATCTCGGTATGCGCAAATTTTGTAAAGAAAGCAATATTTTGGAAAGAAATATGCCAATTTGCGCAATACGATCATGTCAAAGTATGTTCTAATGCATTTTAAACAAGCATTTGCTATTACACAGTCGATTGAACAACTGACGAAAATGCTCACAATTTTTATATGTAAAATTTCCCAATGTCCGCTCTATCTTTGGTTTTTAGGAATATCTGAGTACAGTATTGGCTGTCTTTGTGCTCTAGCCCAACGACCTAACAAGGGAGAACGTCAAGGGTAGCGCGATTGAGAATTGCTCTACGTCGTACAATTGACAGTAATGTATGGGTTGACAATTAGTTCGATGGAGCGTACACGTAAAAAAACGTTCGTGTTTGGTAATTCCGATTAAGTTAATTAACTACGTCACACTATAACATCGGTAGAAAAGTATAGTAAAGTGAGTGAAGTACGTTTATATAACAATACAAAATGTTGAACAAAAATAACATTTCAGTGTGTTTAATCGATCAAAACTTCTTCATAAATTAAATCAATTGTTACAAGAAATCGAATCGGTGTCGCATCAGTACATCCCCAATTGATTAGAAACCGAATTGTCAAAATGATTCCTTATGTTTACGCGAATGTTAGACATTGAAATTAAACAATTATCACGGATTTTATCGCGGGTTTTTTATTTTATTTTCTCCCGACGTTTCGAAGGCTTTTCAGCACTTCGTGGTCACGGGGCGGACTGAGGTGTAGGTGGTCCGAAAAGTTAATGTTACAAATCTACCTTCAATTTATAATTATACAATATTAAGGTAATAATAATAATAATAACGCTTTATTGCACACTCATTTACAAAACAAAAAAAACTTAGACTAGAGAATAAAAAAAAAATGATGGTACAAGAGGCGGTCTTATCGCTTTAAGCGATTTCTGCCAGACAACCTTTGGATAGACAGAACACTAATTATAATGATGATTGATGATGGTGCACAAAAAAATACATAAATATACATATATACATATAAACACTATTCATAATATAATTATTGGGAAAGATAAATAAACATAATTACAATTACAATTATTTCGTTTTCTTATGCTGACAAAATAATTCTACTAGGTGATTTCAATATCAACGTTTTTTTTTTTTTTTTTTTTTTTTTTTTTTTATAAATGGCAACTGGTTCCTCTAAATTGAGGAATATTACTGCCAGTGTCAAGTCAACTGTCAGCTGTCAAGTGATTGTGACGCATTCATGTGTACCAATTTTACTCTTTCAGTAAAGAAAACATTTTTTTTTTAGTTCAGAAAATTTAAGACAGATAACCAATGATCAAAATAATTTATAGACATTACGGTAGATAACAAATAAAGGTGTTACTAATACGAAGGACATTATATAATGCATGCAAACACATAAGGTTAATTTCAGTTATAATTTTATAGTATATATTGTTAAGAATGAAACAAGTGCTTTCAAAGATGGTTTGTTACCTAGGCTAAGGAGAGATGAAACATTAACAGGGAGAGGGGCCCCCCGATCTACCAAAATGTCAAAGAGAGAAGGAGATGAGAAACGAGGGCACTTAAATAGTATATGGGTCACGGATCCTTCGTCAAGGCCACACTCACATAAAGAAGAGTCTCTAACATGTAATTTACATAAGTGAACGGGTGAAGAGCAATGACCAATCCTCAACCGAGAAATTGTGGCCGAAATATGTTTACTGAGGCGCAATTTGGAGAACCATGGTCTAAAAGTAATGTGCGATTGTATATTGTATAACCATCCCCCTTTTTGGGAACTAGAGTTCCTCCAAGATGTATTCCAAGCCATTTCCAGATCATGTTTGGCCAGGGCAATCAGATCACAAGCATAAACTGAAAAGTAGTCTTCTTTACCGTGATCAATAGCGTGTTTAGCTAATTGATCAACCTGCTCATTACCAATTATACCTATATGGCTTGGGATCCAAGCCACTGTAACTTGAAGATGTTGCTCATTACACAATTTAATTAAATCTATTATTTCCAAAGAAATAGGGTGAACACAGTTTTTGGCAAATGGATTACTGATGAGAGCCTGGACACAACTTTTTGAGTCTGAAAAGATAACAGAACAAGCAATATTGTTCTGTTTAATGTATTTGATACATTCCCGAATAGCTAAACATTCACCTGAAAAAACTGAAGAATAATGTGGTAGTTTATATGAGAAAGATAAATTAGAATTCATATGTAAAAAAGCAACACCAACAGAACCTTGTTTGCTTAATTTAGATGCATCCGTAAAGAAAATATCAGCCAAAGGCCAGCGTCTTTTTATAATTTCATTCAATTTAGTTTCAGCATCAGAGGATTGTTTAGTAATTTTAAGTGATAACTCAACTAAAGGTAGTGTAATTTTTGAGCTATACTGAACTGCAAAAGCTGGATGAATTTGGTATTTTTTAATAGGACAGTGTATACTCTCTAGCCTCCTGAGACTTACAATTAAACAAGGTAAAATTTTGTGGGACCAGTATGGTTTAGAAGCAATATATGAATTTAATATTCTAAGTTTGGAAAAAAGAGGATGATAGGAATAATGACAAATTTTATAAATATATCTGTCAGAGAGATATTGTCGCCTAAGATTAAGAGGGGGATCAGAACACTCAACCTGTAAGGCATTAGTTGGTGAGCTTTTCATAGCGCCAACAACTATCCTTAGAGCTTTATTTTGAGTCAACTCTAACTTCCTTAATGCTGTTTTATTGCAAGGAGACAGTAAATGGGAGGCAAAATCCAAGTGACTCCTTACAATTGCATTGTATATTAATCTAAGAGAGTATGGATGAGCTCCCCACCAGACACCTCTTAAACATCTCATAATATTTATACTGCTCTCACACTTTTTAACAATATGGTCTATGTGGGCTACACCATTCATTCTACTGTCAAATATTTTACCTAAAAATTTTACCTCTTTCCTTACAGGAATTGGAGTCCCATTGCACTGAATATTTATATAGGGGATCTGGCGTTTTCGAGAGAAGACAACCACTACACTCTTAGAGGCTGATAGGTCCAAATAGTTGTCACTAAGCCAAGAGGATAGAACAGTCATACCACTTTCAATATTATCCCTTGCTAAGCTGATAGAATAACTAGCAGAGTAAATAAGTAGGTCATCAGCATACTGTAAGACATTACACACATCCGGTATGTTATGATCCATATCGGCAGTGTAAACATCATACAGCAGAGGGCTGAGTACAGAACCTTGGGGTAAACCCTTCCATACTGTTCTAGTGGCAAGCTGAACTCCCGGATACCTCAGTGATATAGTCCTACCTGATAAAAGGTTAAAAATAAAATCTGTTATCTTGTTAGGAAACCTTAGCTGAACTAATTTGTTCCTAAGGACCCAAAGATTAACATTATCATATGCCGCTGAGACATCCAGGAAGCCAGCCACCACTGACTTGTTTTGACTGAATGACAGATGAATATCAGTGGTGAAAATAGCATGATTATCAGAAATACTACGGCCTCTCCTGAAACCATATTGAGTATTAGCTAGTAGAGAATGGTGCTCCAGGAACCATTCCAATCTATTTTTTATTAGGTGTTCCACTATTTTTGGAATGGTAGATGAAAGAGCAATAGGGCGATAAGATTCAGAAAAACTAGGGTCCTTCCCTGGTTTTGGAATAGGAATAATTAATTGGTGTTTCCAGTTCTCAGGAATAACACCACTATCAATAATCAGATTTATTAATTTTAAGAAATAATTTAGAAAACTATCCTTGGACTTTGAGAGAAAGGAATAGGGTATACCATCAGGTCCAGGGGAGGAGTCCTTGATATGACTCAGTACTGATTTTAACTCGAGAAACGTAAAAGGCGAATCTAAAGTAGAAGAATTAGCCTGGTATGAATATAAATAGGGGATTTGGGACAAATTAGGAACTGAAGGGGGAGCTAACCGGTCTAAAAAATCATCTACCCAGTTTGTTGAGTAGTAAGACGGAGTATGAACTTTACGAGACAATCTGTAATGCTTAATTCTTTTCCAAACCAGAGACGAGGGGGTGTCAGGCGATAGAGATGAGCAAAATGAACGCCAGCCTTGTCGTTTTTTGTTGTTTAAAGTTCTCTTTGTAGCGGCACACACATTACGATAGTTTAGAAAAGAATCAAGGTTGATGTCAGTCGTACAGATTGACTCTGCCTCGTATCGCCTTTTAATAGCTTTAGTACAATCTGAGTCCCACCAGGGGGGGGAAGGAATTCTGCCTAAGACAATATTCTTTTTATTGAATATAGTCTCTGCAGACGTAAGTATGGAGTCTTTTATTCCCTCACAACACTCTTTAATGTTAATTAGGTTAGGTACAGGAAGTAGATCAATTTTCTCTTCAAGTAGAGCAGCATAAAGACCCCATTTAGTGGGATCAATAATAAAAGGTAAAAGTGGAGGAAGGATAGGAACATTAATATTTTGAGAAGGAAATGAAATTAGGATAGGAAAATGGTCTGAACCATGAGAGAAAGGAAGACAAGACCACGATAATAAGCTGGCTAAACAGGGAGAACAAAAAGAGATGTCAACAAAACTAGGTTGAATGTTGGGAGGAGTGCGGCGAGTAGGGGATCCATCATTTAGTACACATAAATCAAATTCGTCCAAAATATCTAAAAGTTTTATACCAAAAGAGTCATTATTGGGAGCTCCCCAGATCTGGTTGTGGCAATTAAAATCTCCCATTAAAATAATAGGAGGGGGAATAGAGGACAAAAAGCTACGTAATATGGGGACAACCGAATTATCCCGTCGTGAAATATAGACTGAGATAAAAGAAATGTTATTAAAGCGTAGAGATACAAATTGAATAAGGTTGCTATTATTTACAACAGAATGTTGATTAAAACTAAGGTTATTTTTAATAAAAAGGGCTGCACCGCCCCACCCATCACTTCTATCATCCCGGAGAAGTGTATACCCAGGAATCCTATAAGTAGAATGTGGTTTTAACCACGTTTCGGAAATAGCGCAAATAAAAGGTTTGTGTTTATTTAAAAGAAAATAGAGGTCGGTTTTATTTTTATTTAAACTTCTACAATTCCACTGAAGAATTTGATCCATTTTTTAAAAGATTAAAGATTGATAGAGTTATGGTCTGAATAATATTACACGCTACGTGGTTCGGTATATTAGAGTCAGTAATTACTTTAATTAAAGAGGATATTAAATTTTGAATTGAATCAGACGATAAAACTTCCTTCGATACATGTTCATTTGATGGGTTAGGATTTTCTTGATTATTAACAAGAGCACAGCCATTACTAGGTGTGGGGATTTCATAAGATTTTAACAATTCTCGGTGTGCCATTTGATCGTATGATTTAGGAAAAGAAGGTCTTGAAGAGGGTTTAAGAAAAACAGTTTTACGATAGGACTTAGTAGGAAAAGATTGACTGTCAGATATGGAATAGGAAGTAACTTTAGGAGGGGGTGGATTTGGTGAGGATGACAATACATTCGCGTAAGACTTATGAATCACAGGAAACTTGGACATTGCTTCTTGATAAGAAACGTTGTGAGAAGACATAAATTTTTTAATATTTGCTTGTCTACTATGCTCCAAGCAAATTTTATTGGTGGAAAAATGATGTCCTACACAAAAAACGCAAACAGCATCAGACTCTTCCACCGTGCAAGATTCCCCAGCATGATTTTCTGTGCATTTGTAACACCTGGGTTTAGACCTGCACTGTGCACGAGTATGCCCAAACCTACAGCAATTGTAGCATTGAATTGTTGGGTAGACATATTGTTCGACATGTAACAGTGTGTAGCAGCAATAAATTTCTTTGGGCAGCACTTGACCGTCAAACGTAAACACAACAGTCTGGGTTGGTAGCCAACTAGGACCCTCAGGAGAAGAAATTTTTCTACTAAGCCTACGAGTTTTGATTATCTTACCTGATTCTGGTGGAAGTTGAACTAATTCAACTATTTCGTCATGTGTCCACTCAACCGGTATTCCTCTTACTAATCCAATGCGGGATATGTTATGAGAGGGGATATAAACTTTATATTTATTTTGGGGAAAGATAGGATTATCTATAAAATTGTTGGCATCCTTTGCAGATTTAAAAGATATAGAAAGTCTATTGCGACCAATTTTTTTAATTCCATCCTGCAAAATACAAGACAGTTTATTTTTATAAAGGAAAGCTCCAAATTTGATCGGGTGTAAGGTGGACCCATTAGTTGGAGAGGCCTCAGCTAGCTCCACATATACGATAAATGGCCCACAGTCACCACTGGCGTATAGTGACCTTGTGAGCGGATGACCCCGGCCAACCGTCTGAGATGGGGAAGTTTCCATATTGGAAGAACCTAAAGATGAAGCATTAGAAGATTTATCTGGATTTATAATTACTGTATCTATATTCAAATTGGAATTTGATAAAGCCTTTTGTAACTGAGATGATGAATTATTAGATACAATTTTTTTCTTTGAAATTGGACTGTTTTTTTTAATTATTTTTATAGTGTTTAATTTTTTTGAACTAGTATAAGGTATACTAGGGGCTGCTGAAGTAATATATGAGGCTACATATGATGCTGTGGAGGGAGAAGGGGACGGGGAAGGTGTGAAAACATTCTGGTTACTTATGTTCCCAATAGTCACATTATGTGCAGCCAGTACAAAATTTCTATCACTATCCGGTGGAGGGTCGGGTTCTGGTCTACGATCAGTTATATCAAACTCCATCCTTTAAGCACAATTAGCACAAAACAATTAACAGAAGGTGACAAACACACGACAATACACTCGACGAGACACAAACAAAACTTACCACCATACAAAACAAAAAACGATGAATATATAGTTTTGTCTTTTAATATATTAAACTTATATACACATATACAACACTCAATAAACTAATCCAGTAGAAGTAACACTTAATAGCACTTAAATTTTTAAATTTATTTAATTATCTCACAACATAACCTCAAAGACATGAATGTCGCACGGTAGTTAGACAGAGACTCAATATCAACGTTCTTAATAAGACAGATATAAAAAATAAGCATCTGGAATGCTTTTTGCATTATTCAAATCTTAAACAAGTCGTTACTGAACCAACTCACTTCACAGAGATCAGTGAGACACTAATTGATATTGTTTGTACAGATGCCCTTGTGAGTGAGGTAACGGTATCCCACATTCCTGATTTAGGTCACCATGCCATGATATCTGTGGAAATAAAACTAAAAAAAGGTAAACCCATTGCACAGTGGATTATCTACAGGCCCATGAAAGATATTCTACCGGATCTCTTTGATATTGACCTTAAATCGATAAACTGGGAACATATTAGAGATTTAGCAAATGTGAATGATATGGTTTATACATTTAATTTATATATAACTTCGCTTTTTGATTTACATGCACCCGAAAGAAAAATTCTTCTTAAAGAAAAATCTTATCCATGGATTACTGACACGATTAAAGATATGATGCGGTTACGCGACAATTATTACAACCAATTCAAGCTTACAAACTCGGATTCGCATAGGAACATGTACAAGGATATGAAAAATATTGTGCTTGCTGCACTTAAAAGCGAAAAGGCTGCTTATTTTGCAGCGGCAATAAATAAATATATTCGCAATCCAAAAAAACTATGGAATAACCTTAAGTCGACTATCACAATAAAATCTAAGTGTGAATTTGAACCCCTTCAGTCGTGTGGTGACAGTGGCTATAGTATCACCTATTCCTAAAATAAGCCACCCTGTCACCGCTAAAGATTTAAGGCCAATAAGTTTACTGCCATGTTTATCCAAGATTTTAGAGAAGCTGGTGTCTATTCAATTTAGAAAGTACTTGGAACAGACAGGTGTACTTCCAATAGCGCAGTCGGGATTTCGTAAAGGTCATAGTACCTCCACGGCACGCCTTGACGTGGTTGACAATATTTTAAAAGCTAGGGATCGTAGTATGGGATCGGTGCTCGTCTTGCTTGATTTCTCCCGTGCATTTGATTCCTTAAATATCCCCCTCCTACTTGCTAAACTTTCGTTTTATGGTTGTGACTCACCGACTGTCAGTTGGTTTCGTAGCTATCTAAGTGACAGATCACAGTATGTTCAGGTAACTAATAGGGATGGCCATGTTGCATCTTCTGCTGTCTCTCCAGTGGTCAGAGGTGTCCCCCAAGGGTCTATCCTTGGGCCGCTTCTCTTCATTCTGTATAGCTCTGACATATGTAAAAATATTATAAACTCTAAATATCATCTCTATGCCGATGACCTTCAGATATATACTTCTTTCCTTCCACAGGATTGTCACGATGCGATACTTAAATTGAATTCTGATCTAGACAGAGTAGCCGATTGGGCTCGTCGTAACTCTTTAGTATTAAATCCTGCAAAATCCAAATTTATGATTTTAGGTTCAAAAAAAATAATTGCCGATGTCCAAAATATCAATCCAGTCATAAAAATCGAGGGCTGTCCGATTGAGTGTGTCGATGAGGCTCGCAACCTGGGTGTAATATTTGATGGTCAACTGCATTTTGAATCCCACATCCTTGAGGCGGTCCGTAATTGTTTTTACAGACTGAAACTTTTATATCGTGTTCGCCCTTATTTAAGTGTGGCTATGCGAGTGACTTTATGTGAGTCCCTGGTACTTTCAAAGCTCAATTACGCGGACACTGTGTATGGCTCATGTCTGCTTAAGCGAAATGAGAGGCTCATTCAAAGAGTTCAAAATGCATGCACTCGGTTTTGCTATGATATTCCGCCTCGCACCCATGTCACCTCTTACCTGAATAAGGGTTGATGAAAATGGCAGCACGTAGAAAGCTACATTTAGCTACTTTATTATTTGGAGTAGTACTAAACAAATCCCCGGTATATCTCTACAATAAGCTGACGTGGTCATGTCATTACAATAAACATAATACTAGAGCATCTAAGTATCTCATGGTAACGGGTAGACATAGGACAGCAGCATTTCGAGGTAGTTTTAAATTCGCTGCTACCCGTTGTTGGAATGACCTCCCACCACCGCTTCGAGAAATAAGCACAGTACGCACATTTTACAAAAAATATAAGCAACACCTACTTACCTTACAAAAATCTCATACCTAATTGAAACGATTTTTTTTACATCTATTAATTATTTATCTAATCAATATTATTGCTCCATTTATGTTTTATAGATTTCGGTTCGTAAATTCTCTGTTCTATTATTTTTAATGTATTGAAACATTTAATATTTGGGGTATCATTTTGTCCTTCTTATACATATACCAAGAATATATTGTACCTATATTTATATAAATTTAATTATATGTATTTTTATTGAGAAGTGGTGCTGATCATGACATCACTTAGGGTAACCATCTGAAAACCAGCGCTGCAACGCTTTCATGTTGCAGCATTTTAAGCTGAGATGGGACCCTTTGCAGACTCACACGGCTGTACAATGGGTTCGGTACGCATTGCTTGGTATACCTGTTAGACTATTAGTGTCCTTTTGTTTTATTTTGTTTTATTTTATGTACAAATTTTAAAATACTATCATTAGGCATAGTTTCTACTTGTAAGCTATCTTTAGTGTGAGTCATCGCAATAAACGCATTTCTTTCTTTCTTTCTTTCTTTCTTTACATACATACACACATACATATACATACTTAAATTATAATCATGAATTACATAAATATATAGCAGTGACTTCGTTTAAGATAAGGAAAGAAAGTGATTATTTAAAAGCTTTTTAAACATATAGAGGGATTTTGCTTGCCTTATCAGGCAAACCGTTCCAGAGTCTAATGGCCTGTACTGTAAAAGATTTATCGTAGAAAGAGGAAGTGTGTATTGGAGTTTTAAGTTTATAGGTATTTGAAGAGCGAAAGGAGCGGTTATTGTGTGAGTATAGAAAACTAAAACGGTCTTTAAGATAGGAAGGGATAGTAGGATCAAAAAGGATTTTAAATAGCAGACAAAGAACATGAGTATTTCGGCGAAGGCGGATGGGTAACCAATTGAGTTTTTTGCGAAATTCAGAAACGTGGTCAAATTTCCGTAAACCGAATATGAACCGAATGCAGACGTTTTGGAGACGCTCAAGTTTGTTTAATTGGTTTTCAGATAGATCCAGATAGCAGGCATCGCCATAATCAAGTAAAGGAAGTAGTAAGGATTGTGCAAGGTTAATTTTAGTGGTAATAGGTAGGAAATTATGCAGTCGTCGGAGGGATGCAATCGAAACAAATAATTTTCGGCTGACTTCAGTCAATTGAGGACCCCAGAAAAGTTGTTTGTCTAAGAAGACTCCCAAATCTTTGACGGAGTTGCTGTATTTAATGACGTTACCATCGAAAATCACTTGTGGCAGTCGGAACCAATCGATTTTAGAAATCATGCGAGAGCTCCCTATTATGATTGTTTGAGTTTTCAAGGGGTTAATAGTTAGTCCGTACGATTTAGTCCAATCCAGTATTCGTTGCAGATCACAATTAGTGGCCTCAATCGCTGTATGTAGTGCACTTAACGGAGTCTGAGTGTAGATCTGAAGATCATCTGCATATAAATGGTAGGAAGAAGATAGTTTATGGGATATGGAATTGATGAAGATTGCAAATAAAAGAGGAGATAAAACACCGCCCTGCGGAACACCGGCAGTTAAGTCACACCATGAAGAGTAAGTGTCATCAACACGTATGCGTTGCCGGCGCCCTTGCAGGTAACTACTAAACCAGTCAATTACCACCGAAGACACGTTAAGAGAGTGGAGAAGTGCGAAAAAGATGTCGTAATCAACGTTGTTGAATGCATTACTAAAATCAAGTAGTGACAATCACAATCAAAGCACAGTCAAATGTCCATTACCCATTCCATATCTGATGTCATCAGTGATTTTAACCAAGGCAGTAACAGTGCTACATCCAGGGCGGAAACCAGATTGAAGAGGATTAAGAAGGCTATTTATATTAAGAAAGGAAAATAATTGCTGATGTACTAAGCGTTCTAGAACTTTAGATAAGAAAGGAAGGATGGAGATAGGACGATATTCTGAAAAAGAGGAAGGGTTCATATTTTTAGGAAGTGGTATAACCTGTGCCTCTTTCCATGTAGAAGGAAAAATGCCATTCGAGACAGATAAGTTTAAAATGAATGTAATCACAGGAGCGACTTCATCAAGTATGAGCATGACCATTTTACGACTAATGCTATCACTACCAACCGCATTTGATGAGATTGATGCTATACTCTTTTTAACATCACAAATAGTAAATTGACTAAAGTTAAAAGGACAGTAACTAGGAGAAGGCAATGATGAAAGATGATTCAAGGTGGCAGTTTTCATAGGTCCATGAAATTTAACAGTTGAGGAAAAATGTTTATTTAACAAATCTAAGTTTATATAAATCTTTCGTTATATTACTTTGACGTACCTTCCCAACGCCCAATGATTTAAGGAATTTCCAAACTTTAGCTGGATCGTTGTTCAAAACCGAGGTGTGAATGTGTCGGCGTTGTGCGTCCCTACACAATCTATTGCAGTGATTTCGTCGTTCATTGTACTTTTCCTTATTTTCATCCGTTGGACGCCGTTTCAACTTTGCCTTGGCTGTCATTTTTCTCTTCATAGCAGATTTAATTTCATCTGATAGCCACGGTGCTGGTGCATGTTTCATTTTTATCGCTTGTACTGGTGCATGTGCATCATACAAATTCTTAATTAACCGATTGAAGCCATCCACCATTTTGTCCATAGAGGCCGCAGTAATGACATTCGACCAGTCTATTTCAGCAGCATCCTTTTTTAAATTCTCCAAAATAATACCACTAAAATTACGTTGCAGAAGGATTTTGGACTTAGCTCTAGGCGGACGAATTTTATAGGAAAGAAATATCATATCATGATAGGATAAAGCATCCGCAGAACATTGACCATGCGTACAGACATGGTCTACAGAAGAAACAAGTATAAGATCAAGAAGAGAGGGTATAGAGTTTGGAAATTTGTGTGTAGCGTTTAAGGGAAGTATAGTCATGTTGCAAGCCTGGGCAGTGGAATTAAAAGATTTAGACCGAACATCTTGTTTTAATAAGCAGGTGTTAAAGTCACCCATTATAACTGTATGGCTATAAGAATGAGTGTGTTGTTCCAATAGATTTTCAAACGACTGAAAGAAATTAATACGCAATGACGGACAATAATAAACACCGAGTAGTATTTTAGTGTGTGACAATACTACTTCAACAAACAGGTGTTCTCCAGCATTGAATGGAGTGGGCTGGGCTGACATACTCACGATGGAGAAAGGAATATGGGCGCGAAGATAAATGGCAACCCCGCCACCCCCACCACTGACGCGATCATTGCGTATCAATTTAAAGCCGGGCAACGAGTATGAAGTTGAAGACAGACATGGCTTTAACCAAGATTCTGAAATTAAAATTGCATGAATATTCTTGTGGTCAAATGATGCCAGCATATCGGCGTAATGGGCCGGAATACTTTGAGCGTTGATATGCACTACATTAAAGTTTTTAGAGGTGTCATTAAAAAGTGAAGAAATGGAATCATGTAAAGCTGGTATAGAACTAAAACTATCAATGCTGCTATTCAGTTCATCAGAAGAAGAGCATGAGTAATATTCGCTATTGCTATATGACATTTATGTAAAACAAATAAATATATTATAAATATACTAATAACGAAATATATACCTATTTTTTATATTTTAAATGTCAAACTACGTCGTCCACCCGCCAGCTGTGTTTACACAAAAAAAAATATCATACCAATTAACTATAAACAAACAACCACAGAAACGACCAGACAAACAACACTTTACAAGAAAATATAATTATTCTACCATTAAGTGACGCAAATTTGAAACATACAGAATGCCATAATAAAATATATTCAAAATAAACTATTTACATAAATCCATATCTTTTATGCTTGGAATGTGACTTAAGAAGAAAAAAGTGGCATGGAACGTACTATTTAATTGACAATTTGTCACGAGGGTAGTTTAAAAAGAAATAATTATTAATGTTGTTTACCAGTCACACAGGTCTAATAAACGGTTACAATTAGTTTAAAATTATGCAAGTTATAATACGTGTTCTATTTTCTTGCCGTTGTTGCTCGTCGTGTCTTTGACGTACCCGCTTCAGTCCTAGGTACTACATCCTTAGGCGCAATGGTTACTGGTTTCGCGGCCTGTGACGGAATCGCATCGAAATCTTTGGTGCAGTTAACACGATGCCGTACTCCATTAGGACCTAGAACATATACGCAACCTTCCCGCGTCCAACGATTAGTGACTCCAAATCTATCTATCTATCAATAAGGTGTTAGTACATTGTTTGCGGTCCGGTCTACGCAGTAAGAGCTCACAATGTCTTGAGGTCTGGCAGTAGGTCGTATGGGACCCGATTTGATTAGACGTATTACCGGGTCCCAGGCTTGTGCAAGTTTCCAACCATCTTCTCTATTGAAATTGGGATGTTTTTTAATTTCAATAGCCTCGCGAATCATCCTAGGCAGGAATCGGTGTTCTTTGGCAAGGATTTGTGGCTTGTCGAATCTAAGGTAATGGTTGGAGCCTTCTTCTGAGTGTTCAGCTACTGCAGACTTCGTAGAGCGTCGGTGTTTAACGTCAGCTATATGTTCTTTTACGCGGGTCCCTATATGTCTTTTTGTTTGTCCGATATAAGAGAGGCCACAGTCACAATCTATCTTGTATACGCCCGGTTCTTGTAGAGGTATATGGCACTTGACAGGTGGTAAAAACGTCGGGAGAAAATAAAATAAAAAACCCGCGATAAAATCCGTGATAATTGTTTAATTTCAACGAATTGTCAAAAGTTAAATAAATGGTTGGACGGAGTATAATATTGGGTTTGATGACTAATACCATCATATTAATTACAAAACACTGTCCGATTTCAACGAGCTAATAATAAAAAATGCAAATATCAATATCGTTATTGAAATAAGTGCCGTTGAATGAGGTAGGCGGCATCAGCAAATATTCAACGTTTGAAGTTTCATCCATGTTAAATGCTAATGTTATATGCATCCGCCCCGCACTGCCGACCCCCGCCGTTCCTCGCCGCGTGCGACCTTGTGCTGAGCACTCTCGGATGTGCGTTGGTCTAAGTGCAGCGCTGATGTTATTATATCTACTAATGAGATATTATAGCTTCGCTCTTTCAAAACCAGTAATATGAAGTAACGTAATAAGATTCTTTTCAGTGTTTTGTGAAGATACTTAACTTTATAGAATTAATGTTACGTGAATATGTGCAAGAATTAACAATGTTTTAAACGCATACCTTGAATTCCGAGATGTTGAAGAAATTAATAGTAGTACTCGATATTTTTTTTCATTTGTTGATGACACTAGGTGTTATTTTATTGTCTAACAAAAAAAAAACAACGCTCAGCTCAAAACAGTAATGTAGCTTTATATTGGTGAAAGAATTTTTAAAGTCGGTCCAGTAGTTTTTGAATTTACTCGTTACAAACATATAAATCTTTCCTTTTTATATTAATATCGATTATTGTTCGCTTTAAAGGTGAAGGAAACCATCGTGAGGAAACCTACCTACCATACCTGAGAATTTGCCACAAGAATTTCGAAGTTGTGTGAAGTCTGCCAACCCGCATTAGGCCAGCGTGGTGGACTAAGGCCTAAACCCTCTCAAGAGTAGAGGAGGCCCGTGCCCAGCAGTGCGGTAGTATATAATACAGGACTGGACTATTAAGCCCTAACTTTTGTAACTTAGCCCGTTGTTGCCGTAATTTAATGTTTTTATTAAATCTTGTGGTAAAGCTTGACGGAGAGTATTTAATAAGGAAGCTTAACGGTCAATGCCGCAACGCGAAATAGTTCAAGTTAGTTGGATTTTAATATTATTAAACTATGTTAAAAGTATGTAGGGATTGTTTGAGAGATCTTTGTTTTATTGTGTAAGTGAACTTACAGGAATTGATTATAATGTATTTTAAAATGTGCTTTAATTTTGAGCTGGTATCTTTGCGTGAGGATTTTCATGTTACTTTGCATATGATCCAAAATAATAGGTAACTAAATATAACAATCAATCTACTATAATTATGTGTTATGTTTTAGATTTTTTTTAAGCAATGCCGTTATATTATTTGGGATATTTACTAAACACGTCCCAGTAACATAATTATTCACATAAATTCATATTTTTATACATAATAATGGAAAATCTGACGAAATTAGCTGACGCTACAATCCATCCACATGGTACCAAATTTGTGTGTCTACAATAACCCAATAACAAAAGTAAGCGGATGGCAATTACTAAAATAAAACGAGTTTTTGAAGGTAAATTAATAAGTTGAAAGGGGTTTATGTTGCCAGACTTAAAAATACGCATCGTCCACACTGTGGCATAAAAACATGTTTTAAAGACGATATCCGCTTTTTGTATGGACGCTGGGCCTCAAAATTTAGACAGGCTCTAACTTTAGTGATTTCAAAGGTGCAAAATATGGAATTTGGATCCATTAAAAAATATTTTTAGGCCCCTCCATTTCAGCCAACTTTTTTGAAAACGGTCATATTAAGTGTAGTGTTTAAGCAAAATACTATACAATACCAGCCCTGTATTATATACTGCCTACTCCTGAGCACGAACCTCCTTTATAACTGAGAGGGTTAAGCCTTATTCCGTCACAGACTTTCAGCAGACTTCACATACCTTCGAAATTCAGAGAACTTCTCAGGGGATGCAGGTGTTCTCACGATGTTTTCCTTCACCCGTAAAGCGAGCGATAATTGACGAAGAATACACACATAATAAGAAAAGTCAGAGGTGTGTGACCTTGGGTTTTGAACCTGCGGACATTCGTCTCGGCAGTCCGTACCACGCTATCGCCGCATTAAGCGAAATAAAATAACATAAATCTCAAAATCGGAGGTGTTTAAAATTAAACGATTTATTGAAACATTATCCAGGCAATACAAGGCCCCTTAACGTGTATAAAACTCATAATATAGGATTAAACGATTTATTGTTAAAGGTTAGTTTTTAGGAGTACTATTCAAAATATAATCTGTCTTGGTTAGAATTTTAGGCCCATTTTTGGACATATTCTTTCATTGTGTAACTATTTGAAATTCCCTCTTATCATAATATAAAGTGTGATACTACGGTTATGGTTATTGTTAAAATAAGCTAATAGGGTATTTCTTATGCTTGATTTTGAACATGTTTTACTGTGTAATAGAAAATGAAATGAAAAAGAAATTCTGAGAAATCTGGCCAAAATGGCCGTATGCTACATCTCTGTCTACCCCTGAAAAGGAAAAAGACATGATATTATGTATGTAAATGTACTTACAATCTATACTAATATTATAAAGATTAGATTGTTGGTTTGTTTTTTTGTTTGCATTGAATAGGCTCTGAAACAACTGGACCGGTTTGAAAAATTCTTTCACCAGTAAAAAGCTATATTATCAGCTAGTAACAAAGGCTACCTTTTATCCCAGGAAAATATAAAACGGGACTTTTATCCCGGAAATACTCATTCACGGGGCCTGGCTGCGAGTATAAGTCTAGTCTTTAATATATTAGAAGATTGTTCTATCGTAAAAGCATTGTGATAATAGACTGACACTTAACAGCCGTAAAAAGCCTTAAAAGTGGACGATAGCCTAGTTGGGAATGGAACGGTCTGCCGAGACATTGTCCGGAGGTTCAAACCCAAGGCACACACCTCTGACTTTTCGAAGTTACGTGTGTATTGTTTATCAATTACCGTTCGCTTTAACGGTGAAAGCAAACATCGTGAGGAAACCTACATACCTAAGAAATTCGAGGGTATGTGAAGTCTGCCAACCCGCACTAGGCCAGCGTGGTGGACTAAGGCCTAACCCCTCTCAGTAGTAGAGGAGGCCAGTGCTCAGCAGTGAGCAGTATATAATACAGGGCTGGTATTATTTATTATTATATTAACAGCCGTACGGCCTGTCGCAGTGTAGACGCGGCTTTATTTTCATGTAGGTGTGGCTGTAGCAAGCACTCAGCACAGGTGAGTGTAAACCGCCACGTTTCAAGTGGAAATAAATTTTTAGTGAACTTTTCTCGTTAACGATGTAAACTAGAAATACATTTTAATGTACTATATATGCTGGGAAGTGTTGCGAACTTTTACCGAATACGAAGTGTAGGCAATATACAGTCTACAGATGTAATCTAGCTACTGAAACATGCAGTCGCTGCGAGTCGAGTGTATTTGGACAGAATTCCTTTTCCACAATGGAGCGTATGTAATAATGTATCGTATCAAACGCAAATGTATGTTACTGTTGTAAATGTCTTGCATTGTTTTCTAATTTCACATTTCCTCTATATATTTATATTTATAGTTTATTTTGTGTACAAATGACTGTTTTATCAATTCTTTATTTTTTATTTTATATCGCCCGCGTCAAAAAAAAATCCAGGATAAAAGTCTCGCTTTATATTTTCTCGGGATAAAAGTAGCCTATGTGTTAATCCAGGGTACGATCCACGCGTGTGCCAAATTACATCGAAATCGGTTCAGCAGTTTTTGCGTTAAATAGTAACAAGCTATTTGACTACTATTGCTAACTATTTGTTGCTCGGAATGATAGATCGTGGTGCAAACGTCTCCTAGAGGGGAAGCCATGGGGAAATAAACGCCCTCAAGGAAGACCACAAATGCGCTGGAAAGACGACGTGAAGAAGGTTGCCGGATTGAACTGGATAAAAAGAGCTCAATGCCGCAACGAATGGAAGACGTTAAAGGAGGCCTACACCGCAAAGGTTGAAAAAGGCTAATGAAGAAGAAGAAGAGTAACAAACATCCATACTTACAAACTTTCACGTTTATAATATTAGTAGGATTCTTCTTAGAATCTTTTTTTTTATGACCTCGAATGACGAGACGAGCATGCTTTTCACCTGATGTTGAGCGATACGACCACCCATAAACAGTATAAACACCATCCAGCACCTTGAGTTACAAAGTACTGTGTGGCATTCCACTCCGCTCGTCATCCTGAGACATAAGGTGTCAAATCTTATTATGTCCTGTAGTTACACTGGCTACAATGCCCTTCAAACCGAAACACAACAGTGCATGCACACTGCTGCTTGGTGGTAGAAATAGACATTGTGGTGGAACCCACCCAGACGGACTCTTACATATGAGAGTCCTACCACCAGTAAATAAGTCTACGATTAGTTACATCAGATATAAAACTGTTTACAAATAAGTTGTGAAAATCGATTCTACAATAACAAAACAAATTAGACTCTAAGTTACTGACGAGTTACCATCAGTCTACGACCAGACAGCACCTATAAAGTCCCGCAAGAGGTAAAATGAAAGAAGTTTCCTTATTTATCTTATCGTAGGTAGTTCCAAAGCTATTAGGCTACGTACTCGCTACGTGCTACGGCGTAGTATAAGACGCTACGAAACTCTACGTGATGTTCTTGTGATTTTGTTACAGTGCTCTGATACGAGTAGTTTTTGATTTGATTTCGGATTATAAGATTGAAAACTAGCTTTTTATAGTTACAAGTTTAATTTCAAAGAGCTAGTTGCAAATGCATTTGTTTATAAACTCTGTTTTCCAGATTAGATAGAGTGTTGTTTTCATCAGTTTTCTTGGTTTTGAACGTATTTGTCACATAGTTTGGTAATAAAACTTTTGCGCCAATATGTATTACAAATCCATCGATGGTCTGTTTCCCTGTCGCTTATTTAGAGTACGTTAGACCACAATCTTGCCGCCCGGGCTTGAATCTCTTCGGTGGTTTCTAACGGGATTATTCGCAGGTCATCGAACCCCTAACTGAGAAACTATTGGTACCGTAGAGTCCCATCTGTTAATAAATAAGGGACACGTCGTCAAACTTCCTTTTAACCCAAAAATATGCGATGTCAACTTAAAGGACAAAGTTTTAGAATAACATTTTCTTTGGCAATTGTTTTGACTTTATGCTAGCTTTTCTTTTGCATTTGATGCGATAAATATTTTATAGAAGCCAAAAAAAGTGTGACCAAGCTAAGTGATATTGAGATTTTCTATTCAGTATCAGCTCGGAGTCCGGAATTCGTGCCCGATATGGCGATAGGCTCGCCACCTATCACATCATGGGACGGAAAAACGGCGAAAAGTGGGTGCTCTAGTTGCGCCTCTGCCTACCACTTCGGGGATAAAAGGCGTGAGTGTATGTATGTGTGTGCGTTAAGCGAAAAGATTATTTTGAAATAAAGCTCTTGTAAAAGTCTCCGTTTAAATATATCCTATCCAATATAATAACTATTCTTGCCACCCTGTGTAAGAATAAATATTGTAATTTACGCGCTAATGCCTTGAACTTTGCGTGTTTAGTATACTACAGCGGAAACTACTGTTTACTACAGTGGAATAGTAAACCCACGTGTTCATAGAAATACATGTACATTACGCATGAGGGAAAATGAGTAAATGTTCGATTCACCTGAATTTCTTAGTAACGTTCGCGGTCATGGTCAGTGTGAAAATCTTTTTATATACAAACAAATATTGTTATAAAATAAACTCATTTAAGTTTGTTAATAAATAAATTATTTCATATTTTAATCATTTATTAGGGTTGATTGGTAATTTTATCATATAAACTAGAGTTACCAACCGTCTGGTTTTCCCAGGACATGTCCTGATTTATTATCCAGACTAGCTTTTGCAGAGTCCTAGGTTTCTAAACTGATCTGATAAGATCATGTATTATAAAATTTTATTCCATTTAACCACGATCCCTAAATATAAAATTTACTATTGCTATTCCATTACTGCCTCCTTTTTTAAAACGGCATTTTCCTAGTGCTTCTAACTTCAAATCCTAGTCTTTGGAATTGGGGTTAGGAACCTTTATATAAACACGTAATCATTTAGGTGGTTGAAGCATTTCATTATCATTCCTCCAGGTCACCGCCAACACACAAGTTTACCGCAAAGCAGCAGTGTGCAGGTATTGTTGTTTTTCGGTTTGAAGCACATTGTATGCAGTGTAACTACTGGACATAACGAGACTTAACATCGTTATGTCTCAGGATGACGAGCACAGTGGAATGCCACACAGTACTTTGTGACTCAAGGTGCTGGATGGTATTTCTACTGTTTGTGGGTTGTTATATCGCTTACCATCAGGCAAATCGTCTCATAATTTAATGAAAAAAAAAGAAAAAAAGGTCAAATGCGGAGGATGCTAAAGTACATAAAATGAAATCAATAAATTGATAGTTCTTAAGATTTTTTTGTATGTACTTATTGTAGCGATGGTATTGATTTATAAAAAAACCGATAGGCTTGCCCCGCACGTCACGACTTGAAAGTCGTAGTATGGGTGTACCAGTACATGTCTTTCGCGTACTCCACGGAAATAAAACTACACATTTACGCTATACTATTAAAATAAATATTGTTCAACAATTACTTCTGTACCGTCACTGTGGTGCGATTAACGGATGCGTAAAGGGCGGAATGCGAGGGCGGCGATGGCTAAATTCGCCCGACCTCCACTCCGAGCAAGGTCACGGTCGCATTGCGTATACTTGCGTCATCACAATGTTTATGAAGTGCACGTAGGCGATGTGGTCTGTTTTCATTTGAATTTTAACTTTAGCTATTTGGAATTGTGTTTAAAATAGGTTAAGTGCATAATGGTCTCTATTTCGCTTAATGATTAATATGGTTTTAAAGTATTGAATTTAAGATTTTCAAAATATATACGTTATTTTGTAGGAAAAGGTATAGTAAGCACGCTTTTATTTTAATTATTGCTTTTAAGTGTATATAACAATGGGAAAGGAAAGCTTTGTAACTGAAAAGATGAGTTCAGCTTACAATGTTATAAAAACTCAACATCTCCATCATTATATGGAAGAAACCGACATATTGTGTTGATTAACGAGGTAAAATCATCTGTCGTCCGACGACACTATCTCGATCCAACTTTTTCTTTTCTTTTTTTTTATAGGAGCTCGACATAGTGACTGCACTGCGCCTGATGGTAAGCACGGTGCAGTCCAAATAGAGAATCAAATGGCATTGGACGATTATCCCATGCCATTCGACACAAGCATGCCGGTCTGACCAGCTTTGCTTACAATCAGCACAGTGAGAACACTTTGTAGTAAAAACATATCTTTAATGTAAGATTTCCATTATGCGAGGCTGTGTTCCATCGTTTAATCTAGCGCGAGTCAGCAGTCACATATTATCAGTGCATCGTTACTTACTAAGCAGGTGTGCTTGGCTTCCGGCCAAACGTTAAATTGTACTTAAATTACAACCTGAAAATAAGTAGTAAAAGCCCCTTCATTTACTCGATATTAAATTAGTGTATTGCATATTTTTTTCATAGTTTATACTTGGATGTTTCAAGTAAACGCCGAAATTTTTGAATGGATTATGATGATTTTGGCACACATCTTTTGTCTCAGGATGACGAGCGTAGTGGGATGCCACTCAGTACTTTGTAACTCAAGCTGCTGGATGGTGTTTCTACTGTTCATGGGTGTTCGTATCGCTTACCGTCAGGTGAACGGCATGCTCGTCTCGTCATTCAATGCCATAAAAAAAACACAGATATTTGTCCTGGAATAAGATAGTGGCTCCTTTTACCACGGATAAAATGTGGTCAAAACCGTAGTTTTCAGGGGCAATAAGTAGCCTATATTCATCAGGCCTGGTCTACACATGTAGCAAATCCAAATTTATTCAGGACTATGCGTTTACTTCTAAACTCCAAACATAATATTCGCATTTAATATATTACTAGTATTGCTCGCAGTTCCGCCCGCGTGAAATAGTTTTCATCATCATCATCAGCCTTTATCAGTCCACTGCTGGACATAGGCCTCCCCTAATGAGCGCCATAGCGCCCTGTCTTCAGCTTGCCGCATCCAGCATCTGCCTGCAGTCTTTCCCAGATCGTCATCCCACCTGGCCGGAGGGCGTCCTACACTACGTTTGCCCAGTCGCGGTCTCCACTCAAGAACACGTTTACCCCAGCGGTTGTCGGTTCTTCGCAAGATATGGCCAGCCCATTGCCACTTCAGCTTGCTAATTCTTTGAGATATGTCGATAACTTTGGTTCTCTGTCGGATGTACAAATAGTTTTACCGGCATACAAATATTTTCCCAGGATAAAAAGCCTATATCACTCAGGAGTAATATAGGTTCCTGTTAATGAATAAATTTTTAAAATCTGTTCAGTAGTTCCTGAGATTAGCGAGTTCAACCAAACAAACTCTTCAGCTTTATAATATTTGTATAGATAAGTATCATTAAAAATTACTTTACCGATCGATATAGTTTAATATTTTTAAATATCAAGATATTATCTAAACTTTAAATGAAACATTAGTTATAAGTTGATTGATTAATCTGTTTTAAGACAAATTTGTCTGCTCCATCAATCATTTGTACATAATAGTATGAAACTTGGTCGATTTGATGCATCGCTCCAAGTAAATTTTAAGTGCTTGGAATAAAGCTGGTTTATCATTCTATTCATAATATACTTAAGTTATTAGAGATGAAATTTTACTAAATGTCATATTTCCATTATCGAATCAATATTACTTTGTATTTTTATAGAAAGAATAATTTATTTCTGGGATTTCACTTCGTTACCATTTATGTACTGTATATTTTTAACTGGGGTGATACGTATTATGTACAGTCGGCCACATAAGTAACTGAACATATAAATTTTTTCAAATCACCTAAGCGCGTTTACTTTTTTTGTGCAGTAAAGTAAATCGCTTTTATTTTAATTGTGCTATAAAAAATCGTAAGATCCCTAAATTGTGAAGCCGATTTGAAGTTTTGAAATTTTCAGCTACTTAAGTTGCTGACTGTACCTATTGATATCATAATTGATTATTAGTGAATTTATTTATAACTAGCTTTTGCCCGCGGCTCCGCCCGCGCCCCTACTAATATTATAAAGGCGAAAGTTTGTAAGAATGTCTGGATGTTTGGATGTATGGATGTTTGTTCCTCTTTCACGCTAAAACTACTAAACGGATTTCGATGAAATTTGGCACACGGATAGATCATATCCTGGATTAACACATTGGCTACTTTTCATCCCGGGAAAATTTAAAACGGGACTTTTGTCCCGGAAAAACTCATTCAAGCGGGCGGAGCCGCGGGCAAAAGCTAGTACAATATAATTTCAACTTATATCTTTACGCGTTCTTTAGACGCCTGTCCAAACCCCAAGGAACCCTTATTGGATCAATCCGTCTGTCTACCTAGACAGAGAAAGAGTGGATTAACAATATTATAGGAATAAGGGTTTCTTTTTTATTTTGAGGTCCTGAACCCTAAAAATGATTTTTGTTTGAATATAAACTTTATAAAAACCACTGGTGTGGTCTTTCATATGTAAGAGTCCGTCTGGTTGGATACCACCGCAATATCTAATTCTACCGCCAAGCAGCAGTGTGCATGCACTGTTGTGTTTTGGTTTGAAAGACATTGTAGCCAGTGGAACTACTGGACATAAAGAGACTTAACATCTTATGTCTCAGAATGACGAGCGCACTGGAATGCCAAACAGTACTTTGTAAGTCAAGACGCTGGATCATGGATGGTGTTGCTACTGTTTATGGATGGACGTATCGCTTACCATTAGGCGAACGGCATGTTTGTCTCGTTTACTACTATCTATGGGCGGTCGTATCACTTACGATCAGAAGAACGGTATGCTCGTGTCCTCACTCAATGCCATAAAAAAAAAATCATCAAATACAATTCAACCTCTTGTAAAATAAGCGTCGCAAGCCAAAAATCCAACAAACGACAATAAATTTACAATAGAGCCTCCTGAAAGCCCTAAGACCCCACTGAATCATAATTTAAGTACCCATACAAACACTTTATACACCCAGCGACCTTCATGAAGCAACGAAATAAAAGCCGAAATGCCTGATCGTATAATGGAGGAAGTATATTATTTTGGTTAAATCTATAGACGGGGCTATGTACAGACAGCGCGGTTTTTATGCTGCTTTATATTAACTTATATAACTGTGAGAGCCTGTTACACAGGTTTCAAGTTTTTTTTTATGATATACGGGGCAAAAGAGCATACAGTTCACCTGATGGTAAGTGATTACCGCTGACAATCAACATCTGCAATACCAGAGGGCACAGAGATGCGTTACCGGCCTTTTAGGTGGGAATACGATATTTTTTTTATGGCCGCCAGGTCGCATTTTTTCGGAAATGCTACTGGCGGTAATAGTTTCTTAGTACGTGGTAAAAAATGTCGGCAGAAACGTACTGTGGTGGATTGCCAACTTCCGAGGTGATGTGGATGGAATTTGAAGTATTACCGCGTTGTACGGTGATGAAACTCAGCAGCCGAACAATTCAGAGCGCTCCCCGTGGTAAATGCGATATAGAATGCAGAGCGATACTTATCATATTAACTTGTGTAGATAATACTCATTTAATTACCATTTATTTGGGAGTATAGATTAGAGTGTAACTATTATATTTGGTAACCATTTATGTGACGCGTAGAATTTATCAGCAAGCGATGAAATCGGCCGTAACAATTGTACGCTTTTAATCGCTTTTTTGTGTTTATAATATGTCGTGTTTGGTACTTAGATATTTTCTGGGTACAAGTAAGTGTTGCGATCAGAATCATTGAAAAAATTAGTTTCAAAATAAGTTGTAGTAATAAGCGTAGTTGTAGTAAGGACACAAATTTACATTTAATCCTTATTATTTACTGTACTGTTGATGCATATTGATTTGTGTTCTGTAACTGTGCCTATTTAAATAAATAAATAAAATCTTGAAGAGATAAAAAAGTTATTTCGTACATGCGTCACAATATAAGCCTTTGTTTGTTGCGAAATGATTCCTATGTACTTGGGATTAGAATCGAAAAGACAATCACTCTACAAATAAATATTCTATACCAAATAAGGCTTTATTGGTATAATATTTATGCCCAGAAAGCAAGACAAAACCCCTTTGATCGTAATGAAATGCTAAGTCTATTTTTGTCGAACGGTAAAAGAATAACTTTCATGTTAAAGTCGTATTGGCAATATGACTGAACGTTTCAAGCTGGTGCTGACAAGGGCCTATATTTTACATTATCTATGGTATATTTTTCGCCGAACAAAAGCTTTTGTCTGCGGTTTTAGAGGTCAGGTTACAAAGCAGTTTTCGAAACATAAACGTTTCGATATTAGTAGGAACTTTATTAGTTTAGTACCTACATATGTTTTATTATTTGCCACAGTATTGTAGTTTATATTGCGTCTGCGTGTGTACGACTTTCACTCTGAGGTTCGAATCCCAGGACGGGCAAATTGATATTGGGTTTTCCTTCTTAGATCAGCTCGCAGTCTAGAATTGGTACCCAATATGGCTATAGGCTCGCCCCCTATCACATCATGGGACAGAACTCACACTGTGAAAAGTGGCTGCACTAGTTGCGCCTCTGCCTACGCCTTCGGGGATAAAGGGCGAGAGTGTGTAGGTATGTATGTCGGTGTGCTCTAATCTATGCTCTCAAAAAATGGTTATAATACATTAAACTTGTGAAAAAGTTATTCAAGTAATATAAAGCAGCACAAAAGATACGGCGCAGTTTTTTAGAGCCTAATTTTATATATAATTTAACCGAGCGGAGCGTATCGGCTTTCAGTTTCCATCCTTTGCAAAAATATTGGATGCATTTTCCTCAAAGATATTCCACAGTATAGTATTTCTTCAGATATCTCGGTGATTCCACATTGTAACATAAATATATGTTGAAATAGTACATTGTCCTAAACTTTTCTACACATCAGACCATCTTCGCTATTTTGGCACGTCGCCATTAGCTTCCATACATATTATGAAAATTTCCTAAAACCTCCGCCAGGGGATTTTATACTCTAAGTGCGCGGGGGTAGGTATTGAATCTTTCCGAGTAATGAAACAATTTAGCGACAACTGGTAGGGCCTGTTTAATATCCTTTATAATAAATATAATAACTCTAGCCCTGTATTATATACTGTCCCACAGCTGGGCACGGGCCTCCTCTACAGAGAGGGATTAGGCCTTAGCTCCCCCTTTATTTACTTAGGGCCTTAACCCTCTCAGTAATATCTTTTATTAAATATAATTTTCTGATATCAAGGTCCGATTTCATCACATGCTGATAAAGTATCTGATAGCTTATTCGAAACTTATCCGCCATAAACTATAAATATGGTTTCACAGGTTAAATAGAAATATTCGTAGGAAAAGTCCCTAGTAATTTGTAAGATTTATTTGTTACATAGCGTTATATTTCAGAGAGTTATTTGGAGCTTAATCAGAAACAGGTGAAACTGTCTCTAAAACTTATCAATAGCGTATATAAATTCTTGTGTGGATATTGTTCATTATTAAAACACAGGATTACGTAATAATTCCATCCCGAAACCTTCGAAGGAATAAACAGGTTACAAAAGCTCTAGTGTAGTAAACAAAAGTAGATTCGAACATAAAAATCTTTTCCACAAGCTGTTATTAAGGCCGGAGGAAATATCAGGCGAGTGGCACCTTTGCCACTCGTTCTTATAAATTCTTTTTGCTTCGGTTTCTAGACATGAGTTGGCCTCCATTACGTTTAGACTTCGCGCACACGTGAATAAGTTTTATAATACCGGACACCATTGCAATATGCTTTGATTATTATATTACACGATATTCTCTATATGACATATACCATTCCATACCAGCTCTTTATTATATACTGTCCACTGTTGAGCACGGGCCTCCTCTACTACTGAGAGGGTTTAGACCTTAGTCCACCACGCTGGCCCAGTGTGGGGTGGCAGACTTCACATACCTTCGAAATTCAGGAAACTTGTCGGGAATGCAGGTTTCCTCACGATCTTTCTCCTTCACCGTTAAAGCGAGCGACATTTCACAAAGAATACACACAACTTTTTAGAAAAGTCAGAGGTGTGTAAACCTGCGGTCATTTGTCTCGGCAGTCAGTTCCACTCCCAACTAGGCTATCGCCGTTTTTTCGCTAGATTTATTTATGTATGTTACCTATACTCAGACTCTTTACCCTTCGTAAATTTGTTAATTAGTGCCAAGTTTACGTTATCATTGTTGCTTACTTATTTATACTATTTGAGAGTAAAGCACATAGCAATAATTTGAAAATTGAGCATTTTTAGGATTATTATTTTATAAAGTTTCCATATTTCGTTTGTATTGACTCAAGAAACAGTACATCAGGTTGGATGAATTTATGTTTATGAACGAGTCATGTAAGTGTTTTTAAATATATAGGTAACAAGTAACGTTTGCGCAGCGCCTTATTTGAGTACTCATTACTCGGGTGAAGATTCGCTTAATTTGATCTTATTTAATAAGGTTTTTTCCTCGTCCCTTTGAGGTATTTAACACAGTTTAATTTAATTTGTTTAGATCTGTGAGTTTTTATCGTGGCAATGTAATTATTATTATAATTCTATTCATTTTTATGTTTAAAATAGTTGAAGTTTCTAATTTCATTTCTGATGTAGTATAGTTTATATGATAATTTTAACCCCTGACAGAAAAAGAGGGGTTACTATAAGTTTAAGGTCTGTATCTGTGTATCTGCATGTCTGTCTGTGGCATCGTAGCTCTCAAACGAATGGCCCAATTTTGACGCGTTTTTTTTTGTGTGAAAGCTCATGTGATCGAGATGGTCCTTGACTATAATTTATGAAGATCTGTCCAGAGGTTTGAAGATTCTCAGCTCATTTCCAACTTTCACAACTCCGATCAATTTGAAGTACTGTGACTTCGACAATATTTTTAAACGTAAGCTGATGCTGCAGCATCAAGACGTCTGCTGGATACCCAACTCCTTAGCAACTTATAGCAGATATAGCTTGTTTGGTCTCATAAGGATGGTCTCAACGAGTAGGTGTTAGATATTTCATTATATATATCAAGGCCCCATGATGGAGAATAAAGTAATTTAAAAAGGTTGGAAATAAAAATAAATGAAAATTTAAATAGCCCCCGACACTAAAATCTCTTAAAAGTTAATATAATAAAAGTATCTTTGTCGTTTAAGTACCTAGTAAAGTTTTGACCCAAGCGTCCTCACGTCGGGGGACCGAACTCCGGACCAGAGAGATGAAAATACTTCTTTGTTACTTAAATTAATAATATTGTCATCTATGGTACAATTTCCTAACGCGAGTAACTTTAAATATGTAAAAAATATGACTGAAACATTTTCGATGCTTTCAAATCATAAAAAAAAATACTTGTTAGTGTAATAAGAACCTTTTTGGGACGGAATACGCACGGCGAAAAAAGGGTGAACGATTTTTCGTAGCAATAATTGATCCGTCTAAATAAGGCTTTACTGTATACAATTTGACATTTAAGAAATTATCTTTTAAAATACACGTGGTCAATATAATTCACAGCTTTAGTGATTTGATCCGTGGCAGTAAGATTGATTTAACAGGTTTTCCCCGATCCCCTGTAATTAATGAACTTCCAAACTTCATCGGGATACTCCCGTAAGCTGAGAGGAATCATTATAATCAACTCTGATTACTAGTTACATTTAATACTTCCTCTTAATATTTTTGTTATTTATTATAGGAGTATTGAAATACTACGTATTCACATAATGGACAAAATAAATTCTCAGAAAAACTAAGATTATGGCGCACCACGTTGGGCGCCACTATATAATATTGGGGTGGCTTATATCAATAGAATCTGAATGAACTTTAATCCGGTAAGCCTAAAAGTCATAATCATAGCGAAACGACTTATTACGATATATCTTTTTACGATTAGTTATGTTTGCAGGTTATTGATATCGAAAAATATTTTTATCTACGATTATGCTTGTAGCAAGAATTTATCGGTATAATGCCAGAGTTCGCCACGTTTAATAACAGGCGACACGCGACAATGTCCCATTTATTTGTAGCCTAGCAACTGGCATGTTTAAACGATTATTGCATAAGATTTAATTTTAGAATAAACCGTTTTTGTTTAGTGGACGAGAGATGGAGATTAGATTAGAGATGGGTTTATGGGGTTGTTATAGTTTGAAGTCAAATGATGAAATGGATACGAACTAGGTTACATTAATATTTTGTTCATGATAATACAGTAAAATTAACTTTTAATTATTATAAGGCTTTAATTCCTTATAATAATTAAAAGTTAAGTTTCAGTATATCTAGGGCTGCCATCCGTCCGGATTTCCCCGGATTTGTCCTAGTTTGAAGGGCGTCCGGGGGCCGTCCGGCCGGGGTTTTAAAAATTGTCCGGGCAAAACCCGGACACTTTTGTTGTCAGGGGAAATCCATTTTTATAGATGAGCGACAAATTGAAATAAATCTTAGTTAAAACTTCATGCATTTCCCCGCATTCAAGAAGGAACGGCAAAATATTTTTCAGAGGTGTCCGGGGAAATACCCATATTTCGCCCAAATGTCCGGGATTTTTGCCGCGTGTATCCGGCGTCGGCAATTTAGATGATGGCAGCCCTAAGTATATCATACCTACAATTAGTTGAGTTGTCCCACTGCTGGGCTTAGGGTTGTTGGATTTAAGCGGAAAGGTTTTGACGATATTTCTACCAGTTCATTATAGCGCGTATTTAGTAGATATTTTATGTTCTAAATTCAAACTTACACTTTTATACAAACAAAAAGTTGCACCATCACAATATCATTAAGTCCGCCTTTACTCCATGTAGGTATAAAGGGTAAATAAATAAATAAATATCAAAGATCGTAACTATTATTCTATGTAACAAACATTCCGCATAGAATCCTTCCATTTTCACCAACATTTCACCGCAATATTACTTGAATATTCCAGTTCGCGTCGCAGGCTTAAATTTTTATTAAAAACGCATTTTTGCAAACCTTCCTACATCCCAGACATTTAACGAGAGCGCATTGTTGGAGTCTTTTTAAAAATAATGGCTCCTTTGTAGAACGAGATTCCAAGGGTCATAATGGATTTTAAGCTCTCTACTAGAAATATAATGCTACAGATTATACAGTTTTTACTGGTCTCTAGTACGCGAGGGCCGGCCTGGGGAGGTACCATCACTATGTTTATTTCTACCGCCAAGCAGCAGTGTGCTTGCACTGTTAAGATCTGATTTGAAGGACATTGTAGTTAGCGTAATTACTGAGTAGTATGAGCGTTGTTGCTATTTATGGGTGGTCGTATCGCTTACCATCAGACGAACGGCATGGTTGTGTTTTTATACTTCATTTAATTGTAAAAAAAAAAACAATGTATATCGTGTAAAGACCGGAAATCGGACTAGGTGTAAAGAAATACAATTGCTAATCTTACCACCATACCATACTAAACCTGTATTATCTACTGCCCACTGCTGAGCACGGGGCCTCCTCTACAATTGAGAGGGTTGAAGCCTTAGTCCACCACGCTGGCCTAGCGGGTTGGCAGGCTTCACATACCTTCGACATTCAGAGAACATCTCAGGTATGCAGGTTTACTCACGATGTTTTCTTTCACCGTTAAAGCGAGCGATAATTCAATTGTTAATCTTGGGTAGTCAATTTTACACACACACACACACACACACACACACACACACACACACTCACGCCTGTTATCCCCGAAGGGGTAGGCAGAGGCGCAACTAGTGCACGCACTTTTCGCCGTTACTCCGTCTCATGATGTGAATTTTAATTAACTGGATATAAGAGATCTTAACATTTTAGTAAATAGTACGTTGTTTAGAATAGATTTAGCATACAAGAATAACAACTAAAGCTTGGTGCAATCATTTCATGTGTATAATAATTAGAGTATGGAATTTTTTGTAGCAAATTATTAGCAATATCAGAAAAAATAAAGTTTAATTATTGATTTCAATTATTTGTATCATATTATGTGCAACATAAGAAAAAAAACTATAAATTTGTTTTTGGCCTAAATACTATCGGACTTTAGGAATGTGTCAGAAACACCAGTGCCTAAATTAACTAACTAGAAACGACATTATACATTAAAAACTTACCCTTTGTGAAGCCTATTTCAAAGCTTAATTATTTTCGGACTACCCCGCTCAAAACGAATTATTAAACACTCCACAAACATTTAGTTCTAATGTTATTAATAGCTTTGAGTTAATAATACCGCAATTAGAATATCGACTCGGTTTGAAAAGCCCGTATCGTTCGCGTCGGACCGGGCTTGACTGAGTTAAATGTGAAATGTTGTTATAGTGATTTTGTTTATGAATTCAGCCATCGCCTGTTTTTTAGACTGTAACTAACTTTTTAATTAGAATTTGTACGATTAAAATTTATATTAATTACATAATATCTACACATAGTATGTTCGACTCGTAGTTGTGCGAGTCATTTTAACGGCCTTTATTTAGTATTATAATATGAATAATTATATATTATATTTTATCAGTATTTTATTAGTTTGCCCCACATTTCTCTTTTCTTTTTCCTGTTTTTTTCCACAAAATCCGTCTGCAATGTAATCTTTTTGATATGTTAAGTAAATTGAGTAGTTGTTCTTGGCTAGTAAATTATTAATAAAGTACTTTTATGATAAATTGTAAACAAAAAATATAAGTATTTTTGGCACGAAATACTTCAGTTTAAATTGAAATATGTACCTATTACTAGTATTGCTCGCGGCTACATAATTTTCCTGGGCACTATAGCACTTAGAAGTAATGTAGCTTCCTATTTAAGAATATTCAAAATCAATTAAGTAGTTCTTGAGATTAGAGCGTTCTACCAAACATAAAAACAAACAAACTCTTCAGGTTTATTATAGCTAAGACGTTCTTGAATATTTGAAAATAATACGAGCTGCACACTGAAATTAAGCTGAGTTAGTTTCACTCGCATAGCTGAGATATTTTTCATATCTTTATACAAACTGTAGTTCGGTAATAATGCAAAAAATGCTATAATATTACTATTATTTCATTATTTAGTACGACGGTAATATTTTACCGCGAAAAATAAAATATTTTGATGTTTTACTGAAATATTGTGTAAAAAGACTGTCGTGGTACAAATTAATTACACTCGAGACAAATTCATAAATCATCTCTATATTTATAATAGTTAACCGATGGCAAATTATCCTAGTAATATTAATAAATCATAATATATAATGACAAAATGTATAAACAAGAGAAGGTAGAGTTATAATTTATTGTACGTCTCCGGTTCGCGTTACCCACGAAAATTAACGAAACAATAAATATGTACCCATGGGAACGAATGGAAGATCTAGGGTTGACCACACCGAAGCTGTGAGTACCACATCTTTAACATCAAAAGAAAAGCCTAAAAAAAAACTAAGTTAAATGAAAACCCTATGATTTTCGGAAAATTATGTTGTAGCGTAAAATTATTTTATTAATATTTTCAATCTATTTTACAGCCTAGTTGGGTAGTGGAGTATAGCCTAGTTGGGAATGAAACAGTCTGACGAGACTGATGTCCGCAGGTTCGAAAACTCAGGCACACACCTCTGATATATCGAAGTTATGAGTGCATTGTTTATAAATTATCGTTCGCTTTAATGGCGAAGGAAAACATGCCGAGGAAACATTACCTGAGATTTCTCCAAAAAATAATTTCGAAGGTATGTGAAGTCTGCCAACCCGCCCTTGGCTAGCGTGGTGGGCCTTAAACCCTCTTAGTTGTAGAGGAGGCCCGTGCTCAGCAGTGGGAAGTATATAGTACAGGGCTGGTATGGTATGGTTTTTTACAGACTATGTTTTCCTACCACCAGAATAAAACATGACTTAAATGTGAAACCTAAATGGATATCAAAGATGTAAAATTATCCAGCATAAAATAAAACACTTTTATAGCTACTGAGTATGTTACTTAAATTATGAAAAAATATATTAGCATGTCCAAAAAATCTCAAAATCATTATTAATTAAAAAAAAACAAATTAATCAAAAGCTATTTGGGGCGTAATAAATCAATCATAAAATAATATAGACAATAATAGGAAAATTTCTCTAAGTTGTATCTAGACGGGTGGTAGCGTGTCAAATCAACCCAAAAAAAAAACGAGACGCAGCAGCCTAGTGTAAGTTCACACGAACTATTTGGAGCGAATTTGGACGCCTGTATAACTCAAAATCTATATACATCCTACTAATATTATAAAGGCGAAAATTTGTAAGAATGTATGGATGTCTGGATGTTTGTTCCTGTTTCACGCAAAAACTACTTATCGGATTTCGATGAAATTTGGCACACGGGTAGATCATGTCCTGGATTAACACATAGGCTACTTTTTATCCCGGGAAAATATAAAACGGGACTTTTATACTGGAAAAGCTTTTTAACGCGGGCGGAGCCGCGGGCAAAAGCTATGAAAGAATACTTCAAAGCTAATGCAGTCACTGATTCTATAAAATGAACACGTCGTACTATATAACACAGCGAGATATTGAAGTGTAAAGTCGTTTACACTCTCATATCTCAGTTGGGCTGGCGACCGCCATTACTTCGCGTCGTTTTGCCTCGCTGGTTTAACCCATCTCTTGTTTGTATTGCCTTTGTCAATATTGAAAACTTTTAAGAAACTGCGAGATTTCTTTTTTATTAGTTCTGCCATACCCATATATTTTTACGAGGTTTTTCAATCGATATGACTTTATCAGTGTTTATATTAAATTTAATTTGGAAATAATTCGGTGGCGTAGTTATATTCGATACCTACGTCTGGAATTTTGAGGTCTCTGTTTTGGTTCCCGGGTCAGTGAAAGTGAAGAATTTTTCTATTCAGTATCAGCCCGGAGTCCGGAATCTGTGCCCGGTATGGCGATAGGCTCGCCTCCTATCATACCATCATCATCATCATCATCTTCCTGCCCTGGTCCCAAATTATTTGGGGTAAGCACAACATGTTTTTCTCTTCCATTCTCCTCTATCTTTCGTCATCAAGTCATTCACGGCCTTTTCTTTCATATCATCTTACACAATCCATCCACCATGAGACAGAACACGCACGGTGAAAAGTGGGTGCACTAGTTGCGCCTCTGCCTACCCCTTCGGGGATAAAAGCCCTTAGTTAAGGCTGCCATATCCCAAAACACCTTCTTTTCTATTCAATTTTAAACCAAGAAATAATCAACATTTCGGTCCGAGAAAAATATATGTTATAGATAAATAATCATTCTACATTGGTATGGATTCCAAAACACGATACTTACATCTTCGCTCGATCATAAAAAATCACGAAAACAGAGAAAATTCGGATTTTATTTTTAGTAATTAGTTATAGTATATTAAACAATTACTTTAAAAATATAAGTCAATAAAAGGGTAATAACATTTAGCAGATTGCTATGCAAAAAAAAATTCACGAAAGTAATTCTAACTTTTCAAAATTCAAAAAACACGAATTTTTTAACAATTATGCCAACACGTCGCGTTTCAGATGCGCCCGAGGCGCCGTCGAGGTCGGACCTACGTCAATTTTTCGCGCTTGCTGCCACTAATTTATCGAAGTATTTGACAGCTTTTGTTTATAGTTGGACCGCGTTATGCAGAAAAGGAACCAACTACTTTTGAACAACAATTATGGATTCTTATTTGTAATAGATGGAATTTTCTATGAACCTTTCCTATTCTTTTTCTTTCTTCTTTAAACACGTTGTCATACTTGTTTCAATTGTTGTTTGTTTTTGCTGAATAGTAAAGGATTACATTTGAATTTATTGCGTGTAAAATATTAAAATAATATATTTGGATAATATTTTGGCATAATACATACAAAGGAAAATAATGCAAATAAAAAAAAAAATGTACTTTATTGTAAAAAAAGCGTGGGATGCATGGTGTCAATAGATATAAATATTTTATTGAAAGATAATATGAGTAGAAGGATTATCATTTTGATAATATCTTCTAAAGCACCCCACGCTTTTTTTACAATAAAATAAGTACATCTTTTTCTTATTTGCACTATTCTTAATTCAGATTTATTGAAATTTTATTTCCATTTTTAGTTGGATTTCCTATAAAACATGTTTTTTAGTTTTTTTTCTAACTGTTATTTATTTTTCATTTTTCGTATTGTTCTACTATTGTCCAACAGATGTCACTAAAAAAAAATGAGCTATCATTTACTTATTCATTTTGAATATTTATTCATTATTAGTTGGATTTTCTATAAAATAGCGTTTTTTGTTTAAAATATTGAATTGTCTTCGGTTCACAAGAGTGATAGAACACAAATCACCGTTTGTTTTATTTTCTCGCTGTTTGTCTGCGTATCTGTTTTTCTGTTTATTTGTTAGCGCTCATCTCCGACACTACTAAACATATATCTATGAAATGGTATGGAGATAGCTTGAGACCCTATAGGTAGAGCATAGGTATACTTTTTAACCTATAAAAATCTTTTATGCGGGCGACGCTGCCAGGTAACAGCAATAAAATAGTATGAGTAACAATAGTACATAATAATATAAAATAATAAGTTATTTTCAGGATTTTACGGCAATTTGGACTTGACTAAAATTTATACGTAGACCATATTATTATGATTTTATAAAATACTATCCGACATATTTATAGGTATATGGAGTAAATTTTTCAGATGGGACAGCAAAGTCAATATTTTCTATTATGAACCATAGTTCAAACTTTAAAGTAGGTAGTAAACAAATACGAAAATATCATTTAAAAAATCGCGATAAAATAAGAAAATTAGTTTTATTTCAATGTCTTACCAAGATATTGTGGCCTAATTAATAATATAATTCCTAGGGAATACCTTTTTATTTATCTCATTGAATAATGTCTCATTGAATAATGGGTGTCTGAATATATAAGGTCGCGTAAGATAAAATAATAACCGTGAAAAATCCATTTGAGTTGTCAGACTAGTAGTAGTCGCAAGAGTTGGGTATATAATAAGGCTGCCATACTAAGTAGTAACTATTGCGGTTTTCATATCATATGTTAACCATTCCATATTCGCGTCTTCCCCGGCGAACATGACGTCGCTTTTCATTCAGTGGAAATCGTCTGTACGCGCCTACCCATAGGATTCTAATAAAAAAATCTGAAATGACACCTCTCAAACTCGGAATACTGAAAGGGTTTCGGGTTTAAACTTGAGGTCATATTCAGGTTACTAGACTAGTCGATTATTATAGTTAATATTGGTTAAGTAATTATCTCAATCACCAATATTATGTCACAATAACTAAAGATAATAATGAATCTTGACGTGGTATTGTACTCTGTGAACATTTGATTACGTAATCAATGATCAACGAACAATAAATCGTGACATCAAGACATAATTCATAGGTAACTTTTAGTATGTATGCCTACGTATACCTATTTCAGCCGCCGCTGTCTGCGACATACATATGTTTGGATAGTACTCCCAAAAGTTAGACCTTCGCAATAAATCGTATAATTTTAAAGTCCTCCAATTTTGAGATGTATGTAATTTTATTTTGCTTAAAAACTATATCTACACTTATCTATACTAATATTATAAAGAGTAAAGATTCAATTGTATGTTTGTTTGCATTGAATAGGCTCCGAAACTGCTGGACCGATTTGAAAAACTCTTTCATCAATATAAAGGTCCATTATCCCAGGGATTATAAAGCGGGACTTTTATCCCAGAAAAATTCATTCACGCGGACGTAGCCGCGAGCAGAAGTCTAGTTTAAAATATATTAGCTATCGATCGAGGGGTCTAATTTTTTTTATGGATTCAAGATCCATATTTTTGTCCTTTTAATATTCGTTAAGTTTGAGCCGTGTTAGATTTTGAGGCCCAGCACCCATAAAAAAGCGGACATCTTTTGTCGTAAAACAAACTGCTTCACTACTGTTGCATTGTTTATTGTGACGTAGTCGCGGCTGATCGGTGTCGAGCGAGTTCATTTGAAATTCAACATCGCGGTACCTGACGCGCCGGTACATTAGACAGCTGTAAATGCCAACAGCGCTCAGATTTCCTAGCCTTAAAGTACTTTAGCTACTAAAAACGAGTTGTGCATACCCTCTCGTAGATTTATATTAATACAGTGTCTGTTTTGATTGTATTAGTTATAATTTCTCAGTGCGTGAATTACTAAATAATTCTTGATGAGAAATAAAGTCTTCTAAAGCTAAAAAAGTGTGTATGGTTGTTTGTAATAAATGACTATAACGATATCAAACTATTTTGTTGTGATATTATTAAACATGTAATAAGATTATGTGTAAACAATGGTATTGAGATGGTAAAATGACCTAGAATTTTGGCTAATAAAATATTGCCAAGCGTCGGTTTTCATTCGATCTACATGTACGCGTCATATACGTTATAAAACTAATAAACTTACAAAAAGATAATTTCTCGCGACACTGTTTAAATAAATACGTATTATTTATCAGACTCGATTAATCTTACTAATATCTTACTATCTTACTTATATTATAAACACGAAAGTTTGTAAGAATATATGGATGTATGGATGTTTGTTAATCTTTCACGGAAAAACTACTAAACGGATTTCGATGAAATTTGACACACGGGCAGATCATGTCCTACAACAGGAGAAGAACCGTAACAGCGGTACGCGCAGGGGCGGTTGCGGACGACAACTTAGACGTGAGTCGGAGGAAGCCCGCAGCCGTCCCTAATGCGCCGAAGATGGCCATGATAAAAAAAAAAAAGAAAAAAGATCATGTCCTAGATTAACACATAGGCTACTTTTTATCGCGTGAAAATATAAAGTGGGACTTTTGTCCCGGAAAAACTCATTCACGCGGGCGGAGCCGCGGGCAAAAGCTAGTATTCAATAATTTTTTCTCAATATATTTTTAATACAAAATCTAGTACAATAATTAATCGTCTGGATAATATATGATTGGTGCAGGATAAGGTTTAATGGAACTGAATCCTGATGGATTAAGTGGGAGACGGGTCCGGGATTATACGATGACATTGCCGGGAGATGAGCTAAGTAGCTCTATTCCAGATTTTCATTTAACAATAATAAAATTCACTTTGTTAAATTCTCGGTATTGTGGTTTTCGTTTTATTGCTGTGCAATATTGTTATGAATTTTTGTAAAGGAACGCTTATGTAAATTTAAAGCGATCAAAACCTGTGAGACAACTACTTTACCATGAACACAATGCGTAACAATATTATGGACTATGTAATATAACAATTGGCAGCCTTATCGATCCAAGCGATGTCTTCTAGATAGCCCCATGCAAAAAACACGGTTTTGGATAGGCTTAAATTGTTTTTTTTCGTTTATAAACAACCATAAGTTCTCTCATATGTAAGAGTCCGTCTGGGTGGGTAGCACCGCAATGTCTATTTCTACCGCCAAGCAGCAGTGTGCATACACTGTTGTGTTTCAGTTTGAAGGACATTATAGCCAGCGTAGCTACTGAACGTAATTAGACTGAACATCTTATGTCTCAGGATGGCGAGCACAGTGGAATACAACACAGTACTTTGTAACTCAACGTGCTGGATGGTGTTACTACTTTTATGAGTGTTCGTATCGCTTACTATCAGGCAAACGGCATGCTCGTCTCGTCATTCGATGCAATAAAAAAAGTGCTGGGAAAGTTGCACAAAAGCGTCGAGCTAACTTTAAAATTGAAACGCTTACGTGTATGAACTTTCTTTATCTGTAAATGATTTGCAATATTGGGTTTGGACTCGAATCAGGGTTTGGAAATGATTTATTGTTGAAGATAACATTATTGGACATTTCTCGGAGCGTGACGGATTGTAGTGAAAACTTTTACGAATGACTTCCTATCGTTCAGTAAATATTAAATCGCCTTTTGAAGTACTAGGAGTTTATCTATAATGCTTAGAAAGGTGCGATTACATAAGGAATTAATTTTGGCAAGTATTACTTGTACATGTGACGTCACAATCGACAAATATTACTTTTATTTCCTGTGTAAGCGCACTTTTTTTTTTTTTTTTACAACGGCTTAAAGAAACTATTCGTAACTAGAGTGTCTAAGATTTCCGATAATTACTACAACTTTATTACATTGTTTATGAGGCTATGTTAAAGATGTAAGTAAACATATCTAAAACATTATATATTACCCATGTCAAACGTACTTGAAGACCTCTTTACGTGGACTTTTTGTTTCTGCTCGATTTGTATCAGTTATTTCCGTGTTCTTTCCTTTTGCCTCGTCCATTTACCACACGAATGCGTGGCATAAATCTTTTGTTCTTGATGTGAAATGGGTCGATATTTCAGCCGATCTCTAATGTTTAAGGTTCTTGAGATGAACAAGTTATAAATACATAATGGTTTGTTAGTTAAGGGGCGATTCCACCGCTTGCTGATAAACGCTACTAGTCACATAAATGTATAAGTCGACCGAATATAAAAGTCACATTACAATTTATGCTCCCAAATAAATTGTCATAAAACTAGTACAGTCAGCAGCATAAGTATCTGAAAAAAATCTAAATTTCAAACTGCCTACATGCTTTTGTGTTCTTACTAATTTTCTATTTCTTTTCATACATATACATATACACTCACGCCTGTTATCCCCGAAGGGGTAGGCAGAGGCGCAACTAGTGCACCCACTTTTCGCCGACATTCCTTCCCATGATGTGATAGGGGGCGAGCCTATCGCCATATCGGGCACAAATTCCAGACTCCGGACTGATACTGATTAGAAAACTCAATATCACTTTGCCCGACTCGGGGATCGAACCCGAGACCTCAGCTTTGCAGTCGTACTGTAATACAACTACGCCACCGAGGCAGTCTACATTTGTAGGCAGACTAATTTTCTATTTCTTTTCATAAAAATAAAATAAAAGAGATTTACTTTACTTCAAACTAAGAAAAGTTTCAGTTTAACATAACGCGTGTATAGGCGATTCGAAATTTTGATTTTGTTCAGCTATTTATGCTGCTGACTGTACTATGTACATCACTACATAGTATAAAACAAATTCACTTCCCGCTGTCTGTCCCTATGTATGCTTAGATCTTTAAAACTAGGCAACGGATTTTTCAATAGATAAAGTGATTCAAGAGGAAGGTTTATATGTATAATTTATCCCGGGGAAATATAAAGCGGAACTTTTATCCTGGAAAAACCCATTCACGCGGGCGAAGCCGCGAGCAGAAGTCTAGTTAGTTGTATAATACGATAACTGTAAAATAAAATTTACTTGTGACATGGGAAACTGCCCCTTAAGCTCTTTCCCGGTTGGAATCATTTTATAAGTAGGTACTGCTTATGAGTGTAATCGCGAGCATTTCTACAAAACTGATGCTAGAATGGCATACGTCAGTAAAGTAAGCTTTTAAAAGTTTTCAAGAGAAACACGGTTTAAAAAGATAACGTTTCAAGTATTACCAGTAGCTAAAACAACGTTTCAAAATATACAAATTGGGATAGAGACAGTTTTTATTTGCAGATACCTACAGTTTGTGTATCGTGTTTGAATTGAGATCTTACTTCGTTTCTCTGTTTAATTTATCGCTTCTATGGGGTACCTTGGTATCGACGGGATCCAATATGTTTTCGAAACAGTCTGATGTAAAACGCGTGAAGTAATAAAACAGATTACCCTGGACTATCTATTTGAACTGTTATAGGATTTTCTGTGGTTTATTGTTTTTTAGGATTTTAGAAAACGTCTTCGCTTTTGATATCGGTTTTGGACACGCCATAACGCATCATTAAATCTTATCTTACTATCCTACTAATATTATAAACGTGAAAGTTTGTAAGAATGTATGTTTGTTACTCTTTCAAGCAAAAACTACTGAACGTATTTCGATGAAATTTGGCACACGGGTAGATCATGTCCTGGTTTAACAGATAGGCTACTTTATCCCGGGAAAATATAAATAATAATATATAATATATTATTATTTATCCCGGGAAAATATAAAGCGTGACTTTTATTCCGGAAAAACTTTTAAACGCGATCGGAGTCGCGGGCAAAAGCTATTAATATAAATGCGAAAGTTTGTGAAATATTTGGATATTTGTTAGAAGTAAACGCAGAAAAAACTAAACGGATTTGGATACAATTTTGCACACGGGTAGATCACGTCCTGGCTTAACACAAAGGGTACTCTTATCCCAAAAATTTGCCCCCATGGAAAATATTGGATGTTTTCAATCTGATTCTTTTAGTAGATTACGCTGGCATGGTATTATGTTTAGAGATTTTTGTAGCTGGAAAAGCTATTCACGCGGGCAACACCGCGGGCGACACCTAGTTTATTAATAAATTGAATAGCAACAAAAATAAAATGTGGTATGCAAATGCTGCTATTACCACTAAAATATACAGTAACCATTATTATATACTAGCTTTTGCCCGCGGCTCCGCCCGCCTTAAAAAGTTTTTCCGGGATAAAAGTCCCGCTTTTTACTTTCCCGGGATAAAATGTAGCCTATATGTTAAGTCAGAATATGATCTACCCGTGTGCCAAATTTCATCGAAATCCGTTCAGTGGTTTTTGCGTGAAAGAGTAACAAACATCCATACATCCATAAATCCATACATACTTACAAACTTTCGCCTTTATAATATTAGTAGGATTGATTCACTGAGTAATCAAAATATGTCCAAAATAATGACTTAAACTAACAGAACGGCCTGTATATTGTGTAATCAACTGTAACTGATGGGAAAACGCGGGAAAAGTGCTCAAAGCGTAGGTTCCTCCAAATTGCTGGCCCTTATAATGACGCTAGCCATTTATTAGGCAAGTTTAAATCCATATTGGAGCGATTCGGTGGGAACGGTGACTTGACAGATTGTAACTGGAGTGTTAAGAGCTCTAATGGACTAGTTTATGTACTTAAATATTAGTTTTGGAGTGTGGTTTGTGTGATTTTAGTTATAAGTTGATATTGCCTGGTCTACATGAAGAATGTTTCGTACGTAGCATCACGCTTTTATCCCTTCTCAGGGGTAGGCAGAAGTGTAGTAAACCCACATTTCACCAGCTGTATTAGGTCCCATGTAATAGGGGATGTCTTATTGCCATTGTGAACATTATAAATTTCAACATATTGGGATTGTTTCATTATCAATCTATAGTATAGAGGGAGAGGCAGTAAGTACTATTGTGGTGTAGTATATAAGTACATGTAAGATGTATTGTAAGTCAATTTGTGTTCAGTATAATAAAGAACCTAATACTATTCACATGTCTACAATCAATCCTTCCATTACATGACGACCCTGCCAAGAGTCCAGGGTATAGCACGTCCCACTCAGTAAACAACACCAATAAGTAGTTCAGCCGCATCGTCGAGCCACGAGCGAATTCTCGTCTTGTCTCCATAATGAAGATGGCGAAAATGAATATAAGGTCTATTACGTCTGTATTAAGCTAGCTTAATACTCTGACTCGGACCAGCTTGCACGACACACCGTGGGAATGCTCTCGTCCGTGGTAGCGCAGAACGTCTGTGGCGGTGCGACGGTATCCGTCGCGAGGCGGTGACTTCAAAGGTGCGGTGCGACGGGATCCGAGCGCGTACGACGCGGTCCTCAGAACTTGTTTGTTCGTTGACACGAGTAGTGGTGTTGTGTGTAGTTGGTTGCGAAGAAATGGAGTGGACAAACGAACTTATTTTTGAATTTTTGAATGTTTATAAAAAAATAACCAATTTTATGGAATTCTACGGAGCATTTGCATTTTGAAATGAATTATAAAAGATATACACAGACTATCTACACAGACAGACTGACTGCACCGTTGGAAAGAGCCCTGTCTATAAAAAACAATACATTTTATCTATACTCTTTGATGAATAGACTATCATTTCTAATTTGCGAATTTCGCCACGTAATATTAAAAAATATTTTCAGGTATTTATACCTATTCATGTTTACGTAATGTGAAATGTAATTAGGGTCAGCACAAGCTTTAATACAGATTGTTACGATAGGCCGTTAAGAAAATCATTCACGATAAAACCGTTAGTCACTGTTTGTATTAAAAATAACACGAAACTCGCGGCCAGCCGTTGACCCTAGAAAATGGCCGTAACATTTTTATATTTCATACATCGTAACTTGTGCTCATTGTGTAAATGGCTTTGCTCTAGACTTTGCCACTGAAACATTGCTCGGGATAAAACTTACTGAAACTATAGGAAAGTTTCCTGGGATAAAACCGGGAATAGCACTCTGGGCCTCGCGATTAACAGCCAGAATACACTGGCCCTATACTGTGGCGATATTCAATTGAAATTAAGTATTTCTTCACATTTGAAAGGTTGACTGCCTCGGTGGCGTAGTTGTATTAAGGTACGACTACAATGCTGAGGTCTCGGGTTCGATTCCCGGGTCGAGCAAAGTGATATTGAGTTTTTCTATTCAGTATCAGCTCGGAGTCTGGAATTTGTGCCCGATATGGCGATAGGCTCGCCCCCTATCACATTATGGGACGGAATAACGGCGAAAAGTGGGTGCACTAGTTGCGCCTCTGCCTACCCCTTCGGGGATAACAGGCGTGAGTGTATGTATGTGTGTGTTGAAAGGTTTTTGTAAATGTAAAAGGCAGACGCGTTTTTATTTCATAGAGGCTGAGTATTTGATATCCATAATATTTGAAGTTAGTTGTGAAAAACATCAGCCTACTGCGAATTGCCTAAGAAAGATGGCGAAGAAAAATAAACATAATTTTTATTGTGAGTTGCCTTTGACTTTAGTCATCTGAATTTATTTATTATTCATATTTAACTAGTACAAGTTTTACGAATATTTTTGACTAGTAGTGCTCGCGGCTCCGCCCGCTTGAAAAAGTTTTTCCGGGACATAAATATTTTCCCGGGATAAAAGTAATCTATAGCACTCAGGAGTTATGTAGCTTCCTATTAGTGAAAGAATTTTCAACATCGGTTCAGTAGTTCCTGAGATTAGTGCGTTCAAACAAACAAACAAACAAACTCTTCAGCTTAATTTTTTCTATTTCTTTACGACTGTCGTGATGAGGTCCAGGATTCGAACCCGGGTCGGGTAAAGTGATATTGAGTTTTTCTGCTCAGCATCAGCCGAGAGGATCGAAATTGTTCCCGATATGGTTATAGGTTCGACCAAACTACTTCATAGGAATATACCGAAACTTGGTTATATTACTTGCACTTCTGCCTACCACTTCGGAGATATAAGGCGTGAATGTATATATTGCTAGACTATTAATTTTCAACAGCCTTTCATTTGTTGTTACTGTATAAAGCCCTGGAGTGTTTCTTGTTATTATGAGGTTCCGAAAACGCTTCTATTTAAACTCGGGCATAGAATGTAGGCGGTGAATTTGTTCTTTCTTCCGGCGAGTCTTTGTATAAATAAATAGTTGATAAATTATTCATTATTTAAGTTTATAACAATATTTTTAGACAATTGTATATGTGAACCCACAATCTATGGAAATAGTATATACTTAATGTATATTATAGATTACCAATGCGGAAAGTAATCATTTATTAAGTATTCTTTATAAAATAAATAGTTGATAAATTAATATTGGTAGTTTTAAAGAATGGTCAGTGAATCTGAGTATGTTATTCTTGCCACGGAAGTAGTACACAATGGATATGGTTTATTCAAAAATAACTATGGATAATAAAATATGAACATGAACCATCGTTCATGTTTTGAGCATAGATTGTATTATTTTTTTATCCTGCATTTCGCGGTAAAACATCGCGGCGTTGTAATATTTAACATTCCAGTTTTTATTTGTATGAACTTTGTGTTCAAAAGGACAAATTTACATACCTTATTCGCGAGTCTACGCTTTGCCTTTGAGCGACCTTTCTGTGGTATTTTTATTTGCATGTGACCTGCTTGCTTGTACTTTACGCATTATGGTACTTTAAAAAGTATGTTTATTGCTATATTGTTGAAACATTTAGGACTAACGTATATAAATGTTTACTGGAGTCTATGGTCTACTTATTGAGATATAATTTCTAATCTCATATGCAAAGTGGAGTAATAAAAAGCCATTCATCAGTCTGTACAACCGTTGCACGTAAATGATTTGACCGATATGAATCTGGTGGCATGATAGTGCCCCGCCAAGACGAGCCGAGCGTAGCACAAGGGCACTACTTACCTTTTCTCAAAGCGCTTCGTCGTGTTTTTGAACCCTCCTAGCTTGTTTGCATTATACCAGACAAACAAAATTCTCGTGATATGATGTCAACAGTACTTATTAAACTTATATTTCAACTACATAGTTCTTAATCAAAAACATTTTCATGTAAAATGTTGCCAAGACGACATCATAATGTGGCCAAGCCACATAATATTTTGACTAAGATGTAGTTTGTGAAGTTAGGGCTTGTAGAGTTAGAACCTTGGCTCTACATGAGACCTGATAACATTTTGACAGTGCGAGCCAAATTATTGTCTTGGCAACATTTTACATGAAAATGTTTTTGGTGGGATTTGTTTTACACAAAGTTGTTTTAGCAGTAATTTTAATTACTATAAAGAAAACGGCGCAAAAATATACGGGCGCAGTAAAGTAACTCCACTGCACCTGATAGTAAGATACGTGGGATCCAGATAGAGTACCAACTAACGACAGATCCCTCATCTCTCGCCCGTCGACGAATAGGGTAGTTGACTACTTTTTTTTAATACAATTATAAAAAATGTATGCTATCCAAAATCAAATGGAAAAAGAATTTTCAAAATTGGCGCAATAGTAAGTAAGTTATAAAGCTTTGAAATTTGATGGAAGGGGTAGCTGTCAAATAACAGCTATACTGGGTTGTGACGTCACCAAGCGCCGTCGGATATATTGCTGCCTACGTGCGAAAGAGATAGCGCGATATCCCCGCCACTTCCCCACTCTTGCTCATAAGGATATTTCAAAATTGAATAACAGCTTTATTTTTCAATAGATTTTCATGCTGATTTCACAGAAGAATTTCTTTTTCACATTATTTTCTGTTACATCCAAAATTATGTATAAGATCAAACATAGCAAACTACACTATTATGCCGGCCTGATTGAACCGGATACATATAGACTGATTCGAGAACGCGATACACTTACGTGAGCTTCTATGGCGGGTTTTTCCACCTTATATACGAGGGTCGCTATCAGAACGGATACAAGATATATCAGGATATATATCTACCACTAGCATAAAATCAAGTAGCTAGACTTTATTTGTTGTTTCCAGACAGTTTTTTATTTACTACTTATATTTCACAAATACCATATATTTTGAAGCTATTATTACTCATGTTTAAAATGTAAAAATATCCGGTAAGAATAGATGTCAAAGTTACGTTACTTATACGGCGCAAAATAAAAATGAATAGAGAAATGAAAGTGGTTTATCTCTATACCAATTTTTATGACTTCCTTGAGAACTTCTTCCGATATAATAGAATATAAGAAGTAGTGGTAGTTTTTGTGAAAATTTCTTTTGCGTTTTATGTTTGTTTGATCTTTGTTTTACGACAATTTTTTGTCTCGCGGAGTCACGATCTCAATAATTCCTCCTTTGATTCATAGCACCTTTTTTTATTAAAATTATAAAAATAACATATTTACTTATCTGTAATAAAATGACCTTATGGTTTTCGGTCATTATGTAGTAGAATTACACACAAATATTCACAGGCGTTTAATCCTTTTACGATGTTATGGGAGCCCAACCATATCCTTAGATCGGACATAATTTGTAATCGCAGGAACTCAGGATCGTTTTTTCTAATAGAAAAATTCAAGTTGCTCTCGCAGCAAAATTATATCAGCCCTAAATACGTGAAACTTATTCATTGCTCCAGCACTGATCACTGATACTCAATTTACACACTTCACTGGAAAAGTAATCTCCAAAATGCAAGCATTTGGAGTCTGCCGGGTATAAGTGCTAAGTATTCTCAAGTTCTTCGTCGCGTCGTATTCACTTACCTCTGCGGTCATTACCCTCTCCAGACGACGCCTGCATTACATCCTTAAGTCTAATGACTAGCGTCGCCTAGGCCCGTCGCGCCACGTCGAATGGAATCGAGTGGCATAAATTTGCCTGCTATGCATTTACGAAGAAACCGCGTCCAATAGAAACCCGCACATTAGATTCTGCGCCCTTGATTGTCCTCCAGTAGATACCGGGCACAATAAGACAATCATCATTAAAATATAATGGATTCAAACTTATAATATGCCTTTTATAAATGTTAGCGCAATTATTACAATTATTTAACCGTATTATAAACCTTAATTCCTAAGAAACAATCTTGTTATGTTACTGTTATAGTTTAAAAAGTTGCCTCTATAAATCGTAACTTTACCACACAGTGACCGAAAAGTTTGGTATCGTTAGCATTGGGGCAATATTTTTAATGAGCTAACTTTGCCTTTTTACCTAGATAGCCCAGACCTCGAGCTGCGATATATCGATAGCGGTTGCACATAATTAAACTTTTTGCATCGGAAACTTGGATTAAGTTTCCGTGGTGTTTCGTTGTTCATGGAACTCCGAAAAAATAATATTTTTACATACATACATATCTTAGGGGATGGGAGATGAGCACTGAAACAGGCAGTTTATTGGACCTTCGCCAATTTAATTGACCGTACGAAACGAAACAGCTGTTGCCGCGTGAGCTCTCTTTCATTCATGCTGGCAAAATTATCTACACCTTGGCTACTACTACTCTATATTTTGAACGAACTAAATTTTCATATCGACAAACACACAGAAGTAATTTTATTTTTAAGTCTAGCCCCCCCCCCCCTCTCCTGGAAAATAATAACTAGCTACGCCAATTGCTACACAAAAGTTGAGCTTAGATTAGTAAGACAACTTGCATAAGTTATCTGCCGTAAGTCACGGCAAGTTGACTTCTGCATTTTTTTAAGCTGCAGGATTAGCAGTGTGTCGCATAGAATTATTGGAAATATTACCGCTAATGTAAACGCACCTTGAAGTTCTTGCGCAATAAATTTGCTAAGAGAATTTGCTAGATTAAACTAAGCTTTAGTGTATTATTCGTATTTTTGAATTAAAATTCGGGATTGTAGTGAATCTGCATTAGTTGGTGTGTTAATATGATTGTCATAAACGGTTTTATGGTTAAATGTGCATCCATAACGAGTACAATTACTTTATGTTTAATTTAATTGAATTTTATTACACAAGACTTGTTTCCTCACAAAAAGTTTAAGCAAGATATTTCAGGCTTTCTAAATAGGCATACTCATATTATAATTACTGGGGGATTTTTTGATCAATTATTCATAACTAGTGTGAAAATAAGAAAATAGAAGAAACAAAAAGAAGAAATGCCACTTAGATTTTGATTTACAATTTTTGCAAGATTACCCATCAAGACATTAAATGGCAAGTCACATAAGCATTTGTCGGGTTGCATTAAGCGGCACCGCGCAGGGGCGCCGGGGCGGTTGCCGACGATAACTTGGACACTTGAGTCAGAGGAAGCCCGCAGCCGTCCCTAATGCGCCGAATAGGAAGTCTCATAAGCATAGTGATAAGAATTTTGCAGTTGCGTAAAAGGATATTGCAAACACTGCTCCGTGAATTCAAGTAAATTTTATTTCACAGATCGATTCGATAATAACATTAATTATTATTATTATCGTATTAAACAGTTAATGTAGATAGTACTAATTTTTAACCCCCGACAAAAAAGAGGGGTGTTATACGTTTAGGGTGTTTATCTGTATGTCTGTCCGTGGCATCGTAGCTCTCAAACGAACGGACTGATTTTGACGTGGTTTTTTGTATGAAAACTGATGTGATCGAGATGGTTCTTAGCTATAATTTATGAACATATTCTGTTCAGGCGTTTGAAGATTATCAGCTCATTTCCAACTTGAAAAGTCCGATTGATTTTATATTTGGTATACTGTGACTTTGGCAATCTTTTCAAACATGAGCTGATGCTACAGCATCAAGTAGTCTACGGGATACCCAACTCCTCAGGAACTTATAGCAGATATAGCGTGTTTGGGCTCATAAGGATTGTTAGGTATATAAGCTGTTCATACAAAATCTTGGGTGTGGTTGGTGATAACTGAAGTTTCGGCCGCCGTGTCGAACTTCTCGTTCTTGTGTGCGATACCACTAAATATATTAATAAAATCACTTACATATTATGGTGTGCGTGCTGCGCCTTAATCCGGGTTGCAACCCCTGGTTTATTCCGTTTTATTTTTCCTTTTAATTTTGCTCCCGGGAGCCGACGATCCGATTCGTCCGAAGATTTTTTCACACTTATTGTTTTTTGACTTTAGTTTTTGACACCACACTTTTTTATTTATGCCGCACAAAAGAGGACAATAGGAACAATATAATAAACTAATAAACTATATATTTTATAATGTTTGTGTGTATTTGCGTATATTCATTCGGTTCATTCAACAATGTTGATAAATATTAAACAAGGATGGTCTCAACGAGTAGGTGATAGATAGTTGATTATCAAGGCCCCATGATGGAGAATAAAGTAATTTAAAAAGTTTGCAATAAAAATTGAAATAACCTCCGACACCAAAAATCTCATTTTAAAACTCAATTCAAAATTCGTTCGAAGAAAAAACAATCGTTGACTGAAATAGGTTAAAAGATAAACTGTATGAATAAGCCCGTATATCTATAGTACTAATTTTCATGGTAATACTTTATGCTGGGTACATCGATTGTGCTATTCCTGTACGTTGACGTGTGGCACGCAACACTGTTCATTGCAAACCCTAGTTTTTACTCATGCCCTACTTTTAACTTATGAATTCATGGGCGAATGCAATAAAATCAATATTCCTCATCTGAACTTTATGACTGCGCTTTCATGACGTAACTATTTAGTCTAACTATTTTATACTAGCTGTGGCCCGTGGCTTCGCCCACACGAAGAAGTTTTTCCTGAATAAACGTCCCGCTATACATTTTTTTTCAAGTTAAAAAGTTACCCTAAAACCTTCCCATGATCTCGAACTATATGCATACCAAATTTCATCGAAATCCTTTCGGTAGGTTTTGAGTTTATCGAGTACAAACATTGCCAACCCTTTTTACCCCCTTAGGGTTTGAAGTTCGCAAAATCTCGTCTCAGTAAGCACCTACGTCCTAAAAAGAACCCCCATGCAAAATTCGGTTTTCCTAGCACTTGTAGTTCCTGAGATTTCGTAATGAGTTAGTAAGTGACCTTTCACTTTTATATATACAAATAGATAGATAATATACTTCTTACTAATATTACGTAGTAGTATTCAGTGCTTATATTATTAATGTAAGATTATTAGTATGTATTAGTATTGCTCGCGGCTCCGCACGCGTCAAAAATGTTTTTCCGGGACAAAAATATTTTCCCGTGATAAAAAGTAGCCTATAGCACTCAGGAGTTATGTAGCTTCTTATTAGTGAAAGAATTTTCAAAATCGGTTCAGTAGTTCCTGAGATTAGCGCGTTCAAACAAACAAACTCTTCAGCTTTATAATATTAGTATAGATGTAAGATTATAAGTATGTATTGGTATTGCTTGCGGCTCCGCACGCGTGAAAATAGTTTTTCCGGGATAAAAATATTCATCAACATCATCAGCCACATGACGTCCACTGCTGAACATAGGCCAGCGCAAAACAAAAAAACATTATCCCGGGATGAAAAGTATTATCAGAAATATTATCCCGGGATAAAAAGTAGCCTATAGCACTCAGGAGTAATGTACCTTCTTATTAGTGAAAGAATTTTCAAAATCTGTTTAGTAGTTCCTGAGATTAGCGTATTCAACCAAACAAACTCTTCAGATTTATAATATTAGTATAGATTGAAAATTGTTCTAACATTTATTTCACAATTTTCAAGTAAGTTGTCCGCTAATTACCGAATTAGACAGACACAGGTATATACCTACTTATTTTATCATTCACCATTTGTTTGGTAGCTTGACTTTTGTATTTCGTCGTCCTATATTATATTTGACGATTGAAGTTTACTTAAATATCTTGAAACAAACCGATAATTTAAAAAAAGAAGAGGAAGAAACAGACCCTTAGTGAATTATCATGTTTGGCAAACAAATGATATCCCTAAAATAAATACTGGCCATATTATTATGTTATAAAATCTGCGAGTATGTAACGTGCATATAAAGATGCCTTCATCTAATGCCTACATTTCTTAATGAATAATAACTGCGTACTAATAAAACTTTTATTTTGTTACAGTAAAAAAGGCGCGCTATGTTGGTATTCAAGGTGAGTTATTTTTTCCATGTATAATTTATTATAACCATATCGCGAGTTACTTTTTTACGTTTTATACATCTATTCACTGAAATGCTATATTTTTAACGCGTTAATAATGTTAATTCATGCTATAATTCAGTTAAGACTATGTTAATTAAGCAGTTAAAATATTAAGTAATAAAATATATAAAATTTGTTGACTGCCTCGGTGGCGTAGTTGTATTACAGTACTGACTGCAAAGCTGAGGTCTCGGGTTCGATCCCCGGGTCGTGCAAAGTGATATTGAGTTTTTCTGTTCAGTATCAGGTCGGAGTCTGGAATTTGTGCCCGATATGGCGATAGGCTCGCCCCCTATCACACCATGGGACGGAATAATGGCGAAAAGTGGGTGCACTAGTTGCGCCTCTGCTTACCCCTTCGGGGATAACAGGCGTGAGTGTATATTGTAGCAATATTTTTGTTGAGCTCTTTGTAAAAATAAGCAATATTGACGACTTTTAAATCTTATAAATACCCGAAAAGGTCTATTGTTCTATACACTAGTCTATTCTTATACCAGTAGTGTAGGCTATAACATGTCTCGACGCCAAGTGTAGGTAACTTAGAATAGGCCCCTTCAAACCTCTCGGCCGAAATCGTAACCACAATTTGAATTTTAACGTGCACATATAAGGTTTATTTTACCCTGTTGTGATGCAAGTTATGTTTTACAGCAACACAATTCAACACGTACGTGACACTCAAACTACAGAATGTCAAGTCGACGACGGTGACAGTCAAGGGTCCGACTCCATGCTGGGAGCAAGACTTCCTTTTGTGAGTATTTTTAAAATACCTACTTTATTTTTGCATGCAATTTTTTATTTAAAGTGTGAAATTGGATAGGGATTTAACTGTTTTTTGCATAGAATAGTCGATACAAAGGCTTTGACGTTTATTAATTTGGTACCACTATAAAAATTAAGTGCGAATTTTTTATTTTATGAATGTCTTATTTTACTTGATAGCCACTAGTGCTTACGAACGTATCCAATAGATGTAGCACATCGCATAGAGGCGATAATAATAATAAACGGTATTTTAAGTCGTAAGTATTTTATTGCGAAGCATATCTATTGTTCATATCAAGAAGTCCTCTGAAATATATTCCGACAGAGAAACAGCAAAATTGAGACGTCATTCATTCGAGACATTTGAGCGAGCGTTAAAGAGATTGCTCGTCCCATGCGCCAATAGAGCCATGCTGACAATGATGTAGGGTATCTACATGTCACTTAGCCTCGGGACAATTTGTATATTACCATTCCACGCGTATTTGTTTTCTTACTTCCGCATATCCATGAATCTCAATGATTAGAATGTTTAGTTTCATGTATGATTTAATTATATTTTTGTTTTTTTTTCCATTGCTTTGAATGACGAGACGAGCATGCTGTTCGCCTGATTATAAGCGATACGACCACTCATAAGCAGTAGCAACACACTCACGCCCTGCTGCATGCAGCACCTTGAGTTATAAAGTATTATCTGGCATTCCACTGCACTCGTCATCCTGAGGCATAAGATATTAAGTCTTATTATGTCCAGTGGTTACACTGGCTATAATGTCCTTCAAACTGAAACACAACAGTGTATGCACACTCCTGCTTGGCAGCAGAAATAGATATTGCGGTGATACCCACCCAGACGGCTCTTACACAATAAGCGACCTACCACTCGTACCTAATGTTGTTTTGAAGCATTACGTATTTATAGGTCTAGAGTTTGTAGGTATACTGTACAACGTTGCTACTTTTTCACTCAATTAATCTTGTTTAAGTGGTCAAACAATATAGTAGATTCGTTTCGGGTAATTTTCCACAGGATCCTTGTAACTATTTGGTTAACTTCAAGTGTATGAGGATATTTGCGCCAAAGCCCTTTTCCAAGTCTCATTAATCAGGTATAAATTAGTATGTAGGCAGTAACACTTTACACGCATTATCCTATCCTACTAATTATAAAGGCGAAAGTTTGTAAGAATGTATGGATGTTTGGATGTTTGGATGTATGGATGTTTGTTACTCTTTCACGCAAAAACTACTGAACGGATTTCGACGAAATTTGGCAGACGGGTAGATTATGTCCTGGATTAACACATAGGCTACTTTTTATCCCGGGAAAATATAAAGCGGGACTTTTATCCCGGAAAAACTTTTTAAAACGGGCGGAGCCGCGGGCAAAAGCTAGTTTTAAATACTTTAGTTTCAGCTCCTGTTGCTAAAGTTGATGTGAACATATTGTGCGGTACAGTGTGGTTTTTCCAACCAGGAAAATGTGAAATATCGTGGAATAATTCATATCCTCATTTTGTATGAAAGCAAAAAGCCTAGCATTTAGAACAAAGGGAATACAAAAAACACCATATCAATCCGTAGGTCCAATGCGGACACATCCGTAAAATATTCATACAAATATAATGGAAACAACGGTATTATCTACGTAGAGGTTTGGTCGAGCATTTTCAATAGTATTCACAAAAAGGCGTCTTGTCGCGCTGCGATTAGACCAAGATGAATGAAGCTTGCGTTAAAAAGATGACACCTGTCACCAGCAGGTTGGGAGATCGAGTTTACCCACTGAATAAAATATGCCAGAATATTTTTTGCCTTAAAGTTCTGCGGTGTACATTTTTAAGTTTCATAATTCAAATGATTTTAGAGACGTTGTTGAATAACATAAATTTTATTATTAATTCACAGTGGCCGTGTTTCGTAACTTCCTTTGCTAACGAGTCAGGGATTTTACAACCGAATTCATCTGTGTGCTATAATTGCCATTGACAATGGCGTGCCCGTTGGCTTTTTCGATGATTCTATCTCATAACCATAACTTGGTATTATTAGGCTATATCAAAACAATATTTAATTATTGAATTGTACGAATAAAACTTTATTTAAACATTTTTGCGTTTTTGCGGGCAAAGTAAAGCATTATTTACCCTTATAGCTCTCCATTTGGCGAGCAACTCTAAACACGTGTTGGAAAAAGAATTTCGCGTAGTTTTTATGACCTCCTGTCATCCTTACATCAACCCACACTCTACATTAATCGTATTTCTTATTGTTATATTATCTCCGACTGTTCCAAATAATAAAACTGCACCAGTACTTGTAAAGGAGTATTTAATTACAATCCACTTGTAAATGTAACAATAGTTTGCCAATCTGGCTTAAAGAAATCACGAATACACTTTATAATACCACTTCTATCGTTTCTCGTGTCTCAGCAGCTAATGCCTCTCCATTTTTTTTCGAAAAAAGACATCAACTAGCAACTACCACCACTCTGACCGTTATTTTTCGTTGGCTGTGTTGCCAGATTATTAAAAGTTCGTAAGTTAAATTAATAACGATCAGAGTGTTGGGGTTTATAAAACTAATTGTAATAATTTATTAAAATTTATAAACATGTGTAAATTGTTTTTATTTTTAAACCTTACACTCGACCGTCCTGACACCGTGTATGTCCTCATACACGCATCAGGTGATAACCTTACACTAGGCCTTGATAAAGGTAAAGATAATTCATAAAAACTAATTTGCTTAAGCCAAATACATAACTATTATTTTTATCAATAATATATTGTGATTACTACCAATTCATTTTTAAGTTAATATAATACTTTACAACTACTTTCACAGAGGAAAATTGACAATTAATATTAATCAATTTCAATTAAACATTAAACTCATCCTCAAGGATGTCTCTGCACCGCAACTAAACTAGTCAATTCTCAGCTTCCGTAATAAAAATGATTGCATTGATCCAATCAATAACTTAACTACTGTATCAACCGGACCAATTACTTCTGAGTTATAATACTTATCACTTCTCAAAGGCTTCATAGTAAAACAACCAAACCAATCAATTCTTGGCTGTGATACTTGTATCGATGTTGCCTTGAACCAATCACTTCTCAAGGACTTCGTAGTAAAACAACCAAACCAATCAATTCCTGGCTGTGATACTTGTATCGATGTTGCCTTGAACCAATCACTTCTCAAGGGCTTCTTTGTACCATAACTAAACCAATCAATTCTTAGTTGAGGTACTTAAGCATATTATACAGCCTTGAACCAATCAATTCTCAAGGACTTACTATGCTGTTAACTTTGTCTGGTCAAGGTGCGAACCAATCAATTCTCGCCTTTGACCTGCAAACAAACAATGTCTCTCTGTAGTTTATGTTATTATTTATTTAGTTATAAATAAATAATTATTTAAAGTCCATCTCATATCATCACAACATTTATGTAATATAATTAACTATAACATATAATCATCACTCTAAAGGTCGCTTGTATCACTCCCAGAGTCAGTTTCGTCGTTATTGACCGACAGCGCAGCAATATGTATCCAAGGTCGCATACGATCTGCAGCGACAGTGGTCCTACGCTTCTTTTTCATTCCCTCAAAGCCGGGTATAGGTGTGATCCGATATCGATCATTTCCCAAAATTTTCACTACTTTAAAAGGCCCTTCATAAGATGGCATGAGTTTTGTACTTTTGCCATCGTTATTAAACGATGCCTTTGATATCTTTACTAAATCCCCTTTTTTGTAAATATGCGCTGGCTTTCTCCCCGTATCGTAATACTTTTTTTGTCTTTCTTGTTCCTTGTCAATCCTCATCTTAACGTTCTGTCTAATAGTATTTAAATCATAATTTCCCCTAGGTAAAGTCCTAATTTCGTTCATAACCGGATTTAATTCACTGCTCATTCCTATACCAAACATAACCTCTGCAGGCGCCTTGCCAGTAGTCTTTTGTACTGTATTATTAAGACCCCACTGAATAGTTCCTAGCTTCTTATCCCAATCCTTTTCGTCATCTCCGAGGTTCAATGCGGTCAGAGAGTTGAGGATTGTGCGATTATATCGCTCAACTTGACCATTTGACCTCGGACTCGCCACTGAATTCAAAACGTGCCTAATTCCTTTGTCAAGACAAAATCTTTTAAATTGATGTGACGTAAAACAACTACCACGATCAGTAATCAGCCTATCTGGATTACGGAAAATATAGAAGACGTCTTCTAGCGCGTTAATAACATTCTGAGTATTGGTATTCCTCACCGATTTTATAAAAACAAACTTGGTAAAAGAATCTATAATCACCAAAATATGAGTATGTCCCCGCTTAGACTTCACGAAAGGCCCAACATGATCAATGTGAAGAGTATGGAAAGGTAGCTCTACCTTTGGTATGGGATGTAGTAGCCCCTCGCGTGTATTTGATGACTTTTTGGCATAAGCGCACTTAATGCACGCCTCAACATATTTCTTAACGAAACGAGTCATCTTTGGAAACCAATAATTATTTTTTATTTTCTCTAAAGTCTTCTCGAGCCCTAGATGACCCATTTCATCGTGACACATCCTACATAACTGCCAGCGAGCGCCCTTAGGTACAACCCATCGAGTACTGGTTTTATCTTCTAAATACCTAAACAGTTTGTTGTCACGCAAGACAAACATATCTTTAATATATTGCAACTCTTTCTCGTCCACATTGTTGGATAGAATATCCCGAATCCTACACAATTCCGTATCACCTAATTGGAGAGTTAAGAGCCAGTCATCATCAGTGATACTCAATACGGCTGGTATTTGTTCACAACACTGATCCTTCTCAAAAGGCGTTGGATTACGCGATAAAGCGTCAACATGTGCCATTTTGATACCTGCCCTATATTCAACAGAGCAATCAAATTCCTGTAGTAACAGCCACCACCTAGCGATACGCGGAATTAAATCTCGCTTTTGAAAAGTACAGCGTAATGCACTACAGTCTGTCACGACCTTGAATGGCTTCCCCAACAAGTAAATTCTGAATTTCTTAAGAGAGCATATGACTGCCAACGTCTCAAGCTCATAAGAATGGAAATTCTTTTCTTCTGGGGAAGTCTGTCGACTGTAGTACGCAACGGGCTGAAAATTATCACTACCTTGTGACTTTTGTAACAAAATGCTCCCTACGCCGATTTTACTCGCGTCAGTGTGAAGCTCTAGATCCGCATAAGGATCGTAAATAGCTAATACTGGTCTTTCTGTAAGACTCTTCTTTAGGTCAAGGAATGCTTGTTCCTGTGCATCTGCCCATTCCCAAGCAGTGTCCTTTTTTAACAGTTTGCTAAGAGGATGCGCAATTATGGCAAATCTGTTAACAAACTTGCGAAAATAGCTCACTAACCCTAGAAACTGTCTAACACAGTGAACATTTACTGGGCGCGGAAAATCAATCACACTTTGTATCTTCGTACTACCTGGCATAACACCTGCACTACTTACTTCATATCCAAGATAATCAATCTTGTTTTGCAGGAAACAACACTTGGTCAAGTTCAGTGACAAGTTTGAGTTTTCGATCAACCTCATTATGTCCTCAAATCTGTCCAAACACTGCTCTGAAGTTTGACCATATATCAACAAATCGTCAATATATACCATAGCCTTACTGTAACGATCGGAACCAAGAATACCGTTCATCATGCGTTGAAAAACAGCAGGCGCATTTGCTAACCCAAACGGCATCCGATTAAATTCGTATTGACCGTCCGGGGTGACAAATGCAGTGTAACGCTTGCTGTTTTCTGCGATTGGTACTTGGTAGTATCCGGACCTAAGGTCTAACGTGATGAACCACGCTTGACCAGTCAACCTCGCGATTTCGTCTTCAATGATCGGCATCGGATACCTCTCTTTAATGGTTACAGAATTTAACATTCTGTAGTCCACACAGAGTCTAGTGTTGCCGTCTTTCTTACGAACCAAAATTATGGGGCTGGCGTAATCGGATACGGAATCTCGAATTATGCCAGCTTCTAACATTTCTCTTATCATGTCACGCACCTTTTCCCTTTCGTTATGAGAGAGCCTGTATGGCCGATACACTATAGGTCGTTGACTGCTTAATTCTATGTTCATTTCTGTAACATCACTGCATCCCAACTCGTTTAGGGAAGAGGCGAAACAATGTCTAAAGCGATTTAAGATGTTAAGCAATCTACGTCTATCATCATCGGTCGCTGCTTCTCCGAGTTGGAGCTGATCTTCTATTATTTTATCACTGTTAACCCTATTGACGCGATCGATCATCTGTCCCGAAATAATTTGGCTAAGCTTATTTACCACCTTAATCCTTTCGGCTCGACACATAATAGAGTTTTGCTGTAGTAAGCATGGCACATTATAGGGCGTTATAGTTATATACATTTCACCCCTTTTTACTGTATAGACCCCTCCACAAATAAAGAATTGATCGTTCGGCCTACCTACTAGTTTACTAGTCAACATCACTTCACCATTGTAAGTTGACTCTGTTAATACCCTAACACTAGCTGTTCCGTGAAGCTGAAGGTGGTTATTGAACCTTCCTTTCAAAAGTGGTTCTTCGGGAATAAACAAGTCTGATTGTGGCAACTCGGTCCCTACGTCCAAGAACTGCAAGCTAGTGGCGTCCTTATAAACTATTATGTGCGGCTGTTCGGTGAATGTTTGGCCTATTAGCATCGACTTGTCTAATAGGTGGTCATCTACAACCCTACATAGTACTCTAGCACTGACACCATCAATTACCAGGTCAAGAGCAACACTACCCGGCGACTGCACTAAATCGTTACCAAAACCTTTCATGATTGTGGGCACATTGTCATGCGAGTCACCGATCTGTTTTGCAGTGGAATTCTTTATTAAGGTGATCTCGCTTCCAAAATCAACGAAAGCTTCAAAGACAACACCCTTGATCATAACTTTCTTGGTAAATTTTGAATTTGGATTGGAACTAAAAATGCACATAGTTTTCTTGACGGAGTCTGAAGTCTTTACGTTCCCTGGTTTTCTAAAACAATTTTCTGTTGTATGTCCAATTTTATTGCATATATTGCACTTTATCAAAGGTTTTGGACACTGAAGATAAGGATGCCCATTTTCTCTACAATTAAAACAAAAGACACCCTGATTGGAGAAACTTTTAAATTTTGTCCCCAAACTATGGCCACTAGTACCATCCGTACTATCTAACCTGCTTCTATTCCTAAAGTGAAAAGATTGTTGCAAAGTAATAGAATCCCTGTTACTCATCAGAAACTGCAATAGTTGTTCTGGCTGAGAACAGCGTACCGCCAATGCACTAGATCTCGTGGTTCTATCGCTGATACCGTGAATGATACAATCGACAGCGCGTCTGCCAGTAATTTCACACAAATTCAATAAAGCTAATTTCTCATAATAATATGTCTCAATAGGTTCATTATATTTACTCTTTCGTTTGAGCATATCCTCCAAGCATTGGCCATAATTATGTTCGTGAGGAAAAGCACTCGTTAATTTTTCCTGCCATTCCTGCCAAGTGAACATAATTGTATCTAAACTTTCAAACCAAGTTTTGGCCAAACCTTGAAGTTTTTGCAGCGAAAAATGGATAGTAGTCCTATCATCCCAACCATACACAGAAGCGCACTCATTAACCTTTTTCAACCATATGTCTATTCGTTGATTCTTAACAGAAGGATCAAATATTGGAAGAATGTTCTTGTGGTCTATATTTTTGGTTGATTGCGCGATCTGTGGTATTGGTTGTGAATCTAGGCCATGTTTTATAGACTTAATAATTTTTACAATATCATTAGTGGAAAAAGAAGGACTACGTGACCTGGTACGTTCTGCACGGTGTTGCCGTTTTGATCCTCGATGTTGCCTTGCTGTAGAGTGGCGACTCTCAGACCCAGTATTGATCAGCCGAAGAGCAGATCCTTCCCGTTCCCGCAGAATGTCACGTTCCTTTTGTAGCTCGTGCTCCAGCCTTTGGTTCCGTTTTCGCTCGAAATCCAGCTCCTTTACACGGCTCCGCTCGCGACGGCTCCGTTCGTGATGGCTCCGCTCGCGACGGCTGCGACTGCGCGTGCGAGAGCGGCTGGGACCAGTTTCGTTTCGGTGGCGCGTACGGCTACGCGAAGGAGTTTCCAGTCTATGCTTTTCATTCTCTCTATCCATGTTCTAGAACTCGAACAAACAAAATATAAATGTTAATTGAATGTAGGTACATAAAAATAAAAATTGAAACCCTCACAGAGTATGCTTGTTCGTTAGATTTCCTCATTCAATTATCTAACGGTTTCCTAATTATGAAGAAACTGTTTTTGCACCATTTAGAACATCATATTATACCTAGTCTAAATTTCATTTTGTTAAGCATCATTTATATTATATAATGAAAGAAAAATAACTGAGGTTTGAATATTCTATACAGCATTAATTATTATAACATAATACATAACAATTTAAGAAAAATATGTACTTTGAAATTTATAAAACGTTTGCTACTTAGTTGTGTAAGTTTACACCAATCAAAGTAGTCATTTAAAATGTATAATGGGTATGTTACTTACGTGGGGCAATCCCACTTCTGAGATGTTATATTATCTCCGACTGTTCCAAATAATAAAACTGCACCAGTACTTGTAAAGGAGTATTTAATTACAATCCACTTGTAAATGTAACAATAGTTTGCCAATCTGGCTTAAAGAAATCACGAATACACTTTATAATACCACTTCTATCGTTTCTCGTGTCTCAGCAGCTAATGCCTCTCCATTTTTTTTCGAAAAAAAGACATCAACTAGCAACTACCACCACTCTGACCGTTATTTTTCGTTGGCTGTGTTGCCAGATTATTAAAAGTTCGTAAGTTAAATTAATAACGATCAGAGTGTTGGGGTTTATAAAACTAATTGTAATAATTTATTAAAATTTATAAACATGTGTAAATTGTTTTTATTTTTAAACCTTACATTATGAACTACCCACGATTATGAGTATCACGATAAACACGTAGCGATTAGGGGGCGATTGGTAAGCTCTATCAGAGTTATTGCGCTCTAAGGCCTCGTTTAAGGACACGCGAGGCGTCGCGTAGGGCGTGTAATGTAGTCTCTCGCGGCGCTTAAGGCGCTATTCCATTAGACAAGTCTTGTATGCAAGAATGACGTCACATATGCGTACAAGTTGCTTATATAGGAAACAAGTTCTCGAGAGTGTGCAAATTGCATGGAAGTTGTACTTGATTACAAGCGGAGACGTTCAAAATCGAGTAGGAAATCATGTGTGGAAGGCACTCGTTTTTGTGATACTCCTCAATAAAGATGATTATTTTCTCGTGCTTCCACCTACCAGCCATTATGTTTCGATAATTTGTACAGCAAAAGAAACCATGACACTCGTTTGCAATTCGAAACGTGCAACTTACCTTTGCCCGTTCAATTTGTGCGTCACTTGAATGAAAGTTTACAAATTCAAACTGTCTACATGCAAGTTGTAGCTTGTACGCAGGTTTGTTCAAGTTGCATGCTATCTGCAACTTGTATACAAGTAACATGCCTCATAGAATCGCGGCTTTAGGCTAATTTTCCATTTCCTGGGACGGCGCGTGCAAAGGCCTGCGTCATCGCACGCATAAATACAAGCGTATGATGCATTTATGATGTGGTTTATAAAGATGTGAGGCGTGAAGAGTGGCGCCGCCCAACGCCACGCGCAAGGCCCCGCGTCTCCGTAAATGAGGCCTAAGTGCACCAATTCATTCAGAACTCTAATGGAACTTCTGAATAAATGCTACTTATCACATAAATGTATAAGCCGACCAAATACAAAAGTAATATGTATGTTAGCCAGTGCCGGATTAAGACAACTTGATGCCCTAAGCAATTCACGCCTGTGTGGCCCCCCTACCATAAGTAAACAACATCAGTCTTTAATCGCGCGGATTTTCAAACAGCTTTACTTTTATGTGCTAGCATTTTTTTGTGCTGTTTCTGGTGCCCCCCAAGACGTGATGCTCTAAGCAATTGCTTAATTTGCTTATGGGCTAATCCGGCACTGATGTTAGCTGTTTAATACGATAACTGACAAATAAAAATAACTCTAAACTTGTGAATCAAGCTAAGTGAAATAATTATACTACAATCTTATCTTGTTTCTTGTTAAATTAAATTGCTTAGTTACATCAAAAACTACATCATTTAAAGCGAGGTATAAGATTAAGATGTTACAACGAAAAAAAAAAATGTCTAGACAGGTTTTAAAGATTCATTTCATTATTTTTACCTTCCGATATACACACACACATACACTCACGCCTGTTATCCCCGAAGGGGTAGGCAGAGGCGCAACTAGTGCACCCACTTTTCGCCATTATTCCGTCCCATGATGTGATAGGGGGCGAGCCTATCGCCATATCGGGCACAAATTCCAGACTCCGAGCTGATACTAAATAGAAAAACTCAATATCACTTTGCCCGAACCGGGAATCGAACCCGAGACCTCAGAATTGTAGTCGTACCTTTATACAACTACGCCACCGAGGCAGTCTATTCCTTACCTATACCTTCCGATATCTGATTGGAAAATACCATTAGAAACTATCTAAGGCGTTTGGACAAGAAAATAATGGACGGGTCCATAAAGCATTTTGGGACATTGTCAATGGCTGAACTGGATTTTATTGCTGCGTGACAATTTCAATTATATTGCTCTTAGCGACGACGCCGTGAAACAAATTGCCCTTTTATAAGCACAAACGGATATTAAACGCAATAAAATTTATTGTGTACGTTATTATCACACAGAGGCACAGTAAAAGATATACAGAAGGTTTAGGGCTTGTGTTTACGACGCGTCATTCTGTGATTTGTTGTGTACAGAATGGATCGTTTGGTTCGGTGTGAAAGATTTGTAAACATCTGTATCGTTAATCTATACATGAAATTAAATCGTAGATTTTAAATGTTTGTTGGTATGACATAACAAAGTGACTCACTGGATTCAAAATCTGATTAGTTACTGAAAAATTTTAAGCTTTATTCACTGTATTATATAGGGATTCGTCAAAGTCAACGGATCAAAAGATATTAAAGTTTTCGGGACGACGTAAAAGGATTGTGTGCATTGAGAAAGCGTAGGTTGTAATATTGACTTTTACGCTAGCGAAGCTGCGAACAGATAACTAGTTTCAGTATTCTTTTATTAAGATAAATTATACACCTTTCTCACCTCTGATTTTTGTAATAACTTGTGTGTGTATTCTTTGTGAATTATCGCTCGCTTTAACGGTGAAAGAAAAAACATCGTGAGGAAACCTACATACCCGAGAAGTTTTCTGAATTTTGAAGGTATGTGAAGTCTGCCAACCCGCACTAGGTCAGCGTGGTGGACTAAGGCCTTAACCGTCTCAGTTGTAGAGGAGGCCCGTGCTCAGCAGTGAGCAGTATATAATACAGGGCTGGTATGGTATGGTGGATGCGCCTTGATGGTTTTACAACTATACTGTTGAATGTTTTTGTTTTTATAATTTTAGGGTTAGTTTTATAAACTTATAAATTTAAGAAGTCTGTTAAAAATTTATTTGCAATTTACACTTATATTATTGCAATCGACCATTTTTTACTTTTAAATGACTAGACTGTTAAATTAACCTCAGAAAAAGCACTTCTTTTTTCCGAGAACTCAATAATTCCCATGGGATATTTTATAAAATTCATCAAACGGTTGGGGCCGTGCCAGCTAGTATAATTGTAGATTTGTATACCTAATGGCAGAAGAGGCAATCTTTTTAATATCACACAGTTTCCTGTGCTACTAGTATCCAGAATAAGAATATAAAATCGTCAATAAAATTAATTAGCACTGATAAAGTAACTAACTATTTAGAATCTTAGGAAGTGCAATAATTAAATACCTTGTCACTAATCCAGCTATACAATATGTAAAAAAATCCCCGTCCAACCCGATACGGTCATACAAGTATTCAACAGTATATCCAAAGTCAAATACAAAAATATTATGTTATCGTGAAAATCAAAATATTAATACAGTTCATACGTCTCTGGTACTAAATTAATTGAGCATTCCATAGCAGTTTGTAAATTGTTATTAACACTCGTGAGTACTGCCGCTTGACGTGTAATATTATATAAACTACAAATACTTTTGGTTTTACTGCTTTTCCCAAGATAACATAAACAACGCTAAATATCGACACCAAAAAACACTATCGCCGATCGGACAGGTTTTTTTACAATTTGTACATTTTTTTTATATTTTTCAGATACTACTACTACAACTGAAAACTACTGTTGTAAGCAACGAACCTTCTGTATATTTGATATTGTAACGAGGCCACTATCGATCGCGCCCCCGTCATTGGCTTTTTATCATTTGTGCAACTTATATTAATGAATTTTGCGATAACTCAGCGTGCAACAGCGTTCCGATTTACCAAACGAGTTTTTAGTTGGTTGGCCATATTGCATATCGATTTTTCGGCAACACATCGTGTTAAATTACACGAGTGTAGATAATAAAAGAAAAATAGCATACGTTTTATGAAATTCTGCGAACATTTTTGGTTTTTACTTCGCGTTATTCAATTTTGTAGATCAAAGATGTTTTAGGAACATTGGTTTAAGGGGGAAATCTGTTATCGTATTACAAAGGGGATTGGTTTTTGGTTCACTTCAAGAATAATCTTTTGGTATTGTAAACCATATTCGTTACTGATATAAGTTGGATAAATATAAAATGTATATTGGTATAATGCGTTTCTTCTATCGAATCCCTAATGCTGGAGGTCGTGAGTCATCAGGAATTTAACTTTAAGCGCACGATGTTGAGCCATCTACTCCGGCTTCCGCGACATTTATGTTAAGTGTGGTATCTGATTCGTCCAGGGCATTGGGTTCTTGCTTTTAGGTCTCACGCCATCAATTTTCCCGGTGATTACTACTTTCTGGAGATGTCCGGGTTCGCTGGTGATATGGCCAAAGAACTCAAAGATTCTCCACAGGCTTATTTAAGTTTCAGACATTCAAACCAAAATTCAGTAGAATAGATAACCTTGCGTTAGTTCACTTAAAATTTTGCTTGTCCGGCTTCCAACACTCCGTCATATCCCATTCACGTCATTTTACAGTAGGTACTACAACGGAAAATTTACACAAATACATAAAAGCCATACTATAACAGACAGAGAACAGACTACGTATACACGCGTAGCATTTAGCTAAAAGGATAATTTATTAAAAAGATTGAGTAGCTCGCATAAAGCCTAGATCTTCTAAAAACACTTTTGCGTTAAGACTGCCGAAATACTTAATTTAATACGGGTCATTTATCTTTGCGTGAGGTACTGCCCTTGTAAATTCTACATATAAATGGAGACAGTTTGTTTATATGGAACGTAAATAAGTAGTACGACTGCCTCGGTGGCCTAGTTGTATTACGGTATGAATACAATGCTGAGTTTTCAGGTTCGATCCCCGGATCGAGAAAAGTGCTATTGGGCTTTTAATCTGATCAGTATCAGTCTAGAGTTTGAAATTTGTGCGCGATATGGCGATAGGCATGCTCCCTGTCACATCATGGGACGGTATACTCACGGCAAAAGTGAGTGCACTAGTTGCGCCTTTGCCCACCCCATCGGGGATAAAAGGTGTGTGTGTGCGTGTGTAAATAAGTAAAAATTTAACTGAGGGATTAAACAAATCTACATCTTAAAAAAGTTGTTGTTAATCCTGTAGGTATTAAAAAATCCCTTATAACAGATTAAAATAAAAGGAGAATGATATGCAAAATAATAAAAAAATACATTTAAAAACCAGCGCGGGCTAGCCGGTAGACGTAAACAACGGGGAAGAAAAGAGGAACTAATATTGAAATTGGAAATCAATACGTAAGGCAATGACGGTGAAACGCGCCTTGGTGCATATACATATACACTCACGCGGACTCACGCCTGTTATCCCCGAAGGGGTAGGCAGAGGCGCAACTAGTGCACCCACTTTTCGCCATTATTCCGTCCCATGATGAGATAGGGGGCGAGCCTACCGCCATATCGGGCACAAATTCCAGACTCCGAGCTGATATATATATAATAGAAAAACTCAATATCACTTTGCCCGACCCGGGGATCGAACCCGAGACCTCAGCTTTGCAGTCGTACTGTAATGCAACTACGCCACCGAGGCAGTCTTGGTGATCACCTATTCAGTTGACAAGAATATATTAGGCCTACCACATTCGCCGCTTATCATGGACCAAGACAGAAAGTATGGCTATACGTAGGCTTTGCATTACTTACACATTTGCCTAGCTTCGAATAATAAAGCGTGAATAAATATGTAAGTACAAGAGCTGCTTTTTGCTCTGTGCATTATTACTACCGAATTCTAGCAAGATCTAATATTCTCTCCAATACAAGTGATTCCACGTAGCCTCAAAAGCCATTTTCTTGGAAAATAATCTCTCATATTTATCATAACTTGCCTCTTATAAATGCGATATATTAGTTTGTCGACATTCACGTAGCAAATAAGAGAGTAAAAGTGAACAGGTACAGCTACAAATACTGAAAAATGTTGTTTTTCACAGATTCATTCGTTTCACAATACATTACATAGATTCATTTGATCTATTTCTGCTGATTTCTGCGTACATATTCGCTGGCACAGCGTCGTTGTCAAATCTCTATTTAATGCTATGCGCACTTTTTTGTGATATCAATATTTTGACTATTATGACTAGTTCGCCACCCAAACTTTGATTTATAAAAGCCGCTATGTGATTCTAATTGTTACACCACGAACAATGAGTGCTAAAAAAATATGCTATGTGCGAATTATGTCTCAAAATTTTACGCGAGAAAGGTCTTGACTCCATATCTCAAAGTTTAACTTTTTGCACATAGCAGATATTGATTTGACAACGACGATAACCTGGTAATAAATAAAATACCTTCTGATCTGTATTAGAAATAGGTCGTTAATGCTATAGTCGTTTTATTCAGCAAATGGGTGTAATTAGTAGCTCTAAAGGCAGCTTGAGCCAAATCGTCTCATTACTAATATAATGCTTGCCGGCGCGGCTTAACTTCCAATGTATTTAAGTGTACTTAATTTAGATTTATAGTGTTTTATCGGAGGAAAATAAATGCAAACGCTTCGTCTCATTCCAAATGGCACGGAAAAATGGCATTAATTGGTTATGACGATTTTCCGATTCACTGATTTCATTTGATATCTCTGGACTGTGAATATATACTTTGATATTTTGAGAATAGCGATGTTGGAATTCAGTTGTGACTGTATATTTGGTTATACATTGGAGCAGTAAAAATCTGTGTTTGATCAAAATACTATATTCAAACAATAATTATTAAAGTACAGAGCATGTTGTATCGATGCGCTCGCGTGGGGGAGATAGAGTGACAGTTCGCCCGGTGTTGCCAGGCGAAAATTTCAGAGGCCGCGATAGAAAGAGCGCACAGCCACGCAATAATGATGAGCGCCGTAACAGTGACATTAATTTAATGATTTTGTTTATTTTTGAGCTGCATTGAAGAGTTTTGTAGTTGTATTTCAAATATTGTTTAGGATATTATACTGTACTTTACTAGTAATCCGCCCCAGCTACGCATGGGTAGCATAATCTATAGCCAGATGCCGATAATATTATTATTCTATTTTTCTAAAATCAATGCAATCAACCTTACCGAATAATCGTTGAGTCGTCAAGCCCCGCTACTGACGCCGGCGTCCGAGTATATAGAGTTTCCGTATACATCTATATATACATATAAGCGCGGTTTGACGGGTCAAAAGGCTCATTGTATTGCTTGCTTTTATACCTTCTGTCAATGTATGATCGTCTTTATTTTTAATTTTCCATTAAGCTGAGCCATTTACAAATTTAATAAAGGTCATTACATAATGCATTACCCTTTTTTATCCACCACAGTCCACTAAACTAGTGATCTCAATCATATCATCAACACGAATTTTTTACACAGCCAATTCATTCGTAAACTTTAAAAGTCATTCGTAAAGTAAACGACAGTTGCCAAACAACAAACGTCGCTGAAGAATAGCCATAAGAGATGCCACAATAGAAACTTCATAAGTAGCAATAACTTAAATTGTCACAGTCAGAAAAAAACAAAATATTTTGAATTGGCTTTAAAATTGCCGATAGCTTTACACTTAAAGCTTTTGATATATCGATGGGTCCTATGTATAACGGCCAAACTAACAATATGGCTATTTTAACATTTTTGTGGTAAACGCACATTATGGGTATAGTTAATCATGTGAGTTAATAAAAATAAATAATTTCTGCATGGTAAGTCCATGTTTTATCACAGTATAAAGACCTATGTAGCATAAATTTAAATGAACAAGGGCCAAATGGATACTATGAGTTTTATACGCGGGGGATTCCCGCGCGTTTATTTATGTTTTCGGGCCAATCAGCTGGTTAGACACTTATACGTCCAATGGAGCAACGATCTCGCTGAGCGGAGTGCAAAGTTTTGTAATTGTGTTATTACGTTCTTTGTTAGATGAATAAGTGAAATGACGTCTAATTATAATGCTGCTTTTAATAGTAGTCGGAATTTTTTGAATTTGGCAATAGGAAGTATAAATAATAGTAACCGGGATGATGACTTAGGTTATGAAAACTATGAATATGTGAACACGAAGCATTCTACAGAGTTCTTAACTTAATGTAATTTTTAATCAATTTTATGAGCGAGCATTTAAAAATATTTACATTTTTTTTAAATGGCGTATAGTGGCCAATCGACACATGGGCCTTTTTAGAGTGGTTTTAGAGTAAAATAAATATAGGAGAAACTAACGTATAAGGGCCAGCGTGCAATTAAAAAAAAACTAAAATATACAAAAATTAAACACTATGGTCTAAATAAGGAGGAGAGCTATTATAATAAGAATGCAAAGTTTATTCATAGGACCCATCGATATTGCGTCAGATTACTGACACAATTAATTGCCTTTCATTTTGATCGCAAAATCCCGAATAGTTTTAACGTAGAAAGGAAAATTGCGTTAATGTTTCTTTTTAGTTAGAAACTGTTAGCGGGGACCGCTAAAGAAGTGTTTTCATCTCCCTGGTCCGGAGTTCGGTCCCCCGACGTGAGGACGCTTGGGTTAAAATATTACTAGGTACTTAAACGACAAAGACACTATTATTATTTTACTTTAATTTTTAGATTTTTTGTGTCGGGGGTTATTAAAATTTTAATTTAATTTTTATTCCAAACTTTTTAAATTACTTTATTCTCCATCATGGGGCCTTGATAATCAACTATCTATCACCTACTCGTTGAGCCCATCCTTATGAGCCCCAACACACTATATCTGCTATAAGTTGCTAAGGAGTTGGGTATCCCGCACACTACTTGATGCCGCAGCATCAGCTCATGTTTAAAAATATTTCCAAAGTCACAGTACTCCAAATTTAAAACCATTCGGACTTTTTAATTTGGAAATGAGCTGATAATCTTCAAACGCCTGAACAGATCTTCATAAATTATAGCTAAGCACCATCACGGTCACATCAGCTTTCAAACAAAAAAACCGAGTCCAAATCGGTCCCTTTCTTTTGAGAGCTACGATATCACAGACAGACATACAGATACACACCCTAAACTTATAACTCCCCTCTTTTTTTTCAGGGGTTAAAAATGATCTTTCAACGAACCAAACGATCTTCTTGAATGGCTCCATCGATTCATCGGTGAATGCGCCAGTCAAGAGTTTATGAATATTCAATGCAACGCGAAACAAACAATATTATGATACACCGTTTGTAAAACCCTACATAAATCGTTTATCGCAGGTAGAAAGAGCACGTTGTTTACTACATAGATCGTAGGGCTGACCTTGTCCTCTGGCTATTTGTTTATTTTGATAAGTTCACTCGTGCCGTGTCCGAGTTGGCGGGAACTTGTTCAGTCATCGGGGAGCTGCGTGGTAAATCGCAGCTCTTACTGCGCCATTGTTTCATAATTTTATTATACGCTACATTGTTACAACGGTTTTCTTCATTGGATGCAATGCAATGCAATCAGCCTGTATTATATACTGAACACTGCTGACCATAGCCCTTCTCTACTACTGAAAGGGGTTAGGCCTTAGTCCACCCCGTTGGCCTAGTGCGGGTTGCCAGACTTCATATACCTTCCTATGGAGAATTCTCAGGTATGTAGGTTTCCTCACGATGTTTTCCTTCACCGTTAAAGCGAACGATATTTAATAACAATACACACGTAACTTCGAAAAGTCCGAGGTGTGTGCCTTGGGTTTTGAACCTCCGGAAATTGTGTTGGTTATGGTTCATTGGATACTTTTGGCGAAATTGTGTTACAAGTTGTATAGTGACATTGTTGGTTTGGTTTAGTGGCAGCGTGAATGGATTACGGTGTTAGAGGTCTTGGATTAGATTTTTAGTACGGGTGAAACTTTTTTTATGTTTGCCTAATATGATTTGGCGGAGGTGGGATTTGTCAGAAGTGTTTAATGTTAGATTGTCGTTGTAAAATTAAGTTTAAAGTGTATTGCGCCAACTAGAATGTTATGAGGGCAGGAGCAATCATTATGTTCTCCACACCATCCTCTCACAAGAAGGAGATGGTGAAATGGAGCTTATTTATATGTGTTATACATACATACATATACACTCACGCCTATTATCCCCGAAGGGGTAGGCAGAGGCGCAACTAGTGCACCCACTTTTCGCCATTATTCCGTTCCATGATGTGATAGGGGGTAAGCCTATCGCCATATCGGGCACAAATCCCAGACTCCGAGCTGATACTGAATAGAAAAACTCAATATCACTTTGCCCGACCCGGTGATCGAACCCGAGACCTCAGCATTGCAGTCGTACTATAATACAACTGCGCCACCGAGGTAGACATTATGATTTGCTCACATATTTGGGGAGCGTTGATTGTTCATTTCTGTGCCAAAAGAATTTATTTTACGGCCTGTTTGTGTGCAAGGACACGATCTGAGTGATTTGCTCGGTCCAGTGCTTTTGGGTCGCACCGAGTGCTATTGACACGGTATTTGAATTCGATTTCGCTTCGAGTAATTTTATTTTTTGGATATGTTAAGGAAATTGATGATAGTGAAAGTAGGTTAAACTTTTACCATTTTTATGTATTACTAGATTTTGCCCGCGGCAAATCCAGGACATGATCAGCCCGTGTGCCATCCAGACATACTCACAAACATTCGCGTTTATAATATTAGTAGGATGCTCTAAGTCCCTCAATATAGTTTGTGTAATAGCTCTAAAGGAGGCTGAAGGAAGAATTATAACAATTTAATCTCATTGCTTAACTATTTTCCTTGCTCTAAGTTTTATTAATCTAAAGCATTATCTCTATAACCACTGTGATTGAGGGGTTACGAGTTCCATGTGATGTCAATTACGATCATATTGTTATGGACGCAAGACAAAAGATGTGGAAGTATTCCCATGTCTAATATTCCTCTTGTCTCGTTCCCTCACGTCCGTAATAACATGTGATGAGCTATTTACTGCATAATTAGTTCATTTGTAGTGCTTTGTGTGAAGGTTTCTATTGAGAATTGCCATTGACATTATTCGCTTTTTGAATATTAGTTATTTCAAGGAAAATCTGCAAATTTTCCGACTTTCTTAAATCATTAAAGTTATGTTGTCCATATTTTTTTATCTTTGCTACATTGCTGAACCGTGTTTGGTGTATAAAAATGATTTTTTTTTACTTTATTAAAGTTCATAGTACTCAAAATTTTAATTACAATAAAAATATGATACGAAAACATCGTAGGTGTTTTATATTTTACTGCTAATTAGTGCGATATTGTCCATGCATAGGGGACGATCTGATTTGAATACGGCAACTCACAAATATCCCCTAAGAATGTAAAACAGATGGGCAGACGTAAAAATACATATTTACTGTAGAAAACATCGCAAAATAATAATATTAAGGTGTGTTAGATTAGAGATTACTTAATGATTAAACGAACTTACCTGTACGTGAAGTTCTATCATAATTATACGAAGGCTTCGTCCGAGGAGATTAGCATGAAGAGAAGTTATAGAACACATGTAGTACGTGTACTTAGTACGCCTTTGCACTTTATTTGAGACTTATTTTTTTTTATACTTTGGTCACACCCAACCTGTCAAGAGAGATTCATTTAGTTTAGAGAGAGAGTTCCATATACCAATATTTCACAACTTACTAGGGTTAACGCAAGTCACGGGAGGGAGGGATGCTAATCTCCTCGGACGAAGCCTTCGTATAATTATGATAGAACTTCACGTACAGGTAAGTTCGTTTAATCATTAATTATACTTCGGCTTCGTCCTCGAGATTAGCATGAAGAGAAGTTATAGAACACATGTAGACTTTTAGAGAATAAGTAGTGAAATATTTGTATAATTTCAATTGCAGTAGTAATTACAATTAGCTAATCAAAAAACTTTATAAGCTTGCACTTAGCAATAAGCTTTTTGATAGGATATCAATATAAAATTTCTAATTGGTTATCATTGAATTAACACAAAATTTCGTCATTCCCAACTAGATTCTTAAGGTCTCATTACCGAATCTCCAGGATAAGTCAAAATTAATAATTTATGATCCAAACTGCAGTTTGGTAGATCGAATGCAGTTTTATGCCATAAGTACCTATAGGTACGCGGTGGAGCCCGTGGCAACGTGCCTCGTGCTGTGAGCACTAGACATCTAATAGAGTTATATCTATTCCACATTCGCTAAAAACATATGGAATGTGACCATACTGTTATATGGGGCTTTCTGGCAACATAAATAAAGAAACTTAATTTTTATGAATTCATTTTGTCATAAAAGATATTATATTATCAATACTATATTAGCGATTATTTGAGCAAATTCCGAGTAAACTATAAAAAATATTATATTATGCCTTCAGTAATAAGATCTGGTTCTAAGAAAATTCTAATTTCCTTCAACAAATGGTTATTTTGGATGGTGGCTATATATAGCCGCTATAGTATAGGCACTTAAAAATAATTAAACAATAGCCTTGGCATAAGGGAAATGTTCCCTGTTGTATGATCTAATATCATCTAGGTATATCATATTTCGATAGCATCGATTGAATATACTTCCCTTAAAAATCCTTTTATTGGTTTGTCTTGACCAGCATGGCAGCATGTGATTGCAGTAACTAACTTGGAGGTGGTCTACACTTCTTTCAAAGTCTTACGCTTCTTCTTCGTAATATTTGTGTCAAAAATCATATTAACTGGAAAAACAAACTTAATTAACGGTAACAATGCGATGCAATCAGCCCTGTATTATATATCACCCACAGCCGAGCACGGTCCTCCCCTTGAACTGAGAGGGTCCAGGTCCCAGTCCACCACACTCGCCTACCGTGAGTTGGCAGACTCCGCATATTCGCGAGACCCTCATGGAGAATTCTAAAGCATGCAAGCCTCCTCTCCGTGTTTTCCTTCACGGTAACATTATTAATTAATAATTACAATCAACAAAACAAAGATATTTTCTCAAAACAGACATCTTAGATCTGTCATCAAATTATATTATTTATCAATATTAGAATATTAAAACTTGAAATGGAATTGGAGTATCATCTGAATAGATGATACCTACTCTGCCACAAACATACCAAGTTGAAGATTAACTCCTAGGCAAATTTTTATATTAGGAAATAGACATTTCAACCTTTATATAAAGACCACATTTTGATGTGTGGAACTCGTAGCGAATGCTACTTATTGGAGTAGTTGGATCAAAAAATTGAGCAATGTGTCATTTTATATAACCGACCCAACAAAATTCTTTCCGTGACAAATAAATTGACACTTGCCGACTGCGAGAATATGACAGAATTATTGTTACTGTTAGTGAACGTTTCCAAGAAGGAAAACACCATGGAAGCTTAGATCTCAAGATTAAACCGGAGTACTTTATAACACTTTATTAAAAATAGTTAAAGCGTTAAATATTATAAAATATCATCATAGCGACAGTCAACCTTCTGACTGCGTTAGTTACGCCTATACATAGAGTAGGTTTTGTAGAATTCGTAAAATAAATACATACATAGACTCAGAGATTTTATCCCTAAAGGGGAACAGAGGCGCAACCAGTGTACTCGTCCCTCACGGTAGCTAATAACTATAAATAATATTATGCGCTGCTTTCTTCATACTTTTACTCTCCACTAGCTGCGAGTCACCTGCATGCAGCCCCCCCCCCTTTGTTCAGGCATCTGAACAAATTTTGAGGCGCTACCGATGATCGATAGCATCGTCTCAATTTCAATTTTCAATTATTTGCCACAATTATTGGTTACAAAAAAATACAAACACGAATTGAGAACCTCCTCCTTTTTTGAAAGTCGGTTAAAAATGTGTTACATTTTAACAATATAGTCAGGTACATAATGTCCCTGTCGGGCACGGCAAAATTTGAAAGAGAGGGAGAAGCTATAATATAAATGTAAGTACTATATTATTATTATATTTTATCTTAGAATCAATTGTAGGTATATTAATAAATATTGAGTTGACGACTAATTAATGATATTTGAAAATTATCACAAGACTGTATGTTACAAACAAGAATACGTCACTAAAATTATAACGAGAAAAGATTTGTTCTTTTCATATTTGTTTGTAATAAATAAACTCAAAAATTAAGTAACCTATTTTGAAAAAACATTTCAATAGTTAATCTTTGAGTGCTACTGGCTGTTCTTTATCCCAGGAAGGAATGTCAACGCGGGCGCAATCATGAGCAAAAGCTATTAACAATAATAATGGTGTACATGTACATAATATTATCACGCCTTTTCCTATTTAAGGTGTAGGCACAAGTGTTAATATATTTACACCACAATTCGCCAGCTATGTTAGAGTCATTGTAAGCGAGTGTATTGATATTTAGCAGGCAAATTGATTTTGCCAGGAAGAAATTAGACTTATAACATCCGGTCAAAAAACAGTTTCCAAATCAACCAATCACACGCAGTTGTGGCGAGCCCCGAGCTTGCCAGCGCCACGCGTTCGCCAGTTGGGAGCGGCGGGAACTTCCGCCGTCGCCATGCGCGCGCCATTACTCGCCCGGCCCGTTACCGCTCACACCATTGTCGATTATTTTTAATGTAAAATACCAATGTTTTCACATATTAAAAGGTGTTTCTTTTCGGTAACTGTGCATGTGAAAGACTTAATAAATATTCTGAGTCTAAAAAATTGTAACGAGTCCCTTAAGGCAATCAAACAATATAGACAGATCATAATATTTCTGAGGGAAACTCTTTTTCCGCTTCTGTGACATGATGGTAGATAAATAACGATTTACATGATCATTTTGAGTCAATTTGAATAAAAGCCTCTTTGATTTGATTTAAATTATAATAAAATTCTATGTTCTTTATAGACAACCCACAGATCAAAGTAAGTATACAATGAAACAATTAAATACGAAGAGTAAAATGCGGAACGCCTAAGTTCCGGTTGGACTAAATTATAGTCACGTTTCTGGGATCTGTGTTATTTTATTTTAAAATATTCTAATCTATTCGCCTAATTTATCCATGTTGGTTTAGGCAGGTTACTATTTAATTCTTGCATTTTGAAACAGTGATTTTATACCATCAAAATAGTGACATATTCAGTCATACCCAAGACACAAGACATAAGGCCAAAAAACCTTAGTATATGTATAATTCTGTGATCATTTATTATTGCGAGCGTCTACGATTTTTAACTCAGATCACCTACCTGCAACTTATCCTGTTCCGTGCCGTTCTCGGTGAATTGAAATGGCAGTACCTCGTTGCTGCAGGATTTTCCGTTCTTAGATCGACTCCTTATCATTTAACACATACTGTGCTGTTGTAGGTCATTAAGCATTTAAGACGTTGCTAAATCATGACCAGACATAATTGTCTTTTATGCTATTAAATTGATATTTCGTAATATCCAGCACATGGCGACGTGGTGCAGTGGTGCATCGCGCCACGTTGTCAGGAGTCGTCAATCCACTGCGCCGTTTGCGCTGATATTTTTCAAGCGGTGCTCGTTATCTACTGGTAGATAATAGCGGCCCTAAATATTGTAAGGCTCTGGCCGGCAGATGTTAACAAGGCCTTTTTTCCCGATTACCGAAGGAGGGTATTTTCCACTCCCTAAGGCCGCCACTGGTGGTACTAACATACTGTTACATAACATTATACATAAGAACCAGTCGTACAATACTGATCGCAAGCATCAATTTCGGGTAGTGACAACCGCCATGTGTAGCACGCAGACCCGGGTAACAGAATTTAGCATAACGACGGTAGATTGAAAAAATGTGTAATTAGGGCAATGCCCCTCAGAAGCTTTAGCCTTCTGATAATTTTAAATTGTACCATGGTAAGAAGGAAACAGTCGTAATTATTACACCGACATAGCAAAATAAATTGCTCAGGGACCATATTAATATTATCGATGTAAATAGGAGACAGACGCAAAGTAACTGTCCTCAACATTATTCTGGCCCGGTACACAATAAGAAGCATAAGGTTTTGGTACTAACCGTTTTACCTGTGTGGTATTTTTCATTATGTCGGTAGTCTCGGAGAACGGGAACAATGTTCATCACTTAGGTAATCTTCTATTTTCTGTACCAAATAGAAGTAATTTTCATGTTCTTCTATTCTATTACACTAAAAATCCATGATGAGTAATAGATTAAGAATAACTTTAAATTAACGTGCAATACGGCGACGCACTAAAACGCGAATGAATCTCTCTTGACAGGTTGGGTGTGACCAAAGTATAAAAAAAAATAAGACTCAAATAAAGTGCAAAGGCGTACTAAGTACACGTACTACATGTGTTCTATAACTTCTCTTCATGCTAATCTCGAGGACGAAGCCGAAGTATAAATTGCCAGCTAAGCTAAGAAAAGAATGTTCAATTTAAATAAGACACTGTATTGAAATATAACATATATAAATTTAACGTAATTATACGTGTGTATATTTAATGTTAATACACGTATATAAATTTAACATTAAAACATGATTTAACATTCATACACGTTTATAAATTTAATATTAATACACGTATATAAATTTAAAGTTAATATACGTATGAAAATTGGTACGTATATGGTTTTTGGACTTGGTTAATTCGTTATATGATTATATTTTATCTTTTTTTTTTTTTTCTATCTGTTTGTTTGTTAGAGCACATTTCCGAAATTATCAAACTGACTTTCATGTAGTTTTCATAGATGGGCAGATTATAATAAGTATTAGTGACTTAATATACTTCAAACCCTTGCAGTAGTACACCAACCCCATTTGGAGCAGTGGAATAGTATTAGTACAAGACAGAATTTTTATTTGTATTTTCCGGTGAACAGACTATAGAGAAATGATAATAGCAAACGGTCTATTGTTCTTTCTATTGTCTCCTTGTTCTATTGGGAATCTTTTGGTAGTTGTCGTATTAATTGGACAAATTGGTATCTTCAATAGCGCGCGCAATACAAGTAAGCATTGTGTTCTGGAGTATATTTTCGAAATGAATTTCCTCGTCAATAGGAGGCTCGAATAACAATACAAATTGTGCGTTTTTTTTATCAGTCAAATCTTAAACATTGTCAATACGTTATGGTTAATTGAAAACTCATCCTTCAGTTTATTTTCTTTATTATGAATGCAATAATTGGCAATAATTTTATTTTTATCTCTAGGAAATTTATTGAGTTATATTATGGACTTTGAAGAACACAGGCCTCCCTTAAAGATTTTCAGATCGGTCTGTTGAAACGTACTACGCAGTACTTTGTTATTCAAAGTTCTGTTGTTAACATTTATGAGCGGTCATATCAGGCGAGCGGCATACTCATCTCGTCATTCAAATGCAATAATAAAAACGGCACGCATGTTGCGTCTTCTGATGGCCTTTAAAAGGTCATTTGTCCTACTTTTGGGTTCACTTCCAACACTGCGCTTGCAGTTACATCAACAGACACACAAACAAACGCAGACTTACACCTTTTATCACCGAAGGGGTAGGCGGAGGCGCAACTAGTGCTACCACTTTTCGCCGTTCGTATTTCGACCCATCAAGTAATAGCTGGCGAGACTATCGCCACATCGGGCACAAATTCCAGACTCCGCGCTTATAATGAACAGAAAAACCCAATATCACAACAACAATTACAAAACAAATATATTTTTTGTTGCCAGTGAAATCAACGACATCAACCTAGGTCTACTGGTGGAAGTGTGGAACAAAGGCGTGATCTGGGACCGCGCGCTGGGCTACCACTACCTGCCTCTCACCTCTGTCGCCTATAACGAGGTAAGGATAACAGAAAAGCAGGTAATAAATTGTAAATAGTACACACTTACTGCATTATCCCATAGGTGTAGACAGAAACTATCGCGCCGCATGCGATCTTGACACGTGCCTTCGCATCTTCCACATTCATAGTTCTCATACTTGTAATAACGCAAGTAATAAACTTTTGTAAGTGTGTAGTGTTCAGGGATCAGCCAACGTTAATACACACACACACACACTCACGCCTGTTATCCCCGAAGGGGTAGGCAGAGGCGGAACTAGTGCACCCACTTTTCGCCGTTATTCCGTCCCATGACGTGATAGGGGGTGAGCCTATCGCCATATAGTGCACAAATTCCAGACTCCGGGCTGATACTGAATAAAAAAACTCAATATTACTTTGCCCGACCCGGGGATCAAACCCGAGACCACGGCTTTGCAGTCGTACTGTAATACAACTACGCCGCCTAGGCGTTAATACGTTAGTTGATAACAGCGTTAATACGTTGATCTAATGATCCTGAACGTCATAATTGCGTCAATTGACGAAGGATATACCTCTTGTCAATTGATTACAATCTATTAAGATCTCAATCCGCTTAACAAAAAGTGATTTGGAGGTTATTATGTTATACCCATATATAAAATATATATTGCTCTGAGTATGACTTAATATCTACTAATTAAAACATTAAAAAGAAAGAAGTAGAGGGAACTCAATTTTTTTAAAGCTTTTATAAAGTTACTAGCTTTTGCCCGCGGCTCTGCCCGGGATAAAAAGTAGCCTATGAATTAATCCAGAACATGATCTACCCGTGTGCTAAATTTCATCGAAATCCGTTCAGTAGTTTTTGCGTGAAAGAGTAAGAAACATACATCCATACATTCTTGCAAACTTTCGCGTTTATAGTTAGTAGGATTCCGTGAAAAATGTGCTTTACATGTCATTAACTAAACAATAGGTTGCTATTAATTAGGTACATCTAATTTTATAGACAGCTAAACCAAACCGTTCCAAAACATTATTTCAAAACCACATTAAACTCTGAAACTTTTACATTCTATTGAATTGAAGCACAGATACTAAAGTATAATAAAGTAGCACCTAAAAGTTTTCGTTTAAAACCTGAAATTTTTAACACCGAATAGGGTTCGAAGTGGGTTGAATTTTACAGCGTTTTAACACGTAAAATAGGTATCAGCAGGTCTACCATGAAACGACTTCACGAAATTTCGGATCGAAATTTCGTTCAATTCCTACCATGAAACACGTATTATCCGAAATCGGTCCCGCAATCGGGCAAGTGACATTTAGAGGCTACCATAAAGTGTTTCGTCCGAACGAAATATCGCTACTTTTTTTAAGCTTAAAAGGTCATTAAAATTAATTTATCGCAATTATGTTGTTATATTACAGCCACAAATGTTAATAAGCCAAATAAGAAATAATAATACACATTACTATGCTACTTAATTATAAAGTTTCGGATTGAATGAATGAATTCACTCGCATTATGATAGACGTTCATTCCGAAAACGGGTAATTGACGTTTTCTTCGTGCTAAACGGTACCATGAAGTGGTCCGTCCGAACGAAATATCGGCATTTTGACAACACTTCTTTCGGATTTTCACCGCAAATGACGCGAAACTCAAGAGGTAACTTTTTACTTTCGGAAATATAAATTATTATAGTTAAAAGTGCTTTTATGGTCGCATCGGAAGACTTTTCGCAAATTATAACTAACATACGTTGCGTACATAACTAACACAGGCAACAATATTATACTTATTCAATATTCATCTTGATTCTAAGAGCATCTTCTAGCGCATAATTTGTATGAAAAAAAGGTATTTATTATCTAGGTCGTTATTATCGCACACACACAGACACTCACGCCGTTTATCCCCGAAGGGGTAGGCAGAGGCGCAACTAGTGCACCCACTTTTCGCCGTTATTCCGTCCCATGATGTGATAGGGGGCGAGCCTATCGCCACATTGGGCACAAAATTTCAGACTCCAGGCTGACACTGAATAGAAAAACTCAGTATCACTTTGCCCGACCCGGGGATCGAACCCAAGACCTCAGCATTTTAGTCGTACCGTAATACAACTACGCCACCGAGGCAGTCAATCATCGCAGCACAGTATTATCGCATTTCTTTATATATCACGTAGGGGAAAACACTACAAACGCTAGCATAATTTCTCAAGATATCAGTAGAAAATGCTGTGGTGGTCTCTTAAAGCCGGACTGGATACATAAACACCCGCGTATTTTATTACATACGGTTTGAATAGGCTGTGACGACAGGGTATCACTGTCTGACCAAAAATTAACGAGACGTGACCCGTTGTTGATGCGTTTCATACTCATGATGAGTGAGATTTTATGAGAAGCCAACATTGAACTCATAACCAGCAGAAAACCCAATATCACTTTGCCCGACCCGGAATTCCTGCCGCGACCTCAGAATGATATTCGCACCGCGTATGCTATACTACTACACCACCGAGGAAGTCACTAAAGACTGAAGTAAAACTTATATTAAATAAAGGAGATATTGAAATACATTTTGTATTATTATATTTAATTAGCAATTTATAGGCGATATCTTCCTACAAGTACAATTAGCTATTCTTGCAATGCTCTTAATTTTATTTTTTGACTTGCTAAATCATGGTACAACTTCTCTTATACGTGCTAATTATTAATCACGCTGAGCTTCTGCGGCCCCTCTTTTCCTCTAAGAACTATATATATACGCTATCGGACGTCTTGTTCACGCCAAACATGCAAGTCCTTTCGTAATAGTAGACCACGTCGACCTCGCGCTGCTCCTGAAGAGCTGTATTTGAAATTACTATATTATTCAACATTAGTATAATTTCTACTAAGTGAACAATAAAATATGTTGATATTACTAACAATGACAATTCACAAGATAGATCGCTAGTAATTATTATTATTGTATTCAATAAGAAATGCCTATAAGTATTAAATTAATAAATATACAATATTATATACGATATTATAATAAGACAAATAAATATATAGAATAAAGATTGAAAAATCATAAAACTTGCCAACAAAATTTTGTTCAACTTAGCAATGAAACGATTTTGTTGAAAATTAATATGTAATTAAGCTGCGGCCACACCGACGTGCTAGCCACGCGGGACGCGGGTTACGGAGCGGGTTAGTCTACAACGCGACATTAGTCGTACAGAGCAGCACGACTACAGTGCGTCGCAAGACCCTCATTTATAGGCGTGATTTCAATGACAACTATCATTTGGTTAAATCTATATTTTACAAAGTATAGATGCATGCATGCTGCTTCAGTGGACGCGGTTACCGTGCATTGGTCCCGTAAGAGTGCAAGGCGACATAATCTCTGGCTTCGCGTCCCGGGTCCCGCATTGCCGATGCGACTGTCTAACCGCAGCCTTAATATTTGTCTAAAATTGACGTTACATTGCGACATTGTCTTATGACAATGTCAAGTATTTATATACTTGACATTTTTATTCGACTTATTGTCATAGTATACGATTCACTATAGTCTTAAACTATAAAAAAGTCATTTATAACATGTTGGTTTATACCACTTCATTTATTAATCCAGCGGTATTGTAAGAAAACACACTTGTCATCTTTGGTTCATTCACGAAACAAACTCTATGGTACCCGAACGAAAGAAATAAATCCGAAGTAACTTCATGGTAGCTATTCATTTCGTATTTCGGACGTGTATCGGTCGGCCCGTAATTTCGGATGGAAGTTTTCATACATTCAACACTTAAAATTGTTGGAACTACGTATATGAGATAACCGAAATCTTTTTAGTGCGTATTGACTGGGTGCCTGCGAATTTTTCATTAAAATAAAATATCTTCGGACAAGAGAAAACCGCTTGCCAGATGGTATGCGATACATTTACCCAGAAACCCATCCATTATCATTTTACAAACACACACATACTAACGTTGAGTTGGTCTATGTATCTTTATTTTACTTATAAAATAAGGAAAAGAAAAGGAAAACAAGAAAAACATGAAATCTACATTTATTTTAAGTGTTTTGAGGTAAATAATAGTACGTCGCTTCCTCGCTGGCGCGGCGCGGCCGTGAGGCAGGTCCCTTATATCGATAGTCATGCCGCACACGCCATACAACAACGCTACGGAGGCAGGCATCATTTTATTGCATAAATAAACTCGATACTTTTGGTGCTTCTATAGATTTATTTTTGTTGGAAATCTAGTGGTAAGTCTCTCATATGTTCTTACATGTCCATCTAGGTTATTTCTACCGCCAAGCAGCAGTGTGCATGCACTGTTGTGTTTCGGTTTGAAGGATATTGTAGCCAGTGTAACTAATGGACATAATAAGACTTAACATCTTATGCCTCAGGATGACGAGCGCAGTGGAATGCCACACAGTACTCTGTAACTCAAGGTGCTGGATGGTGCTGCTACTGTTTATGGGTGGTAGTAGCACTTAGGTACGATCAGGCTAACGGCAGGCTGTCTCGTCATTTAATGTCATAAAAAAATCTAGACTAGAAGAACATTGTGGAGTAAAAGATGTTGAAATATATTTTTTATTATAATATTAAGTTATAAGAGCTTCGTCAATAAGTGTGTAAAACATATTATGTATAAAAATTGAAACTATTCTCTTGGTCTTTGTCGTATTATATTTCTGCAACCACCTTTTCTCTCTTTATGAGGAACAAACGTTGATCTACGTCTTGCTTACGCCAAACATGCAAGTCCCTCCATCATAGTTATTTCTGTGGATATGCTGCCACTAATTAGCTGTAAATATAATAATCGAACTTTAGGAAAAAATCTACATAGTTAACAATATAATAAGTTGATATTAGTAACAATGAGGATTGAGAGTGATTCTATAAATATAATTAATCGCTAATACTATATGCTCAAAAATACCTAACATTATAGTAATAGGCTCGCCCCCTATCACACCATGGGATGGAATACGCACGGCGAAAAGTGGGTGCACTAGTTGCGCCTCTACCTACCCCTTCGGGGATAAAAGGCATTAGTATGAATACGTACGTATTAAATTACCAAATAATACTTATACTATACTTAAAAGTAATTAAAGAATATTCAATAAAAATTACTTACCATGAGAAGCAACCATGTTCTTTTTCCTACAAAAATGTCTCTGCGTAGATATAGAATGATCCAAAGTAATTATAATTAAACAATTTGTAGATAAACGTATAATAACATTGATTGTATTTTGCAAAAAAATGACATAACGTTGTGACAATGACGTAAATATTTGACATTATAATTTGACTTATTTTAGTAGTACACGTTTTACTATAGGCTTAAAGAACAAAGAATGAACTTAACAATGAGTTGGTTTATATATCTGCATTTATCACAGAGCAGTATGCGAAAACGCACTTATCATCTTTGGTTCGTTCACGAAACAAACGCTATGAACCCGAACGAAAGAAAAGCATCTGACGTAACCAACTTGTAACGTATGAATTTCGTTCGGGTCCGCAATTTCGGATGGACGTTTCATGGTAGACTAGCAGATGTTGTCGGGCTATCATTCTATTTACGAACTATTAATTTAACTAGTATTTTTAAATCTCTACATATATTGTTTTTTTATTGAAAATTTACATTTTGTTTGCTGATTTTTGAAAAACTATCAAATGACATTAGTCGCGTCTCCTATTATATGAGACATAACGTAGCTGAAAAGATAGTGCACCTGCCTTTTTTATGGCATTAAATGGCATGACGAGCATGCCGTTCACTTGATGGTAAGCGATACGACCACCCACAAACAGGAGCAACACCATCCAGCACCTTGAGTTACAAAGTACTGTGTGGCATTTCACTGCGCTCGTCATCCTGAGACATAAGATGTAAGTCTCATTATCTTCAGTAGTTACAAAAAGTTATGTCTACTCTGAAAGGGGAAAAGGCTTGATTCGATGATGTCTCTCATTCGACATTTGCGTCTATAAATCCAGTTTAGTCCCTTTCCTACAGGTGACAAGTTGAGTTTGTCAATAACCCTCTTACAGGAGACATGCGATCGGGAACACTTATATCTTACTAAAACAGATTAGGTAATTGTTACATTAATATGAAGCCTGTTACTGGATAACAATTCCCAGAGTTCCTAACGCGGTTTATGAACATATAAATACCCATAGCAATAATTAAACGTAATTTTATCCAATTTGTATTTAGTTCCGCGGATAGTCTCATAATTGCAGTTGCACTGTTCATTAATTCATTTCAATTGATTTCCGTTGGAATATCAATGAGATAACCGCGAGTTACACTAACGAGCCTGTATTTGATTCAAAATTATTGTTTTACACGTAAAAGGTATGAATCCGGTGATTCGGATGTTTAATTATTTGTAACCCAAATTAGTAGGTAATATATTGTTGGTCAAAAAGTTATAAATGCTTAATACATTTTCATAGATTGTTTCAGCTTGATTGTATTAAAGCACCTAAAAATAAATTAGGTGTTTGAGTATTTTGTGAACATTTTTGATACACTGGAGCAGGTTATTTATACACACGGATAACGACTACTGTACACGAGGTCGTAAATCCGCCAAAGTACGCAAGTGATGCGTTCTGGAATCAGCCTGCATGCGTATATTATTTCAAGGAATGGTCTTAGCGCCTGTATTTTGCTTTTTTTGCAGACTAATGAATGAAATGAACAAACCGTCTCACAATAAGCGACTAATAAACAGTAGCATAATTTTTTTGTAGCTAACAATTGCGCTCTTTATCCTGAGACATCATACAAAATAATCACGTCAATTATTGAAATTATTTCTATGATATAGTATGTCTCGTACCCATGATGATATAATATGTGTTCCCCGGAACGTGACAAACTTTAGCAATGTCAGCGGGCTAGTCTTGCGTCGGTAAATAGGCGTATATGAATGTGCTATCAAAATTTGGTCGGTGTAGTTGGTTGCTCATTGTGTTTCTGCAGCAGGAGTGCGGTGGCCGCTGGGTGGAGTTGGAGGCGCAGTTGATGATGCGCGGCGGCGCAGTGGTGGGCACCACGGGGCCCACTGGCCATGCGCTGCTGCTTGACTGCAGGTTCGAACCGCCTTTCGGTAAGTACCATTTGCAATGATTTCATAATAGAAAATTATTAATTAGATATAGTATTTAACAACAACTAGATTTTGCCCGCGACTTTGTCCGCAAAGATTTTTCCTGAAGAAAAGTCCCGATATACATTTTCCCGGGATAAAAGTTAAACCTAGTAAGTAAAGCCTAAAACCTTCACAAGGTCTTGAACTACCTCCATACCAAATTTAATCGAAATCCGTTCGGTAGTTTTGAGTTTATAGCGTACAAACTTTGCCACCCCTTTTTACTCCCCTCAGGGCTTGAATTTCGCAAAATCTCTATTCAGTGAGCACGTCACCCATGTAAAATTTGAGAATCCTAGTACTTGCAGTTTCTGAGATTTCGTGATGACTGATGAGTGAGTGGCCTTTCGCTTTTACATACATAATATCAACGATATAAATACAAAATATGGTTGAGGAATGAAATATGAAATTTGGTTGAGGTTATACAGTAGCACTGTATCATAATGACCTCTAGCAAATTCCACACAAAAAAAAACACCGAATATAAAATACTATATTTTAAAGTAATTGGGGCACATTTGTGATACCAGCTTTTACGTATTCATTTCTTATATTATACAACATATGTACCATATTCCACATCTAGTCGGAACAAACTGTTTTTGTGCCTTCGTATAAAATTGAGCTCCATTTATTCTATTGTTTTGTAATTCATCTATGTACTTGCTGCAAAAATAGATTCCTTTATCTTCTTAAAAAACATTCCATATTGACAATTCAATGATTGAATTAGACATCTTGCTTGGAAGAAGAATGTTTGAAAAATATTTGTTATTTATTCCGACGCGACGTGGAAAATCCGTTGGGAATGTATGTTGAAGGAATATGTCGGTTTTCATACAATCATCTTCGTATTATCAGCGTTATTTTTATCTGAGCAGAAGGCACAAATATTAAAATAGGCGTAACTGATGGAAAGTTCATTTGACACCACGTACGCATTGAACCTCTTACGTCGTTTGCTTAGCGATTTATAGAATCTTCATGTCCCACAAGTTATAATACAAACTAAGATAAATGTGATATGTATGACTTGATTTCACAACAATGAGATCAAGAAGTAGAGTAACGAAATAAATAATGAACACTAAATTTTACTTGGGTTTAATCGTATTCGCGCAGAAACGCAAAGCCTCTAGTTTTCAGGATTACTAAAGTAATTATTTTATTGATTAGTAACCGGTTGTAACCGGTAGTAACCGGTAACTCGGTTACTAAGGCCGTGTTGTTTTCATCCATAGTCTGGTAAAGTTAAGGATTATATCACACTGGCGAATTAAAAGCGAAATCACAGTAAGGCCAAGGCGCTTTGCACTCATAAAGTCTAATAAGACCGTTAACTTCGAATCTGGTTTCTTATATATAGTTTATACTTTACGCTTTATTCGGTGAATCATGATTGTCTTTATTTTTTGCCTTTGAGCAGTTGCTTTGTTTCTTTTTACACGAATATCATTAATATAGCTATATGGCAAAATATAAAACTGAAATTTGGAGTTTTAGCTAATATACACACAGTTTTAAGAAAAAAACACGGAGAAAATTTATTGCGAGATCCACAAATTTGTAGTAAGCACAATTAAGGCGAGAAGTGACGCAACACGATAGCTGTATGTTAATTAACATAATTAATAATGCCAGCCTCCGCCAAGTCAGCTTCAGCCAAGAATTGATCGTTGAAGATTTGTTACTTGAATGTTCTAAGAGAAATATTACGTTCACACCCTGTACTCCATATATGAAAAATAAGAATAAAATTTTGTGTCTGATGAATTGAAATTTATCTTAAGGATCTTTATAGTCAAGAAATTTTATTGAAGAATAGACAGAGTTACAGTATCAAATTATATTAAAACTATTTTCACGAGTAACGGCAACTTAGTAACGAAGTATAATATTATATTAGACATGTATTTTAAAAGGTATTGATGAGCCCCATGTGGGAAACAGCAATTTTATTACTTTTTAGTTATGCACGCAAAGAACATTACTTACCTTTCTGCCTGCAGAAGATTAATCACAAATCTTGTTAATGATAATTTATATTTTGTGTTTTTTTATTGCATAGAATGGCGAGACTAGCATGCCGTTCGTCGGATGGTAAGCGATACCACCCATAAACAGTAGCAACACTATTCAGCACCATGACACAAAGTACTGTGTGGCATTCCACTGCCCTCGTTATCCGAGACATAAGATGTTAAGTCTCATTATCTCTAGTAGTTAAACTGGCTGCTACTTAAAAGTATAATATAGAAACAAAATACGAAATATCCATCCCAATATCATTGATGATGAAAATTAAGTTACAGTTCACTGTTTCGGGGACACCCGACGAATTTTTATAAACTCCATTGATGAGTGTTGGCAAAGATCTTAAATATGTCGACATGGCGCCGACTCGGCTGCGATCTGGCGTGCCAACTTGAGCATCCTGGTTATGGTAAATAAATGGCAGGCGCGCATTACTTTTGCCAGGGTAATAGATATTGTATACAAGTTGATATATTTGTTTACTCGTATTTAGTGATGCTATCATTGTTAAGTTATAATTGAAAGAAACATTGCTTGCCACAGATAAGAGAACATATAAATGATAGGTAATTAATAAAACAAAAAAAAAACAAGGAAAAAAAAACAACAAAAAACACTATTATGTATACCTATTACCACACGCGTGTATTGTTTATCAATTATCGTTCGCTATCACGGTGAAGGAAAACATCGTGAGGAAACCTGCATACCTAAAAAGCTACCTACCTAAGAACTACCTAATAAAAATTTCGAAGGTATGTTCAGCAGTGGGTAGTATATAATACAGGGCTAATTGCATTGCATTACCGCACCTATATCGTGGCAACTAGGTAGCCATATCAGCATACGCTGTGTAATGATGTCACATAGCACTGGTTTTCAGTGGCCACCCAGATTGCCGCACGGACACCTCAGAACACAAACATACTTGCACAATAAAATGCTATATCTTTTTGAGACAGCCCATTGAAAAATATGAAAAACAACAGTGGTACTGAGCATTTATGATTGAAAGGGTTTTTTTTATACATCAATGTTTAAATGCCATATTTTTAGAATATCTGTATTCAATCTTTGTCTTAAATTGAACTTCTTTATTTCGATTTTATGGGATTTTATTTTATCATCATATACGGATACCCACTTAAAAAAATGCATCAAGTTTTTCAACCCATTATTTGACAACAATACAATTGCAATTAAAAAAGCGCATTTAGCCTTCCAAAGCGATGGAACAAAAGAGTTCCCATACAAAAAATCTCAACTGTGTGACGTGGAAGAATCTGCAATTACACAACAAGCACAATTTGTTTTTATGATCTTTATAGAATGGTGAGGGTTAATAAAGAACGATGAGTGGAACTCCCGTTCTGCGAGATTAAAGAGGCTGGACATCCAATAAATATTCGCGCTGATGTTCATTATATTATTTGTGCTGCACTCAGTACTTTTAAATACACAATATAACGGAATTCTGATCTCTTGATTTGTGAGACAGGTTTGCCTATATCTGGACTTAGCCATCAAAGAAAGGAAGATTTTGGGCTCACGGCATCATAATAGCAGTATATTATTGAAGTACTAGGTTTTGATCGCACCTTCGCCCGCGTGAAAGACTTTTTCCAGGATGAAGCTCGCGCCATTTATTTTCTTGGGATAGAAAGTAACGTATGTGTTAACCCAGGCTATCATTTAGCCGTGTGCCAAATTTCATCCAAATTGTTTCTGCGTTTACTTCTAATAAACATCCAAACATTTTCACAAACATTTGCACACACACACACACACACTCACGCCTGTTATGCCTAAAGGGGTAGGCAGATGCGCAACTAGTGCACCCACTTTTTGCTATTATTCCGTCCCATGGTGTGATAGGGGGCGAGCCTATCGCCATATCGGGCACAAATTCCAGATTCCGACTGATTAGAAAAACTCAATATCACTTTTTCCGACCCGGGGATCGAACCTGAGACCTCAGTATTGCAATCGTACCATATTACAACTACGCCACCGAGGCAGTCATTTGTCTTTGGCAGACAAACTTTGACATTTATATATATTAGTAAGATGTACTTAAATGCGGATTTCTAAAAATCAAATTCGTGTCTTATTTGCTTGAATTACCCAAAGGTCACGAATTATGATACGCTCGAATCAAATATTACCATAACAACGATAATGAGCCTAAAATAAGGAATAATTCGCAAGAGATTTTTTTGTCTCTGACCGCAAACGGATTAAGGAACGAGGTCAAATCCTTATTTTCGTGCTGGTTCAGAGGCTGGCGCCGTCTTGTCGGCGGTCGGGAGCCAAGGTCGAGAATTGATATGTGCACCCTGTAGACGATGTGGCGCGAATGAAGTTTGTGAGAGAGAAAACAACTAGCCACGTCTCATTTTTGGGTATTTCGAATCGAATTAAGGAGTAATTGTGGGTGTTATGAGAGATTATTCCCATTAAACTATTTTATAGAAACAAATGGATTACAACGCTTGATAAGAAATAATTTGAAATCATCTTTTATCTACTACCACATTAAATAGGCTTCTATTTACGTTGCAGGTCTCTCATATATAAGAGTCCGTCTGGGTGGGTACCTGGCACTGTTGTGTTTCGGTCTGAAGGACATTGTAGCCAGTATAACTATTGGCCATAATGAGACTTAACATCTTATGTCTCAGGATGACGAGTGCAGTGGAATGCCACACAGTACTTTGTAAGTCAAGATGCTGGATGGTGTTGCCACTGTTTATGGGTGGTCGTATCGCTTACCATCAGGAGAACGGCATGCTCATCTCGTCCTTCAACGCAATAAAAAAAAAGCTTTGTTCACAGTTTTTTAGTAGGTTTTTTTTTTCGTAAACCTAATGGGTTCGTAATAAGAGAGCGTCCATTACCTTCAAACCTTGCTGGTCGGTGTCGTGCACCATATCTCATCAGTAGATACTCTGGCTGCTACGCTATTTATCATCAGGTACAGTGGAATTGCTTCATCGTAACCGTAAAAAGAAGTAAATGAATTTGATCAGTATATCTAGGTTAATAATTAAATAACATTATTTACGTTAATACATTTCAACACCAAAAAACTCGCAACAAAAAAAAATATACTAAATATACATTATACGTACTTTTAAAAAAATAATTCTTGTACGAAATTTCTTGTCTACATAAGATACATTAGAAGGGTTGCAGGTGCTTTCATGTTCACAAAGAGCCTCCCACATCCGCGTCTCTTCGCCGTTTCTCTCTATTGAAACGTTTTCCTTTATAGGAAATCGTTCACAAATGTGATAATGTCTTATATGTTTCAATGTTTTATGTTTTTAATAGTGATGAAGTAGTTAAAAAAGAAATGGAAAGGAATTTCATTATGTGTTATTCAAAAAACATATTTTTTGCAAGAAACATAAGGAGTTAATCTTGTAACAGTACTCAATGGGTAATATTTTTTCATTTTTAATCATTTTTTTCCAGGCTGTGAAATGTATTGCGAATTTATTTATTTATTTAACACTTCATTGTACATCAATGTAAGGTGAATGTATAAACATAAAATAAAACTAGGATGATAAAAACACAAGTACAATAAGAATTTAGTACTTTTCTTAATCGGCCAGTATTTTATGTAAGTTCGAAACTGATTTTAGTGGGATTGAATCCCTGAGCGGCGATAGCCTAGTTGGGAGTGGAACGGACTGTCGAGACGAATGTCCGCAGGTTCAAAGCCCAAGGGCACACACCTCTGATTTTTCTAAAAAAATATGTGTGTATTCTTTGTGAATTATCGCTCGCTTTAACGGTGAAGGAAAACATCGTGAGGAAACCTGCATACCTGAGAAGTTCTCCGAATTTCAAAGGTATGTGAAGACAGCCAACCCGCACTAGGCCAGCGTGGTGGACTATGGCCTTAACCCTCCCAGTTGTAGAGGAGGCCCGTGCTCAGCAGTGAGCAGAGTATATAATACATGGCTGGTATGGAATCTCTGAGTGAATTTAGCGTCAGGCAGACACTTGGCCGTATAAGCTAATTCCTTTTCTAACGTAAAACATGCTGCAAAGACGTTGCAATGAATAAGGCAATGCCATTCCACAATTAATTTTTATATAAAATACTAGCCTTTTGCCCGCGGCTTCGCCCGCGTTAATAAGTTTTTCCGGGCTAAAAGTACATAAAAACCTTCCCGTTGAATCACTCCATCTACTAAAAAAAACCGCATCAAAATCCGTTGCGTAGTTTTAAAGATCTAAGCATACATATGGACAGACAGCGGGAAGCGACTTTGTTTTATACTATGTAGTGATGTAGTAGTGTGAAAGCGGCCGTTAAAATAATGGTTTTATCATCAAAGTTGTGAGGCTTAGGAATTATTTTTCAGTAATAATATGAGTTAGAAGATAAAATACAACGTATATTTACAACTTAAATGTGTGAAATAGTTCAAGTGTCATTTTATTTATTTAATCGGTTTGTAATTTTGATGCATAACTTTTATCTGAGAATTCTCCATAAGAATTTCGAGTAGGTAAGTGAAGGCTACCGCACTAGGCTGGCATGGAGTAAGGCCTAAACCCTCTTAATAGTCCTATAAGAGGCAGTGTATGCAGGATTTATATCATAATAATAACTTTGATTGATTGAAATTGAAAACCACTTGTTTTAATGATTGAAGAACACATCTATCGCATTGAAGTTACTCATTACTTTGCTTGTATTTTGTATTCCACTTCACAAATTTATTTTAAGCATAACTTTTTAATTCTTTCTTTTTAAAACGTCAGACATTTCTATATATAATGTGTGCCCGATTATAACCTGTTTTGTGTGTGATAAATAAAATAATGTAAACCAAATAAAAATAACTCACGACATATAAATACCTATAATTATATATGCCACTAATTTACCTATTGCTGTTAAAATTGCACCGTCGCCTATCCTCAGACATGAGGCATAATTAATTATAGCAACTGGTTTTGTTTTGATATAACGTGTTCACTAGACCGAGATGACCAACCACCCTTTGATGTTTATCTAGGCTAAACCCCTCATAGTTTTCATAATATTATCGTTTGTTATTGAATCAAAACAAAAACAAGGGATTTCTTTACTGGCCTAAAACTTTGAAACTCATTATTCTTTATTGCTTTATGATTTCTTTATTGTTGTTGTATTTTTGCGGTTTTTTATTTAGTTAAAATAACTGGGTAAGTTGATTATTTTATTCTTTTTCAGCTTGTAGTTGAAAAAGTTTAATATTCGCTTATTGAGATATATGGTATGAGATCCTAAAAGTTCTACAAAATAAGCGCTCTGATTAGAAATAGTTTGATTTCTTTAAATTAAGTAGAGATCTTGTGTGTTGACTTAAATTATTTATTTATAATATTTTGAATTTGACTACCCCAGTTGCGTAGTTATATTACGGTATTACTAATTATTACTACCGCCCAGTGTTCAAGGGGAACGACTAAGCGGTTATGTTGGGTTCACCGTGCCTTACGACCCGACGTTGAGCCGCCCGGAGAGATGGAAAACGTCGGGCGACCGCCGGGCTGAGACCCTAACCTATGTACACCGCACGGCATACCAACCAAAACTCCGCGGTGGCCATCTTCGGCGCATTAGGGACGGATTTATTAGCGGGCTTCCTCCGACTCACGTCTAAGTTGTCGTCCGCAACCGCCCCTGCGCGTACCGCTATTGCGGTCCGTCTCCTGTTGTTGGGGGGGCTCAGAAGCCCACGCATACCGAAGGACGCCCTCGGCGTCAACGGCAGCGTGAGGCCTAACCGCCACGCTGTCGTCCATCACGGGGGTCAGAAAAGTTGGCTAGACTAATACGGGGACGGCCCCTTCCGCCCACCCGTGACTCCCGGTGGCCCTTATTAGTCGCCTTTTACGACAGGCAGGGGATACCGTGGTGGATTTCTCCAAACGCCCCCAATCCACAGGGCGGATTACTGCAATGCTGAGGTCTTGGGTTCGATTCCCGGGCCGGGCAAAGTGATATTGTGTTTTTTAAATTCAGTACCAGCCCGGAGACTGGAATTTGTGCCCTATATGGCGATAGGCTGGCACCCTTATTATACGCTTACTATTGCGTATTTTTTGTACGTTAGTGTAGCTGCACAATAATCTCCCGCCATGTCATAGTGTCCCGACCAATATAAATATGAAAATCCTCCTAGCCAGTTTCGGCCACGGCGGCCAATCTCAACGGAGATCAGCCAGGTACGCAGGAGATATTATAGTGCACAAGTGTGTGCGCAATACACAGGTGCACTCGCTATTCCTTCACTCTCATAGTCCGGTGAGACGGCAATCCGACATGACCGGAGAGAGATCAGGCGCAGGACCAACGGCTTTACGTGCTTTCCGAGGCACGGGGGTATCACACCGCCAACTTCCTGACTCCGAGCTGCGACTGAGTAAATTTTAAGATGGAAAAACCCAGTCACAATTTTTTTTGGCTCGACCCGGGATTCGAACCCAGGCCCTCAGCGCGCAAATCGTACTCGTAATGCGTACGCAATACCACTACGCCACCGAGGCAGTCAATATAAATATAACAGTAATTTAAACTGAAATATGATCAGTAGTGTATAACAGCTTTTGCATACCATATCCTTATGTTATGCGGATACTCCTCGGATGTGTTGAACAAAATATCAATTTGCTGAACTCTAGCGGAATCCGCAATGCGTAAACGAAACTGGACGCATATGCTGAATACAATATAAAACGATTAAGTTTCAGTAAACTGGCGATAAAACAAAAGATTATTCCGTGTATTTTACTTCCATTTGTTAGTAAATGATTATAGATATCTAGATAAAGATAATATTTGATCTTAATCTATCTATGGCTTACTAGTAACCAATACACAGTTTGTAAACATTTGGCCATCGAAATTGGATGACATATAATAATCGATTGAAAAAAAATTTGGTCTGTATAGCAGACTATATTTTAAATCATCTTCTAATTAATAAATTAATCTCTACTCATAACCCCAAAACATGACTCCCTCCCGCGTCGTATAACTTGAAACACATCACAAACAACAGAACTATATCAAAGAGTAACAAACAAGTATTTGTCTCGCCTTGCAACCCCTAACCCGTTTCATAAACTTACTGAAACGTTAGTAACATCGTAATTATAACTTGGCTGTCTTTAAGCTTTTGTTTATAGATACAGACAGCAACATTCACTTTTTAATCGCATTAAGGAGTTTCTCCACTACAAAGTTTCATGATATTATCGTGCCAGGAATGTGTCAGACAAAAATGTTCTTTGTATTGAAAAGTATGAAATTATTCCATTAATTATAGAAGTATATATTCCCACTGGACGTTTCCGTAACCGACCAACACCGTAGCGTGCCATGTCTGGAACGTCAACAATTTTCGGCGACAATATGTTGGTGGTACTGGTGGTAGGTTTCTCATATGTGAGAGTCCGTCTGGGTGGGTACCACCGCAATGTCTATTTCTACCGCCAAGCAGCAGTGCACATGCACAGTTGTGTTTCGGTCTGAAGGACATTGTAGCCAGTGTAACTACTGGACATAATGAGAATTAACATCTCATATCTCAGTATGACGAGCGCAGTGGAATGCCACACAGTACTTCGTAAGTCAAGGTTCTGGTCGGTGTTGCTACTTATGGGTGTTCGTATCGCTTACCACCAGGTAAACGGCATGCTCGCCTCGTCATTCAATGCCATAAAAAATATATGTTGCCTGTGCCGTTCTGTATGATATGGGCATGATACGCTGTTGAAACGCTCTAGTGGGCATAGTTGGCCGTAATGTTTCTTTCCGTGCCTGATACGTTCATAGCACGGTCATGGTATGATTCTGTTATGTGTGCAGACTCCTTAAAACGTGTAATTGTGTTTATGTTCTTTAAATATCGTAAGCTGAAAAGCGACCTCTGTTGTAATTGTAACGTCGGTCCATATAATATTTTGCATTCCACTTTCCACCACGCCTTGATAACGTTAAGTTAAAATGAGTAGTGTATTTTGGGCGTCGGTCCTTCAATTTTGAAGCCAATCAGCATTCAAGACGCGCACCCAAGTGGAAATAGCGTTTTGAGAGACTAATTCTCTTTTATTACAAGCATAACGTCAATTAAATGTTTTCCGGGTCGGCGTTACTTGTAAATGTATGCATAATACGTAAGCACATTTTGTAATGCCAAGTAGGTTATTTGAATAATGCCGCAGTGAAATGAATTGGAGTATATAGTAAAATTTTATAAGGTTTGCGATACAAATAAATAAAGGCAACTGTGATATTTTTTGTGACTGCCTCGGTGGCACAGTTGTATTACAGTACGACTACAAAGCTGGGGTCTCGGGTTCGATCCCCGGGTCGGGCAAAGTGATATTGAGTTTTTATATTCAGTATCAGCCCGGAGTCTGGAATTTGTGCCCCATATGGCGATAGGCTCGCCCCCTATCACATCATGGGACGGAATGACGGCGAAAAGTGGGTGCACTATTTGCGCCTCTGCCTACCCCTTCGGGGATAACAGGCGTGAGTGTATGTGATATGTTTTATTCTAAAAAGTTGTTGTAACCAATAATGAGTAAGAATTGTAGAAAACTACCTTTGTTTACGGCTTTGTCCTCGTAAAAGATTTTTTTCTATCTCAACACAATATTTCATGGAAACCCGTTCGGTAGTTTCTGAGTTTAACGCGTACAGGGCGGTAGGCGACTTTGTTTTATACTAAGGAAAGAGAGCCTCTTTCTGTCCTATGCGGTGACAATGATGAGCTCCAACATAAAATTCCTCGTTCTGATGAGGTGTCTCCTGCCAAATACAAAACAACCAACCATAGATTGACACAGAGTACCGTACATCATATTTTAAGATCATATACATTGCATCAAACCACGGTCCACGTGGAAACCTGATTATTCATTCGTTACGAACTTCAAACAATCCCCGGAGATTAGTCTCCGGTTTATTTATGCGCAATATATTATTATATCAAAGCGGCTCCTGTTCAAAGCTTGTTTGTTGTCACGCCTATGTAATTGTGAGCTGTCACGGAAATCTCCATTTAAAAATAATGAGAGGACATATTGTGTGCCTGGCGATACAGCTGAAAAATTAACACATTTTTGTTTTCACTTTTATTTTTAAATGTGGCCAGGTTTATTAAGGATTTGCTTATAAACGAATATTTTTATTTCTAGCCAGGTTTAAAATATATGTAAGTGCAGTTATACAATGTAAAAGGAGTTTTAAATGTTATCCATACCCTTATTATAAAGAGGAAAGATTTTATTGGTTGTTTGTTTGAATTGAATAGGCTCCGAAACTACTGGAACTTGAAAATTCTTTCACCAATATAAAGCTACATTATCAGTAAATAACATAGGCTACTTTTTATCCCGGGGAAAAATAAAGCGGAACTTTTATTCCAGAAAAACTCATTCACGCGGGTGGAACCGCGAACAGAAGTCTAGTAATTTAATAAACTTAACGCCAATGATGTTCCATCTATACTTTTTGATTTTAGATCTCTATGTTAAACAAAATCTATAGTTTTGTATTATATTTTTTTACTCTAAGTACTGCTCTGAATTTAACTTGTAGAATAATATAATCTGACGCACAATTTATTTAACGTGTTAAAAATACATAAAGATAATTAACTAAAACAAAAATTAACTTAATACAGAGATAAATTAAAAAAACACTGACTAATTATGTGTAATAAACTTTGTATAATTTATTGCCCTTTTAACAAGAAACCTAAGATACCGTTAAACATTATGTGATGCCATTTAGGAAAAATATGTTTACCTGAGATGTGTTATAATCATATGTCAGTGTCTCCGTGCTAGACTATGCTTGCTCACGGCTCCACCCGATTAAATTCTGCTACCGGGACAAAAAAATTGCATATTACAGTACTTAGGAAAAATGAAGCGTACTACATGCGAAAAAAAAGAATCGATACAGGAGTTCACACACACTAACGCCTTTTATCCTGAAGGGTTAGAGGCGCAACTAATGCACCCACTTTTCGCTGTATTCCGTTCCATGATGTGATAGGGGGCGAATCTATCGCTATACATAGCACAAATTTCAAACTGTGGTTCTGATAAGAAAAACCAATATCATTTTGATTCCGGGTTTCGAACCTGAGACAATACTACACCGTCGCGAATTTCTTATTATCTTCAATTAAAATTAATTCTAAATATTGAGCTCTATTCGTAATATGATTTCCATATTCGTAGCAACATGTCATCCATTGCTTTACGTAACAACTATTCTTCTTTTCTTCGTGGTAACAACTAACTACAAACCTTAAATATTTTTCGCGCCTGAATGCGTTCGGTTTTCATGAATTTTGTATGAGGCGTGCTGGTTCGGATCGTTTACAGGACTTATTTTTTCGTTCGGGCAATATTAGACCTGGTATACAGCTATACAGTATGCATTTCTAGTCGAGGGATCTATTTAGATGGCAGTTTATGCTTGCAAGTAACTAATAAATACGCAAAAATATTATAAATGACAGAGTAAACCTAGAAATAAATTATTGATTTCTTATGTTTACGCGAATGTTAGACATTGAACTAAAACTATTTTGCGGATTTTATCACGGCTTTTTAAATATATTTTCTCGCTACGTTTCGAAGGATTTAAGCTCTTTAGGATCACGGGACGGACTAAAAATTCGTAAATCTCCTAACGTATGAGTAACCTTGTGCCAGCTACTTGTTGATCTATCTTATCGTTTATACTTAGGATATGACCTTTAATTATGATCCGTTTATTTATACTTCAAACCTGGCTTAGGAAAATACCTAGCAGAAATACATAGGTGCTAAAATTCCCGTAAAAACAGGGTCGTATTCATACGCAATCAATATTGCGCAAATAACCCTGTAAACAACATTATACAGCCTGTTTTTACCGCTTGCAAGTTCCAGTATTTTAAAACAAAACACGGATGTTAGGACCAAACAAATTAACATTAATTTTATGTTTTTTTGTGATTCATTAGTACGACATTAACACACGCGATGTAATGGAAACTTCCAATTATTTTTACATAATCTAATTACGTCTGCTGTGGGGTAGAGGGCCGAGGAAACAAAGGGTTCTTGTCATTATAAACCTCATATAAATCATTAAAGGGCTCGTATATCAGCTGGTAGCACGCAAGTTGTACACTATATAGGCCGACCTTGTACTAGAAATACGAATAAAGTATCACTCCTTTTGCCTTTTCCGGGGTGAGCAGAGGTATACTACACATTACATCAGCTTTGGAACCTATCTAGATATTTTTGTCGGCACCAGAAAGGCTTAGAGTGTAGCAAAAAATCATGACACGACTCCGTTTCGTTTTAATGGGATTGTCTCTCGACCAACCACAAACATCAAAATTAAATGACATCGTCTTACGAGGTGCATTTTTTTTGCCACATTCGAAGCCCACTGATTACAGTGTGATTACGCTTTAAGACTATGCTTTTGAAAATACCTGAGTTTGAATACTTAATGAACTACTAACGTACTAGTCGAGTCCTTCAGTACCTTAGAGACCAAATTAGGCATTTCTAGTTGTTAAATTTTTAATTGTTAAGCCGTCTTATACATTTATACTGGAAAGATGCATAGTTCACAGCAATTCCTCGGGCAATTCTCTTGAGTTGTATTATTATATCTATACTAATATTATAAAGCTGAAGAGTTTGTTTGTTTGAACGCTCTAATCTCAGGAACTACTGAACTGATTTTGAAAATTCTTTCACTAATAGGAAGCTACATAACTCCCGAGTGCTATAGGCTACTTTTTATCTCGGGAATATATTTTTGTCCCGGAAAAACTTTTTCACGCGGGCGGAGCCGCGAGCACTACTATAGAGAATACGGGAGCTGATTTCGATGTGATTACGCTTTAAGACCATGCTTCCGAATAGACGTGGGCTTGAATACTTAATGAAACACTAACGTACTAGTCGAGTCCTTCAGTACCTTAGAGACCAAATTAGGCATTTCGAGTTGTTAATTTTTTTATTATTAAGCCGTCTTATACATTTACTAGCTTTTGCCCACGGCTTCGCCCGCGTAATAAGTTTTTCCGGGCTAAAAGTGCATAAAAACCTTCCCGTGGAATCACTCTATGACTATGACGTTGATACAACTCTTAACAAATAATGCATTAATTTCGACCAAATTTCATTACCATAAAAACGGTTCTAGTAAGTTAATCTTAAAAGATAGACATATACTGTTGCGGACATTTTTTTAGATAATTTCAAGAGGAATAATTCTTTCATACATATATTTTTGATATCTTGAACCGTTTTCGCAGCGCACGCAATGGAAGCCCTCAAGGATGAATAATTTTCCCCGCTTTTTTCACATTTTCCATTATTTCTTCGCTCCTAATAGTTGCATCGTGATGTTATATAGCCTATAGCCTTCCTCGATAAATGGTCTATTCAACACAAAAAGATTTTTTCAATTCGAACCAGTAGTTCCTGAGATTAGCGCGTTCAAACAAACAAACAAACAAACTCTTCAGCTTTATAATATTAGTATAGATATACTGGAAAGATGCGCAATTCGCAGCAATTCCTAGGGTAATTATCTCGAGTTGTATTATTATATCAGTATACAGTTTAATGTTAAGGTGTTATATCGCTTCCAATTAATTACACTGGCTACAACGGTCTTCAAATCTCAAGCAGTGTGGATGATTACAGATTACCTGATACATTCCACTTTACAAAACTCTAAATGCAGAAGGCCATTGCATAGTATTCTGTTTTCTGTCTTATAAATGGTCCAATATCGTTGTAGTTTCTCGCTTTGCCAATTTCATCCACGTATGCCATGCTCTCAAGTTTCAAAGCAAGTGCACTCACCGCACGAAACATATCGTTATTATTTGAAAGTAAAGCCATAAACAGCTCGTGTAATTCTTTCCTCTTCAGTATTTATAGTCGCAAAGGTTAAACGATAATATTTTATTTATATTTTTGTTTGGAATCCTTATCATTAATCTGTGTTCATAGGGTGTGATAAATGGTCCGGGGTCTTGACATATCTTTCTGGGTAATAAACCACCGTCCCAATTTTGCTGAGTATTCCCCTGATAGGCAACGGGATAAATTCTTTATCCCAATAATAAGCAATCATGGTACAATTAAGGAATAAAGAAGGCGATGACCTACTTTTTCATGATGGATTCAACCAGGGTGTTGGATTTCATTCGTTAATTGCCTGTCAGTTAGTGTGAGTGGTTATCAATATTTCTGCTTAAGTTGTAGTTTAGTTTGCGATGGTTTAGATATAGTTTGCGATAATAAAGATTTGTTTTTTAGTTCGTGTTAAAAGTTAATTATTTTTATCAACAATGCGATTTTTATTTTTAGTTACTTATGTTACAAACCTACTATTATAAACGCGAACGTTTGCAAGAATGTATGTATGTTCGTTACTCTTTCATGCAAAAACTAATCAACGGATTTCGATGAAATTTGGCACATGGGTTGATCATGTTCTGTATAGGTTATAGGCTACTTTTTATGCCGGGAAATATAAAGCGGGACTTTTATCTCGGGAAAACTTATTCACGTGGGTGGAGCCGTAGCTAAAAGCTAGTTATTTATATTTCAAGCATTATTAATTATTGGCCGTTCCTTCTATAATTTTATTGTTACTACCTTATTATACGTACAAATAAAATTAGAATGGATATTGCAGGATCCTTAAAATTTTACCTGCGAACATTGCGATTTCATTTTGTTTCTGAGTCACAAGCAGAATGATTGCGATTATGATGTATAAACAAAATATAATAGGAGACGTGTTTTGCAAATGCCACCAAGATACTATTCTGTATACGACAATTGTTATTCATACGACGTATTCTCCTGCAATATGTATACGGAAATTGGGCTTCCTTTCTTTTATCCTCTAGATTTTTAAATTGTGTGACAAAAGCCATATATTCTCAACATTTTTTGTACGACAAAAAGTAATACAAAATAACAATTGTTTTAAATTATTTTAAGATGATATTACTGTGACTGACTCTGTATCGTAGTTGTGTTGGTTGTGACTATCTTGTACAATTCCAAAATATGACAAATGTAACCAAAATCCAAATGCACACACACACACACACTTACTCACGCCCTTTATCCCCGAAGGGGTAGGCAGAGGTGCAACTAGTGCACCTACTTTTCGCCATACGTATTCCGTCCCATGATGTGATAGGGGGTGAGCCTATCGCCATATCGGGCACAAATGCCATACCCCGGGCTGATACTGAGCTTAAAACCCAATACCACTTTGCCCGACCCGGTAATCGAACCAGAGACCTTATCATTGCAGTCATAGCTTAATACAACTACGCCACAGAACAGTCTGTAACCAAATGGTGGTTTAAATAAAATACCACATAAGTTATGCAATCCTATGGGAATTTAAAATTTAGTACCTATTTTGAGAGTATGTAAATGAACAGTTCTAAACAAATATACATATACATATACACTCACGCCTGTTATCCCCGAAGGGGTAGGCAGAGGCGCAACTAGTGCACCCACTTTTCGCCGTTATTCCGTCCCATGATGTGATAGGGGGCGAGCCTATCGCCATATCGGGCACAAATTCCAGACTCCGAGCTGATACTGAATAGAAAAAACTCAATATCACTTTGCCCGACCCGGGGATCGAACCCGAGACCTCAGCTTTGCAGTCGTACTGTAATACAATTACGCCACCGAGGCAGTCCTAATGTTCTAAACAAAATAAACAAATATTAATTGTATTTATTTTCCTGTACCATGTATTGCATTTTATACCTTGAACTGATTTTGAAAAGAGCAACAATAGAGTTTCTTGCTCGTCCTTCTCTGTGAGAGATGCTTTCTGAAATGGTGGTAGAGTTAACCTTGATGGAATCTAAATATTGCATAACATTTACGGGATCGAATAATAATATTTCATTTCATTTCACGTAAAACAAATTGGCAGAAAACAATTTTATGTTTCTGACCATCTTACGACAAACTTTATATTATGAACTAAGTTTCACAACAAACGTTTAACTCTTCAAAACTGTGTTGTAATAAAAATTGTGAGTCGCGTGCTTCAAACGCTGCTCGCTTGGGACAGAGTTTTCTCGAGGCAATCTTTATGATACGTGATACGTGATAGAAATTGCATGTGCAATTTTTATGCCAGGATGTTGAAAATCGGAGTTTGGTGCATACAGATTCGTTGAAAATCTTAGATCGGAGTATTGATGGACTGTATAATTGGATTTCTGGAACCGGTCAGGCCTTTGACTACTAACGAGCTAACAACATTATAAATAAATGATGCTTATTGTATAGATTTTGCTGATATTGTTTGTTGATATTGTTGTTAAACAATTTTATCAATAATTCTATGCAAGTTTTTTTATATCCAATAATTTTGGTTTCCTTATATAATTTTTCACTGCATTAATTCTACATTGTACATATTTTATATGAATACATATTGTTTTATTACCCGCTATAGTCGAATATTAAAACAAGGTTTTTAAGTTCATAGTTATTTACTCTACTAAAGAATTAAGTATTTTAATATATACTACTTGATACAATGTAGTTAAGGAAGTTTTGATAGTAAAAATTTGGAGCAAGCATCACAAATTATAGCATCTTATTAGTTACTTCTAATAAAGACTCGGGAGGTTTGTTTCAAACTACGACAATTTTAATATTTCAAACTCAGTATTCTGACAGGAGATCAGTGCGTCTTCAACAGGGATAACAAATTTAATGGCCGTTCCCGGAAATAACACGCCCGGAATTTTATTGTCTCAAATAGATCAGGAGTGAGTTTATGAGAATGAATGCCTCGATGGCTTAGTTGTGTTACGATACAATTGCAGTGCTGAGGTCTCAGGTCTGATTCCGGGTCGGGCAAAGTGATATTGGGTTTTTCTACTCAGTATCAGTCTGGAGTCTGGAGATGTTTTTGTTTTTTAAATTACATCGAATGACGAGACGAGCATGCCGTTCGCCTGATGGTAAACGATACGACCACCCATAAACAGTAGCAACACCATCCAGCAACTTGAGTTACGAAATACTGTGTGGCATTCCACTGCAATCGTCATCCTGAGACATAAGTTGTTATGTTTCAGTGTGTCCAGTAGTTACACTGACTGACTGACTGACTGTGCCCGGTAAATGGTAAAAGGTCCTCTCCCTATTACAAAGGACCTAACATAGCTGGCGAAATGTGGGAGTGATACACCTCTGTCTACCCCAGAAGAGGGAAAAAGGCGTGATGCTATGTATGCATTGATGTATGTATGAGTTTACGCGAATCCCCCGAATAGTTTGTTTACGTTGGTAGTAGTGAAAGAAAACGTGAAAGTGATTGTATTACAAAATATTGTTCATTTGTGGCATAGGTCATATTATATATTTAGGTGGGTTTTATGATACATCAATGATTTAGTTACAATTTTTATTTATTTATTTAAGACAGACAGAATACAATCAATACATATAATAATGACTATAGCTAGGGTTAGTACTAAATCTAGATTGCACTCCAAAATTTGTGTCCAAATCATGACTTTAAAAAACGATGTGTTAATATTTAATTACAAAAAGTGTAAAGATTAACCGAAATCGCCTACTTAAATCCTTTTTAAAACAATAATGAAATTATAGTAAATTTTTAATTTACTAAAAGGTAAAAATACATAAACACTATTTAAATTGAACAATGTTTTCGTATATTTGATCTTGTATTTCCTTGGCTTGGCTGGCAATTTAAATTAGTCATCGACTCCAAATATACGTATATACTAAGCGAATATAAAGTTGAATTATTTTTGGTTTGCAGTGGTTTTGAAGTCGGTTTTTTTTTTTTAAGTTATTTCATATCCATTCAATTATAGTCATGTATCTAGTTCTCCGCAGTTTGGTGTAAATGAATTTCAATGTAGTGACGTAACTATTAATCCTTCTCCTTGCGTCTATTCCCCGATGCCGGGGCTCAGGAGTCATCAGGATATTACTAATAGTGTTGGAATAATTTGAACTGGCTTATCCGTTTCTATAATTCACCTAGTACATGTTTGTAGCGAATTGAAAATTTAGTACATGTGCAGGAATATTTTTGTAAAGTAATTAGACGTGTAATTGAGAATTGTAATAATCCGGATAAAAACGGCGGTATATTTAACGATCTCGTTAAAATTATAAATCAAAAGCTTAAATAAAAGTTACGCGGTTTCACGCATTGTAGACTAGAAAACTCTTTGCGAATCTCGCCACTCAACTATCTAGCGTAGCACGACCCGTCCGTTTCGCAGAATGGGTTTTAAATAAGATAGGATTCTGCAGACTGGTGTATTCCTGAGGCTCAAGTTATTTTGGTCGGTTGTTTACGGTGAAACGGGGCCATCTTCCGAGCTGTCGCGATGACCCGGCCTCTAATAATACATTTCATGCCAGTTTCATAGCATAGCTCGTTGTTGTAATGTGTCTACGACGTAGCTCGGTGCTACGGCCGCTACGGTTGCTACGTAATTATGTACGTATTGCTTCACTCATTTTTCATTACATCTTTTTAGTTTTAACAGACCGTAGTGTAGTGAAAATGAGGCATTATCTTCTTTTGTCGCGATGCAACAGTTTCACGCTGATGGTTTCCTTTGTTTTGATTTATCTGCAAGAGTGAAGAGACGTTGTAGCGAATGCATGTATTATTCCAACATTTTGCATATTGCATGAATGAATTATTATGAAAACACAACATTATAACACTTATAATAATGAAATTGATAGACGTTCAAAACTAGAGCCTAATGTGAGTTTCTACTATTCGTACCTTTAAAAAATAATTACCCTCACTTTATTTCTCCATGCTGATGGAACAATACCAGCGTAATATTGATTTGTAAATTTATTTTATGATTATTATTTCAGTTCAATAACTGGGCTGATAAAAGAATTATTCCCTATATATATCTATACTAATATTATAAAGCTGAAGAGTTTGTTTGTTTGTTTGTTTGTTTGAACGCGCTAATCTCAGGAACTACTGGTTCGAATTGAAAAATTATTTTTGTGTTGAATAGACCATTTATCGAGGAAGGCTATAGGCTATATAACATCACGATGCAACTATTAGGAGCGAAAAAATAATGGAAAATGTGAAAAAAGCGGGGAAAATTAGTCATCCTTGAGGGCTTCCATTGCGTGCGCTGCGAAAACGGTTCAAGATATCAAAAATATACGTATGAAAGAATTATTCCTCTTGAAATTATTTAAAAAAATGTCCGCAACAGTATATGTCTATCTTTTAAGATTAACTTACTAGAACCGTTTTTATGGTAATGAAATTTGGTCGAAATTAATGCATTATTTGTTAAGAGTTGTATCAACATCATAGTCATAAAGTGATTCAACGGGAAGGTTTTTATGTACTTTTAGCCCGGAAAAACTTATTAACGCGGGCGAAGCCGTGGGCAAAAGCTAGTTTTTAATAATTTTCAATATAAAATATTAGTTATAAAGAATATTAAGAATACATATAACATACACGTGAAACTTCTAAATAAATATGTAAAAACCCGTCGGCAAAGGATCATTTGTACAACGTGTTGCGAACTTCATTTAAAGTTGAGGTTAAATGTTAGAAGTTTGTTAAACTTGGGTTCAATCTTAAAACCGTTGAATATGAGGGTAACGAGGTCGTAACCTGAAGTGAACTTAGATATAGAAAATGGCATTCATAATGACGCGCCCCACTAAAGGAGATTTCCATTTTTTGTATGTGTGCTGGGCCTCAAAATTTAACCAGGCTAAAACTTTATGGATATTAAAGCAGCATAAATAGGAATTTGGATCAATTAAAGCAAAAATCAGACCCCTCCATTTATAACTAACTTTTTTAAAACGTTCACATTAAGTGCAGTTATTAAGCAAAATAAAATAACATAAATCTCACAATCGAAGTACTTTAAAATTATACGATTTATTGCAAAGGTCTAGTTTTTGGAAGTACTATCCTAATATCACTACATAGTATAAAACAAAGTCGCTTCCCGCTGTCTGTCCCTATGTATGCTTAGATCTTTAAAACTACGCAGCGGATTTTGATGCGGTTTTTTTTTATGAATGATGAATAGAGTGATTCAAGAGGAAAGTTTATATATATAATTTATACCGGTGAAATATAAAGCGGGACTTTTATCCCGGAAAAACTCATTCACGCGGGCGAAGCCGCGAGCAGAAGTCTAGTATACTATATAAAGTATCTTGGTTAGAATATCCTTTTGGACATGTCCTTTCCAAATCGCTTACAATCCGAATGGGCACCATTCCGCTCGTGTGTTAGTTGTGTAAACACAGTAAATACTTGAGTACACACGCCAACTATGATGTCAAAGTCCTCTTAACCCCGCGAAATGCCCGCCCAAAAATCGTGTCTCATGGTGGATGAAATGACCTATATTGGCGATGTATTGAATGGACAGTGGCTGGAAGCGAATATCAAACAGTAATTTATAGATATGTTTACTCGCGAAAACTGTTTCGACTCGCCAAAATGGATGAAGTGGTAGATAATTTAAATAAAAAGTAGCTTGTATGTGTTTGAATTAGATGATAGATCAAACATAGCTTAAATTACATATTTTGAAAGCTTATTTTATAAATGAAATTAATACAAAATTCTTAGTTAAACGAAAACATTAATGCTCTTAGCCCATGAGGATAGGCAGAGACAATCGAGTGTAACGAACAACGATCCTAATACACCTCTTTCACCTGTTCCAAATTAATACTTTTTGTCATTTATCTTGCTTTTAAAAGGTCAATACATCGAAGACCTTAAGATTTCTAGAACAAATTGCAAGTCACTTGCATCCAACGTTTCGTAATCTTCGTTGCTAAATTGCCAAAATAAAAGATGTGGCACGAATCTCGCTATTATGGACTAGTTTTGTGAAGCTTCGTTGAGATCGGGTAAGCTGTAAAAGAGCTTCAAAAAGCTACCGTTTAAATCGACTTTCTCATTAAATATCCAAGGGCAAGCTGTGCGTCGCGTAGCAACGGATTTGAATTTAAGTAATTGCTTTTACTGCGTGATTGTATGCGCTTCTAAATGCAACAATTTTAATAAAATGTCAATCTAGAGTAATATAAAAATGTGCCTGACAAAAGGTGATTTACATTTTGTACAAGAATAAAAGTACTTTGATACTAAAAAACTCTCCCAGATTTGAATCTTTATTGATCAGTGTGTGACACAAGCAACAACTAGTACATGAATAAATAATGTGTACACATATTATAAATGTTTTCTTTTTCTTATTTATGTCTAGTTAGGTGTCGGCACAATATTATACACACTTATGAATTGCGTTATGTAAAACGTCTACAGAGTTATATAAACTTAATATTCATGTTAGCGCGTAGCAAGCATTAAATTCTAACCTTGTTTGGTTTCTCACTAAGATAGGTAAGGCGTATTATGGTTTACTTAGGAGGAAATATAGTATGAGCATATCTTGACCTCTCGAACGCTGGGTCAGTGACTTGACGTTGGTTGCAGGAAGTTGTTAACTAGTAGCTTGGCACCGAGGACTAGAATATATTGATAAATAAATTGCCTAAGCCAACTAAATTATATCTCCAGCGAGTAGCGTCCACAGGGAGGTCGTTTGATTTAACCAGTACTGTAGACATACGTTGCTAATTTCTGTAGACATGAAAGTGTGAAAACAACGTACAAACGTGTTTGTTTTTATTTTATATGAACTCGCTTTGTGTATTGTATTCTTATACGTTCGATATCTATATATCTGTATTTTTATTGACGACAGAAGAAAATAACTTCACCTATTCTAATTTCGAAATTCGTAATAGTTTAAAATTTATTTATGTTTTTATTTTTTTTAACATGTCATTGAAAGCAAATTTTAGACAATATGAAAAAAATGTTAATTAAGAATGAATATTATATACAATGCTAGGCCGTATACAGATAAGACTAATGAGTTTCAACTCAGCATTGTGACAGAAATAGACGGCTAGATGCTGTTATTCCGCACAAAATTCTGGAAGTCATTATGTCAGGCATAATACGCTGTGCAAATAAATTAAAATGGATAGATTTAAAGCATTGGGTATGTGAGATCATTTTATATTTTTATATTTTAACCTGGCTGTTATATAAACGGTTGCAGATTCGATTCCCCGAACATATTATTAAGTCAACAGTAAATTTGTGTATTGTATTCGGGTTTTTTACGCAATCTCGGTCTAAAAATGCCTTGACGCATCGTAAAATTTTAATTAAGCTTACCCTATAAAGGTTATAGGCGTGATCTTAACTTAAAATACACCAAAAAACTATGTTAATGTTTTATTTTATTTTAGTGAAAGTTCTTGCAATAACAGATGAATTCTAGAAATAACAGCAAGCAAAGCAAGTTACCTTCTTCTTTTAAAACATGGCTTCACCATTTCATCGATGATTTCGCCAATGTCAAGTGGATAGATGTTAAAATTACATCATAACTTTCTTATAATAACTTTCGACCTGAAGAAAACTAAAAAGCGATGCAGCAGAGAGCAGTATGACTAAAACATTTGACATTAGTTGTGGTGAATACCATAAAAAATTTAGATAACTTTAGAACCAGTTTAGAACCAAGCAAAGGTGATAGGAGCGTACAGCATAGATAACAAAACAAGTATAAAAATTGTAGATGAGAACTACGGAAATAGAGCTTAGGAACACAGAAACGAAGAATAGCAAACTGCACAAGCAGAGGCAACAAAAAACTTAATTTGTACTTAAGAATTGGTAGGGATAGTAGCATTTTGTTGTCAAAATAAGGATACTGAGAATACAGCAAGAAATAAAAAAAGGGAATAAAGCACGAAAAAATGAGGAAGGTAGTAAAAGGCGATTGAAATAGATATGATAAATGAATAATGGCATATAAATTAAAGGTAAAGATTATTATTTTTTATAAATTTAGAAAGTAATCTCAAGTTTTGGGGAAAATCACTAGTTAATAAACATTTAATGTTGATAGGGCGGGGAAAGTTAGCAGGAAGAATGTCATAAATAGGAAAACGAATTTTTGGACAATTAAAGAAGATGTGCTCTAGGGAACCTTCATCCGATCCACACTCACAGAGGGAGTGATCAAATTTTCAAAACAGACGCAAATTTTACCGAGAAAAACAGGAGTACACACATGCCCTAAACGTAGGCGAATAATGGCCGAAGTTACTTTTTAAAAGCAAGTTATTTATGGCTGTTAAAATATATCCAGTTCGTGTTTAAAATGGAGTCGTATCGCAGCATGTCTAGTAGTTTCGCTGCGAGCATCGATGTAAAAAACCCAAGTGAATCTGGGTTAGCCGTCAAGTAAAATAAAAGATATACCATGTTTTATTGTGTTTACGCCATTGATGTTTTAAAAACCCAATACATCAATGGTTTACGCGTGATTATTTTAGATGATAGCGTTAGTGTAACGATCAAAATATTATATTACATTATGTCCGCCCCGTGAACACTAAGGCTGCAAAAATCTAAAAATTAAACAAATTTATTGCGAAAAATTCGTTAAGTATGTAGTTATATTTCAATATTATATAATGATTTTTCTTTTGGCAAATTGTGCTATATTGTTACGTATTCAGAAAAAAGGTCCTCGATTGGTTAGTCGAAAGAAAATACATACACACTCACGCCTTTTAGGCAGGCAGAGGCGCAACTAGTGCACCCACTTTACGCCGTGCGTATTCCGTCCCATGATAGGGGGCGAGCCTATCGCCATATCGGGCACAAATTCCAGACTCCGGTCTGACACTGAATTTAAAAAACCCAATTTCAATTTGCCCGACCCGGTAATCGAACCCAAGACCTCAGCATTGCAGCCATACCGTAATACAACTACACCACCGAGGCAGTTCGAAAGAAGATAAAAACTGGTAATTCTGAATATTGGACGAAACCGATAAACTTTACCTCCTTATAATAATTTAGTTTAAACACACTTGAAATCCGCTCTTTGCCATTCATAGGAAACTCATAGAGGCGTGTAAATTCACATAAAGGTTCCCACTACATTATTTAAATTGTGCCTCTAAAATCGAGTTTACTTACTAAATAAACTTCGTAACGTAAGCCTGGCTTGCATAGAGCCTTCACTGTTATTATATTTTACTTCACAAGGAGCAAACGGCTTTGAAGTCTACGGATAAATAAAAGACTCAATTTATTTCTGGTATGGCTTGCATAAAAAGGGAGTGAGTTGAGGTAATTATGCAATAAAGTAATAATACGCTTTATTGTAGAAAATGGTTCTAAATTTAATTTATATATCACTTAGTTTAATGGAAATTTTATTAAGTCGTTACAATGGAATAGACTGCCTCGGTGGCGTAGTTGTATTACAGTACGACTGCAAAGCTGAGGTCTCGGGTTCGATCCCCGGGTCGGGCAAAGTGATATTGAATTTTTCTATTCAGTATCAGCCCGGAGTCTGGAATTTGTGCCCGATATGGCGATAGGCTCGCCCCCTATCACATCATGGGACGGAATGACGGCGAAAAGTGGGTGCACTAGTTGCGCCTCTGCCTACCCCTTCGGGGATAACAGGCATGAGTGTATATGTATATATGTATGTATCGTTACAATGGAACAGATTTTTTGCCTTTATACTTTTGCTTGTTTATGCAATTGTGAGCAATAATATTTTAAGATACGATCATTATATATACGATCATTATATGGTTATGGGCGCACTGAGATGCTACGTAGTACTTTGTGTTTACTTCGTAATTTTAAATAATTTACAAGGCGAGGGATTATTACCTCTCGGTAGTCGACACTCTATCTAGACCCCTCGCCACTCACCATCAGGAGCAGTGGGACCGCTTTACCGAGCACACATAATCTCGATAAATGTTGTGTCTGGTTTTTAATTTCTTTCTGCCCAATCTCACAAAAAATTGCTTTGATGAATTTTCGGTAGCCTGCGACACAGGTTTGCCTAGTGTGTTTCTTTTATCATCATCATCATCAGCCTTTATCAGTCCACTGCTGGACATAGGCCTCCCCTAATGAGCGCCATAGCGCCCTGTCTTCAGCTTGCCGCATCCAGCATCTGCTTGCAGTGTTACGCAGAACGTTATCCCACCTGGCCGGAGGGCGTCCTACACTACGTTTGCCCAGTCGCGGTCTCCACTCAAGAACACGTTTACCCCAGCGGTTGTCGGTTTCTTTTATATTGTAGTTGAATTACGAGACTGTCTCGGGGGCGTAGGTGTATAACGGTATTACTGCTGCTGGGTTCTCGGGTTCGAACACCGGGTCGGGTAAAGTGATATTTGATTTTTGTATTCAGTATTAGCCCGGGGTCTGGAATTTGTGCTCGATATGGGGATAGGCTCGCCACCTATCACATCATGGGACGGAATACGCACGGCGAAAAGTGGGTGCATTAGTTGCGCCTCTGCCTACCCTTTCGGGGATAAAAGGCGCGAGTAGGTATGTGAATTACGAGACGAGCATGGTGCTCGCCTGATGCTAAGCAATACGACCGCCCAAAAACAGTTTCAACACCGTACAGATTTTTTTTTGTAAGATTTGCGAAATAACTATTGAATCTTAAAATCTGTAACTTTTACGTGCTGCAAGATAACGGTATGTGGTATATCTATCACTTTTATCTTCAAACATATCTCCGGCTATAGGTATCAATACATCTACGGTCATTTTATCAAAAAAGAGGTTGCAAGACTAAACCACTGCCCTTGAAAAGTTTGATGCAAAAAGATGACAGTAGCTTGTATTGAAGCTTTGTGGTCAAACCGCGAGGGAAATGAGGGCAGTAAACTTAGCACTGGGGCTTTAGGTCGCGAGAACAAGGACAACTAGCCAGCATGCTATTGGAGAATCAACGGAACTATTTATCGGTAAACAGTTTTTATGCAAGACATTTACTAATCTTTTATAAATAATTCCAACAAATATCTTTCAGTCCTATTTAGCCAAGTTCGCAGCTAAGTCGGTCCAGTAACCAATATATCTACTTGTAAAGACATCCTTCTAATATTATTAATGCGAAAGTAACTCTGTCTGTCTGTCTGATGTCTGTTGAGCTTTCACGGCACAACGACTGAACCGATTCAAATGAAATTTCGTACAGATAGTCTAGAGCCTGAGAAAGAACATAGGCTACTTTTATCCCCGGAAAATGTAAAGCGGGACTTTTATCCAGGAAAAACTTTTTAACGCGGGCGGAGTCGCGGGCAAAAGTTATTTTAAACAATCATAGCTTTGCGACCATGACTACGTTCTAAGGTACAAGCTACAAGACATTAAGATATCATAAACTATTCGGAATTAATTCCAGGAAACCGTGATAAATATGTGCAGACGATGAAGTTGGTGTAAGCAGATTGAAAACTCGGTCAACTGCGTTATATTGGTAGTTTAAAATTTTGTGTTATAAAATTGATGGATTGCTAATGGTACCTCTTCTATATAGGAACAGCGTAAAAAAATATAGAACGTTTAAATATTGTGTTGCAGACAATTTACCTACTATTTAGTAGTAAAACTACAGTACTCAGCAGTAAATATTACGTGGTAATTATTGACTTTAGAACTTCGATCCATATATTTGATCGAAGCTTTAGAAATAAATAATCGGTTAGATTCGGCTTTGTAGAGCCTCGCCAGCCATTCAAACGTATTTGAAGTATTTTAATATAATACTATACGCCCCTTACTTTTATCACCAATATTCACTTATAATTTAGAACAGTTTCATACGTGAGAAATTTATTTCTGTTCTCTGCAAGTTAATCATTTCTTTAGTAATAAGACTGCCTGACAGTTTTTTATAATAAACTAGCTTTTGCCCGCGGCTCCGCCCGCACAAAAGTTTTTCCGGGATAAAAGTCCCGGTTTATATTTCCCCGGGATAAAAAGTAGCCTATGTGTTAATCCAGGACATGATCTACCCGTGTGCCAAATTTCAGCGAAATCCGTTCAGTAGTTTTTGCGTGAAACAGGAACAAACATCCAGACATCCATACATCCATTCATTCTTACAAACTTTCGCCTTCATAATATTAGTAGGATGAATATTCGTTCTATGCTAAAATAATTTCATTCAACTAATACAATCATGCGTAAACGCTTTCGTCGAAGATTGGCAGTCTAGATTAACTCCAAGCTCCATAATTAGGCCATAATAAATCATATAAGTAATTTGTGTAAGGTTATAGTTAACGTCATGCACAGCTTACTCCGTGATTGCCACCGATTCAGGGGCGTCCAATATGCAAATACCGACCTCCATTGCAAAAAAGTATAAAAAATACTTTTACAAGCTGGAAACTGCAATTTTACTATTTACGGCACGAAAAAGGTAAAGAAATGTTATAACACATTATATAATAATATATAAATTAATATATGACATTATAAATGAGAAAATATGTGAAGTTTGTTTAGAAACCGCTGAATGAATTTGGATGCAATTTCGCATACAAATAGACAATATCCTGGATTCTATATTTTTTCTGAAAAAGTATAAAAGACACCCCGGGAAAGGTTATTAAACCATCCGCAAAGTCGGTTTTCAAGCGGTATAATAAAGTTACGATTTATTTAAAACGTAACCACGGCGGATATTCAATTATTCTACGAGCTCCTAATTAAGCTACAATTTTGTTAACTAAATTATAAAGGGTAAATAATAACGCGAAAATTCTACTCATAAGTGACAGTTAGGTACTCTTAGGCTGGCGGCAGATACAAACAAATATTTGAACAAAGACTTTGCCACACATTTGAGCACACTTTTTTCTGCACTGCTACACATGTTTTGCAAATACATTCGATCACAGTATTGAAATAGACAGCAAGCACCATAGACCACGATTTTGTTGACATGGTATACTATATTATTTAAGTGTACCTATATAATTATGTATGTAATTTCTATTCTTACGGCTTTTACTTTTAGGGTCCCATATACATATTTCCCATTCCAGCAACTCAATACATTCAAGTATCCTTTCGACTTTCGTTGCTCCAGTACATCTTGTGAATAAACAAAGAACACATTCCGCGCGGTGATTGTCAAACAACTGAACTTTTTGCAAGTGTGGCATGCTACGTACGCATTTTAACTTTGAACGCTCTGATTTATGGTCGAAAATCCGATACGAAATGGCAAATAGGCAAGTAAGTAAACAAATTTTGCACAAATACGCAAATACCCGTGCCACACATGTTTCCAAACAAGTTTTCAAATATTGTTGGTATGTGTGGCGCCGGCTTTATAAGAATCGCTGAAGGTTTTTCTGTAATATGCCATAATTTTAATGGGAAATTTATTTGCAAAATTAAAAACTTTTATCATCCTATTGGATAAAAGTTAAATGTACTATATTCTACATAAGAGAAAACTTGCTTCCGTAAAATAAAAAGTCTTTGGTATAAGCACTTTTTGTTAGAATTCTTTTCACAAACTTTCAGATACTTGGGAAAACTCTTAAGAGTTTTTAGCGATCGCGGTCTGAAAAATAAAATTACACGCTTTTTTGTTTGCATAAAAAATTCACGGTCTCGCGAAACGTTGCAACTTTTTCTACAAAAGTGTGAATTAAAGTGTTTCAATTAGCTAGAACTAGATATCTTTTTAAATTTCCTCTACTTTCTATCCACGATTTATTTACACCATTTAAATAATTATGTAAAAGAATTTTTAAAATCATTATATTACTCTACCGAACAATATATCATTTTAAAGAGTATTTCTGTGTTATTTCAATTATTTATTTTAGGTTTTTCCATAGAACACTTATAAATATGAACCGTTTTTTAATTATTAAAACTTCATATCCTTATAGTAAGTTCAAAGAGATAGTAAGTGACGAATAAATTAAAAACTCATGATATGTGAGAAATCGGGTGCTGCATTGAGAAAACAAAAGAGAACTTACGAGGTGGGAACGGACATTTTAAATCTTTTTTAAACTCTGCTTATCAATAATTATGTAGTTATCAACGTATATTTATACACATATATTTGTAAATTTTATACACGTTTCGTATATTTTATACACCTAAAATATATGAAACATAATTTTCTCTAACCTAGTCTAAACCTTGAATTGATCTCTTAGGCCATGTTGTTTCATCTGTAGTCAAATAGAGTCGAAGGGTCTTATCACACTGGTGAATTGGTATCGAAGTCACAGCGAGGCGAAGGCGCTGTGCGTTCGTTAACTACAATAAGCCTAACTTAACTTGACCACAGATGAAGCAACACAGGCTAACTACTAAGAACATTAAACGTGTTACACCGACTCAGTTGCTGAATATTACCAAGGGGGCTACAAACATTACCTTGGAACATTATCATTCTTACATAGGAATATTCTCGAGACTGTTGAAGTTACAAAATAACATCCAAATTCCAACAGGGACGATGGTTGGGAGCTTGCACAAACTTGGGATCTTGTAATACATTTATTAACATACGCACACACATACACACACACTCGCGTCTTTTATACCCGAAGGGGTAGGTAGAAGCACAACTTGTGCGCCCACATTTCGCCGTGCGTATTCCATCCCAGGATGTGATAGGGGGCGAGCCTATCGCCATATCGGGCTCAAATTCCAGACTCCAAGCTGACACTGAATAGAAAAATCCAATTTCGCTGTGCTCGACCCGGGGATCGAACCCAAGACCTCCATTGCAGTCATACCGTAATACAAGTACGCTACCGAGGCAGACATACATTGAATTGGAAATCAAAACACCAACTACCATACCTAAAGATCCTGTGAACTCTTTCTGCGTAGATTGGAACACCAAAAACTTATTTTAATTTTGTATCATTTTAAAATGTTAGTTATTCACATTAGTAATAGTTGTTCACATTAAATTTTTGGACGACCAACACTTCAATCTGCGTGTCACAATGTAGTCTTCGAAACATCAGGGAGTAAAAAACTAGTAATCGCGATAAATTCAGCAAACTAATTTATTTCAATGTTTGCGTAGATATAAGTCATTAAATTCTACGGTTAGTCTTTAAGAATAAACTATATTCCATTAGCATACAGTTCAAAACATCTTTTACCTAAGCTGTATCGCGAAAACCCATACCTAGTGCTTAAGGCGTTTAACCCCAATGATTGGTCTATCCCGTGTAGTTAATATACTCTTGATGCGACCCAATTTCTAAGATTAAATTTATCTCCCTTGCGACTACCAACCGGTATAACGTTAGGCTCTCTATCGCCATGGTTTTTCTCAGTTAATTATTTCAATGAATTGTTTTACATAACGTTATATGGGTCGCAGTAATTAGATCTTAAGGTTTAATAATACCTTGGCAATGTTTGTTTATGTTCATATTTGGGATGAGGATGAGGATTTTTGCGGTGAATAAAGTACTGGATACATTAAGTAAGTGATATGATAAGTGATAATTACCACATTTATTGTATTGTTTTGTAAATCATTGATTCAAGTGTGTTCTTCGGTCAAATAATTTTAGGACTCAAATAAACAAACACTATTCAAACTGATCGCGTTAAATAATCGGTAAAGCCCTCAATAAATGGTAATGAGTAATCAATAACTTGTACAAATTATCACAGGTTTGTTTAATAAATAGAAGATTGATGTAGATACAGATATTACTCCATTACGATAATATGCTATCTGCTGGTAGGAAATATCTTGTATCATCTAGGATAGCGACTACCGTACACAAAGCCTGTATACAGGTTCAAACAGGCCGGCATAATTGTTTCAACTGGCGAGGATTAATCATGCCTCGTCAGTCGACACTCTATATGCACCCAACTCTACTTACAATCTAGTGCAGTGGCGTCACTTTTCCGTACTCGAATAAAAAAAAACACAATAATAAATAAAACTATTTTACGGTTTTTTTTATTTATATTTTCTCTCGACGTTTGAAAGCTTTGCAGCCTTCATGGTCACGGGGCGGACTAAAGTAATGTATCGTTTCCCTATTTACACACACACACACACACACACACACACACACACACACACACACTCACGCCTTTTATCCCCGAAGGGGTAGGCAGAGCCGCAATTAGTGCACGCACTTTTCGCCGTTGTTCCGTCCCATGATATGATAGGGGGCGAGCCTATCGCCATATCGGGCACAAATTCCAAACTCCGAGCTGATAAAACTCAATATCACTTTGACCGACCCGGGAATCGTACCCGAGATCTCAGCATTGCAGTCGTACCTTAATACAACTACGCCACCGAGGCAGTCAATTTCTCTATTTAGTAATCTATATTTAGTGTATTAAGTATGTATCTATACTAATATTATAAAACTGAAGAGTTTGTTTGTTTGAACGCGCTAACCTCAGGAACTACTGAGACGATTTTGAAAATACTTTTACCAATAGGAAGTTACATAACTCCTGAGTGCTATAGGCTACTTTTTATCCCGGGAAAATATTTTTGTCCCGGAAAAACTTTTTCACGCGGGCGGAGCCGCGAGCACTACTAGTTTGTTAATAAATACTTATAATTCATTCCAGACGCAGAGGGCACTGGCGGCGCAGATCTTCAGCGTAAATTGGACCTTCTGAACGGCACTCTGGACGCTGAGAGGGCGGAACAAGCGCGTAGACAGATGCAGTACATTGCGCATTGTAAGTATGGTTGTATTAATGATTTCACGCGGCTCCACCCGCGAGAATGAGGTTTTCCACCTAGTTATAAAACAAAAATAGTTTAGTTTATACATCAACGAGTTAAAATATTTTGGTCGGTTCCCTTTGCGTAAGTATTCAATTGTACATAAGAAATTCGGAACAGTTTCAACTCTACCAACTTCCACTAGGCCAACGTGGTGAGCTAACTTTCTGACTAGTAGATGATAATCCTTCCTAGCAGTGGCATAGTATGTAATACGTACTTACTAACGTACATTGAAGTGTTTGAACAGCTTAAAGAAATAAATGGAACACGATTTGTATTGATAATGGAATAATCCTACTATCCTACTAATATTATAAAGGCGAAAGTTTGTAAGAATGTATGGATGTTTGGATGTTTGGATGTATGGATGTAAGGATGTTTGTTCCTCTTTCACGCAAAAACTACTGAACGGATTTCGATGAAATTTGGCACACGGGTAGATCATGTCCTGGATTAACACATAGGCTACTTTTTATCCCGGGAAAATATAAACCGGGACTTTTATCCCGGAAAAACTTTTTAATGCGGGCGGAGCCGCGGGCAAAAGCTATCAATAATAATACTTAAAGTTTAACTAACGTGCCACAACACGAATTTGTAACTTTGGCAATTAAGATGCCTATCAATAGAATCCACACAAAGGAAAGTGTATCAAACTTGAACAATCAGTTAACGTTGGCTCTGTTCCTTTTATTGTAAGGGTTAAAGTATGATTTAAATGGATATTTTACTTAACTGTCTACAGAATTGTTTAACATGACAATGTGTGAGCGTTTTCACATAAGAAGATACCAAATCCCAAACAAATAATAATTCTTAAATCACCAAAAAAAAGTAACTACTACCATAACTGTACTGCGAAAATATTGTTTTGAAAAAACACGGCAAACCACGAAAATCACTTGAATATTTTTTTTTTGAGTGGTGTCTAGAACATCACCATCATTTCTGCTTGCACCAAAATAACAAGAAATAGGTAATTTTGAGGTATCATACATTGATAATTTTTTATTTATAGCTGGTTATTCGGAGGACTCTGACTACACGTCTGATCTGAACTATCCGGTGGGCCAGCATGCGAACTGCAGTGCTTCTCAGTTCAGGAGTGCGGCGCATCAGATGCACACGCCACAGGTACGATACTTGCTGCGTCTACTTTGATTCCTGTTTTGTCAACAAGCTTTTATACTGGTGGTAAGACTCTCATATGTAAGAGTCCGTCTCGGTGGGTACCACCGCAATGTCTATTTCTACCGCCAAGCAGCAGTGTGCATGCACTGTTGTGTTTCGGTTTGAAGGGCATTGTAGCCAGTGTAACTATAGGATATAATGAGACTTAACATCTTATGTCTCAGGATGACAAGCGCAGTGGAATGCCACACAGTACTTTGTAACTTAAGGTCCTGGATGGTGTTTCTATTGTTTATGGGTGGTCGTATCGCTTACCATCAGGCGAACGGCATGCTCGTCTCGTCATTCAAGGCAACAAAAAAATAAAAATAAGAAAAATAACCTGTTACATTAAGTAACTGTCCTCGATTTGCTTTTAAGTGAACTGGAAACTTATGTTGGCGTACATTAAATGGTTGTCGCATGCTCCCCATTTATATTCTGACTAGTCTGCGTGTTTTTCCTGTAAGTTCAATAACTCTTTTACTTTTATATGATAATTCTTAGATTGAAAAGTACTAGTTATGCACCCCATCGCTTTGTCATGGTAGAACCGTTCCCGGAAATGACGCGAAATTGAAAAAAATATAGCATATGACAATCTACTTTGTGTCAAAGACATCCTACTTGACTCTGATCACGCTAACTTGTTGATACATCAACAAACGGTAGTAGTGAGCGACATTATGTGGGTAGTTTGAAACGTTATCATTAAAGGTGTTTGCGTATATGAAAATGAAAAATAATTTATTTAGAACAGTAACAAGTTTCTATACCAAATATTGTTTTTGAAACATGAAGTGAGGATTCTGATTGTGCAATATGGGAATACCGTATAATTTTGTGACGATGCAACTGCGATAGATAAGATACTGCAGTTTTAATCGTAAACCTCAAGACTTTTTATTGGATTACTAGCTTTTGCCCGCGGCTCCGCCCGCGTAAAAAAGTTTTTCTGGAATAAAAGTCCCTATTTATATTTTCTCGTGACAAAAAGTAGCCTATATGTTAATCGAGGCCATGATCTACCCGTGTGCCAAATTTCATCGAAACCCATTCAGTAATTGTGGAGATGTGCAGCAACAAACAAACAAAAACAGACAGAATTACAAAAATTATAATGACTTCTTCTATTTACGCGAATGTTAGACATTGAAATAAAACTATTTTACGGATTTTATCGCGGTTTTTTAATTTATATTTTCTCCCGACGTTTCAAAGGCTTTTCAGCACTTCGTGGTCACGGGGCGGACTGAGGTGTTGTGTGAACTTTCGTGGTGACCACGAAGTGCTGAAAAGCCTTCGAAACGTCGGGAGAAAGTATAAATTAAAAAACCGCGATAAAATCCGTAAAATAGTTTTATTTCAATTACAAAAATCGCTGGTTTGTGTTCCATTACTCTTGTTTAGTCACCCCCTCCCTTTTTTATCACATTTCTTTAAATGTACAGACACAACGGTACTACTGCTTTATTATATGTATAGATATTATCTACTATACGAATATTATAAAGCTGAAGAGTTTGATTGTTTGAACGCGCTAATCTCAGGAACTACTGAACCGATTTTGAAAATTCTTTCACTAATAGGAAGCTACATAACTCCTGAGTACTATACGCTTTTTATCCCGGGAAAATATTTTTGTCCCGGAAAAACTTTATCACGCGGGCGGAGCCGCGAGCACTACTAGTTATATGATATTTGGCATCAAGACTTTTCAGAAAAGTTACTTATATGTAAATTGAGTATAAAGTAGGTCTGTGAGCCACATCTAAAAAGCATCTGTATATTTCGCATTAGTCTGATCACATTCCTATTACCAATTATTATAATGTTACTAATATAATTCCAGAGGTCATTGGAGGCATCAAGGGAGAATTCGTACGAGAGAGAAGAGTATCATATACACGGTGACACCGATCCACTTTATTACAATAGCCAGCCGAGAACAAATAGGTAAGATAACACTCTGTTTATTATTAGAACAGACTACTGTACCTTTAGCAGGAATTTACCCGTTTTGGTATAGTATTCGTAACGTATTCGTAACGTATTCGTAACGAGTAAGATAACGTTTACGTATTTGTTTGACAGTACAATAAGTCAAATAAATTAAAAGTATTTTTTTAAAAGAAGCTTTTATTTAAATACTCTAAAGAGAAAATACATTTTAAATTGTATCAAACTATGTTTATTATTAAGTAGAGATAAAAGCTTGTCGCGAGATTTAGATGTCTTCCTTAAATAATAAATTTATAGATCAATAAGAAAGTTTACAACCGATTTAATGTTATTTATTTAGAAGATTGGTGTTCCATAATATAATAACAATGATTTGTTTTTCAGGATAGAGACATGGTCGCAGTTGCACGCACAAGCCAGCGTCGAATCAGCTATATCGTGGCGAACGGCCGCTGACTGGCAGTCCGGAGGTAACTACGCTATCGAATGCACATACTACCAGCTTCTTATAACGTAGTGCTACATGCATTAACGAAATAATAATGTCGTACGAAGAAATACATTTTAAATGTAAAAATATTAACACCCATTTTGACAAACAATACTATGAGGACGCACATGGCGCCGAGCGCATGGTGTCGGCAATTTTATAATTTTCTTTGGCTTATTCAGCTTTGTTTATCTGACAGCAATTGAAAATAAGTTGTATTTCAATATAAGCTAGTTACAGCGCCTCTATACTTACGCACTGACAATGATATTATGCCGTAAGCACTGAGAAACAGATTTATTATCATAGTATTGGGCTATCCTTAGCTAAGCAACGTTGGTGAATAAGGGCCTTATTATCACAGCATTGGGCTATCTTTAGCTAAGTAACGTTTGTGAATATACGGGCCTTATTATCATAGCATTATTTCGTACTTAGCTAAAAACGTTTGTGGTAACTTAAGTTAGAGCCTTACAATCATAAATAGATAGAAGAATCAAGCTTGCTTTTCGTGTAAACGGGTGTAAATTTTGACCACATCTAAAGCTTTAGCAATTGTCATTGAATTGTTTTGACATAGTTTTATCGTAGAATTAATATGAAGTATGATTCTTATGCAGCTAAACGGGTGCAAATTTTGATGACGTTTATAATTATATTTTTCTGTGGTTTGGTGGCGCTTAGAGAATTCCACCATGGTATTCCCTGCCTGTCGTAGGATTCTACTAATAAGGGCCATCGGGAGGTCGCGGGCGGTCGACAGAGGGCTATCCACCGTTAGATAATATGTGTGTGCCCCTGCAACAGGAGACGGGATGCATTAAGTGGCACTGCGCAGGGGCGGCTGTGGACGACAATTTAGACACTTCCGTCAGAAGCCCACAGCCGCCCCTGATGCGCCGAAGATGACAATAAAAACAAAGATTTTTTTTGTAATATATCTCAGATCAGGAATCTGTTCCACCGGTTATTATAAAGACCTGTATCCTTTCAGAAGAGCAACGGCGGCCGAGTTTGGAGCGCCAGAACACGTTGTATGACGACGGAATGGGTTACGGGTACGACGCATACACTGCTACCACGCACATAAGGTACGTACAGTGAGCCTCATAAGTAGCTGAACCAATTCAAAACTTAAATTCGCGTCTACACTTCCGTGTTCGTACCAATGTTTGTTTTCTCTTCACAAAAATAAAATAAAGACAATTAACTTTACTTCCCACAAAGGAAAAAAACGTTTCAATTAAACCTAACGCGTGGAAGTTATTTGAAATTTTGAATTTGTTCAGCTAGTTATGGGGCTGACTGTACATGCATCACGCTTTCTTTTTTAACTCTCAATATTCCATGTCAGTTTGACAGCTGTCCACTTCAAATTTCTAATTAGAATCCTGTAGGTGGCGCGTAAAAACGACTTTCGCTTAATTGGCAAGTGACGTTTAGTTTCCACGTGAACACGTTGCGATTAGAGATGGGTTAAAATAGAGATGTTATCATAGTGATATATTGACAGCTATGATAAGTGTCATTTGCCAAATTGAATAAGCGTTCATCTAAAGTGATTTCCAGTTTCCCATGTTTATAAAGCGTTCATCTAAAGTGATTTCCAGAAGCCCAAATATTCCCTTCTCTGCAATCTATTCCTTTTTTATGGCCAGTAATGCATCCACGACTATTTTGTTAGTGTATTTATAAACATTGTCAGATTATGACCCTGTATAATTATTTAGACCTGATGTTATCATTTAACATCAGGTCTCAATAATTATACAGGTTCATTTTAACATCGCGTTTTAAATGAAACCACGTGCTTAGAGTCTTGAAAATAACATTTAACAATAAGTCATTCGAACCGCTATCAATAAAATAACTATTAAAAAGTAATTTTAATTTTACATGCCCTAATGCCGCTTCTACTCCTCATTTGTTACAGCGGCAACATAACAATTTCGGCTAGAAATATATTCCCACACACGCGATATTCGCACTAATTTACAAAATGATAAATAATCTGAAAAGGTACACCAGGATCTTTGGTGCAAATATTCGTCATTCATGACAGCAGAGATAAACACAAATATGTGGCTTCATTTATTAACGCATTGTCAAAATGACTCTATATACCGACCTATTTTATAAAAAAAAATCGAATTCCAGGGACCACTCACATTTATCGCAACAGGCCAGCTATGAAGAATACTACGACTCGAGCAGCTACCCGTATCCGACGTATGTAGATGACTCGCGGCAGTGGGACAGCGGGGGGCAGTACGGGGGTCTCTACGACTACGGTCTCACCCCCACTGAGTATGAGAACATCATTAATAAGCGGCGGTCTTCTGTGGTGCAGCTACCTCAGGTGCCGACTAAGCAGGTGAGATTTTTCTGTATGAAATTCAATAATAATTTGATATAGGCCTTGTTAAAAAAGACGAAAGTGGACGATAGCCTAGTTGGGAATGGAACGGTCTGCCGAGACAATATACGGAGGTTCAAAACCCAAGGCACACACCTCTGACTCTTCGAAGTTATGTGGGTATTTCTTATCAATTATCGTTCGCTTTAACGGTGAAGGAAAATATCGCGAGGAAACCTACATACCTGAGAATTCTCTATAAAAATTTCGTGGGTATGTGAAGTCTGCCAATCTGCCCTAGGCCAGCGTAGTAGAATACGGCCTTAAACTCCCTCAGTTGTAGAGGAGGCCCGTGCTCAGCAGTGTGCATTATATAATACAGGGATGGTATTATTATTATTATATGATACCATTATTTGAATAGAGACGTTAAGATAAGATTTATATTCCACCCAAAATCACGCTGATGAAGTTACTTGCTAGTTATGAAAGACTGGCAATCTGCTCAGGTTGGTTTATGTTGAAGATTAGCTGTTTTCAGGATCTACTAGAAGTATGTACATACATATTATTATATTGTTACAGTCGATGATGTCGTCTCGGTACTCGGACTACAATGAGATGGCACCGTACAGACCACGGCCGCGACGCACTGCGGCCAGTCTACCGGGTAAGATTATCAGTTATAATACTAATAGAGGTATTTTAGAAAGTAGCTGGAGGATCTCGTCAAGAACGAGGGCTGCCAGACAACGGTGTCAGCTTTACAAAAAGAGAAAATTTTAGGCTTTACGACTACTTTTGGGTGTTTTGATTAATGAACCAAGAACTGACCAACGCACAAATCTGATGTTTAGTTCTGGAGCGTCCAAAGAGATATTGGACTATCTCGGATACTAACATTGATTTCACACCTTATTATGAGCTGGGATTAATACAGATATAAATATGATGATACAGGGTCATTGATGTATAATATAAAGTGGACGACGACCTGGAAAAGGTCACCGAAGCTTGCTTGATGCATGCCACTTCTAACAGATGCATAGTATATGCATCTGTTAGAAGTGGCATGCATCAAGTATATTAAGGGGGCCTATATCATTCATCAGTGGACTTTTTAATACTGAAGACGCGCTGGTGGTTTTTTTTTGCAATGAATGAAGAGACGAGCATGCCGTTCGCCTGACGGTAAGCGATATGACCACCCATAAATAGTAGCAACACCATTCAGCACCTTAAGCTACAAAGTACTGTGTGGCATTCCACTGCGCTCGTCATCCTGAGACATAAGATGTTAAGTCTCATTATGTCCAGTAGTTACACTGTATATAATGTCCTTCAAACCGAAACATAACAGTGAATGCACATTGCTGCTTGGCGGTAGAAATAGACATTGCGGTGGTACCCACCCAGACGGGCTCTTACATATGAGAGACCTACCACCAGTAGGATATATTTTATCCTACCACCAGCTCGCTCGTCAGTCGACACTCTATTTGGACCCTCTCGGCTTACCATCAGGGGCAGTTTACTTTGCCGTGCCCATAAAAGAAAAGAGATGATGATGATGAAAGGATGAATTCTATACTATATGTGTTTTATATAGCGACGCCATCATCGACGCCGAAGCGCGGTCGCGTGCTGCCCGTGCCGCCGGGTAGCGACGCGGGGTCGGTGCGGTCGCGCGGGCGGCGCCTGCCCCGCCCCCCGCCTGCGCCCGCGCAGCCCTCGCTCCCGGCTGTGACCACGCGGTTGCAGCCCGCGCCCCCCGCGCTCACACCCGCTGCGCCCGTACACACGCACGTGCCTTACTTACCCGGTAAGGTCTTCTTCTATTTCTAACGAAGGGCCGTTGAAGACTTGGGAATATAACAACACAATCTCGACCATTATATACCACGTTTAATGCAGAACTGATAAATGTCGTATTCCATTTATTTATTTATTTATTAGCACTGCCACATTGTACATATTATAACATTTCAGGTTAACATTGGAATGAATATAATAAAATAGTCACCGATATGTACAACAAGTTCGGCGTACATAACATTCGCCACAGTACTCAGCGAATTAATATTAAAAAAATGAAAACAAAATCTATACTTAATGTTAATAGTTATAAACATAATAATATTTAACAAGATAAAATATTCATAAGCAAAAACATAACTTCTATGACTATTACAAAAAAAAACATGATGAAATGTACCATGTGTGAAACTTACAAAAGCAATTCGCGTGTCTTGTGTTTGAAGACGGGGTAAGAGTCATGAAACACGTCTAATTCTTTACAATTCTTTAAAAACTGATTATATTTGTTGCACATTCTTGTATAGGGTGATTGTAGACCTAGGTTAGTTTTAGAAAATGGAGTATGCAGAATGTTATTACCCATATTTAGAAGACATACATAGTTTTTGAAATTGGCTAAGTATTCATAAAATAAGCTCAGTAGTTGGATAAATATTATGGCTCTTCGACTTTCTTGTACTATATTTGAATATACTATAATAATATATTTGCGCTAATTCCATTCAAATTCGATTATTTCGGGCACCACTGTGTTCTCTAAATTACATGATGTTTAAAGTTTGTCATTTCACGATACTTATGCTTTTTATTGTTGCAGAACCAGAAAAAATTGTAACCAGTGTGAGTTATGGTTACGACAGTTACGGGTACCAGAATGAATACCAGGACACTGCCATTGAACAGTTTCAGGATAATAATTATAATACTACGAGGTAACTGGGACTTTGAACCATTACTACAATCTTGGACCTATCACTATCCCAACGTAATATAGTTTAAATCATGTATAATTGCCGGCAATCATCATAAACCCAATACCACATAGCTTGGGAATTTTTACGGTGTAGGTACACTAAACTATAAGGTACAAAACTTCCCACTATTATAAGGCTATTACAGAATGGATCTAGGTAATTTACACCGGCTGCTTGTCACCTGCTTGACGTTAACTCTGGGGGATTTTTTATTCGATTACCATCTGTTACATTCTCAGAATAAGGACTTGGTTACATTCTATACAAGAAGTTTATAATATAACTACATTCTATAGCAGTTATTGATTAAATTGAGCATTGTAAATGACAGACCTTTTGATTATTATAAAAAAGGATTACAATGACAAGAATAAACGTAATCAACAAAAATATAACATTTTATGTGGTTCAAGAAACCAAATATAATAAAATGCAATAAAATATAAATAAACATATTTATCAATAGCAAATTTACAGACGAAACATTATTATTATTCAATAGATTCACGACAAGTCTCATATTAAACTATAGAAATATATTTAATTAATGTTAACGGAACTGGATATGATAAGAGTGCTGTATCTTCCAATGAATTCTAACTGTTACGGCACGTTCATATTTTGGAGATTTTCGTTTCCTTTTTTAATTTATCTATTTATCACACACTCACGCCTGTTATCCCCGAAGGGGTAGGCAGAGGCGCAACTAGTGCACCCACTCTTCGCCGTTATTCTGTCCCATGATGTGATAGGGGGCGAGCCTATCGCCATATCGGGCACAAATTCCAGACTCCGAGCTGATACTGAATAGAAAAACTCAATACCACTTTGCCCGACCCGGGAATCGAACCCGAGACCTCAGCATTGTAGGCGTACCTTAATACAACTACGCCACCGAGGCAGTCATCTGTTTATATACACTGTTTATACTATGATGTATAAAGGCAGACAATGCCGAAAGCATCAACCTCGTCAAGGCTACCAATCAACCTTCAGGGTGATGCTGAGCTGAAACAATATGGATAGGAATAATAAATAATATTATTACACTAGCGGCCCCGACAGACGTTGTCCTGCCCTAAAAAGGAAATGAAATCCTAGAACCCGAGTACAGCGCCACCTACCAGATCTAATTGTTAATCGAAACTATTCTCAAACCCACCTGAGGACACAAAAAAATCATTAAAATCGGTCCAGCCGCTTAGGAGGAATTCAGTGACATACACGTTTAATATGGCGGTTAAGTATTCTTAAATTTTCAAATTTTCCGCGTAATTTTCTTGCAAAAAACCGCCCTGCCACCAAATGAGTCCTTATTTAACGAAATTTTAAAATCCCTAAACACCCCCACCCCCCCGTAAATAATACCTAACCATATTTTTTTCCGGAAAAAAAATCCCGAATAAAATTCCCGGTGTCTGTTTTCCGGGATAATAGTAGCCTATGGGCGGTATTAATAGGTCAATCTCAAGTTTGAGTTACATCTCAAGTAGACATAATGTATTGAACTGTTCATACATTATGTCTACTTGAGATGTAACTCAAACTTGAGATTGATTTCCTTTGGATCACAAACTATCTCCATACTTATTTTCATACGGTTCCACTGGCAAAAAACTATTTTCCGAGATTAAGGTCCCGGTTTATATTTTCCCGGGATATGAAGTAGCCTAGATTCTTCCCAGGGTTTAAAACTATCTCCCTGCCAAATTGCATCGCTATCGGTTCAGTGGTTTAGTCGTGGCGGCTCCACTCGCGAGAAATTAAAATCCGGGATATAATTCCCGGTTTATCTTTTTCCGGGATAAGAGTAATTGTGTCCTCAACTGGATCTCGAAATATCTCTATACTTGTTTTCTTGCGGTTCCACTGGCAGAAAACAATTATCCGGGATAAAAGTCCCGGTTTATATTTTCCCGGGATAAAAAGTATCCTATGTCCGTCTCTTGGTTCTAAGCTACCTCTCCACCAATTTTCAGGTAAATCCGTTCAGCCATTCTTGAGTTATAAGTGGTGTAACTAACAACACTTTCTTTTATATATATAGATTGTTTCTACTGAATGACGTGATCAGCAAGTCTGATGAAAAGCGATAGGACCGTCTATAAACAATAGCAACAACATCCCTACACAATACTGCACATACATACATAGTGTCACTCCTCTATCCCATAGGGGTAGGCAGAGACTATGGATTGCCACTTTGCTCGATTCTGGCACACTACTTTCGCCTCCTCTACCTTCAAATCAATCTTTTCATGTATGCCGGTTCAGGGTACTTTTGACCTTGCCTTTACTTAGAATGTTAGATATCTGACATTCGAAGGTTCGGTGCGGTCGACCCCTGTCGGCCCTTCCATCCACACTCGCCTTATATATCCTCTTTGTCAGTCTGCTATCATCCATCCTTTCCAAATGGCCAAACCACCTTAGCATACCCTTCTCAATTTTGGTCACTACATCCTCAATCACTCCACACATGTCCATCACCATAGTATTTCGCACTCTATCACATTATATCTACTATCACACAACACTACACTATGGTCGTAAATCTGAGACTTCAGCGCGGTAGTCGTAACGCAATACAACTGCGCCACCGATGCAGTCACTTTTACATTATTTTTACTATGATATGTAAACGATCTATCCCTATGATCATTCACACCGTGACGAATCCTGAAAAAGAACGAATAGGAACTTATTTCAAAAAAATACGAAACAATAATTATTAAGTTTTGGTGATTTATGATATATCTGTACAAATTACAATTTACAAATGAGAAAATGTCACCCGTCTCAAAGATAACATTATCGATTATGAATAAATTTGAATGATGAATGAATGTGTAAACGGGTACTAATCGTTGTATTGAATAACTGGCATCTGTAATATTATTTGTGTAAATTTGTTAACTGGTTTACTGTTATTTTTGTGTAGTTTAAATTATAGCTGAAAACAATATTACCATAATATCAACTTGAATATCGCTTAATCGCTGTTCAAGGTGTATGATGGCTAAATAATACACATGGGATGTATTTAATTTTACTTTAATTATCAAATCTATAGATACTAAGACTGCCTCGGTGGTGTAGTTGTATTGTGGTACGACTGCAATGCTGAGGTCTCGGGTTCGATCCCCGGGTCGGGCAAAGTGATATTGTGTTTTTCTATTCAGTATCAGCTCGGAGTCTGGAATTTGTGCCCGATATGGCGATAGGCTCGCCCCCTATCACATCATGGGACGGAATAATGGCGAAAAGTGGGTGCACTAGTTGCGCCTCTGCCTACCCCTTCGGGGATAAAAGGCGTGAGTGTATATGTATATGTATGTATATCTATAGATACGTTGTCTCCTCGGCCTCGTAGTAGTGTGGAATATGGACAGGGAGGAATCTGGGTTCGAGTCCCATGTCTGATAACGCTATGTGAGGATTTATAGCAGTTTTTCCCTAGGTGGATTGGTGCTTGACACAGGAGACTGGACACAAAAACTGATCCAAATACTTTTGCAATATCCTTCACAAATCTATTTTGTTTATTGCATTTGAATGACGCAACGAATGTGCCGCTCGAGTGATGGTCCCGCCCATAAACATTAATACCATACAGAACTATGAATTACTCCCTCTTCACTCTAAGGTCTAAGGTGTTAAGTCTCATAATGTTATGACATTGGCTACAATGTCCTTCAAAGTACTTCAAACCGCTACACAACAGTGCATACACACTATTGCTTTCCGGGAGAACTAGACATTGCGGAGGTCAGACGGCTTCTCGCAAACGAGAGACCTATCAACAGTAAACCCGAAATTATAGTGGTATAAGGGAAGCTGGAAGACTTCTATATTTCATAATAGTGCCGTTTTCCAAATAGAGCAGATATTTCATAACTGCTATTACACTTTAAAGTTACTACTTAGTCAAGGGGTTACACAGATCTCACTCTTGAAGCAAGTGATTTGAGTTTTATTTTGTTTGCAGTTACGATGAGGATGGGATGCAACCGTTTTTCGACGAAACGCCACATGCTACACCGCCAGCCGCTGGTAAGAATAATTTTGTCATTAGACTTACATGATAGTATGATGAATCAGTTATTCAACTACAGCTATTGGAATTTGAAAAAAGAAGGTATTTCGTACAAAATAAAGTTATTATGTGGCGAAATCATCGATAAATAATCGGTGGAAGCCATAAAATAAAAGAAGAAAAAGAAAGTTATGATGCTAAGATATCCGAATAATTGAATTTTGCGTTCAAAATTCTTTTATCAGTGTCGGTGGACATGTGTTAGTGATAAATCGTCCTAATGTTACCAATATGTTCGTTTTCCTTATGCTATAAAAAATAAAAATGTGCTAGCAAAATTTTACAGCCGGGCAATAAATCGGGTTTGCTATATTTATTGAAAATACAATTAGGTCAACATGAGCTTCAATTGTATGTGATATAGTTTCTGTTTGACACAAAGGTCGACTGATTCATTCTACCTATTCGTTTTAAAATGAACGTATTACATAAAAGATAAAAATTTCCGGTGTACGATGCCATTGAATTTATTATTAAATCAGTATTTACAAGAGCTCGCTAATGGCGTGTCCATTTTTAAATTGCGAGGACGGAACAGTCAATTTATTCAGTGTATTTTTCAAAATTACAGCTCAGAAAACGCCATGGACTGAAACTGAAACGTCAACGCAATTTACTTACCCATTAGCTAGTGAAGAGGAATCCTTATTACCTAAGTCTGTGCCATCGACAATATCGTCTTATTTACCGCAACCGCCTGTAACAAGCCAACAAGAGATTTACCAGGACCAAAGTTATCAGCGATATGATTATAAATATGATAGCCAACAATATCAATATGATAGCCAACAATATCAATATGAAGCACAAGATCAATGTCAAGATCAACAACATCAATATCAGGAAAAAAATGATTATGAATACCAACAACAATATAAAGATGAACAAAAGCAACATCAAATAAGTCAACAGTACGAACACGACCGACAATACGCAGAGGAACAGTATCAGCAACAACAGAACCTACAATATCAGCAACAACAAGAATATGAACAAGAACAGCAACAAGAGTTGGACTACCAACAACAGCACCTATTTCATCAACAGAAAGAATTGCAGCAGCAGCATCAACAACAACAACAACAATTCCAGCAACAACAAGAGCAGCAGTATCAGCAGAAACAACATCTACTTCTTCAGCAACAGCAACAGCAGCAGGATCAGCAAAAGCAACCAGCGCAACAATTACAATCTAGCGTATTAACCGGTGCTGCGACATTAGGTTCATTAATGGCTGGAGGTGCTAAAAGATTAGGTAGTTTCTTTGGTGCTGCAGCGGCCGCTGTAGCCCCTCCGTCAATCCCCCAACCTCCACAACCAACATTAGCAGTAACAGCGCCCACAACTCAGTTCACTTCATCCGTAGCTTCCGTAACACAGTTCACATCAACAATTCCAGTCACAACGTCCGTCCCAGAAGTATCGCCTGTGGTGCCAGCGTCTACAGCAACGACCACTGCACCTACTTTACCAAGAACTCCATCTCTTAAAAGACAGGAGTCAATACAAAGACCTCCTGTGCGTCGAACACGGACGTTACCTGATGCACCAGAAGACTTAGCCCAGTCGAGTATCGACGAAAGTGCCTACGAGGACGAGTACAATAAGACTGAATACGAACAAACAATAGAACGTGACAGGACTTCTCTGGAGAGGTATCGTGATGAAGAATACCCTCATGACATTACCTATGAAGAGGAGATTGAAGAACGGCGAATGTCTGAAGCTCCCAGCAGTCCACGGAGTCCCAGTATACAGAAAACTGCATCTCCTACGAGAAGCTTGTCTCAGATAAGAAAGCCCTCAGTGGATAGTTATCATAGTCAAACGCCATCAATGATTGACCGCAGAACGTCACAAAGCTCTTTTCATCATGAAGAAAAACTTACTGTTGTGACGACACAAGAAGGTGAGTTTTGCTAAATAAGTCTTATTATGTTTTATCGCTGCTTTGTTATACATATTTCTTTGTAGGTTCTACCTTCAGGATGTTACTTTAACCAATTCAATTACTACTATTGGGCAACGACATCTCTTCTTCACTATATTTTTTTTGCTATTTACCAATATATGCTATGGCTTAAAAATATGAAATTTATGTATAAAATATTTGATTGCCAAAAAATCTTCATATTCGAATAGTCATGAATATTGTCTAACTATTCACTTTTCCACAGAAACGATAACAGAAAAATCCAAAGTGACATTTCAAGACAGTCGAACGACGTACCACGAGGTACCAGAAGAGAACAATAGATTTCAAACGCAAGAATCGTTTGACGAACACGTTGACGAGTATCAAGACGACACGTTTCGTGAAGACGACACGTTTCACGAGCAAGATGAGAAGTTCGACGATCAAGACCAGTTCCAGAGAGACGAGCAGTACCAGGAGGACAGTGAATTCCAAGAGCAGGAGAGGCATGACGAACAGCCGGAATTCCAGCCTGAGCAGCCGAAACTCACGCCGAAGCAGAGGTGGCACCGGGCGTACAACAAGATCGTGATGCAGCTGAACGTGAGTACACAGTACCTTGAGATGAATTCAGAGTCAATAACGAAGCGATATTATTAACGATAATATTTTCAACATTAATTATTGCATTACAAGTTTTACTACGATTATTTTGTATAATTTATTAAGATTTCGCTATTATGGTTTTTATTTCAGTATCGTTTTCTTCCAAAACTATTTTACTCAAGTTTCTTCCGATCGTCTAAGTTATTTTTTTATTGTATTGGTTTCATTACATTTTTTCTTCAGTTCACTTATTGTTTTCTTAATAATCGTGATAAGAAGTTAAGCATTAATTTTGTCTCTGAATTCATTCATTTGATATTACTTTTTCAATCATATGTTGTTTTTTGTGTGTGTTTTATGGAGAATGAATAGCTGGCGTAGCATGTAAGGTAAGTCTCTCAAGGATTTAATCAATATTGGTGTTTGTATACGGGTAGAAATAAGGTTAACAGCGATAATGTTATTCGTCACATGTTTTATACGAAAATTACGCTGTCCCAATTTAAATTACGTATTATTATACACCAGTTGACTATTATATTATTAATTAAAAAGAACGGTAAATTTTTTTAGGTTGTTAAAGCATAGAAAGTATTTAGCTATATTTAGCACATTAGACTATTATTATTTGTACTACGAATTGTATTTATACCTACACTTTATTATAGGTGTAGTGTAATTTCTATTGAATTTTTACCTTTGGGATTATTTGAACATTTCAAATTATTTGTACATAAGATTAACATAGCATTTGAAATGGTGTCTTTAGGTACTGTTGTACGAATTACAATTTATCAGTGAGCAGCACAGTAAAAACAAAAACTTCAATGCAAATGAGCATGTTCGACCTAGTTAGTTATCAAACAATTTACATATACCAGGCAGTTTAAAGTTTATCGACGTCTTAAGTTTTATGAATTGTATTTAGTAAGGTTACACAACCAACTACATTGTAATTAGAACAAGCGTAAATCATTTCTAAAATTTGAAGCGGTTTACGTAAAACAAGTTTTTTTTTATATAGAACGCTTGAATATTTAGTCGATTACTTGCTTATAGTAACACGCGTTACTCGTTTTACCTATATTGGTAGTCCTCTTTAACTTCATCATTATACAATTTAATATATCCAATATAGAAGAGACACATTAACATTTATCAAAAAACGGCCAATAAAAGATTCTTATAAATCCAAATCGAAAATGGTGCCATACATGTATAGTGTAATTTGATTACTCGACATACCATTAACTTAACGATCATGTACAAGGCACTGATGCAGGTCGCCAAGCGTCTCACTCCACAGGGGATCAATCTCCTACCAGGGGCATATTCGGTGGACTATCACGAGAAATTAACGCCATCGAGACACAGTGTAATAAAGAATTGTAATTCAATCGAGATGATGGCATTTATTTACGACCTTGTGTCTTACAAAGAAAAATATTATAACTATTTAGTGTTTAGTATTTGGTTCTCAAACTGATGAAAAAATACTTAGTGAAACGCTGAACAAAGTTGACAAGCGAGGAGGATTGATTTTGGATTGACTACATGGCTAGACTTCATGGAAAATCCAACACTCCTAAAACCACAAACCAGATAAGAATTCTTGCTGTAGTAGTTAGTTTTGTGAACTATATAATTTTGGCTGAAACTTTGATCGATTACTGTTCTATATTTGAAAGTAATAACGCAGCTTAGCATTTCCTTTAACTCGATTTTTAATATTGGCAGCTTAATCAGAACAATGTAACTTTCAACTTTTTTTGTCTTAATAGCTCACAGAAGTTGCCAACGAAATGTAAGAGTGGGTGCCCGCAATCCGTCCCAGCGGGACGTGGCTCAGTGGGGGCCCAATGCGAAACCGCTGTTATGACTATGGCGTACAATGTTGACCTTGATCCCTCTAGGGCACAATGTAAAAGAGAACTTCTTAATCGTTGAGAAGTAGTTATTATAAGGTTATTGGGACCATTGACATATAAAAAATATCAGAAAATAAAACCTTATTGTACAAAGTTTTGTCAAAGCGGGTTCGTACCTACGGTACTCGTTTTGAAGCCGACTCTCTTACTGCGCAATTAAAGTTGTCTTAGCTTTGTGTAGGTTCGTTTTTAATACAGTTACAGTCCTCGGCAGAAATATATTGCGCTTAGAAAATGTGAATCTGCAAGTTATGGACAAAAGTCACATAAGCGTGAGTGTCAGATACGATGCTCTATAAATCCGAAGCTAACCGATTTCTTTTTTAAACCCTATTTGTGATATTTACTGCCGAGGATAGTAGATGGTGTAAATAATTATTTAATTCAATATTTACTAAAATATTTTGTTACCTACGTCAATTGATAGTAAAAATACTTGTTCACAATAAATGAAATTCTAGCTTGAAATTCTAACACCAAATTTCAACTACAATTCTAAAAGCATTAAATTATTTCCTTTTCTTACTTTTAAAAGTAAAAGAAGCGGAGTGGTGCAAACACGCTACTCACAGTGCGGTTACGGTCAAGAACTTTCCAATAATCCAATAGTAACATGGCAATCTGAGTTTCAAACAGTGATTACACTGTGAGCGTTAGAGGACTTAGCTCTACTTTAATTGCCCCAGTTCGCAAGCCTTGCGATGGTCCTGTTGTGTAACGATGTAGTATTAAATAAATTTGGACTTTGAATTATTGCTTGAAATTAACTTTTTTGAGTTAGATTTCCCTTGTGCGTTATGAGTCAGAATAGTTTGCGTTTGTAAATTTCTATATATTGTGTTCGGGTGAAATTTACTCATCATTACATATTTTGTTATTTTATATTCTATACCTTCTAGTCTACGATAGCCTAGTTAGGAATGGAACGTTCTGCCGAGATAGTGTCCGGAGGTTCAAAAACCAAGCCACACACATCTGACTTTACAAACTTACGTGTGTATTGTTTATCAATTATCATTCGCTTTAACGGTGAAGGAAAACATCGTGAGGAAACCTACATACTTGAGAATTCTCCATACCAATCTCGAGGGTATGTGGAATCCGCCAACCCGCATTAGGCCATCGTGGTGGACTAAGGCCTAACCCCTCTCAGTAGTAGAGGAGGCCCGTGCTCAGCAGTGGGCAGTATATAATACAACGCAATCAGCATGGCATTGCATCTTCTATAAGGTTTTGCTTTATATTATGATACGTGCATTTACCGAGTATTTCAAAAGTAAAACAATATAGAATTGAAAAGCAAGTGGGCACATATGATGAACAAACAAAATATATGAAACCTTAACTTTGGTAAAGGTCAAAGAACCTGAATGTAATAAAGACACATCCTGAAAAGGTGTAAGCTGTACCTGTGTTCTATATTCTCGTTAATTAACCACAATGCTCTTAAACGGTGCCGTCATAAAACAACACTTCATTTAGTTTTATGTCTTATAAATTAACTGATACGATGGCTATGTTTCTTAACCATTGACGGTGTTGTAGAAATAGTTTAACCCACAAATTGGCTAAGACTATTGATTGAAACTTTATATTTATCTGGATCAAACAGGCCGGCATAATTATTTTGACTGACAAGGAATAATTATCGCTCGTCAGTGGACTCTATCTGGATCTCGCTCCGCTTTCTATCAGGTGCAGGGGAGACTGGGGTTACTGTGCCAGTGTAACTATTGGACATAATGAGACTTAATTATGTCTCAGGATGGCGAGCACAGTGGAATGCCACACGGTACTTTGTAACTCAAGGTGCTGTATGGTGTTACTACTGTTTATGGGCGATCGTATCGCTTACCATCAGGCGAACGGCATGCTCGTCTCGTCATTCATTGCTATAAAAAAAGGTAGTCTGCTCTAAATCCAGTCTCCGTATTTTGATTCTCGTTTCTGATTGAGTATACACATTAAGTAAAAGTTCCTGGAATATATAATTTCATGATTAGATGTACCTAAACGATTGAATGTTATTTTAATTGGGTTATTGAACTTAGTTTTAAAAGATTATTTTCGATTCTTTTTATTTGGTATAGTGAAGTTTTACAGTACTTAGGATATTGATTGTCACATATTGTAATAGCAGATATGATATTTTTATAGAAATTCTTTTGGACTCTATATTATGCCCTGTGTTCTTACATCTGGTCAAGTAAAGTTAACGGTCTTATTACACTGAACAAGTACGTAACGTCTTCTCCTTGCTGTGAATTCGCTTGCGATTCGCAAGTGTGATAAGAGCCTTAAATTTACCTTACCACGGATCAATACGGCCTTAGATCTAAGTCATGGATACTAGAGGATATGAAGGACTTTTGGTCCTACAGAATCTCTCCCTATACAAACATTCTAAATAGCAAATTTTCATTTTGGCGGGGCACCGAACCCACGATCTGACTAGACACAGTTAGCTCACCACCCGCTGCTACGCTTCATAATACATTTATATGAAGTACGGAGTGAAGTGGTTGGTAGAGTTCAAATACATATTTTATGGTAAGTAATAAATCCCACATCAATTTCGCATTTAATTAAGCGGTTTGTTCACTCTATTGAGCTGGTGTAGTCATTGTAACTTCTAGGGCTTTGCTAATTTCATTCGAGTATATTTCGGTCTGTGATCAACTATGATGTTTCATGAAGTTGCTTTGGCAATATAGAACTGTATAGTTGGTCGTTATTGTTCGATTGTCAACTTTATGTCCAAGTAAAAAGAGCTATGTAAAATTCGATGTCTCGTACTCCACCTGTTGTCAATGTTTACGCGTTTGGGTTTGGTTTATAGTTTAGCCCTTGTAGGTGCTCCAAATAACAAATGCTAATCTCAAGTTTGAAACTTTTTTAATTATTAATTTAATACAAAAGAGAAATCCATTAAATTGTCTATTCTGTTGATCTGATACGCCGTTGGGGTAATTTGAAAAAGTTTTCCACTTTAATTTATTTATCCTCGGTAAACGAGTTAGACGAAAAATTATCCTTGTGAAATTAAATTTTTCGTACACATTTTTATTTCACCCCAGTCTTAGGCAAGTGCCGCCTGTGGAGAACCGATACTTTGAACCCGATCAGCTCATTAGTTCAACTCAGTAGCTCGGTCCATACGCACATACAAAACTACGCACACCCCACTCAGTTCGCTAACAGACTTTGTTGCGTACACACCCCTTAGAAAAAAGGCTAAAATTCGTGCACATTTAGGGTACGAAAACATTGCGCAAGCGATGGCGGAAACGCGCAAGGCCGCGATACCGACGTCCTGCGGGCGGCCGTGGCCCTATTGATGCCGCACCTATCAGCAATTTGTATGCAAATTCACCTGGTGACAACTCCGCGCAGTTGTTTTACAGACGCGAGTGTGTGATGTTATAGACATGTTTCGAAGTAGAAAAGGTCAGGCCATCAGCGAGGCTGATGTCAGGCGGGATCAGGCGTATCAGAGTCGGTCGGTGATGTCCGGGTCGCGGCTTCGAGTCCGCCGCGGGTCTAGTTTGACGGATTTGGACAAGTTGCGATGCAGCGGTGGCTCGAGTGGCGGCGGTTCTATCGGGGACCTGATGAACATGTTCAGCGGGAGTGCGACGTCGGTGGGGAGTGACACGCTAGTGGCGAGGACTGTGCCTCTGGAGACGGTGCGGCGGAACATCCCGCCGATGACGACCCCGCCGTCGCGCCCGCCATCCTCGCCGCTCATCCATGTGTCCCGGCCTGTGGGACCGTTAACCATGGCGCAAAGAACTCTCAGATTTAGTAGGCTGTTAAAGTACCAGCCGTGTTCCGCGGATGTCCTTATTACTTTGGTGAGTTTCATTGAATATCTTCATAGATGTAGTTCGTAATTATTTCGCTCCTGACCATTGAAATGTGTGGTAATCGTGATATAATAGTGGCAAACTGATAAAATATGTCGACGCCGTAAGTGGTGTTTGTTAGCGGTCGAAGCTTGGTGATAACGAGGTAATTACGGTTATACGCATCAATTTGTTGACTTTTTGATATTATCAGTGTATTGCACTTACGGTATCAACATTTGTATGGATATCGCGCTGAATTAGCGGAATTAAGTATTAGAGGAAGTCATAAATGCGCTATACATTATTTTAAATACTTAACCTATTTATGTAATGCTACAAGTTCCAGAGATACATTATGGGGAATACATAAATAATGCATATAAAGTTGCAACAACCGCTGGCAACATTAGTATTTCCTTCAGTCTCGGCGTTCAACATTTATATTTACACCATGTTATATTGTCTATAATCTACTTGACGAAAGTCAAGTCTTCATGGTAAAGGAACTCAGTATATAAACGGTTTCAAATTGTAATCACGTGTTCCTGAACGGATGTGAATGAATTCATCCGATTTGCAACGTAACTTTTATCATTATAATATAGGAACAGAAGTTCCTGATCAAATAAATCCATCTAGCAGACAATACAATAAATACCTATTTCAAAGGATTCTTTCTTATAAAAATACACGACAAATATTAGAAAGGTGTTTTAGGATTGGACGGATATTGGACTCAGACATGTTTTTTATCAAATCAACGTCTTTCATAAGTTATCTGGAAGTATTGTGTGAGATTAGGTGGAATCTACTCGTTTTATGTTATTGTTTATTTATTTATTTATATAGGTTTGCTTACAGTTGTAACAATTTTACAAAACATAGAACATACACACTAGCTAAGAATAAGTTGCACAACCAATTACAAGCAAACACAGAAAGCACAAAATACAAACATAAGAAAAAAATAAGGACATAAACGGACAATATAAGCTGCAATCATACTGCCCAACCTCTCAGGATGGGATTCCCCGAGACCCGGGCACTGCGACAACAGTCACAAATCTTATACAACATGAACTAATCTAGTCTTAACTTGCTTCTTTCTATCTCACTAATATTACAAATGACATTAAATGTGCAAATGTACGGATGTTGAGAGGTTTTATTTAATTCGGCACAGGAATAAACCATGTTCTGTATTAAAAATTCAGGCTATTTTACCCAGCAATTTGCTGCCGTAGGACACACACCTAGTACAAGGATAGTTTACAAAAAGGGATTAACTACGATAAACTTCAATTTGGTAGGCAGTTTCGAATACTATGGCGAAAGCGGTGGACAGAATCAAAGAAAATATCATATTGTTGAGAAAATATAATATCATATCAATATTGTTGTTGTCTTACCAAGAGCTTTTTTGCTTAGTATGAACCAGCGAGGAAGACGAAGCAATTATTTTTTAAAACAAATTGAATTATTAAGATTGAGAAGGAATAGGTGTAAAATTACCGCGACAAACTTCGTCATGTAATTGATTGAGAAATAGGGTTATGTTGAGCGTCAATATTTCTCGTACTTAATTCGTAAGGTATTTAGGTAATATTGAACTCTCTATATTTCAGGTCTGCTCTGAATTTATCGCAGTATACTCTACCTTTGCTTACACAGTATTTATAATTTTATGCCAAAACATTATGCACTTTGAGAGATTGTAAGGCATATTGTTTTGTCTCTTACTATTCTAACATACTTTTCTTTTTGTACACCTAAATGATGAGGCATGTTATTCACATGCCCTAAGGGCGCAAATAGAGAATTCGGTGCTACCTACCCAGTCTTAGAGCAATTGTTCTAATGTTGTAAGTACCCAGTCGACCTCAAGAAAGACTTTACCTAGAAAGCTTTTTAATATGTTTAGGAACATAATAATATTAATATGATAATTACAGAATAATGACCAGTAAGTTATTCTATTTCTTCAACATTATTCATGAATTTAAATTAAAGATTATAACGACATCATTACTATCGCTTTTTTTATTTTTATTCTTCTCCCGACCCTTCGAAGACTTTGCAGCATTCATGGTCAGGGGGAGTCATAGAGACTGATTGGTTCACAAGCTTAATGACCTTGGGTGAAACAAATGCCAAATAGATTACTTTCATATAGAGACAACTGTGTAAAATATCTAAGTACTTTATAAAATGCGAGCATTTTAATTCCAATTGCTTAGTCGACCACAAAAATAAATGAATTTCAAAAAATAACAAATTGAAACGTGGATTGAACCTTTATGGTAAGCTACATCGAATGCTACACATGATATATTTATAACAGATAAAGGTTATTTGGCAACGGCCTATAATTGTATTATTCTCAATAGGTTATTATTATAAATAAAAGTCGCCTCTGCAATATATTTTCTTCGTGTGCAATTCGTGGCCGCACGAGACCAATGTTTATCACAAACATTTGCAGACGATATTTGTACAAATATTTGCTCGAACTCGCTTGTGTCTTTCGGTTTACAGTATTTGTGGTTGCGATGAATTATGATTTTATATGTTTTCTTTAGTTTAACATTTGTTAACATGACCTTTTATCTTCGAGCCGCGCATGTCAAACTTTAATATTATAGTTCGCTTTAAAAATATAGGAAGACATTGTAAGAAAATCTATTGTTTTGAGTTTTTAACCCCCGACAAAAAAGAGGGGAGTTATAAGTTTAGGGTGTGTATCTGTATGTCTGTCTGTGGCATCGTAGCTCTCAAACGAATGGATCGATTTGGACGTGGTTTTTTTTATTTTAAAGCTGATGTGACTGCGATGGTTCTTAGCTATAATTTATGAAGATCTCTTCAGGCGTTTGAAGAGTATCAGCTCATTTCCGACTTAAAAATTCCGAATGATTTTAAATTTGGTATGCTGTGTCTTTGGAAATATTTTTAAACATGAGCTGATGCTGCGGCATCAAGTAGTCTGCGGGAAACCTAACTCCTTAGCAACTTATAGCAGATATAGTATGTTTGGTCTCATAAGGATGGGCTCAACGAGTAGGTGATAGATAGTTGATAATCAAAGCTCCATGATGGAGAATAAGAAAATTTAAAAAGTTTTAAATAAAAATTGAATTAAAATTTAAATAACCCCCGACACAAAAAATCTCTAAAAAGTAAAATAATAATAGTGTCTTTGTCGTTTAAGTACCTAGTAATATTTTGACTCAAGCGTCCTCACGTCGCATCGAGGGACCGAACTCCGGACCAGGGAGATGAAAATACTTCTTTAGCGGTCCCCCGACGCGACGACGGTTGGGTCAACATATTACTAGGTAGTTAAACGACAAAGACACTATTATTATTTTACTTTTTAGAGATTTTTTGTGTCGGGGGTTATTTGAATTTTATTTATAAGAATTTCGAAGACTGGTGAAGACTGTTCACATTAGAATAGCTTAGTGGACGAAAAGGCTATACCATGTTCCATAAGTACAGGCACGTATCCAACGAGACAGTATAATGCATAAATTGTCGTAGAAGTTACGATTTAACAGTTTTATCCAACACCAAACTGCAACAGTTTATATCTAAGTAGGTCGTCCTATCTATATCCGTCTAGTATTCTATTCATTTTGTATAATTATATTATCAGTTGTAACTGAATGATATAACTTAGATGTATTAAACAGGATGGAATGTAATGCCTTATTTCCGAAATGTACGTATTTTCATGCAAAATACTTAAAAAGAAAAAAATGTTGATATGAAATGAAATGAAATAAATTTATTCGAACCCATAAAATTTTATACATTATTTAGATTCAGTCAATATTAACTCGACCACCAGTTCGGAAAGCAGTTCTCACTAGAGAAGAACGGGCAAGAAACTCTAGTGTTGCTCTTTTTAAAATCAGTTCAAGATATGATATGATTATTTGACATCACACAAAAAGTCTGACTTCGCTGATTGTTATTTTTTTTTTGCTCCTTATTTCTACAGAATCGTTGTAAGTAGGTACTTATAGGTTTTAGTGATTACGTTTGTTTTAGAAAAACACATACATAGTATACACACACTCACGCCTTTTATCCCTGTAGGGGTAGGCAGAGGCGCAACAAAGTTACCCACTTTTCGCCATGCATATTCCGTCCCATGATGTGATAGGAGACGAGCCTTTCGCCATATCGGGCACAAATTCCAAACTCCTGGCTGATACTGAATAGAATAATCCATTATCACTTTGCCGACCTGAGGATCGAACCGGAGACCTCAGCATTGCAGTCGTACCGTAATACAAATACGCCACCGAGGCAGTTTAAAAAAACATTGAATTGACTCGTCAGGCCCTGCTACGGACTTCGGCGTCCGAGTATATAGGGTTTTCCCATACATCTATATAATATACTAGTAGTGCTCGCGGCTACACTCGCGTGAAAAAGTTTTTCCGGGACAAAAATATTTTCCCGGGATAAAAAGCCTAGCCTATAGCACTCAGGAGTTATGTAGCTTCCTATTAGTGAAAGAATTTTCAAAATCGGTTCAGTAGTTCCTGAGATTAGCGCGTTCAAACAAACAAACAAACTCTTCAGCTTTATAATATTAGTATCTAGATAAGCGGGGTTTGACGGGTTTAATTTCACTCTGTATAGTATATGTTGTGACTGATGATGATGACCTTACATATGCCCAGTAACTGTTCTTAGTTTCCCTTTGCATTACAATGGTCCGTACAGGTTGGACATAATAAATGCAATGTACTCGAGTCGAAAGCAATGCATAAGGAACCATTTGCGGGAACGTGCCCCGAGAGATCCATGAATTTCCAATTACATTTTAACCATTCATATTGAGTAATCCGATGTTAACCACGGCGTCAATTATGCGAATTCATACTTTATGAGCGGTTAATTACTATCACTCATCTATTATTAAACCCAAAACCTGATTGATTAAACAGCGGTTTGTTGAATTATTTAAGGACATATCCAAACTGGTTTAAAATCATAACCAAGACAGTTTATATATATTTGGATAGAACTCCTAAATATTAGCCTTTTACAATAAGTTGTTTAATTTTATAGAACTCCGATTTTGAGATTTATGTAATTTTATTTTGCTTGAAAACTACATTTGGTATGAACGTTTTTAAAAAGTTTGTTATAAATGAGTGGTCTAAAAATATTTTTTTTAATGAATCCAAGATCCATATTTTGCCCCTTCAATATCCCTAAAATTTGAGTCTAGTTAGATTTTGAGGCCCAACACCCATACAAAAAGCTTTAAATTATTTTTCTAACGAACTCGGGTCAAAAAATACTAACTTTTATATTAGTGTGTGAGGATCGAACCTTTTTCTTAAAAATTATTCAAACGTAGCTAAGTTTATGTATTTTGAAAAAATACCTCCTTTTTATAATACTAGCGACGAGCCCCGGCTCCCCACGGGTAGCACCAATAATAATTTATAGCCAGATGACTTGTTGATCCGATTGCTACCAAGCTTCACAGGATCACCAGCTGCACTACTTTCAAAATTACCTTACAATTTCTCTAAAATCGCTCCAGCTATTTTGAACTCTATAAGGAACATACATACACACATTTAATTTTATATAGATGCATGGATTTTTCAGCGTCGGCCGTCCACATGCAAGGTGAACAGATGACTTGATAAAGGACGCATGAACACGCTGGATGCAGGCTGGTTTTGACAAGTCTGTCTGGAAATCTTTAGGGGAGGCCTATGTTAAGAAGTAGACGCCATTTGGCTGATGATGATGATGATGTATGAATTTGATTAACTATTCTCATAAAAATATTAGGATATCTGCTTAGCAAGATAAATGTAACGTTAAATTTAGATTCGTGTCGGGCTGTTGACGTTGCTCAAGATAAGTAGACTTTCAAAGTGAGGTTTGCTCTTTGAGTAAACGAATTTTCGAGAGCATTCGTAAATGCCGACACGTCCCCAGGCTACGTCAAATGGTCTAAAATCGTATACAAACTGTTTGGAACGATTTACAGATTAAATTTTCAAGTTACTAGTTCTATAGACATTTCAAAGGGCATCAAATTTAAAAGAGCATATTATCAAAAGTTGATGATAGCTTAATTGTTCAAGTGTTAGTTCATTTATTACCTACTACGTAATTAACATTGTGTATTGTTTGTAGGTTTTCCGCGCAGCATCGTCTGCATTTTCTGCTAATGAAAAAGTCTGCTAAAAAAAAGTTTTCTGCTAAAGGAGTCTCTAAATCACTGTAGCGATCCATCACGCCAACTGTTCAGCGTATATTTAAAAATTCTGAATTTAATGCTTACGGGGACAAATTTCCGGGTTAAAAAGTAGCCTATGTGTTATCCCGATCATGATTTATCCGTGAGACAAGTTTCATCTAAATGTGTTCAGCAGTTTGCTTCTATTGAACATTCAAATTTTCCCGTTTATAATATTACTAAGATAATATAAGCGGGATTTAAAAAACCTCTTAAATGTGTCAACAATAGGATTGATCATGTCTGTAATAACTGATTAAAAGCCGATAAATTCAAATGCCATGTATTATACAGCTATTTCTGAGGTTTTATGTTTAAAGAAGTGTATGTATAATATTGTGGAACCTTTTTTGTGGTTTACAATACATGTAAAGTAAGGAATTCTATTGTTTACATGCCATTAAAGCCACACCAAGAAATTACTTTCATTTATTATTAAATTAGCCTACATTTATTATTTCCATACATTACGATTCCAAAAATAACATAACACAATTTGAAATTCGAATGCTGTCATTGTTATTTACAAATTATTACGACGGCTATTTTTATGCATATTTCTTCATGAATTTCAACAAATATTTTAATTTCGGCATTTCTATATTATGGATACACCTGTTGAAGTCTCCGATGACCTTCACAGAATGTGTCATCATCCGAGATATGATGTCTTTGAGGCAGACGCTTAAGTCTGATACTTCTTTGAACCCGTGGATGGCTATTTCGGCCATCACTACTGGAAACGGTGATGTTTCATAGAGGAACTGAAAAAAAAAAAATTGTATGTACTTTTACACAAATCTATTTACGATGTCATATTTATAAATATGGAAAGTGGAGGTATTTATCATTTAGACTAACAAACATTTCCTTTGTTTAAATGGATATTTCGGCTCCGTTTCAGTTTCATATGACTGAAAACGTTAAATAACTTCATAAAATATTTTTTTATAATACAAATGTAAAGTCCTCTTCAGAAAATTCGCTCACTATAAGGAAGTTACAAGCTACATTTACCAAAGTGCTAAGTATAGGTTTTCTGGCTATGAACGCGAGCCAAATACTATACTTACATATATAATATTTTCATTCGAAGCTCCACTTTATTTTAATTATTTTATGTTACAATATGTTAAATTTTCTGAGTTAATATTTAACATTAATTAGAATTAGGCTACCTACTGCTAATTAAAATTACGCACCATAACAGTTTCACTAACAATATTTTTTTATCGGAAAATATTAAAGGGTACTCCACACACCCACTCACGCCTTTTTTTTTTTTTTTTTTTTTTTTTTTCTTTATGGTTGTACAAACATTTCCAGTTTCACTGTATGAGTTGTGGCTTCAATTTCAGGGAGGCGGGGGGGGCAAGGTTCCGCTATTTGATACGTAACTCACCCCCCTCCGCCCGATAGTACAACGGTACGGGAAGATACATTAGAAATTAACATTTAACATAAAATTTTGAAACTATATACATTGCAATGCTACTTAGCTTAAGGACACAGAGAGATGACAGTGACAGGTTACACTTATGCTATGTATACAAGTAAGCACGCAGGCTTATAGGGCAACGTTATTACGAAGATGGGTTGGAGCTACTATTACTGTTATTAAATGGTTTTAGTTGGCGGAATATGGAGTCCACGTATTCCTGGTACGACGCAAGGGCCTGTTTTACACTGATGAGCGCAGTTAGTGTGTACGGGGACACTCTCGCCTCACTACTCACGCCTTTTATACCCGAAGGGGTAGGCAGAGGCGCAACTAGTGCACCCAATTTTTGCCGTGCGTATTCCATCCTATTATGTGATAGGGGGCGAACCTATCGCCATATCTAGCACAAATTCTAGACTCCGGGCTGATACTGAATAAAAAACCCAATAGCACATTGCCCGACCCGGGGATCGAACCCAACACCTCAGCATTGCAGTCATATCATAATACAACTACGACTCCGAGGCAGTTTTATTATAACGTATGGTTAATATTTAAAATTAGTTTTTGCCCGCGGCTCCGCCAGCATGAAAAAGTTTTCCGGGATAAAAGTCCCGCTTCATATTTTCCCGCGATATAAAGCCTATGTGTTAATCCAGGACATCTACCCGTATGCCAAATTTCATCGAAATCCATTCAGTAATTTTGGAAATGTGTAGTGACAAACAAACAGAAATACAAACAATAGAATTACAAAAATCGCAGATTCCTATTTCATTATTCTTCTTTACTAATTCCCTTTTTTATCACATGTCGTTAAATGTAGACACATCGGTTCTACTTTATTATATGTACAGATTTATGTTCCTGGTACAGTAACTGTGCTAATTCATACTTACAACAGTCCTCTCAAGGTCTTGACTCTCGTGCGAGCAATTACCACCGACTTGCTGCTGTTTCTGGCACTCAAACAGTTTCGACGCTGAATATTTTTTCAAGTTCTCCAGCGTTTCGAAGTGCACCTGTAATTTTTCTAAATACAGTGGTATTAGTTATGTTTTTGTTCGTTGAAATGTTTTACTATACTTAAATATTGTTAAGCATTTGCTGTTGGTATTTAATGGGACTATTATTAAATAAATTAACTACAATAATATTTAATTTGCCAAAATCATAATTGAAGACTTTCATCGTAAGTTTTCATACTTAATAATGTATACATATATTTCATTATTTTATGTGGTGTCTTGCCAAAATACTTAACATTAAAATGTATGGACTTAATCTATATGCTTCAGTTTAATACCTAGAAGGTTTATATCCCATATTTCCTTAATATTATGAAGGTGGTTGTTTTGAGAGCGTAAATTTAATTAATTCTCTGTTCTACAAACAGGGCTTAGGAATAGTGTAGCTCTACGTTTGTGATTTTAGTTTAATGTATATTAATGTGTATACTAGGAACATGGCTTATATTTGGATTTGACCTGGTTTTATCTTACTAATATTATAAAGGCGAAAGTTTGTATGTATGTTGTATGATGTCTGGATGTATGAATGTTTGTTACTCTTTCACGCAAAAACTACTGAACGGATTTCGATGAAATTTGGCACACGGGTAGATCATGTCCTGGATTAACGCATAGGCTACTTTTTATTCCGGGAAAATATAAACCGGGACTTTTATCCCGGAAATACTTTTTAATGCGGGTGGAGCCGCGGGCAAAAGCTAGTACTGAATAAATTTTTATGTGCAGAGGGAATTTATATGTTTCAGAAATAAGCTGAAGATTCTAATATTATTCTCTTTATCTTTTTACTTGCGGTTCCCCTCGAAACTTTTACTGGTGGTAGGTCTCTCATATGTAAGAGTCCGTCTGGGTGGGTACTACCGCAATGTCTATTTCTACCGCCAAGCAGCAGTGTGCATGCACTGTTGTGTTTCGGTTTAAATGACACTGTAGCCAGTGTAACTACTGGACATAATCAGACTTAACATCTTATGTCTCAGGATGGCGAGCGCATGTGAATGCCAGACAGTACTTTGTAACTCAAGGTGCTGTGTCGTATTGCTACTGTTTATGGTCGGTCGTATCGCTTACCATCGGGCGAATGGCATGCTTGTCTCGTTATTCTATGCCATAAAAAAAAACTCTACCTGCCATTAAATAGTCTTTAAAGATTGAACCACATTCAGATGCGAAATGTGAAATGCACACGTCAATATGCTTGCAATAATCACACGCAATTATTACTTTAAAAGTTACCCCTTTTATACATGGACGTCTCATACATGTCATGTGGCTGATGATGATGATATGCGTAATGGCGAGGCAATTCTCGCCCGCATTCACGTATACAACCATTTGACAGATTTGAAAATACGATAATTTCTCGCAATATTTACGTACGATTATTTCTAGCAATAATTGATCCCTCTAAATGACGCTAAACCGAGACAAAATAACTGTTTATCTTAACAAACATTGAAACGTACGTTTGTTTGTACGTGTGAACGCCCAAAAATAATATTTATAAATATAGTTACACACTATTTCCACTTACTAAAATACTTAAGGCAACACAAGTAGTATCATAGTTGCATAGTTCAACATTTAAAATTTAATGGAAATGTTGCAGGCTTATTCTTTTCCTTATTTGTTAACACTACCATTAAGTCAGGAAACTTCTTTGTCCTAGCTAACAATATTGTATGTTTGTTATTACGACCTACATGTTTTCGCCACATCCTGTATTGTCACGGAACCGCGTAGATAAACAAGACGACCAAAATAAAATGGAGTATGATTGACAATGTTTTCCTCATACCACCGGCTTTCCGTAAACAGTCGGTTAACAATGGTTTGGTAGTTCGGTTGGCAATTTGCTATAATCATTTTAATGTGAGAATTCTGTTAGCCATGTTGGATTTTTGCGCTTTGATGTGCGGTTAATAATATATTTTAACAAGCGTATGTTTATTTTGATTTATCAGATTTTTTTGTGTTTGAACATTTTTGCATGATATGATACAGCTCATTATTAATTTGTGAGGTACATGGTTAATAAAATAAAATAAACCTATACCATACATCTGTTCTATCACTGACGTCCTTATCAATATACGTTATTAATCAATATTTAACAAAGCACAGCTGCTCAAACTTAGATAAAATACGCACAAATGGAAATGTTCATTGGTCTCTCTCATTGGTAATTATGCTAAATATCACACTCCGCGTGCAATTTTCTTAAAAAAAACATCTAATTTGTTTCATATATTGTGCGAATATATGTTAATAAACAATATATTATGCCTTATATAGACTATTGATGACTATATCGTGCACGAATATGACTTTGAATACACCCGAATAAATTATTAACACACTCGTATTTGTGACTATTAGTCTTTACTCGGCGAGTATATAAATCAGGATATATACATACCAGGCAATCTCTGCACCCTCTGATAGCCGAGCGCGAGGCACAGTGTAACATTTTCATCTGCAAGCTGGAGATTTTCGCCCAGTAACTTCACAATGCTCTCCTTGCAGTAGGTGCCGTTTCGAGGCTTACGATCGTGGATTATTACCTTTGGAAGTAGTCAGAGATATTATACTAGTATATAGTATATAGTTTGGGGATTTCATTTGGTAGATTACTTCATAACTTACAATTAAAGGTTTTATTGAAGACTAAGTTTTACTTGAAGCTCTGCCTGTGTGAAAGTTATCTAATAATAAATATAATAATTCTTATGGATGTTTCTAAAAAAAATAGCCTTGAGTGTACTTGAGAGATGAGACCGCCAATTGTATTTTGTTAAAGTGAATATTATGTATTGTTTTTTCTAGATGTACATGTTTACAATAAAGAGTTAAAGTTAAGGCCTACTGTCCACATAAACCGCACGTCATGCACACGCTATAGTCAATTGAGGCAGGCTTGCGGTTTGCTTGCTTTTTGCGTACAAACAAACAAAACTGTGTCCACGGCGCTGCAACATCGCATTTGCTTATCCCCATGCGATTCACGGCAACATATCAGAAAGGGGACACAATAGTCTCTCAGTGAATTTTAGTGTATGCCAAATTATATCCCATTTCAAAACGCGGTCTCTGACTTTACTTCTAAGAAATATGCAAGCATCGAAACTTTTAAATTTCGAAATACAAGAGTTGGAGAAGTTGCTTGTACGTTTGTGACAAGTAACCGTAAAGGACTGATTGGATTTGGAATCACACATAATATGGAACAATTTGGACTAGCAAGTAACTTTTTCCTGGAAATGAAAACAGGGGATTTATGTTCCAGAAGAACTTTCACGTAGGCGGAGACAATCAAAATGTAGTCCAAAATCCTTACCTGGAAATACAAAGATATCTGTTCCAAATAAACGGTCATGTAGTTAATAGCCTTGTCGGCTTCGTTCTTCATGAGCAACTTTATTTGTGACACTAGGGTGTCCATGTCCTCACGTGATTTCTGCGTTCGGACCTGGATGTCTGCAATCAACGCTCGATAACCATTTATTAGATTGTCCTGGAAGTCTGTCGTCTGGAAATTAAGAAGATGCTATCAGTCCGCAGCTGGGTATACGCTTTTTTGAAACGTTGGTGAAAGTATGTAATTTGTAACTGTATAAGGCTAAACATATTGATTTTTTATCTCTTATAGGAAACTACGGGTTCTCGGGGTGCTACAGTCTGGTTATGCTGGGAATAGATTTTTTATAAGATGTTGAAATATTAGAACGCAAAGCTTAGCATACGCCTCAATCCTTTTAATATTTTACATTAAAAAATGTTATGAACTATTACTGCAAACATATGAAAAATTGACGTGACATTTTCTTCGCCAGCACTCTATTACAATAGGAGCTATAAAGTATCTCAGGCGAGATCATCCGGTGGACCATCTGCAGTTACTCGCGTGCAATCTAAACTAAAGTACTCTAGTTTGATAGGTAATAAAATGGGAGAACATAAGTCACAAAGCCTTCAGTTTTATGTTCATTTAGTTGACGGGTTCGTCGTTATGAGATGTTTAGAACGTTTATATGGTGAAGTATCAGAGTAGGTGTAGATATAGATGCAGTTTGAATTAAACTTACTACTATTCGAACCTGTTTCTTGGGTTTTAAGTAAATTCAGTTTAAGAGTTACTGAATCAAACAGGTAACGTATAAATAACTAGCTTTTGCCCGCGACTCCGCCCGCGTTAAAAAGTTTTTCCGGTATAAAAATCCCGGAGTATATTTTCCCGGGATAAAAATATGTTGCCTATATGTTAATCCAGGACATGATCTACCTGTGTGCCAAATTTCATCGAAAACCGATCATTAGTTTTTGCGTGAAAGAGGAACAAACATCCATACGTCCATACATCCAGACATCCATACATTCTTACAAACTTTCGCGTTTATAATATTAGTAGGATACCATTCACGATGATGCGCTCTACTATCTTTTCTAATGGCTTGTCTAACGGTCTTATTCGTAAACAATTTATGAACTTTTTTATGATAAAGAGGGCAAACGAGTATACGGTTCACCTGTAAGTGATCACCGCCGCATCATCTGCAATACCAAGGGGTATAGCGATGCGTTGCCGGCCTTGCCTATTCTTGTTATCGAATATGTTGCCTTCTTCAAACGAATTTTGAATTGAGTTTGAAGGCAGAAGACAAAACATTCTATAGCTAAAATATTTTAGAGAATAAGATCACAAGTGCGCAACAGTCCTTTTTTTCTTCTTCGGTGCATTAGGGACGGCTGTGAGCTTCCTCTGACTGAGGTGCTGCTTGTGTTTTAGTTCTATAAATTCTATAAATATACACTAGTTATCTATGGATGTACCCGCATAGTACGATGATTAATCAAAGTCCCTGTTACCCGTGAAATCTCCGCTCAAAAATTGGTAGTGCGCGTCATCGTGAATGGCAACATCTAAAGTTAGAACTATTTTTTTACCGACTTCCAAAAAAGGAGGAGGTTATCAATTTGTCCTGTATTGTTTTACTATTTATTAGACAGCGGTAGATTTGAGTGTGGCTTTTGTATTTGCCACTAGGACAGCACTAGGCCAGCGTGGTGGACTAAGGCCTAAACCCTCTCAGTAGTAGAGGAGGCCCGTGCCCAGCAGTGGGACAGTAGATATATAATACAGGGCTGGTATTATTGTTATTGTATTTGACCGGCTTATACGTTTATAGGACGAGTAGTATTTATCAGCAAGCGGTGAAATTGACCCTTATAATTGCGAAATTTTAGATCTTTGTTGAGTAATCACGCCAGAACCGCTGAACGTATCTGGATGAAATTAGGCACTGAGATAGATTATACTGGAATAGCACATAGGTTCCTTTCATACCCAAAACCCTAAGAAGTATAAACTTTAATACAAAAGCCTTTTCACCTACGAGATATACAAGTATTCATTCCTAATAATGACGACTACGGATAAAGCTCCAAAGCAAAGGGAGAAATTTGTGATATGGCTATTCCCAGTGCCGGATTAAGACAACTTGATGCCCTAAGCAATTCACGCCTGTGGGGCCCCCCTACCATAAGTAAACTAACATCAGTATTTAATCGCGCGGATTTTCAAACAGCTTTACTTTTATTAGCTTTTTTTTGTGCTGTTTCTGGTGCCCCCCAAGACGTGATGCCCTAAGCAATTGCTTAATTTGCTTATGGGCTAATCCGGCACTGGCTATTCCTAAGTATATTAACATAGTTTATTGAAGCTAAAACGGAAAAAGGAAGCTGTTATTCTCTGGTATCGTAGAGGACAACTATAAATAACTGTAATGGATAGATTCTAGATGCTATCGTCGTTTCCAATAGCTTCGTACAAAATGTTATTTAAAGTTATGAATGGTAAGAGGTTTTTGTTTATCAATTGATTGCCGATTGTTTGTAATCAATATTTATTAAACAGTTACACATAGTGCTACATACAGTATTGATACTGTTTAAAGTACTCTAATAGTGGTTGTAAGAAAAAAAAAAGAGAGACAAATTTGTGTTAGTTAGTCAGTCGTGAATCAAAGGCTTAAAGCATAAAATGCTATCGCCAACTGTAATTTAAACTGTGGCTTTAATTTCTGTAGTAAATTCATTTTTTTGGGCTAAATGCTAAAAGTTCGCCATTATTTGAATACACCGAAGTGTGCAACCGGAAGCACTCTAATGACAGTTCGCTATGATACTCAAGTTGCGCCATTAAAATCTCGCTTTCATATTTCGGAGTTGCGCCGTTAAAATCGTGCTTTTCATAATATTTCGGAGTTGCACAAAGTGAGAACAAGCGTGGTTTAATGAGGCGTCGTTAATTACCGATGTGAACTGCGATTAAGGTAGAGATTCAAACTAAAACTAGTGCTGTTCAAGCTATATGAACTTTAGGGACATTAAAAGTAATATTATTGTGATTTCTGGGAAAATATCATGTTATTTTACCGATCTTTGGCAAATCTGGAGATCGGAGAATTTTTATACCTTTCTCTATAACGTCAAGCCTGTTTGTTCGTGCTAAATATTTTTAAAACATTGCTTATAAAGATACAGATACGTTGACGGTAAATTTTATGACCGTCAGTAAACAAACCAACAAAAACACCAAACCAATAGACTTGCCGGAGACGCTATAAACTTTATGGCAAGGAAATAAAAGAAACAACCGTGGAATAAAACGGCTAAATAGTTCCTGTAATTAAAACTTCGCGATTGGTAAAGTTTCTTTCAAACAAATATCTTGAATTATTAATGTACCTTCAATGAATGGCTGTGTTTTGGCATTCGTTGAGCTGTTTTCAGCTACGAAACAACTCGGGACTGTGTTTCCCAAACATTATACATTAAATTAATTTATGAGGTTTCAAAAATGTTTTTTTTTTTTCATTACTCAGTAGATTTAATACAGAACCAATTACTTTTTTCTAGCGCTGACTTAAATTATGAAGTGATAAATCCAGAGGGAGTATTTTTGAATTTTCATTTATATGGTGACCGTATTGCAAGCTAAATTGTGTTTGAAAGTAACGCTATTTTACTGAGGAAATCTCGCTTTAGTGAGGATTATCTTAAGAACTATAGTTGATTGAAAAATAGAATTTAGTGTCCTGAATAGGTTTTTTTGGTACACTCCTTTATTATATTCCCTTTACATGGGCCTTGTATAAGAGCGCTGGAAGTTCCGTCACGGTCAAGATTGTACCCGGGGAATATTTTTGGACCCGAGAAGCTGTTATAATCTAATTTTCTAATTAGTTAATACGTCTATTTTAACTACGGTTTATGTTAAGTTGTCTAAATGTAGTGATGTGATTATTATATCAAAGAGCGAAGTAAATCCACAATTATCAACGCTGTGGTTAGTTACTGCATCAGTGTTAAGAAAAGCAATCTAGTGATAATATACATTATATGGATTTTCAAAATTTTGTGCACAGCAAATATTATTCTGCCTTAAGTTATGAAAAAATATATCACTAGCATTACTAGCTAATAGACGAAATACATATTATAAACATACTATAATATCAAATATTAGTATTTTACAAATTATAACTTTGACTTGTCAAGCCCCGCTACGGAGGCCGGCGTCCGAGTACAGGGTTTCCACATACATCTATATATAAGCGGGGTTTGACGGGATAAATTTTAAGAAACATAGACCCAAAAACCCACCTGCAAAGTAACAACGACGAGCGACGCGAACAAAACGTACAAGTTTCTACGACTCATTTCCTTTGTTTACAAATCACATCCTACATACAATTGCACTTGACATTTGAAATATGAGTCGAATAAGTAAGTAAATGTTGCCTGAATGAAAATCGTTCACCGACTGAATGTATTGACCGTGTGTTCTTGTTTTGTTTTGCTTGTGCGCTTGTTATGATTTTGGAACTGTGTCGCAGCGATGACTCGGTCGACGCTGTAGTTGCTACAACGCTAAATTGTTGTAGTTGGCATGCGTTGGTGTACCGCAGGAAAGGAGATATAACTATGTGTATCTCGTGAATGTTTGTGGGTACAAATGATATATTTTAGGTGTAGATTTGTGTGAATCGATGATTGTTATGCATGTCTAAATGCGTGCAGAATTAATACAACACAAAATATGTCTTTCTATTACTTATAAAGAACCTATATGCGTGAAAAAAGGTTTAGATTTATATTTAACATTGGTATAAGTTGTTATTATGATACTGTAATTTTACATAATAACTGATATCTACTCTTGTTTTGGAAAGAAAATATTGTAAAATACAAAATATCATACGGAACTCTACATACTAATTTTATTTCACTCTTGCTTTATTGTTATACAAACAATCATATTGTATTAGAAATACTCTCGCCAAATCATAATACATAATATTATGATTGAATATAATTAAACATTATTCTTCTATTTAAACATAATTAATGTTGTGCCCAACTTTAAAATATTTTAATAGGATAAAAGTATTACTCTACATTTTTTTAATTTTAATATTAATCCTACGTTTACACCATTGCTTTGTGTCCTAAATAATTCACATAACGCGCGTAAACATCTATCAAATCCTAATGCAATGTCTATTTCTACCGCCAAGCAGCAGCATGCATGCAATGTTGTGTTTCAGTTTAAAGGAAATTGTAGCCAGTGTAACTGGACACACTGAGACTCAACAACTTATGTCTCAGGATGATGAGCGCAGTGGAATGCCACACAGTACTTTGTAACTCAAGTTGCTGGATGGTGTTGCTACTGTTTATGGGTGGTCGTATCGCTTACCATCAGGGAAACGGCATGCTCGTCTCGTCATTCAATGCAATAAAATAAATAAAATAATTGTCTAGTCATAGAGTCTATTGTTAGTATACAACAAATGGAATATATTATAACAAACACTAGGGAATGCCATTTCCTTAAAGTAATCAACCATTTCACTACGTAACAACCTCTACGTTTCTAGGTTTATGGGTCTAGGAATAGTAATTTCAGCTGCGTCATACCATATCCTAGCGTTATAGCACTGGGACTGTTTCTGTTGTCCATATTACAACACCTTAGGGTGTATTTTCTGCTAAAGAGTGGTTGGAAGTTGATAAGAGCTTGCCGAGTTATGGTTCCCTGGTACTCGAAAATAATCTAAGTAGTCGACTTATGATAACGTTGTTTAAATGTAATTTATGAGATTAAATGAGTAAATACAGCATTTGTAAGTTCCAAGGATTTTTGGATCAGAGAAATTCGAAAAAAATATAACTTAAACACCTATTTAATTCCAGCGTTTCCTCGCGACCTTGGCTGCATTCAATGTTTTTCTCAGAATAATCCCTGTATTCTACCTTTGGTGTCAACTTGCGCAGAACACCCTTTCTCAGCGGATCTCTGTGTTACAAAGGAAACCTACTCGTGATCGTAGGCAGCTATTTGTTTTTATGCTTGATTATTTTATTAAAACAACTGAATAAGCAAATGTAGAAGTCAGAATAAATAGAATTAATAGTAAAGAAATTAAAAGAATCATAGTGTCTGTAAGATATTTATTTATTATTTGGTCTAACGTCTACAATCAATCATACACTATTACATTAACTAAAATTTAAATAACCCCCGACACAAAAATCTCTAAATAGTAAAATAATAAAAGTGTCTTTGTCGTTTAAGTACCTAGTAATATTTTGACCTTGAGATCTTCATAAGTTATAGCTAAGAACCATCTCGATCACATTAGCTTTCAAACAAAAAACTGGGTCCTAAAATCGGTCTACTCGTTTGAGAGCTACGATGCCACAGACAGACATACAGATACACACATACAAAGATATATCTCCTAAACTTAAAACTCATAACCCTCCTCATTTTCTGTCAGGGGTTAAAAATATACTGAGAATTTAAAGAAACTAAGTCTGAGTACATGCCAATAAACAAAGTAGTTCAAATTGTTTAAATCAAGTAAAAGTAACATAAATTAATCAGTTTACACTATAGCATAAGAAATAGCGAACGGAGCCGTCACATGAGCCAGTAAATTCTTAAAGCATCTAAAACATCTCGTATGATATATCTGTTTTATGGCCATAACATATTTTCTGTCGTAGAGACAATGTTGCATAATTTCCCTACGGAGGACATACTTTACAGCTAGCTATGAACCGATTTATTACATGTAAAGTGTCATGGAAAACATATCTGTTGGGTACCGGATATATATTTTACCAACTAGTGAGTAACGTCCCTACACATCACGAAAAACCGGTCACAGTAGCTCATTCCGACTATTTTCGTTTCGGGAACAACCGGTTTAGATCTGTCATCTAGTAATATAGAGCGAAAAACGATAGGACGTATACATTTGGATAGAACTCCTAAAACTAGCCTTTTACATAATCCGTTTTTTTAGAGACCTCCGATTATGAAATTAATTTTATATTATTTTGCTTTAAAACTGTACTTAATATGAACGTTTTTAAAAAAAAGTTAGTTATGTCTGAAGGGGTCTAAAAATATTGTTTGATGGATATTTGTTCCGCATTTTGCCCCTTTTATATCCCTAAAATTTCGGTCTGGTTAGATTTTGAAGACCAGTACTCATACAAAAAGCGGACTTCTCCTTTTGTGAATTGATATTTCGTCGTCTATACCAAGGGCTGGAAGGTTAACTACATAGGTTTCGATTCGATAAACACTCGCAAAAATAAAAATCCAAATAGCAGGTATCTACGTCATGTCCCCGAACTATTACAATCACATTATAAATAGCGCCATCTATTATTCATGTTATATTATTAAAAACGGCTACCCAAGGTTGACCTGTCAAAACAGAACGAACTTGAAAGGTTCGTAGGTGGAGCCACCAGTTGCCGTAGAAAAAACGTCTCTTTTTGTTAGACTTGTATTGAAGTTATCCTTAACAACATAGAAAGTTATACAAGATTTTATCAAGATGTGCTTTTAACGAGATAATATTACTCCGTCGTTCAGAATAATGAGTTGCTAAGGGAATCGTGTCTATACTTTGTCGTCGAGTTACATAAACAATTATTCCTCATATATAGTATGAAACGCGGCCAAATGTTATCAGGTTTTTATAACAGATGGCGTCATACGACTCATATGAAATGTAAGGTCTGCTTTTTTATCGATTTAATTATTTCATACAAAATTTTTGGTTCGCTGTTCTTTCTTAATAATATTGTTGTAATAACACACACACACACACACACTCATGCCTTTCATCCCCGAAGGGGTAGGCAGCGAAGCAACTAATGCACGTACTTTTCACCGCGTGTATTCTGTTCCATGATGTTACCATTTACGGGCGAGCCTAATGCCACGGCGGGCACAAATTCCAGACTCCAGGCTGTTGATTGACCAGAAAACCCAGTATGATTTATTATATGATCTGGGATTTGAGCCCGGGGTCTGAGTGGTATTTGTTCTATAACTTACTTTAAAAATAATATTTATTGTACGTACATACATTTATGTGAAAGTAATTCATACATAATTATTTATTTAAACTTTATGAGTAAATGGATACAGATGGACGCATTCTCTAACATTCAACCTTTGGGTGCTGTGCAGAGATTAGAAAATCTGTACGTACAAAACTTTGTTTTTGTTTTGAGGGAGATTTTTTTAGAAAGTAGGTACTCTGAAGTTTATCTATAAACCGCGGTTTGTTTTCTCTTTGAGTATGTGAACTGGATATCGGCAATGTAAATATTGTTTCGTGTTAACGTTTAAAAACATTGAAGACCCATTTTAAGCACGTATATAGGTATAATTTTTGCTGATATTTTTGGACCACTATTAATTGGTATATTACTAAGAATCGTGTAATAATTATATTGTTTAGGTACCTACTTGCTCTATTTAGCGTTGTTATATTTCTCTTAAATTTATCTATACCTATAGTTCGGCAAACTGAACTGGCCGGTATGACAATTTAAATTTTTCGCCACGCGCTAGCTTTGTGAGAACGTCTACCTAAAGAATTCAAAAGTCAACTACATAATTACAAATGTTTATCATGCTCTCTATTCATTATAACAAAGAGCATCATACTTATGCAACATATTTGAATTAATATTGTAAAAATATACTGATATAAAGAACAAATAAAATAATCCTTCTAATATTATAAAGGCGAAAGTTTGTAAGAATGTCTGGATGTATGGATGTTTGTTACTCTTTCACGCAAAAACCACTAAACGGATTTCGGTGAAATGTGGCACTCGGGTAGATCATGTTCTGGATTAACACATAGGCTACTTTTTATCCCGGGAACACATAAATCGAGACTTTTCTCCCGGAAAAACTTTTTAACGCGGGTGGAGCCGCGGGCAAAAGCTAGTAAATAATAAATCTTGACTCTTATATCAACGCGACACGTTTACAATGTTGTAATGACTAATAACTAATTTAAAAGTTATGAAAGGATAATCGTGAAATTGTATCGAAAAACCAAATAAACGACTAACTCCTGAATGTAATATGTAAGATTTAAAAATAATCTCTCTCCATTTACATATGATAATAAACTGATTGAGTAAAAAAATCGATGCATTAAAAAATCGTTTATTTGGAGCAACCGATTTTTTATGTCTTCCCTACACATAGTATTTCGTGAAGTGTTAATAAATTGTCATACCGGCCAGCTTAGTTTGCCTGTACTATAATATTATGTAACGGAGGATTGAATGCCCAAAGAATTCTCTGCCATTCAACCCAGAATATAAGATAAAATATAGTAAGTTCTGAGAGTCTATAAATTTTGTCACAAAATATAGAGTACTCTAGGGAAAATATCCATGTAGAGATTTACAAGCAAATACAAACATTTCGCTGCCTGCTTCGGTGACTTGGTTGTATTAAGTTACGACTAAAGTGCTGAAGTGTCGGAACGGCCAATGCTATTAGGTTTTTCTACTAAGTATCACAGTATCAATTCGATGTTGAGACTTTGTGCCCGATATGGCACATGGATATTGACTGGCCCCCTATCACATCAAGGGCCCGTATACGCAAACCGAAAAACGGGTGCACTAATTGCGCCTCTGCTTACCCCCTTCATAAAAGGCGTGGGTGTGAGTGTAAAACAATTTAAGTACAAGGCTAAGGAAGCAAACCTTTAAGAGGAATACGCTCGCGTTGTAGTATATATTAGATTCCATTTGATTGGTATCCGGTCGCCTGCGATGCTTTATCCGAAACCGCTTTGTATGCACATAAAATTATAGGTATTTCCTTGTTTGGGATTTTCTGAAAATAGATTTGCAATTCTGCGTACGGGATAACACTCTCCAATTTTACAACAAAAAGTTTTGTGATATCGACCTATTTCAAACAGCCCTGAATTATAAACTGCCCGCTGCTGAGCACGGGCCTCCGCTACAACTAAGAGGGTTTAGGCCACCACGCAGGTATGTAGGGTTCCTAACGATGTTTTCCTCCAGTCAGAGGTTGAGCCTTGGGTTTTGAACCTCCGGACATTGTATCGGTAGACGTTTCCATTCTCAACTAGGCTATCGTCCACTATTGATACGGTTAAATTAAACACTTATTTTACTATTGAAATGCTTTCAAATAGGTCTATTTTGTGTACAACTTATTAGTGAGGCAAGGAAGTCGCTAGATGATAAATATTACCACGACTGCCTTGCGTTATGAATTAGGATAATACTGGATGAAGGGGTAATCACATTATTTTGAATACTTTAACCCTTCAAGCCCCGCTTATACATAATATAGATGTATGGGAAAACCCTATATATATGGACACCGGTGTCCGTCGCGGGCTTGAGGATTCAATAATAAAGATCCGCAGGACAATGTACTATCTAATCGCCATTCCGGCATTCTCATACATACATACATACACACTCACGCGTTTTCTCCCCGAAGGGGTATGCAGAGGCGCAACTAGTGCACCCAATTTTCGCCATTATTCCGTCCCATGATGTGATAGGGGGCGGGCCTATAGCCATATCGAGCACAAATTCCAGACTCCGAGCTGATACTGAATAGAAAAACTTAATATCACTTTGCCCGACCCGGGTATTGAACCCGAGACCTCCGTATTGCAGTCGTACAATAATACAACTATGCCACCGAAGCAGTCGATTCTCATAATCGGGATAAAATTACGGCTATATATTTTTCCCTTTATAAGAAAATAGCTTAAAACGTTCCAAGGGTCTCAATATATCCGCATACCAAATTTCATCGAAATTCGTTCGGTAGTTTTTGAGTTTATCGCGTACAGAGACCGCGGACGAGTTTGTACTATGTAAGGAAAGATTTATATTCTCATATGAATGGAACCGTCGGTGGCAAAATGAACTCCATATAGTTCTATTTGCGTGCATCATGCATCATGTCAAGCAGCGTCATTTCTTTCGAATCTTGCGTATTTTTCACGTTCAACGTTCTCATAAATCTTTTCAACCGTTATGCATGTACCATTTTATGCTAACAAATATATTTGGTTATGAAATGTGTACTGTATACGTTTGTTAGTAAAACTCTTGTGACTTTATATTTCTTGGTTTAGAGTGTTTAAAAATAATATGTTTGCTTTGGAACTTTAATGAGACAAAACTGTATTTAAGACCAATTGTAGTCAGTAGATTAAACTTGATCTTGCTACAAAGTAAATTGAATGTTTATTTAAAATTTATAGTATCTGCCGAGACGAAAGTACGCAGGTTCAAAACCTAAAGCACATACCAATGATTTCTGAACTTATGTGTGTATTCTTTGTGAATTATCGCTCGCTTTAATGATGAAGTGAAACGTCGTGAGAAACCCTACATACCCGAGACGTTCTCTATAAGAATTTCGAAGACATGAAGTCTACCAACTCGTACTAGGTCAGCGTGGTGGACTAAGGCATAAAATCCTCTCGGTTGTAGACGAAGCCGTGCCCAGCTGTAGGGCAACGTATAATACAGGGGTGGTATATCAAGTCAATTTCAAATTCAACCAAAATCATGTTTCGTCCAATGAATTACCTAATTTAATTCAAGTGAGCGACGTATGCCCTTAATCACTTGAGTTTAATACTCCAACTATAATTGGAGCAACACAACACAATCGACTCGGGTTGATTAGCTTGCTGTATGTAATCCCTTGTGGGTAATTTAGATCTAGATGGCCGTCACGAGATGTTATGGTTTATTTATGGAGTTCATAAGACTCAAGTTAGTTTGAAGTATGGGTTGCATTTTATGACCATGTTAATGGCATATGAGATGTGGGATCGGAGGCTTGGTTTTCAGGTTGGGAAAGGGCTTCTTTGGGTTTTTGACAGTCTCCATTAGATTTTGAAGAGAGCTTTGACATTAGGTATTCCGGTCGTCAAAAATATGTCATGGAACAGGTGGATTTTGCGTTAACACCAGTTTGAAGAGGCATAATAATAGTTGGCACAATAAAGCCTAATATACAAGGTACCATGTTACTTATTATTATACGTTATTTTATCTGATTTTCAAAATGCAAGGTATTCAGAAACTAATCATTCCACCCCTTTTGTAATACAAGTGTGAACCTACGTTTGTCTATATCCCTGTTCTATGTGCACATGTATTGAGCATAGTTTTGCAACGTTACAAAATCAGATGTAATCTCTCATAAATAATCTTCTAGGCATTGAAGATCTAATTTATACTCATTTTCCAACACTAGGCAAGGCAAAACACACACACACACACTCACGCCTTTTATGTCGGAAGGGGTAGGCAGAGGCACAACTAGTACTCCCACTTTTCGCCGTTACTCCGTCCCATGATGTGATAGGGGGCGAGCCTATCGCCATATCGGGCACGAAACCCAGACTCCGAGCTGATAGGGGTCGTCCATTAATCACGTGAGGCTTGAAAGGGGGGTTCTACAAAAATCACGAAATATCACAAGGGCGGGGGGAGGGGTGTAGTGATATATTACGTGTATTTATATTTTCGCCCATGATTCAAATTGAATTATATTAGGTATACTTTATTTGAAGATAATACACTAACATTGTTAAGATACTTTGTACGAAAAAAAATACACGTCACCTTCGGTATGAGGGAGGTTGTCCAAAACCTTACTACATATCACTAGAAGGGAGGGAGGGGGTAAAAAAGTTGCTAAAACACATGACGTGATTAATGGACGACCCCATACTGTATGGAAAAACTCAATATCACTTTGCCCGACCCGGGAATCGAACCCGAGACCTCAGCTTTGCAGTCGTACTGTAATACAACTATGCCACCGAGGCAGTTCAATATACACGTGTCGCTATCCGACGTTGTGTAGATTATCCATCGATACTTACACCTCTACAACTTCTGTAATTAAATTGATCCATATGCGTGCATATAATGCGTTATGTAACGTATGAAGGTTTCGACTACCCTCGTTTGATCTGACGTGTATAATTAAAGGACGATTTTGAATTATATATATAAACACAACTGCACGCCTTTAGCTCAAAGGCTTGAGCAGAAATATTAGCATCCACACTTTGCAGTGTTCATATCCGACCTGATTGTACAATCAAGCAATTAACATTTCCATTCTTGATAATTCAGAGATATTTTTGAAATTGTAATTGACATTTTAGTTACTAAATCATTCTGTAAAGTAAATATTTGTGTTTCGCATATACAGTCTCTAGTTAAGATTGTTATGCATGCTTATAATTTTATGTTATACACGCGAATAAAAGCCGGATCGGAATTACAACTATTTCCTACTTTGAACATGATGATGTCGAAGCACATTTCTCCGCATAACTGTAGAGAATCATATACCAAATGCCGACATTGCAAACATTTTACACGGCTGTTAAGTACAGAACACAATTACTGTTAAATGGCGGCATTATTGCTTAGTTATTTTTTCCAGTTGAAATGAAAATTTCATTCGTAGCGTTGTACATTGGAATTGCTCTAGGTAAACAACTATTATTATTTTTTGAACGTTTCGTGTAATCTGTGGCAAGATTTCAGCTCAAATTGCATTAGTAATAACATAAGTTGTTTTACTTTCGCAAGCCATAGCAATTACAGAAATTAATGTCGTGGAGACTTGAATAGAAGTTGTGTAATTAGCTTCACTCGGAACACTATGTCGTAAATCTTTCGTATGCTAATACCCTGATAGATGTCATGTGACCAATGAGATTTAAACAAGGTATTCATTTTAATGTCTTTTCATGTAGCCATTATAAGTTTGGGGTATTACTAAATACGTTATTTAGTTTATAAGAAGCTTTTGCTTGCGTGTGTCAAAGTTTTTCGGTTTAAACGCCCCGCTACATATTTTCCCGGGATGAATAGTAGCTTGTGTCCTTCACAGGGTTTGAAACTATCTTCATGTCAAACATACAAATTCGTTTGGTAGTATTCGAGTTTATCGCGTTCAGACTTACGCGACGGGGAATTTTGTTTCATAATATGTAACGATAGCCTAAATTTTTATCGTAATAAAACTTAAGTTGTACACAGCTTACTTACAAATTAACTTGAAGAGCTAGTGCTATCTCTAATTGTGGCCCTGGCCTTAAAGTGGGCACGTAACCCTGGGCACGTAATCCCGCACTCGAGGGATCCTTCCTGCTTTGTGATTTTAACTTGGCTCAGTGATTTCTGATAGATAAAAGAAAGTTCGTTTTCCATTTGCGCTAGGGATAACATGATTTTCTTTTCTTTGTATTAAAGTTCATAATAAACTTTTTCTCCTTGGGGATATTATTAGTTATGGAATTTAAAGTAAATTTGGCCTGAAAGATACACAGATAGGCAATAATTACATGTTTATTATGTGAGTATCTTATATTAATCGAATTGTAGCTCGTATAACCACAGAATACTGCACAGTTCGTAGTATAATTGTAATCAAAACTGATTTTTATTAAAACAAGAGTGCCCGAGAACCATAGAAAAAAACTTTTTTTTTAGTTATTTTTTTTTATATCTATCTATGTTCAAGGACTTTTCATCGATCAACTAAATTCTATTTATAAATTCCAAGCACCTATGTAGGACTGATATTTTTGCACATCTTAGAAGATTTACAAACTCATAATAATTAACTGTGCTCAGCTACAAGTAACCGAACTGATCTTTACGAAAATATGAAGCCAGAGTTACGAGCGAAAATTAACGCTAGCTCTACAGTATTGTATTTCCAGTAATTGTATTGCTTATAGGGCAGCATATAGAATATCATAATAATAATATATAATAGTGACCAGACTAAATGCACCGTATTATGTGAACAATTTAATACGGATATAAATGGAATCCGGGATTATTGTTAGGTTATTTTTGTCAATTACTTGACTCGGCTTGATCAAACACTACTTCTAACCCTTAGTACTAACCCTAGCTATAGTCCTTATTGTATGTTTTGATTGTATTCTGTGTGAGTCTTAAATAAAAAAAAATAAAAAAAACAATTTAGCATGCCAGTATTAAATTTAGAATTTGTTTGTCGCTTATCTCCTGGCTTTTGACTTAGTTCACGATGATTACAAAAGGACATTGATCAACATTCAACACTATTACTCTTTTTTTTAAATAAGCTTTTGAGCGTTAAGTTGTCTGCGTGAATTTTATCGGAATAAAATTAATCAATATAAAATTAAATATTATAGTTTGACACTCGTAGACAGCGGAGGGTTAAGTTTGTGAAAGGGCCAATAATCGGTCCAGTAATTTTTAAGATAACCGCATTCAATAACACAAATGTTAGTATATTTGGTCTTATATTATGTTGGTTTACATATAGATAAATAGATAATTAAGAAAATACTACAAGTTATAATTTATTCCCAATTAATTTATAGACGTTATCAACGTCGAATTTTCGAAGTCGTCAGATAATTTTTGTTAATTATTTTTTATTGTTAATAGTTTAAATTGAATAGTTGAACAAAAAACGAATCTACTTCCTTACCTTCAATTTAATTAAAAGAGACTGCCTCGGTGGCGTACGTAGTTGTTTTACGGTACGACTGCAATGCTGAGGTCTCAGGTTCGATCCCCGGATCAAGCAAAGTGATACTGGGTTTTTCTATTCAGTATTAGCCTGAAGTCTGAAATTTGTGCCCGATATGGCGATAGGCTCGCCCCCTATAACATTATAGGACGGGATACGCACGGCGAAAAGTGAATGGACTAGTTGCGCCTCTGCCTACCTCTTCGGGGATAAACTGGGTGGGATGACTGCGTGTGTGTGTCTTAATTAAAACAGTTAAGCCTTTACTTTTAATTCTTTCAATGTTAAGTTGAAGTTATTTCCAATGCGAGTATGCTTTAAATTTGTCTACAAACAAAATATAGCGGATGGAATTTTATGAATGCATTGCCTTATAGCTTTGTTGGGAATTGACCGAGACAGCATTAATTAAATCTGTTTCGTTTGCATGTCAAAATAAATCTAACGAATTAACGTATTATATCGAAATGATTTGGGGAAAGGAGAACACGCAGTACCTATACATTTTATGATTTCATGTTGAGACTAATAACTATATATACTATATAACTAAAATAAAGTAATTTATTGTTGACTTCTAGTGCTTTTGCTGGCTCTAATCCTTTCGAAATGCTTATTTTGTAACGTTCATTGATTTTTTACTTTTGCATTACGACCTAAATAAATACATTCGCTGATAACTTGTTTCATATTAGGTCAGGTTATTATAAGTAAGATCAACGAAATTATATTATGTGCACTCTATATAGTTATACTTTAAGCCAATTCTCAAAAACATAACAATGCTTTTTTAAAATGATTAAAAATATTCAACGGCATAAAAATATGACTAATTTGTTTGAATCAATAACTGTTGAAATTTATTCCGATATTGGATGACATGAAAATGCATTTATAGCCGGCTGCAGTTTTAGACATTTCCACTTAACTTATAAGGGTTTCGAAGCCTAAAAATACTTCATATTGAGTGCCTTATCGAGTTTGCTAATCCTGTGAAATAAAGTTTAATACTTAATACAGTTAGGAAAATAGAATTACCCCCGATTTCTGAAAGGCTGATCAAAGTTTTGTTGAACTAACACCTCTGCCAATTTAACAGCGCTGCCAAAACAACTTGGGTTTCCTAAACATTACTCAGAAAATTTTACTAAACTATCAACAATTTGGATTGACATCAACATTCTATTCAGTTCCTTAAGGAATGAGTAATCAAATGTGTAGAGCTTTAGCCTGAATAAATTTAGTCACAAATTATTTTAGTATATAATTGTACTAAAGGAATGTTGAAAAAATTGTAATATCTTCAAAACTTTGACTGCCTCGGTGGCGTAGTTGTATTACAGTACGACTGCAAAGCTGAGGTCTCGGGTTCGATCCCCGGGTCGGGCAAAGTGATATTGAGTTTTTCTATTCAGTATCAGCTCGGAGTCTGGAATTTGTGCCCGATATGGCGATAGGCTCGCCCCCTATCACATCATGGGACGGAATAATGGCGAAAAGTGGGTGCACTAGTTGCGCCTCTGCCTACCCCTTCGGGGATAACAGGCGTGAGTGAATATGTATGTATGTATCTTCAAAACTTTAACTTCAAAAAAATGCATCAACTTACTTTTTTTAACAGTTAATTCGCCGATGAGCACCAATTAGTTGAAAAAACATTTGATATCAGTTTAGTCTATGATCATGGCGTAACAAGCCTTCTGGAATTGAGAACTCAATATAACGTTTGACATGGGATTCTGTGATCAACTGTAACAGCTTTGTCAACTGACTCGGTGATCAAATCAAAGTAGTTTTTTTGTTTTACGCGGAGAAAGTAAATTATTACTACCGTCCAGTGTTCAAGGGGAACGACTCAGTGGTTATGTTGGGTTCACCGTGCCTTACGACCTGATGTTGAGCCGCCCGGAGAGATGGAAAACGTCGGGTGACCGCCGGGCCGAGTCCCTAATCTATGTACACCGCACGGCGTAACAACCAAAACTCTGCGGTGGCCATCTTCGGCGCATTAGGGACGGCTGCGGGCTTCCTCCGACTCACGTCTAAGTTGTCGTCAGCAACTGCCCCTGCGCGTACCGCTATTGCGGTCCGTCTCCTGTTGTTGGAGGGGCTCAGAAGCCCCCGCACACCGAAGGACGCCCTCGGCGTCAACGGCAGCGTGAGGCCTAACCGCCACGCTGCCGTCCATTACAAATCAAAGTAGTTAATGTAACTTTTAGCAACTCAAACGGCACTTAACAAGTGATTTGATCGCGTATTAGTAATTTTTTTCTTTGATCAGCCTTTCAGAAACTGGGGGTTAGTCAGATATCAAGTAATTATAATATTATTTTATACATCCTATGCATAAGCTGTGAAGCGAGAGCTTTTAGCTTAAAATCTCAGGTAGAATGTAGAGATAGAGTTCTCTCAAAATTAGTCGAAAACTCAGTCAAATAAATTATGTACTTTCTACTACATGCTTTAAAAGTGTTACGGTGACCATACATTAGAGTGAAAGAAGAGATGGAAGAAAAATTTATTAAATTTTTCTTCCATCGTTATTATTGTAATTTTTTATTTTTTATACATGGCGAAGGTTGATCAAATTTCGTCAGCCAACACACCCTATTGCGATTGCTATCATGCAGTGGGCTAGCTTAGCCGGGCCCGTACCAAAAATATATTTCAACGTTGGTTAGCCCCGTTGTTCTTTTTTACATACATTCACGCTTTTTGTCCCCAAAGGGGTAGACACAGGCGCAACTAGTTGCACCCACTTATCGCCGTCGGTATTCCGTCCCATGATGTGATAGGGGGCGGGTCTATCGCCATATCGGCCACTAATTCCAGACTCCGGAATAGAAAAATCCAATATCACTTTGCCCGACCCGGGGAGGGAACTCGAGACCTCAGCATTGCAGTCATACCGTTTGTAAGCCTCCTTTTTTTCGCTGGAAAAGAACGCGTTATCGCCGCCGCTACTGGTAGGCCAGTGGAACGGTTATGTAGGTTTCCCCGGTCTTACTGCCCAATGTCGACACTCGGGAATATTACACGTGTAAGCCTAACGATCTGCCTTATCAAATAAACATAAGTCGTACAAAGGAAAGGGTACGATGAGATTTGTTTAGGTCTAAAATAACAGCGAATTCGTAAGTCTAACATTGTTTGTTTACACTGGCTTTTGCTTGCGGATACGCTCGTGAAGTCCTTTTCGGAATAAAAGCCACATTGTTAAATTTGATATTCAGATGTAGCTTTTATGTTAATCCAAACTGTATCTATCTTTATGGCAAATTTTATCCAAATGCATCCAGCGATCTTTGCGTTAATTTCTAACATATATACAAAAATCTAGACATACATACGTCATACAAATATCACGCCTGTTCCCTTTTACGGGTAAGCAAAATGTTAAGCACACATAATTCACTAACTCTGTTTATTTTATATCTTTACAATAGATTTAAAAGGATCATCATCAAATCAGTTTGGTTTTTGAGTTCGGTCACTTTTTCGACGTCAATCGAAGGATCCAGTTACGATAAAATTGTATTATGAAAGCCCACACATACACACACACACACACACACACACACACACACATACACCAAAACTTTGTGTGTGTGTGTATAAAAGCAAATTTCCAATGCAACTTATTACGTATATGAACTCAATGAATTTTACGGACTCATACAAATGTGTGAACATATTTTTGAGACGTGTTTACATAAATGCGTTGTAGTATAACACCGACCGTAGTTTGCATCAGGGCCTTATTAGTTCCAGGCAGGTAATAACGCTTAACTACTGCGTCGGATGCCCATTGGAAAGTGACACCTATGACAGCTCTCCAACACCATACTTAATTGATGAGCTTATTTTGCAAACTGCTGCCTGTAAACAAGGAAATTATAATCTTGATGAATGTGCGACAGAGTGGAAAATTGCTTTTTAATTTTTCGTACTTAATTGTTATCTTCTGTGGGCGGGATTGGCACGCTATTGTCAGTAAAGTTGAGGCAGTATGGCTTGCGTTTTCATTTTTAGTTTTTTTATTGTGCCAACATTTTATTCTTACGTGTTTATTTTTATGTATATTTCTAACAAAGTATACGTAATTGTTCATAGTTCGAAATAGGAATAAGGTAACGGAAGCATCGAAGACCCGGCTACTTTTGAAGTCTTTATAAAATAGTTTCCTGAACAAATATAAAGAAAAACCTTTGCTTAAATTGCAACATATTACTACATATTACAAAACTAAATAAAATATCGCAATATATTTTTGCATTACATCACAAAAAAACGAAAACAAGGATAGCCGGCCATTTTAGGAACCGGTCTTGGTTTAGACACAGTACTTTATTCACAAAAGTATACAGTAAAGAAAAGGTACAATATTAGTTGGTATAATCCTACTAATATTATAAAGGCGAAAGTTTGTAAGAATGTATGGATGTTTGTTACTCTTTCACGCAAAAACTACTGAATGGATTTCGATGAAATTTGGCACACGGGTACATCACGTCCTGGATTAACACATAGGCTACTTTTTATCCCGGAAAAATATAAACCGGGACTGTTATCCCGGAAAAACTTTTTAACGCGGGCGGAGCCGCGGGCAAAAGCTAGTCATAAATAATTATGCAAAAGTAGAAACCCAAAACAATACTGCTATGCAGTAGAAAATTAAATGTGAGAATAACGTACAAAGAATTTCACCATAATACTAGTCACACGTGAAAAATAATATTATGGGTAATTTCCCTAGAAAACTTTGTAGGCCACGTTAAGGCTTTTGTTCCGCTAATTTTTTTCTTCTATACACACACATTCAAGCCTTTTATCCCTGAAGGGGTAGGCAGAGGCGCAACTAATGCATCCACTTTTCGCCATCCGCATTCAGTCCCATGACACATCATCATCATCTATCACAATAGGGGCGAGCCTATCGCCGTGTCGGGCACAAATTCCAGACTCCCGGCTGATACTGAATAGAAAAATTCAATAGCACATTGCCCGGCTCGGGGATCGAACCCGAGACCTCAGCATTGCAATCGTGCCGTAATACAACCACACCACCGAGGCCATGTAGTAAGTCGAGGTAGTAGTAGTTTGTTCTATTCAAAAGTGAGTTTTGTTCGCAAAAAATATTTCTGATATCTTTTAAGCGAAGTACGTACATACAAACTCACGCCCTTATCCCATAAGGGTAGGCAGAGACTATTGAGCGCCACATGCTATGATCTTGGCCCACCATTTTCGCCTGTTCTACATTCATAGTTTTTCTCATACATTGAAATTAAACAATTATCACGGATTTTATCGCGGGTTTTTTATTTTATTTTCTCCCGACGTTTTGAAGGCTTTTCAGCACTTCGTGGTCACGGGGCGGACTGAGGTGTAGGTGGTCCGAAAAGTTAATGTTACAAATCTACCTTCAATTTATAATCATACAATATTAAGGTGTTAGTACATTGTTTGCGGTCCGGTCTACGCAGTAAGAGCTCACAATGTCTTGAGGTCTGGCAGTAGGTCGTATGGGGCCCGATTTGATTAGATGTATTACCGGGTCCCAGGCTTGTGCAAGTTTCCAACCATCTTCGCTATTGAAATTGGGATGTTTTTTAATTTCAATAGCCTCGCGAATCATCCTAGGTAGGAATCGATGTTCTTTGGCAAGGATTTGTGGCTTGTCGAATCTAAGGTAATGGTTGGAGCCTTCTTCTGAGTGTTCAGCTACTGCAGACTTCGTAGAGCGTCGGTGTTTAACGTCAGCTATATGTTCTTTTACGCGGGTCCCTATATGTCTTTTTGTTTGGCCGATATAAGAGAGGCCACAGTCACAATCTATCTTGTATACGCCCGGTTCTTGTAGAGGTATATGGCACTTGACAGGTGGTAAAAATTGACTTATCTTCTTAGGCGGCTTAAAATAAGTTTTTATGGAAGCAAGATCGTGTCCCAGTTGTATTACCTTATGTAAGAGGAGTCACCGGCAAGATTGCCTACGTCCTGAAGCGTGCGTGCGAAGATGGTTGGAAACTTGCACAAGCCTGGGACCCGGTAATACATCTAATCAAATCGGGCCCCATACGACCTACTGCCAGACCTCAAGACATTGTGAGCTCTTACTGCGTAGACCGGACCGCAAACAATGTACTAACACCTTAATATTGTATAATTATAAATTGAAGGTAGATTTGTAACATTAACTTTTCGGACCACCTACACCTCAGTCCGCCCCGTGACCACGAAGTGCTGAAAAGCCTTCGAAACGTCGGGAGAAAATAAAATAAACCGCGATAAAATCCGTGATAATTGTTTAATTTCAATGTCTAACATTCGCGTAAACATAAGGAATCATTTTCTCATACATTTCTCTCTTAAGGGAAGTGTAGGAAAATATTTCTATGACAAGTATTTTTATTAGGAAAAGGAAAAACTGTTACACATTTATAATATTGTATTTCTTGTCTCGGTAGATTTTTAAGTATTTATATAATATTCCTTGTATATTTCCTTACGTCATAATATTGTTTTTGTGAAAGGATAATGTTTTGATTTACTTTATTTACATGACGCTAGTATTCGTCAAATCGACGTTGTTAAACCAATATTAGTGGAGGATAGCCTAGTTGGGAATGGAACGGTCTGCCGAGACAATGTCCGGAGGTTCAAAACCCAAGGCGCACACCTCTGATTTTTCGAAGTTATGTGTGTATTGTTTATCGATTATCGTTCGCTTTAACGGTGAAGGAAAACATCGTGACGAAACCTACATGCCTGAGAATTCTCCATACGAATTTCGAGGGTATGTGAAGTCTGCCAATCCGCACTAGGCCAGCGTGGTAGACTAAGTTCTAAAACCCTCTGAGTGGTAGAGGAGGCCCGTGCTCAGCACTGGACAGTATATAATACAGGGCTGGTATTATTATTATTATTATAAACAAATATCTGCTATGTGCACTTTATTGAGATTTCAACTTTCTGACTATTATGACTAGTTTGCCACCCAAACTGTGACATATGAAACCCACATAAAATCACATAGATTCTAATCGTTATACGGTGAAACTATGAGCGCTAGAAAAAATATGCTGTGTGCAAATTTTGTCGCAATATTTTAGATGATAATGTTTTTACACATTATCTCAAAGTTTAACTTTTCGCACGTAGCGGATAATGGTTTGACAACGACGAAGTACAACACGACTAAATACAAAAGTCGAGATGCCAATTAGCCACCCAATTAAATAGAAATCAGTACTATTTACATTAACTGTGTAATAAGTTAAAAAGTAGATATCGTTTACTTGATTGTGATAAAACATGCTCTGAAACTCATAGAAGTAATTTTAACAATCATGTTTATACACATCATTCAAAATAACGCAAGTTATCGAACGTTTGGTGTATCTATACTAATATTATAAAGCCGAAGAGTTTGTTTGTTTGTTTGAACGCGCTAATCTCAGGAACTACTGGTTCGAATTGAAAAAATCTTTTTGTGTTGAATAGACCATTTATCGAGGAAGGTTTTAGTCTAAATAACATCACGATGCAACTATTAGGAGCGAAGAAATAATGGAAAATGTGAAAATAACGGGGAAAATTATTCATCCTTGAGGGCTTCCATTGCGTGCGCTGCGAAAACGGTCCAAGATACCAAAAATATATGTATGAAAGAATTATTCCTCTTGAAATGATCTAAAAAAATGTCCGCGACAGTATATGTTTATCTGTTAAGATTAACTCACTAGAACCGTTTTTATGGTAATCAAATTTGGTCGAAGTTAATGCATTATTTGTTAAGAGTTGTATCAACGTCATAATATTAATCTTTATCCAAATAAATGTGTTGGATAGAGTGATTGAACGGGAAGGTTTTTATGTACTTTTAGCCCGGAAAAACTTATTAACGCGGGCGAAGCCGTGGGCAAAAGCTAGTAACAAATAAAACTAGGCATGCAAAGGAGATGTCCACTTTTTGTATGGGTGCTGGGCCTCAAAATCTAAACAAGCTGAAATTTTATGGATATTAAAAGGGCAAACTACTAACTATTCCAAACTCTAATAAACCATACAAGTTATACATATATGTATATTCGTCGATATATATGACTGCCTGGGTGGCGTAGTTGTACTGTGTTACGACTGCAATGCTGAGGTCTCGGGTTCGATTCCCGGGTCGGGCAAAGTGATATTGAGTTTTTCTATTCAGTATCAGCTCGGAGTCTGGAATTTGTGCCCGATATGACGATAGGCTCGCCCACTATCACATCATGGGACGGAATAATGGCGAAAAGTGGGTGCACTAGTTGCGCCTCTGCCTACCCCTTCGGGGATGAAAGGCGCGAGTGTATATGTATGTATGTATATTCGTAATCACCGCCAAAAATCCTTAATATTGATGTACCCAGTGTCACTCTCACGACTGAGAAAAATCTTTTGACACCACTCGCATAAAAATACAACAACCCGTTTAGGCTTTAGGGCGTGCCAAAGAAATATACATACACTCGAAAAATCACACTCCTTCTTTCGCAGTTGGGTAAAAAGAATATCATTTATACCGAATATATAATTTAATAAAAATATCATAGTAGAACTGGCCGAATAAATAATTAAAAAAAAAAACGTAATAGAACTGGCCGAATAAATAATTAATTCTCAAAAAACAAGCTTGGTCAGTATTATCCTATTGCAATTAATCCGGCTGTCGTCCTTAACTCCTTTGCCAATAAACTTGGTTCCGTTGTGAAACTGCTAAACCCCTTTTTACAGCGCCGCGCCGTCAGTTTAGCTAAGTGCAGATAAACTCCAGATAAAACGAAAGATTAACTTAGCTCTCGGAATTTACTTTGCTGAAGACTTGTGGATTTTTTTGATATGACAGGTGATGAAATGGAAGTACATAGTTATTAAGCTGGTTATTGTAGCTGGATTGCTACTTCTAGTTAGTTAAGTTATAAGGATTTTGTATTTCTCTTGAGGTTTTGTGAATATTTTTACGTGACTCGTTATTTTTATGTAGCTTTATGTATTCAAGTAAATTTAGCAAATCTTGTCTAAACGAATATAATATATTGTCTATATGTTTGAAAACGAAAGTTTTCAATCAGTGCGTCCTACCCGTCATGACCTACGGAGCCGAGACATGGACACTCACGGTAGTGTTGGTCCACCAGTTTAAAGTCGCCCAGCGAGCTATGGAGAGAGCTATGCTCGGAGTTTCTCTGAAGGATAGGATTCGCAACGAATACATCCGACAGAGAACCAAAGTTATCGACATAGCTCAAAGGATTAGCAAGCTGAAGTGGCAGTGGGCTGGCCATATCTCGCGAAGAACCGACAACCGCTGGGGTAAACGTGTTCTTGAGTGGAGACCGCGACTGGGCAAACGTAGTGTAGGACGCCCTCCAGCCAGGTGGGATGACGATCTGCGAAAGACTGCAGGTAGATGCTGGATGCGGCAAGCTGAAGACAGGGCGCTATGGCGCTCATTAGGGGAGGCCTATGTCCAGCAGTGGACTGATAAAAGTAAGCCCCCAAACAATATGTAATACCCAATAAACGAGTGTATCCTGAGCTACGGGCAGTTCACACGAGGTGCACTCATGTTACTTGTCTCACGCCAAATACAGGTGGGAAGTAAACATTTGCAAGAGATGCCTTACTCGTTGGTTTTGCATTTTAATCAATCCTTTTATAAACACAGATTGAATTTGACCGCTTCGGTTCTAGAAGTAGATATAGTGGTGAAAAGTTAAGGGAATAGTTTTTTTAATACAATAAGAGGACTTAGTTCCGTAAATTTCATCATCATCAGCCATGAGATGTGCTGCTGAACATGAGAAACTACTTTGTCCGTTTTCCATAAATTTGCCTGAAACTTAATGTAAATATCTTGTGCGATAGTTTTCTGACATTTAATTAAATCTGCTGGGTGCAGGCGGCAACTGGAGCAGATGTTTCAAGACTTCAGATCTGTCAGCTCCAAAATTTACAAGGATTGTTCAAACACGAAAAAAAAAAAACAATTCAAGTTAAAATTTCATTTAATTGCCTTAAAAAGTTTTGTTCTCACGCAAAAACAATATTTTGTTGAGATAATAAGGATTTATCGTCGTGCGAAGATACAAGCGTCAAGTTAAATCGTTAGCGTGGGTGATTTATCTCCACTGACACCGAGGTACGTAGTGAGAACGTTTGTCACAAGTCACGTGGTACATTACTTTTCACTTTTTTTATACGAGGTCTCGCTTATAATCCCTTTGCTTTTGTTATAGCTAGTTTATCTGTTGCCTTTCCTTCTATTTTAATGTGTGAATTACGGTGGTCCTGAATAGGTTAGTAAGATATTAATGAATTTAAATAAGAATAACTTTCATTTAAATTATAATGTAGGAAATGTGGATTATTTTCTGCCAGATTTTATGAAATGTTCCAGATTATTCGATATTCTCATTACTGGCTTAAATAAACTTTGAAACTGATTATTTGTTTGTTCAGACAAATGGCCAAAACTTTAAGTACTTGCTAAAGTGATTCCAATTCTTTTCATTTGTTAGAAATCTTTAATAGTTCAGAGTTTCAATAAAGTCGTATTAATCATACATGGATCTCGCAATCTTACATCAAATTTGAATATCATCATCTTGATCGGTGATTATCCTGACTGATCACCAGTGCTTCTAACCATTCTGCTGAATGTGAAGTGTTATTAATATTTATGAGTTCGCGGTCATGTTTTAGATGTGTTTGAACCCCTTGTGTGCTATTGTTAGAATCCAATTGCAATCCCATCTGCCGGTACATTTACCAAGCGCAGGATTTCTTTGTCTTCCGTTTTCTCAGCCAACCAGCATTCAGTTTCTTTTCATTCCTGTAATCAATCAGAATACGTATTTTTTTCTTTCTTGCTTATATATTTAGATGTATGGAAAAACCCTATATACTCGGACACCGGTGTCCGTCGCGGGGCTTGACGGGTCAATAATGTTCATATATTTTGGGGTGCATTCCTTTTATTAAGATTGGGGTTTTAATATAAAAAATTGGAATCTAAGTTTTATTGTTAATTTTTACCTAGTGAATTAGAATAATATCTTCTTTAATATTTTGTCAATGTTAATGTAGTGGTAGGTGTATTGCCATTTGGGAAATAAATTTCGGGTGTCACTTGCTTGTGTTTGTGATCATATTAAAATATTTTTGCGTTGAAATTTAACCCAATACCTAAAATTTGTAGTCTAAAAACTCTATAAAGATATGGTCAAAATGTTAATATAAGCTCACATATTAATTACTACAAGCTCGGAATGCCGCAATAGAAGTTTATAACGTAATATGTATTCGATAAGACTCAAGACTATGCTTACAAATATTTATTATACGGAGTACCTGTTGCGACAGCGGTTTATTTTTAAGAGGATACAAGAAAATGCAACAAAATAATATCTCTTTATATTTTCTTTGTAGTAAAACAGTAGTTTAATATTGCGTTCAAACAAGAGATCTCCGCGGTCGCGGCTTTGTAAAATATGTACTTGTATCAACATAAGGGCAAGTTAGTTTTTAGAATAAAAAATATTATAATATTATTGGCAAAGATGTAATAGTGTTGCTTTGTAGTTATTTTTTATAAATAAAACAGATCTAAAGCTATTCCACACATACACACATCACATGACACTATTATAATATCCACTTCATAATAAAAAAAAAGACAAAACAGTCTCCAGGTAAAACACAATAATAAGCCTCGTTATTAATGAAACCACGAAAAAAGGCCAGCAAAGTTAATGTTGCCTTGTTATTGGCAAAGTATACATCTCTTTAAGAGATGTTTGTTTTTGTACACGTTTGAACGCTCTGTTTGTGGTCAACACGCTCCGGGCGAGGGCTGCACGGTGTAACGTCTTGTTTTTATTTTGCCGGTTTTTCTTCTTACATATTTGCTTTGCTAGAGATGGGATACGAGACTTGAACAAGATTAGTTACAAGTCGAAGAATTTCAAATTGTGTAATGATGTCAATGTGTTGATATTTGTATAATGTAGATAAGATAAGATAAGATAAGATATATTTATTTGTCAAACATGCGTAAATCATTATACACTAAGAATGCAAATGGATGTTATAAATAGTTTTAGCACAAGCATGTTTTGCCATGGTAGGCGTACAAATATTCATGGTAATGAGTCACAACTAAGTCAATTATACAATTCAATCATAAATAGCAAAATAAAAACATGATACAACATAAACAAATGGAAATAGAATGTATATAAAATGTAGCTTAGTTACAATATTAAGAATCACGCAATTATTATAAATTTTTGTCGTTCAAAAAGTCATCTACACTGTAATAACATTTGTCTGTTAATAGTTTTTTAAATCTTTTTTTAAATACATTTATATTCAGATTTCTAATTTCCTTTGGAATTTTATTATATAATACTGGTGATCTACATATTACACTTTTATGCAATAGCACCGTTTTAGCTGGGTGAATACAGAGCTTATCCTTGTCTCGAAGATTACGTGTAATATTATCAGACAAACGGGAAAACATATGCGGGTAGTTTTTTACAAACACTGCTATTTCAAATATGTACAGCGACGGCAGAGTGAGAATTTTGTACTTAATGAATAATGGTATACAGCTTTCAGTACTCTGGATACCAAATGCTGCACGCATGCATCGCTTTTGCATTTTAAATGCCATATCTTTATTAGTTGAGATTGATATGGATTACAAATTAGGAGTAAGTACGATAATAAATACTATAAAGCTTAGAAATATTGATGTTTGTTATAGTGAATAATATACATAAATAAAATTCGCAGTATAGCTATTTTTCCGATTTCTATATTTTTTTTCTTACTATGATCTCAATTTAAAAGAATGGGAAAGGACAAGTCAATGTTCATATTAAAATCATATTCGCGTACAATATTAAGTCAGTGGCACATCTCTAGTTGTTTCCTTTAATTACGAATGTTGTACTACCATTTCTTCTAAGTAAACATATAATACTTTGATGTACAGAAAATAGTCAGATCATTATATTTTTTGTAGAACAATAATAAATAAGAAGCAATTACTTGCTGATTTCTGATTTGATTATTATAGTATAATGTTTGTTGTGTATTAAAAGTAACATCTGACCTCATTATTGATAAAATCTTACTCTAATCTTACGTCGAAGAGTTGTAACATGATTTTGGGCTTCATAAGTTTGGATATTTATCAATACATTATGATTAATGGGTAATGCTTTCTGTAATAAATATGGTACATAAAAATGCGTCGATATAGATAAGCATTTGGATTAGATGACGTAGTTCCAAGATGGGTTATAATTGCTTGATAACGCTTCACATTTTACTCATAAATTTGTAAGCATGATTGCAATTTTAGATGTTTGATAAAAGTAAGAAATAACGGCATTTGGAAGACTGCCTCGTTGGCGTAGTTGTATTGTGGTATGACTGCAATACTGAGGTTTTGAGTTCGATCCCCGGGTCGGGCTAAGTGATTTGTGTTTTTCTTTTCAGTATCAGCTTGGAGTCTGGAATTTGTGCCCGGTAACTGACAATAGGCTCGCCCCTATCACATTATGGGACGGAATACGCACGGCGAAAAGTGTGTGCAGTAGTTGCGCTTCCGCCTTATTCTTCGTGGATAAAAGCCTAACTAACGTGAATTAGTGTGTGCATTCGGAAGAAAGTTAGTTAATAAGGACTACTTTTTATGCAATAAGCAATAAGCAATAAGCATATGAAGGAACTTTCAAGGTAGCGAGTCAATGCAATTTATTCCTATATCTGTCATAATAGAAATTATATTCCTCTATAAGCATTAAAACAACTATTAATGGATTAATATAGCTCTAAACTTAATTGCATAGTTTCTATGATTTACAACATTAATTAAGACACAAAATATAACTCCTACAAAAGTACAGGTGTTAACCGTAGTTTGAAATTAAACTTTATTACTTCACTTGTGAAGTGGTAAGTGCCTCATAAATCATGTTGAATAGTGTATTATCTTCGTGAATACCGTCCCGAGGGAGCGAGACTATAATCTTTATATTTCCTATTGCAATAAAATTTGCTAGTGATGCCACAAGTGTGATACTGTTATTGTTCAACTAGCTTTTGCCCGCGACTCGGCCCGCCTTTAAAAGTTTTTCCGGGATAACAGTCCCGCTTTATATTTTCCAGGGATAAAACGTAGCTTATGTGTTAATCCAGGGCATGATCTACCTGTGTGCCAAATTTCATCGAAATCCGTTCATTAGTTTTTGCGTGAAAGAGTAACAGATATCCATATGTTCTTACAAACTCTCGCCTTTATAATATTGGTAGGAAGTAGGATTTGCGTGTTTGTGTGATCTTAGACTTATTTCAATTTAAAATGATTCTTCTTTAGATTGATCTACACCTACCCTTACACCAATAATTTGTTTTTGATTGAACACACAAATTTCCGAAACTCTTAACCGATTTTGGAAATTCTTACGTAGATATATTCGTGGATACCATAGGACCAATTATAATATTATTGAAAATTATAATAAATGATATGAATAAAAAGCGCTTTAATGTCGTACTTGGTAAACTTGTAAGTATAATTTCTCTTTGCCCTTTTACCACAATAATATACGATCGTAACATCAAGCTTTCAATGCATTTGAAAATGTATTTAATTTTTAAATGTCTCAGAATTAGGTCACAAGGATGCAGGAATAAAACAAAATATGCTTTAATAATTCTCAATTCACTCGCTCAATTCGTCGGTTTTGATGGCCCGTCTCGTCTATCACAAAGGGTAGGCTTCCATGAAAACACTGATACTAAATTGACCTAGGGCGCGGCGTAGCAATTGCCGACTAAATGTTTCCCCTGAAATTGCTATTTTGATTTAAATGTTACCATTATGCGTATTCGTGTATTTTTGTGCTATTATTTTGTATTTCTTACCTGTGTCATTATTTTTGATTGAAAAATAAGTGAGATGTAGTTATTTTGATTACAAATAAGCACATTAGACATAACATTTAACTATATGCATAGGTGCAGATGTCAGATGTCATGTATTGTTCTGTAATAATAGCTTAGGTAAACTATTGACGTGCATGGTGTTTATCATCAAGAGAGTCTTTCTTGTTTTATCGCATGACGTCTATGAAAACATATTTTTGGACATCTGTATATAACTTATTAGAAATGACGTATAAAATACTTAACGTGACGCATAACAAAATGTTGAGTTCTTTTACTTCTGAAATACTTTTAAAAGAAAAACAAAGAATATTTTTAAAACAAAAAATAAGGACCGATTTCAATACGGCGGTGCCTTTTGTTTATTTTATGACAAGCGGAAAGTTAATACAATGGCTTGGTTACAAAAATACGACAAAAATAAATACGGCTGTTCTGAAAATCAATGGCGTATCCTAATGTAGGGACTAGGGTTGAATGTGATTTTCATCATTTAATGATTCAACTATCGGATATTTAAAAAAGGAAATCAGGGTAAATAGTACATTTAAAGTAGACGAATATACTAACCACAAAAAGATGTTTAGTATGTCTTGATAATAAAATCATCATAAAGTTTCATGAAAAAAGGACATGTTCAAAAACGGTTTTAGAATTCTAACCAAGATACTTTATCTATATTTGGATAATACTTTAATAAACTAAACCCTTGCAATAAACCGTATAATTTTAAAGTTCTTCGATTTTGAGATGTTTGTAATTTTATTTTGTTTAAATCAACATCAAATGAACGTGTTTAAAAAAGTTACATAAATGGAGGGGACAATATATTTTTTTAATGTAACCACGATCCATGTTTTGCCGCTTTAATATCCATAAAGTTTGAGCCTGGTTAGATTTTTAAACCCAGCACTACAAAAAGCGGACATCTCTCTTAAAGAAAAGCCTTTATTTGAATTGGAGCATATCACTACATGTTATAAAATCTAATAATAAAACAGCTACAAAAGATCGTTGTATACTTTTGCATTACAACACAAAAAAATATCAAAAACATGGATGGTGGCCATATTAGGGACCGGGCTTTATTCACACTATCGTAGAACGTTAATCGCTATTTACACAGTGACTTTACCATCGGTAACTATTACTTTTTCACAACAGCATGAAATAATATACCACTTTATTCAGACAAAAATATATGCAAAAGTTAAGTGCATATAACTAATCCTTAGCAACACTGCCAGCGAAAACGCTGAAAGCTGTTATGCTCGCGGTATGTTTCAGAAATGAAATACATACATACATTTGTTCACATTAGAGATGCTGCAATGGTAACAGTTGTGTGCCGTGGTAGCAATTAAATGGTCTGTGGTGTTTGAAATGCTTACTTAGGATATACAATATATACGGCAATACTCGTAAAACACGCCAATTGTGTTTTTTTGTACGATTGATAAGGTTTGTCGACAAAAAGTTTGGCACTGGGAAGTTAATATCATAAATAGTATATGATAGTGTCACGCATATCAGTATCATGCGAAGCTTTATAGTAATTTATCGTTCTGATATGTTCAGCTACTGTTTGTACAAATTTACTTTCTCGTCTTGAAAAAGAGAGAAACTAAACCTATTTACATTTTGCGTGCCTAGACATTCAATATTTATGAAAAAAGACACCGAAGACACGAAAAATAAGTAATAGAAAGTTAAAAGAAAATTCTTGAAATGTTTGTCTGTTGGCTTTACTTCGTCGAAGTATTACGCAAAAATAACTCATTGGGTTTAAAACACAATTATTGAACAATGTTAACCGTTATACTCTGCAATATATAGGGTAAGTCGGGAACACATGGCCATAAAGGGGACAGTCACCACACGCGTCCTGTATTATGAGGAGGTGAATCGGGACTGGTATGAGATAGATCTAAGTGCACACAGACGATGCGGGCACAGCTAGTTCATAATATTATGATAATGATGGATCAAATTGTGTAAAAGACAACATTCGCATCAATATTCATCGACATGTCAAAAGAGTGGAGTCAGCGATGTGCATCAGCTTTAGTTTGCGCTAAAACCAGGAGTCAAGTCACGTATCTAAATCATAACCTAAACGTGCGCACTAAACGCTCATACTTCAAAACTTGTTTTTAAGGTTCAAAATTATTTAAACCTCTTTGTGTGGTTGCTTGAAACTTGTGAATATATTCAGTTTTTTAAAGAATAATGTATCCGACACTAAGTACTTTAGTTTAGTTTGCATTGTTGAATGGTTTTTAAGAATTTAATGGATTATACTTACTATAGTAAAATTACACTTTTTATAATTATTGGAATAGTGCGGAAATACCTCATAGTTTTTTTTTTAATGGCCCTACTTCCAGTAGCCTGACGTGAGTCGGCTTTTCTGGCCACACCGGTCTTTAGGGTGAACGCAGAAGGCGCTCGCAACCCTTTGATATACCTCATAGACTTTTATGTAAATCATAATAATAATAATAAATATTTTTACATACACATACATCAATAAGTAGGTAAGTTTACGTGATATATTTTTATAGACTTTGAACCAGATCTTTAAGGCCGTTTCAATGACTCGTTTTCTATTAAAAAAATAGTCTGTAAATGAGCAAGTGAAGTGCAACCTGTGATTTATCTTGCATTTTCTTTATAATTGGCGGTAATTACTTAGTATCAGATCCATATATCATGTAATTAGTATTCCCTTTGTCCTACAGAAAAGAAAAACTATTTTGAAAAGTCACGGTCTCACTAAAATTTAACTTGAGTTACTGATTTAAATATTTCCCATTTCAACAATTTTCAAGCTTTTGTCATTAAAGATTTGTTAGCAAATGTAAATGAGTCAATGTGTTAACCAACAGTATGCGGTTTCGACCCATTAGCTTTCAGCCATTTCTTTTACAAGCGAAGAAAATTCAGAGGAAAAATATTTTCATACCGCGTTTAATACTCGGTAGGTATAAAACCCAACCACGAGGCAAATTTATCAGCCGAATGACATAAAGTAACGGCTACAGTTTCTTTGGTGGTTCTTATAGAATTTGATAGAACCCCAAGAGACGGCGATCACGAGAACAGGAATTCTCGAACAAGGAAGATCGCATTAAGTTAGCGTCTCTCTTGGCTACGGTTTTTCTTTGTTTTATAGCGATCTAAATAATGCAGATACCGCATCTGTATTTTAAATTTTGTTTTTCATTAATCGGGTTATTTCATAGCTCTTAAATCACCTATGTTGTTCAGAATACTTGAGAATTTATAAATTAAGAAATCTTAGAGATTTTAAAAATAATAGTATATTAGTATCATGACATGTATGTATCATTAACCGACAAAAAAACGGAAGAAGTTTCTCAAGTCAACGTGTATATATTTTTTATTTTATGTATGACCACGCATAACTTGTTACAGAGTCGCCCGATTTTGATAATTATTTTTTATTGGATAGGATATACCTGAAAATTGGTCCTATGTAAATTTGGAAAAAAAATCTACCCTAAGGGTGTCCTAATTTTTTGCTTTTCAGTTTTTTCGGCGGGAATTTTTTTGCTAAAAAGTTTTTATTTAATAAAAAATTACCACTGATCACCGTCCAAAGAAAAGAATTTTACTTACATTTTATTCATATCAACTCGGCAACGCTTCATATATCCAACTACCGTTTATTCGATATTTTGGCAAATTCTCGCTCGATACCTAGTCGTCATTGAAAGTTAAGCGGTTTAGGAATTCGGAACACGTGGTAGTTGCACGGCATGCAGGATTATGCTCTTAGTGTTGGGAGTCGGCCGTAACGTGATAGATTTAAGGCTGATAGATTTTCTAATGTTCAGGAAAAGTCTATTCATTTCGTATGAACTTCTCTGGCTTACTAAGTTTGTAGTTAATGTGTAATAAACGAAGAAACTCATCTAATTAATACTTAATAATGTCCTGTATTAAGATTTTTATACATGTTAATGGCCATGTAGTGCCTGGATAATGTTTTTGTATTTTTATGGGAAAATTGAAAAAGAAACAGTCGAAAGTAGGATTTGATCACACGACTTCCAGCGTGCCGTGCCGGTGCTCTGCCGATTGAGCTATATCGACCCTACCTTCGGTTGTTCAATTTCAAGTTCCCTTTTTGATCTCTTAAAGGAGATGACCAGCGACATTTGTTAGCAATTATTACAATTACTAACTCAGCATTACTCCTTTACGGGCGTAAATTTACTGAAACGAAGCCGAAAACAAATATTCGGCTAAAATCAACTTTAGCTAGTGCCGTATATCAGTGGCGTTCCTTCCATAGAAGCCGAAAAGCCCGGCTTGCCCTAAAATAATTTACCTAAGTACTTAAAACCAAATGTGGAAAAATAACCAACATTTTACGGTCAAAACTCTTCGAAATAATTTTCTTTACAATCTTAAAATTCCCGCGCTACGGTTCGCTGAACCAGTTCGCCTTGAGCGCACAATCGAACACACCAATATACCCACACACACACCACCACACCCGCGCCGTACACGCATTTAATATTATTAGTACAAAACAGCTAAGTGCGAACAAAATATACTCATCACTCTCTCTCTCGTTGGGTTTTACCTGGCTTTTTGCCGCTATATTTCTGCCTCATTCACACTTATGGATAGAATACGCACCAACTGCTACCACAAATGTATAGCTATAGTAAGTTTCTATAGCAATCAGTACTGGAAATTAATCCAGGCTTAATGCCTCGGGTTGCCAATTGAAAGAGTTACCTCTAATATGGTTTCTTTTGTTCTGCATTATATTCCTAATGTAAATGCGTATTTTTTATTTATCATGACTATGTAAGGATTTTATTATTAATATAATTATAATTACATATCTATTTATAATTTTTAAGGTAATACACTATAATTTTATTTATCAATAAGTTTTCATCACATTTTCAGCATTAATATCACGGTATAATTTTGACGCGGACCTGGCAACACCAGTTATTTGTTGTGATTAAGATAAATGAGTGTGAATGATACATTTTTAAGTATTTGTCTTTATTACGTGGTTTTTGAGATATTAAGATATTAGTGAAATTATTCCACGTAATAGTTTGTAGTGTGTGTAAGGTTTGATCGGCAAGAATAAGGTAAATTTGTTAGGTTATGATGGAAAACAACAACTTTCAACAAATTTGCGAAAGGCGCGAAATGTATTTGAAGAAACATAAAAGGTATGTAGACGAGTATACAAAACTAATAATTAATTGTCTTATTGGAATCTCTAATACGTAAAATACGACGATGTATCAAGTTGTATTGTTAGTCTTGCATATTTTTTTCGAACGAAACAAGTGTTTGGAATAGGTAGGTACAATCTGGTAAAATTATTTAATTATTATTGTAGTATTACTTCTTCTTGCATTAGACGATACAGGTATAATAAGTACGTAGTTTATCTTTAGGACAAAAACTTTGCAGAAGTTGCAATGGCCCAAAATCGTTTTTGAATTCGTACCTAATTTTGCAAAGGAACTAAACGCTTCCATGGTTCGAATCTCGGTACGGATTGTGGTTTTTTATTTTATTTTTAGATATTGATTTTCTTTATAGGTGCACATTTTATATGAATCGGAAATGCGATTTTTTTTAGGTCTGCTTGGGCTTGCCCTCATCCAAAACACTAGGCACGCCACTGCCGTATATGTCAAAATAAATGAAGCTTTAGCTGAAGATTGTGAATGCAATCCTTGGGGAGCGGTAGTCTATCATGATACAATCTAGGTTGACCTAGCCCGAACGGGGACGAACGTGGTATCAAAACTCGCAAAAAATGCGGTCGAGAGCGCCGCTCCGGATTATATCTTTTGAGTCATGCATGAATCTTCACTTCAGTCAGACTTCCAAACTAACTACGTCACCGTTGGTTGAATAAAATCTATGACGACTGTACATTTCTAGAACTGAGTGCTTGAATCTGGTTTACCAGTTTCAAAAGTGTGAGTCAGTTTGTGTAAATATTAAACTGCAAATTGCATTGTATATATTTCTGCAAATGCATACGCTGTTGTTTCAGTTTGTAGAACTTCGTAGCCAGTGTTATTACTAAACTTATGAGACATAGGTCTGTTAATTTGGGTTAATGCTACTCGTTCTATCAACGTATAAGCTGACCAAATACCAAAGTCACACTCTAATCTATGCTCACAAATAAATGGTAAGTAAATGCAACTAATAGACATAATGAGACATGTATCAATATAACGAGCGCAGTGGAATGCTGCACAGTACTTTGTAAGTCAAGGTGCTGGATGGTGTTGCTACTGTTCATGGGTGGTCGTATCGCTTACCATCAGGCGAACGGCATGTTCGTCTCGTCATTCAATGCAATAAAAAAATAGAGCCTGACTACATTACTTGTTTTATACGATAACTGTTAAGTAAAATTTACTTGAAACTTGTGAAATGGATCCATAAAAATTTTATGTCTTAGATGACAAGCATCGTGCAGTACGCTGCGCTTTGTAATTCAAGGTTCGGGTGTTATTACCTTATGGATAGTTGTTTTGTTTACCATTACGTGAGCAGTATTTATATTTAAAAAAATAATACAAATTTATTAATAGGTGACATTATATAAGTTGGCCTCACAAACTCTATGCAAGCATTTCAGCTAAGTAACACTACATGGTATAAAACAAAGTCGCATCCCGCTGTCTGTCCCTATGTATGCTTAGATCTTTAAATCTACACAACGAATTTTGATGCATTTTTTTTAATAGATAGAGAGATTCAAGAGGAAGGTTTATATGTACTTTTAACCTTACAAAAACTTACTAACGCGGGCGAAGCCGCGGGAAAAAGCTAGTTTATTTATAAATGGCGAGTTCTATTGTTCTTTCAAGAAATGCATTAAATAAAATGCAGTTCGTTTATGAAAGTATAATTATTATGAAGCGTGATGGCGGTTTTAATCAGAATTTGTTCAAGAGAAGCAATGTTGTTAACTTTCATAGTTGCGAAGTTGGACTAAATGTTTGCTTATAACAATAACCAAAACTTTGAACACTACATTGTGTTTGAACAGTATGAGGTAATATATCGCAATACTGAAAACATCTTTAGGATTTTGTATTGTAAAGGTGAATGAATTATCAGCCTTGGGACTTGCAGTCATATTTACTACTTATAGATAGATACTGGAAAATTACGAATCATTACCTGAATATGAACTCAAATCGTCACCGTTTATGTCCATCGCAACTGCTTACTCAATAAAACTTTTTTATATCCATAAAACAAGCTATGAGTATTTCAATTTACGTAATATTCACTTTAAAGAGATCGTGTTCAAAAAGGCCACTAGAAAAAGTCAAATCAAATCAAACCGCGGAAACGTGCGCCGGTCAAAAACGTAGTAACTTTTTCATTTTAACTGGACACATAGTAAAGTTTACGGCACAATAAACCACGGTTTAGTTATACGCGTACACATTTATTGTCAAGTATTCTGAGTAAATTATGCCGGGTGACAGTTAAGATTGTGTGGACTTCTAACGAATTGCGCCCCTGTTGTAAACCTCAGTTTATCGTGTACAACAAAGTTTTTGTGTGGGCTGTATTAGGCGTTAGCTGTGTGAATGAAGCCTTTGAAACTCATAGATCATGTGTCGAGTATCTTGAACTTTAACTTTGTTTATTTAAGGTCTAAAGTCACGTTTACAAGTGTGCATGTTTAATTGTGTTGTGGTGATTTTAATTATAACTTACGTTTTTCAGTTGTAGATAGTGTATGTAGTAGTCAACTTATATATAAATGTATTTGAGGGATTACATCCTACTAATATTATAAAGGCGAAAGTTTGTAAGAATGTATGGATGTTTGGATGTATGGATGTAAGGATGTTTGTTTCTCTTTCACGCAAAAACTACTGAATGGATTTCGATGAAATTTGGCACACGGGTAGATCATGTCCTGGATTAACACATAGGCTACTTTTTATCCCGGGAAAATATAAACCGGGACTTTTATCCCGGAAAAACTTTTTAATGCGGGCGGAGCCGCGGGCAAAAGCTAGTTTTAAATCCTTTAAGGATTATATTGTTTTAAAAAAATATCAGCCGTGTATTATATATTATGTAGTATTGTCCCGCTATTGAACACGGGTCGCCTCTACTACTGAGAGGGTTTAAGCCTCAGTCCACTATCCTAGCTAGGTTAACACATTTCATATACCTTTGCAATTCTTTGGAAGAACACTCAGTTATGTAGATCACACAATGTTTTCTATTAACGTTAAAACGACTTTTTATTGATCGGTAAGATATACTTAAAATTAAGTTTTAATAGTGATCTTACTTCAGAAATGTTACAGAGACGGCGTTGAGCACAGAGATGAATACATTCTTGCGCGAAATATATAAAACCGGTTTTCGTCAGCAAAAACCGACTTAAAGCGGTTTTAAGCTGCCTGAGGTTGATGAGATTTTCATTTAGCTCTACTTCTGAATTACAGCAAAGAGCTCTTACTTTAGGGTTGCCAACTGTCTCGGTATTCCAGGACATGACAGGTTTAGATATATCTCGGTAAATCTACAAAATATAACAGTTTATTAGTGGGAAGATTACACCATCTTGTGATTACACAGTGATACCAGAACTGACCCAGTGCAGTAATAATCCGGATTGTTTTGAGTCATATTTAAGTCATGACAAAAATATCCCGGTTTGTCTTCAGGGACTCATGGTCACCCTATTTTACTATGATATTACGTTTGAACGGAAAGACGAAAAACTGCTGGCAATAGCGGTTTCGCCACACATCTTTGTTGGAACAGTTGTATGGAACGCGTTTGCAGATTAAAAAATCATAACCGTGCCGTGGTTTACGTACGATGAATTGATTTTAAATGTTTTGTGTTCAGAAATATCGCAGTGATTTGTATGACATTGAGCGTTTTTATAGGTTTAGAAATCAACATTTTAAAGTCATTATTGCTTCATTTTGATGTGTTTAGTCATCATAATAACTATTTGTAACAGCTTTTTAAATTAATATCTGCGTGCGTGCAAATTACGTATAGCTTCTAGAGCCCCAATTTTTATGAAGTTGTATACTAAATTTTTTCATTAAATAATCCTGCTTAGTAAAACTGTCCGATATTAATCTCAGTTATTATTTATTTAGTTCATGGAGCAATAAAAGTTCATCTCGTAATATTTACGACTTTAATTTTAAGTTTTATTAAAATTTTAATATTTATAATTTATGGTCTAGGCGTTTAAGTTTATAACTTAATGTTATTACCGCATATTATCGTTAGCTCACGCAAGTTTTACATTTATGAGGTAACACATTTTTTGGCAAGAAACCATTTAACTGATATGAAAGAAAATTGTGGTTATCCTAAAATAATAATCAAGATTTATACCTACTAGCTCTCGCCTCTGAGGTACCACGTGAAAGATCTTTCCAATTTATGTAACCTATATGTTAACCTGGGAATTCATTTTTATATTGCTATTGAATAAAAAGACAAGCATGCCGCTACCTGATGGTACGTGATACGGCCGCCCATAAACTGCAAAACCATACAGGGCATAGCTTAGAATGTAAAAAAAAACACGATGCGTCTCCGCTTCGTTTTATTGTGAACTAGCTTTTGCCCACGGCTCCACCCGCGTTAAAAAGTTTTTCCGGGATAAAAGTCCCGCTTTATGTTTTCCCGGGATAAAAGTAGCCTATGTGTTAATCCAGGACATGATCTACCCGTGTGCCAAATTTCATCGAAATCTGTTCAGTAGTTTTTGCGTGATAGAGGAACAAACATCCATACATCCAAACATCCATACATTCTTACAATTTTCGCCTTTATAATATTAGTAGGATAGGATGGTTGAGAGACTGACTTATCGGTATTTTGATGTTTGTGATTGATCGAGAGACCCATACGTCAGTCGCTCAACCAATCACAATAAAACGAAGCGGAGACGCATCGTGTTTTTTTTCACAGTCTAAGCCCCCTGATCTTTTAAGTACAAAGTACTGCGTGGTACTCCACGCTCTCACCCTGAGATCTCGTAATGCCCAGTAATTACCCTGGCTATATATCCTTCGGAACTTGTTTTATATGTGTGCCATATTTCCATCAAATACATACAGTGTTTATTGTATTTAATTCTTACCGACATTTAAACTTTCCAAGCTTACATATTATGTCATGTATGCTTTGAGTATCTAGTAATACTCAAAGTATGTATGAGATGATGTACAGAAGGCTAGATTTTATGATTTAAACTGTAATCTAAGGTAAAATATTCCTCATAGGCGTTATGGTGCGATTTCATCATTTTCTATGAACGGGACCGAAATCTATACATAATGAATACATTTACGTTTAAGGGATGTTAACATTTATTGCATGCACCATACAGTTTCAAATTCTGCAAGAGCAATCGTACAGGTCACTCTGAAGATCTCATTCCTTTGTTCCTTTGAATAGGTACGTGATCAAAATTTCATCAGATTCTGGAACTATATATTATCGCCTGTAATCAAATGCGTATAAGGTTCATTTTGTTCTTGGTAGTTGTAACAATACCATAGTACTCGTTCAAAGTTGCTTCTACGTGGTACAGACTTGACTGCTAATGTACAACAGTCTATTGATTAGTTATAATTGTTAATTAAAACTGTGAAGAATAGTGCTTCTGTATTCATTAAAATGTACTGTCAAATGTCCAGTTTCTCTAATATTCTTTTATTTAGAATATACGTATTTTTTACGACTGCCTCTGTATTACGGTATGACTGTAATGCTGAGGTCTTGGGTTCGATTCCCGGGTCGGACAAAGTGATATTGGGTTTTAAGTTCAGTATCAACCCGGAGTCTGGAATTTGTGCCCGATATGGCGATAGGCTCGCCCCCTATCACATCATGGGACGGAATACGCACCGTGAAAAGTGGGTGCACTAGTTGCACCTCTGCCTATTCCTTCAGGGATAAAAGTCGTGTGCGTGTGTGTGTATGTATTTTTGATTGTGACTGGCAAAGTAACTGTCCTTAACGCTTTCCCGGTATAGACTGGTATATTCCGGTCACTCCCAACCCGCACTAGGCCAACGTGGTGAACTAAGGCCTAAACCCTCTCAGTTGTAGAGGAGGCCCGTGTTCAGCAGTGGGCAGTATATAATACACGGCTGGTATGGTATGGTAATTCGGTTACTAAACTGCTTTTATGAAATTGTAGTGCGCTGAAACTGCAACAAACATATGGTTTGTTTTGTATCGTTATAAACACACTAATAAATAAATATTAAACACTTGTCTGTTAACAGATAACAGATTTATAACAGATAACACTATAACAGATTTTATGAATGTGTGCACGTATTTGCACTTATACTTTGGTAGAAAGAACAGGTTATATAACCCGCGTCCTTGATATATATTGTCTAAGGCTAAGGTAGGTCGTACCTTTCATAATAGTCAAAACTCGAGTTCCAAGAGGACGAAGAAAATTGTACTATAAAAGTAAAATACAATATTTGCCAACTCAAACTATTCTTCAAATTACAATTTCATGTCTAGAGATTTGAAACCGTTCTCCATTCACAATCCAGAACAAGTATAGTTGTACTATATTTTTCTGGTAACAACGAAGAGGTGGAACTTTTCAAATAAAAGCAGGGGAATGCGTGAACACAGCACTTTAGTTATACGACGGAGATATTGAAAACGCTCCTGACTGTGAATCTCTTTCGACAGCACTTGTAACTAGCGAATAACCTGAGGTTCTATATCGCTTGTAAATGAACAATATTTTTGATTTTTATAAGACGCTTGGGTTGTTTTAAGATCTTCGAATGTTTATTCACAGTGGTATAATGTACAGGAAATAGTAAAAATATTGCATTATTTTTTATTCCTTTTGACGCATAGAGAGATTAAAATATTGTAAGAATTACATCATGCACGTGGGAAAGTCCAACTAAATTTCTAAGGAAATCAGTGTCCACCAAATACATTTTACCTAGAATTTATGATTTGATTAAAAACAAAGAATAAATGAATTCTCAACAATACGCTCAATGTTTTCATTGCAACGTGTATTCTTGAACAAAGCTGCCAAAAGATCCTGTTCAAGATCAATGTGTACAGTGTAAATTTTACACAAGATATTGGAGAGGTTTAGAGAGCTCTCGAATATCGGGCGAAAGATAACTTAGTTTACGCGGTGCACTTGTGTTGGGCTCATCGCGTACCGTGTATTACATTCTTAGCGAATAATTTATGTTATAGTTGGTTTAGTCTTTGTTGTTATTTTTCTACGTCACCTTGATAAAATATGATTACTGTGAAGTCTAAATATAAAATCGACTAACGAGAATTGTAGAGTGTAGGACGCCCTGCTGCGCGATGGACGGACGACTTGGAAAAGGCGGCGGGTGGATGCGGGCTCTTCAAGACCAGGATGGTTAGGGATCACTAGTGAACGTTCAGTAGACGGGGATAAGCTAATCGATTGTACGAGAATTAATGGCGAGAATTTTATCGATTGTCACTTAAAGCGCAACTCAGAATTAGCCATTATGGCATTATTTTCATGTGTTTGACATTCATTACGTGAACATCCATGCATGCATTGTAATGTTATAAATCGAGATATAAAGTCAGTTTATTCGTCGTGCTGTCGTTTTATTTAACTATGGGCTCGTTTAGGCTGGATAGACTGATAGCTCATTCTGGCCTCGAGGGATACACTTGTTTTATGCAACATAGATCAAGTGTGAAAGATCTGCGTTTGAGGCCAATTTTGTTAATTTAAATTCACGAGTTTGCTATCACGTCTGTTGTTTCTCTAGAATGTAGGTTACTTCGGGATGTATTATTTCTGAAGTAGCAATGAAATAGATGAGATTATGACATTTAGGGCCGTATAAATGATACTCAATTTCGCTTTTTAGTGCGGTCTTAGCTAAACGCTGTCAAATGAAGGTCAGCATCTTGAGATAGTCGTTATTTAATAAACCCATTTAACATAATCTCAAATGATATCTTAAGTTGCAATATGTGTGATTATGACAGCTAAGTCTTGTTTATGCAACAGCGCTTACGCAGCTGAGAACAAGCTCTTAAATGACAACTTAGTCTTGGTTTATTAGTTATTATATAGTTCAATATATTAAATGTCTACTTGAAATTTTTCTCAATTTATGAATACTGCTCTTTACATGTTACGCCTTAGGGTGTGGAGCGTAGTGTAGTGCTACGTAGTGCTTTGTCATTTAAAATTCTGAATATTGATTGTTTTTATGCTGTCATATCACTTATCATTAGACCAGAGCTGTGATTTATGGTGGAGCGATATTTTTTTAAAGGAAGACTTAAACCAGCGGAACGCACACGCGAAGTTCACGTCCTACTACTATACTATCTAGGCAGCGATCATAATAAATCTCGAGGCGTCTCATTCATACCATACACAGGAGGTCGACTATAACTACTACACATAGAGTTTCTTGAGTAATGATCCGTAACTGTATTTAATAATTAAAGCCCGTGACATGGCACCATTGCGATTTCTAAGGACTGTATTAGCCTAAATTACAACTAGATTATATAAACGTATTGCGTATTTCCTGGATCAAAGTCCCACCATACATTTTCCCAGGATAACAAGTAACCTAAAGCCTTTCTAGGGTCTTGAACTATCTCCAAACCAAATTTGATCGAAATCCATTGTGTAGTTTTTGAGGTTATCGCGTACAAACTTCGCCACCATTTTACCCCCGTTAACGGTTAAATTTCGAAAAACCCTGACTTAGTAAGGACCTACGTCTTAAAAGGAGCCCTCATGCCAAACTTTCCTAGCACTTGTCTTTTTTTATATTTCGTGATGAGTTAATGAGTGAGCAAGTGAGTAAGTGAGCAAGTGAGTGAGTGAGCAAGTGATTGAGTGAGCAAGTGAGTGAATGAGCAAGAGAGTGAGTGAGTGCCCTTTCGCTTTAAACTTAATAATACATTTGTTCTGTACATGTCTTTGTAATTAATTACCTTCGGGTAATGCGTGGTAGTTATATTAAACTAAAATTACACATGATTCAGAATTGGGAACCTTCTCCTTTCTTGGAAGTTGGTTAAAAATTATTAAGGAGGTGTTTATTCAGTTCGTGTTCAATATTTACTTATAATAAATTTATAGAGCGGATTGTCGGCACGTATCGAATAAAGATAGGTACTATTTAGGTATTTAGGAAGGTATTTAGGTTTTAGGTTAGGTATTATTCATTTAGGTTAGGTACTATTTACTATTTATAAAAGTCCCGCTTTATGATTTCCCAGGATAAAAGTAGCCTATGTGTTAATCCAGGACATGATCGACCCGTGTGCCGAATTTCATCGAAATCCGTTCAGTAGTTTTTGCGTGAAAGAGGAACAAACATCTGGATACATCCATACATTCTTACAAACTTTCACCTTTATAATATTAGTAGGATACACACACACACACACACTCACGCCTTTTGTTCCCGAAGGGGTAGGCAGAGGCGCAACTAGTGTGCCTACTATTAGCCGTGCGTATTCCACCCCATGATGTGATATGGGGTGAACCTATCGCCACCGAACCTATCGCCATATCGGGCACAAATACCAGACTCCGAGCTGGATATTGAATTTTAGGATTGCAGTCGTAACGTAATATAACTACGCCACAGAGGCAAACCAGTCATTATTAATTATACAGTACCTATATTAGAAACGTAAAAACTCATACATTTAAGTACAAAAGCAATTACGAAACGTATAAATTGAAGTCAATCCCATTAAAAATATTTTATTAATGAAAGTGGAGCAATTAAAATGATAGATGAAGTTATGAAAGCCAGAAGAACATCGCTGGATCGTAAGCCGGTCGCATGTCGCAGTTTTTCGCGACTACAGCGGATTTTAATCATCAAAACGAAGTTTGTTATGCAGACTGTGAAATGAGTTTTGTTACATCTCACTATTACTAGTTTGGAAGTAAACGCAGAATGGTGGATTAGAATGAAAGGTCATGTACAAAAACGGGTCTAAAATTCTAACTAAGAGAGTTCACATATATTTGAATAGAACTAAAAACTAACCTTTTACAATAAATCGTTTAATTTTAAAGACCTCCGATTTTGAGATTTATATAATTTTATTTTGCTTAAATACTGGACTTAATTTGAACGGTTTTGAAAATGTTAGTTATGAATGGTGGGGTCTAAAATATTTTTTTAATGGATCCAAATTCCATATTTTGCACCTTTCATATTCATTGTATGAGGCCCAACACCCATACAATAAGAAACATCTTTGAAAATAGAACATGCAACCGATTAGCATGTTGGTATGTTTTGAGTCCCTCGGCAGCGCCGTTTTTAGCCAGTAATTTTATTCTGGAAAAATCTGTTATTGATGTAACACTACCGGCCACAACTAGTATTTTAATAAAAATATTAATAATGTTTGAGCATTGTGTATATAGTGATATAATTTGTAAATGAATGTTATACATTACCCATAGTGTAATTTTCGGTACGACAGAGAATTGAATAAGATTGATTTGGTAGCGCCAAGTAAAAATGTCCGTAACTAGATTTCTTTCTATCCGCAAATACTTGTTTGTTATTTAAATATTTCTTAGTTTTTTATATATTTTTAGGAACTTAATTATTTTTAAATGTACCCACAGTATACACTTATTTAAAGTAAAAAATAGAGAGTGAATGATGGATATAAAATGTGGGCAAAAAAGAAATAAGATTGTCTCAGCAACGTATTTGTATTACGAGCGCGGTACGACCGCTCTGAGGTCCCGGATTTAAATCCCGGGTCGGGTAAAGTGATATAGGGTTTTTATCCTTACTTCTTGCCTGGAGTCTGAAATTTTATGTCGGATTTACTGATAGGCTCGCCTTCCAACACATATGGCGAAAATTGTACGCATATTGCACCTCTGCCTACCCCTTTGGGGATAAACGTGTGAGTTGTATTTGTTTTGAAAAAATAAAAGTATTTTAGCACATTTGTAAAGCACGAAATCAAATGTTTAAGTGTTTATAAAGCTGCAATTACAACGATAGTTGGGCTGGTGGTCGAGATAATTCGGTGCTAAAAGCTCGAACCGGAAAATCGTTTGTACGTTCACTAGATGTTTCCTTGGATACAAACGTTTGTAATCTCGCAAGGTTCTCTGCTAATGATTCGGGTTAAATATAGTCGGAATTTTGTATAAAGAATCCTCAAAATGAATTGTTTTGCTAAGTAATTTTTTTTGGGAGTAGGGATTTCTGGTGTCTTTATACGTGTTGGCAAATTTTTTATCGAATAATTGTATTTTAATTATTGAATATGTAGATTATTAACATAAAGTATATTACGCGCATACGCATACTCACGCCTTTTATCCCCGAAAGGGTAGGCAGAGGAGCAACTAGTGCACCCACTTCTCGCCGTGCGTATTCCGTCCCATGATGTGATAGGGGGCAAGCCTATCGCCATATCGGGCACAAATTCCAGACCCCGGGCTCATACTGATTCGAAAAACCCAGTAGGTACCACTTTGCCCGACCCGGGGATCGAACCCGAGACCTCATCATTGCAGTCGTACCTACCGTAATACAACTACGCCACCAAGGCAGTCCGTAGACTATATTATATTTCGAATTACCGTACTTTACCTTTGTAACTGGATCTAGACATTTCTAATGTATGCATTGCAGGTATCTACATATTTCTCTCAGCCTTTCCATTTCAGGTGATATAGAGTTTATATGATATGAGTCCGTGAATATTCATAAACCCAGTAAATCTACCGAATATTTGTACCTAAACCGTCGCTGACGCTTTTCAGTGTACAGTGATATTTTACGTTTTTCGCGATGTAAGTCATTTTAGTGCCCGCATTTCACCATTTTGTTGTATAAATTCTGGTTATGTTTTCCGTATGTTGAGTTTTAATAGTTGTTACCTTATCAGCGCGCTCAGGATTGAAGTATGGAACTACATAGTTTTAATCTGTATCGTAATGAAACTACAGGACGGATAAGCTTCCAAAATATAAAGATTACTAGATAGCTAGACTTCTGCTCGCGGCTGCGCCCGCGTGAATGTATTTTTCCGGTAATAAATTCCCCCTTTATATTCCCTGGGATAAAAAGTAGCCTATGTTACTCGTTGATAATATAGCTTTGTATTGGTGAAAGAATTTTTCAAATCGGTCCAGTAGTTTCGGAGCCTATTTAATGCCAATAAACAAACAAATTAATTTATGATTTTATATTTTTACTAGCTTTTGCCCGCGGCTCCGCCCGCTTTAAAAAGTTTTTCCGGGATAAAAGTCCCGCTTTATGTTTTACCGGGATAAAAAGTAGCCTATGTGTTAATCCAGGACATGATCTACCCGTGTGCCAAATTTCATCGAAATCCGTTCAGTAGTTTTTGCGTGAAAGAGGAACAAACATCCTTACATCCAAACATCCAAACATCCAAACATCCATACATTCTTACAAACTTTCGCCTTTATAATATTAGTATTTTTATAGAATCCTGAAAAAGAAACAGACGAAAGCGGGATTTGAACCCACGACCTCCGGCGTACCGTGCCGGTGGTCTTCCAATTGAGCTATCCCGACCTCGCCATCGATTGCCAATTTCAGGATCCGTACTTAATTCTCTTAAACGAGATGACCAGCGACATCTGTTAGCAGTTATTACAACTACTAACTCAGCATTACCCCTTTACAGGATTCTATAAAAATATAAAATCATTATCCAGGCACTACATGGCCATGACATGTATAAAAAATCATAATGTAAAAATTAATTTATATTTTCTCCCGACGTTTCGAATGCTTTGCAACATTTCGTAGTCACGGGACGGAGTCCGCCCCAATGTCTAACATTCGCGTAAATATAAGAAGTCATTAATAAAATCTTTCCTCTTCATAATACATATTAGTATAGAAGTATAATAACGAAATAACCACTGTAGTACTTCGTCGCGCTGTCCATCGTCGGAATGAACAAAGAATATTGTATTACTGTATATTGATTACTTTTGCATAATATTCAGATTATTACAGAGGTATAGTCAGACGCATAAGTATCTGAACAAATAAAAAATTTCATATTTCCTACATACTTTTGTATTCAATCTAATATTTTTTTAGCTTCACAAATATGGAATAAAAGAGATTTACTTTACTTCAAACGAAGAAAAAAAATTCTCGTTGAACTTAACGCATGTATAGGCGTTTTGAAGTTTAGATTTTATGTTTATGTTGCTGACCGTACAATCGGATACTATAATATAAAATCAGAATGTGGTTTTAAATGTTTAAAAGTTTTAATCTAGAACTTAACGCGTGAACAATAGCACAGAGACTCTTTTATACAAATACATATACACTCACGCCTGTTATCCCTGAAGGGGTAGGCAGAGGTGCAACTAGTGCACCCACTTTTCGCCGGTATGCCGTCCCATGATGTGATAGGGGGCGAGCCTATCGCCATATCGGGCACAAATTCAATAGAAAAATGAATAGAAAAATTCAATATCACTTTGCCCGACCCGGGGATCGAACCTGAGACCTCAGCTTTGCAGTCGTACTGTAATACAACTCCGCTACCGAGGCAGACTCTTTTATATTTATGTTATTGCCAATTGCTGCTCATTTTACCTGAATTGCAGGCAAAAAACATAGCATTTTAGCCTCAAAAAAATATATTTGAACGCGTCGCTTCGCTTTGCTGCAGTGCAGTACCAAAATTGTTTTATTTTTAAACCCAATTATATATTTCCATTTCTAAAATTCTATTGTATAACTTTCAAAAACTGAATAATACAAATGGCATCTAAAATTTGTGTTAATAAATGAAGGCTCAGAGGTATTTAGTGACTTGTGGTTCTCATTTCAAGGATGGAAGTTTGAAATTAAAATTAAGACAATTCCCTTTGTCTTACAGTTTGAGTGGAATTATTTTTGTTGGAGTGTCATTGATTTAGTGGTCTCGATTTCCAGTCAAGTGGAAATGTTTTACTGGCCGTAGTTTCCGCCGTTGCTAACTTTATTATTGACTTAGAAGCCAGGTGCGGTTTGGGAAATTTGGTAATTCCTTTATTCGAATTTCTCGTACAAATGTTGAATGTTGACTAAAGTAGTGTTTGGTGTGTTGAGTCTTAACTGTAAATGGGAAAAAAAGAATCATATTTTTTTTATCCAAATTATTATGTTGGCAAGCCCTCTAATAAGCTAACCTTTAAATTGTCAAATATGCTGCGAAGTATATAAAAAAGTGTTTGCCACGCAATACGTCTATCGTATAGGTAACACATTCGGCCATTTTTTTGCAAAACATCAAATTTAATGAAAATATGAGTTTACCGTGAAATATGGCAAATTGGTATTCACTGAAACGCATGAATTTTCATTTGGTATGACACAACGTACGGATTTGGAAATCTGATATTGTGGATATTACGAATGGGGATTTTAGTATTTTTACAACCTCAAAGAGATTCTGGCTTATTCGTATGGTATGCACGTGTTGAATTATTTCAAAGGTTACTAAGTTTTTGTACGATTTTGTATTCAAATATATTGAAAACTGTAATTATATTTGTGTAGGTATACTTATTAAATTGCATAATTTTGTAGACAATCTATCTATACATATAATAAAGCAGTAGGACCGGTGTGCCTGTAAATTTAAAGAAATGTGATAAAAAAGAAAGGGGGCTACTAAAGAAGAGTAATGGAAAACAAATCAGCGATTTTTTAAATTATTTTCTGTCTGTTTGTTTGTTACTGCATATCTCCGAAACTACTGAACGGATTTCGATGAAATTTGGCATACGGGCTGATCATATCCAGGATTAACACATAGGCTTTTTCACCCTGGAAAATATTAAGCGGGACTTTTATCCCGGAAAATTTTTTTCACGCGGGCGAAGCTGCGTGCAAAAGCTACTTATAGCTAAAAATATATTAATACTTAATGCTTCACTTGTTTAAAACGCGAAGACTAGTCATGGTTCAAAAGATAAACCCTTTTAAAGACGTATTTATATATTGACAAGCGACATAAGCCTAGTAATAGACTTCCATTCACATAATTGACGTATGCAAATCTTAAAACATTGTATAGAAGACTTCAGGAAACTAATTTGTGATATAAACATCAAATAGCGCGTTTGCACGCCCATTACGCTTTAACGGCTCACGTCTTTAAATAATGGACTTCTTCGAAATAACATTTAGGACTATAATGTTATGGGATACAATCTAGTTTTGAATAGTATTGTAAGTTCTAACAGGCTTAGACGAGTATGGAAATAAAGGAATATTGAGTTTTTATCGAATGTGTAGATTTTATATCGAAATGTGTTTTGTTCGACGAATTGAATTTGTTTGATACCACTTTTGCACAAGGCTTCTACAGTGCGTAAGAAGTTTCCGGGATAAAAGAGCCGCTATATATTTTGTCCGGGATAAAAAATAGCCTATACCCTTTCTGTGGTTCCGAACTTAATCCATACATAATTTCATCGAAATCCATTCAGCAGTTTTTGAGTTTATTGACTTCAGAGAGACAGACGTGGCGGAAGACTTTATTTTAAAATTTGTTAGGATGATTTCCAGAAATATAATAGGACAGTGTATTTTCTACGACATAACAATAGGAAACTGGAAAATATAATATAGTTTGGCGACCGAAAGAGAACATCCATAAGTCGCCGAGATAATTTCAATCCCATGATGTGATAGGAGAGCCCTATCGCTGTATTGTATAATATACATTTTAGCCTCAGGAAACTGGGCGGTTGCGGACGACAACTTAGACGTGAGTCAGAGGAAGCCCGCAGCCGTCCCTAATGAGCCGATATTGGCCATATGAAAAAAAAATAAAAAAAAAAAAAAGCCTCAGGAAACTAATATGTTTCTTTTTTATCGAACATCACACTAATTTAATATATAAGTTGATTACAAGCAACATAGCTTGTAATCTAATTTAGAATTCTAATCATTTTAGCCTTTTTTTCGAAAGCTGACTCAAATTTATTACTAAATATCCTATACCTTTAAATATTGCCAAAATACGTAGGTATCTTGCAAAAGCAACTTGTCTAGATTGGCCCTTGTTCCGCTGATTTACGCCAACTTTGTCTTACAAACACCGTGATATAGTGAAGTTGTCTATTAAAACGAGGACAAACGCTTGCAAGTTTCGTAAAACGTTTTCATATGGATGCTACTGAAAATGTTTAGGCCTTGTTTAATTCACATTTTGTTTCTTATATGATAGTCTTCAGGAATTTTAGTGCGTTATTTCATTAGTTTTTATTGGTAGTTGTGATTAGAATAAGAGTACCTCTGTGCTATTCTGGGATAAGTAGTAGTTTAAATGTAAGCCTCAGTGGCGTAGTTGTATTACGGTACGACTGCAATGCTGAGGTCTCGGGTTCGATCCCTGAGTCGGGTAAAGTGATATTGAATTTTACTATTCAGTGTAAGCCCGGAGTCTAGAATTTGTGCCCGATATGGCGATAGGCTCGCCCCCTATCACATAATGGGTCGGAATACGCACGGCGAAAAGTGGATGCACTAGTCACTCCTCTGCCTACCCCTTCGGGGATAAAAGTCGTGAGTGTATGTAAATCCAGGCTGGTCTATTTGTATACCATATTATATCGCGAATGGCCAGTATCATTTGGCAATCATATATTATAATTATTAGCGCTATTTTATATACCGTCTGAACTTCTGGCACGGCACTCTTCTACTAATAAAAGCGCTGTACACACCGTCCAATATTATCTATGATGATTTATATGGTTCCGGACTTACTTAATTAGTTTGTTAAAGCGTAAACATGCAAAACTTACAAATGATTCCCCACATGAATAGAGAACGAACCATGAATCTCCGATTGCAAACGTTTATGCATACAATAAAGTCACAAACTCCTGTAAACTTGAACACGGTTCAGAGGACACGGCTTATCACGTATGCGAAGCTCATTGTCCCATCTGATCCAACGTTCACCGCATGCATATTAATCACTTGAAAATGAGAAATAAAAATATTGTCTACGTGACAATTGCTGCTCTGCCGACAGCCTTTTTGTTAATTCCGCATAGATACAGCAATCTTAGCAAAAGTTTTTTTCTGTACGTTTATACAGTTCGTAAATTGTCATTCCTTTTTGAAATTTTTCTTTGTAGTCGTTAAGTTATAATTCCCTTCTTGAAAATGTTGTACGTTACGGTCATATACTGGTAAATCCTTTTTTGAAAATGTACGTTTTTGTCATAAAATTGTAATTCTTTTTTCGAAAATGCCTTTTCGGCAGTAAAGCACAGCAATGAAATACGTTATGATTGCGTCACTAAATTAGGTGTTGTAACTTCGTACATTATTTATTTCTCATATCCTACTTTATTTGACTGGGTTTTATTGCTAAATATATTATCCAATGTAATAACGAATCTTTATGACTTTTATGAACAAAAACAGCAAGCTTACTGAATACTGACTAAGAAATTATGGCATAGTACTCAGCATAAATTCAAAGTACATTAATAATGAGTGGATTGAAATTAATTGTTTAAACAATATACTTACTTGTACATAATGTCGTCGAAAATCGAAATTGATTTACCATCAACAAAGTTATCGCTCGAGTTCCCTACATGTTGATCACGTTGGGTCGTTATTTACTCGGCCAGTTAATATGGCATTTGATATCATAGAAGTTATTTGCAATAACATTGGGAATACACGAACCAAAATAGGCAATAACGGGCCAGAGAAAACGACCAATACGCAAATGTGGGTAGAACGCGAAAACGTTTTGCGGGTATGCAATGATTTTTTGTTCAAACTCCCGTGGTAAGCCGATTACCTCGACGTGCAGGTCTTATTTGATTTGAGGTATGAAGGTGGAATTTTTGTGAGCTTAACAAAGTCTTTGTGATGGATGGTATTACCAATAGTGTTTATGTTTCCTGGTGGTAGGTCTCTCATATATAAGAGTCCGTCCGGGCGGGTACCACCGCAATGTCTATTTCTACCGTCAAGCAGCAGTGTGCATGCACTGTTGTGTTTCGATTTGAAGGACATTGTAGACAGTGTAAATACTGGACATAATGAGACTTAACATCTTATGTCTCAGGATGACGAGCGCAATGGAATGCCACACAGTACTTTGTATCTCAAGTCGCTGGATGGTGTTGCTACTGTTTATGGATGGTTGTATCGCTTACCAACAGGCGAACGGCATACTCGTATTGTCATTCAATGCACTAAAAAAAATGTATGAAAAATACACATGTTAAGTGTGTTATGATAGGCAAAGATCAAGTAATCAAGTAGATATTCTAAGCAGCGAAAGTGTAGACGCGATTTGAAGTTTTGAATTTGTTCAGCTACCGTGATACAAGTCCCGCTTTATATATTCCAAAATCATAAACCTTCTCCATGCCAAATTTCATCAAAATCGGTTCAGTAGTTCCAAAGATTAGTGCCTACAAACAAACTGATAAACTTACAAACTTTACCCCTTTATAAGATAAGTGTAGGTAACCAGTGTACTTCAGGTCATAATAAATAATAACATTTAATGTATAAGCAGAACGAGCGCAGTGCAATGTAACTGCAAATGAAAGTTATTTGTGGTGTTGCTTCTGCTATGATTAGCCGTTATAGTCATCAAGCGAGCAATTACCTCGTCGCTTTAACCTGTCATATAAATAAAACACATATAAATAAAAAAATGTGTAAACAATGTTACTTTTTTACGACAATTTATTCACATTTTATAAATTAAATAATTACCAGTTTTTTCCTATCCATCAAACTTGCAGTCGTCCGATGACATTTAATCTTTCGAAAAGAACCTCAACGTGTTTTTATTTGGCTCGGAGCTACCGACTTAAGTAACGTGTCAGATAGAATCAGTGCCTCGTATTTCTACCAGAAGAATACGTTTTGGTTACATAAAGCTTTGTCTTTGGACTTGCCGTAGAGTCTATTTTGCGTGTTTGTGAGATCTGAGATAGTAAATATTATAGTTTTGCCCTTAGATAGATTGTTCTAATTAGTATGAACAGGATTTTTATCGTGGCATGTAATCTGTGAAAATTAAAATTAAAATACGAAGGAGTCGACATTTTGAGCTAATAGTTATGACTTAATTAATGGGAATTTCGAGGTAAAAATAATATTGTAGGCACAACTATATTTATTATCTCCATTATCAACATAAATTTCGTCGTGATATTTTTTATCTTCTCCTTTCAGTGTTAAAAATAAATCACAAAAATTTCACTTTTATGAAATGAATTTCTCATTAACCGGTCACAGTAAACCGAGTCATTGTTCATGTTTCTGTGTTTGTTCAAAGGCAATAAAAACAGCATTCCGACCGCGAATCGTTTCATTACTCCACGCCATTTGAATACCTTTGGTGTGGAATGCAACCCCTACTATACCGAGTTTAGTTGTTTCGTCGGAAACGGAAACATAATTGCATTTTATCTTCTACAATTGAATGTGTACAACGTAATTACCAGAGATGAGGAATTGCAAATTGAATAAGCCAATCTACACTAGACTAGCGTGTTGGATTAAGGCCTAAACCCTCTCATTATTAAAGGCTTGTGCCAGCAATGGTTATATACGACATTGCGTTAATGAATGAAATCAAATATTCGTCTTTGCCTCTGCTAACATCATGCCAAAAATCATCCATGAAAAACTAATATATTGACCAAGAATCTAAATTTTACTCTTCCGATTTTGTATCATTTTGTAAGTTAGTGGGAATATGGCGTGTGCGTGAGTATTTTTCTGACTGAAAGCGTAATGTTGCCGCTGCGACGAATCCTCTTAGTATAATAGTAGTGGCATTAGGGCGTGTAAACTTAGTCACTTTTGTTGATATTTATTTTGTTCGAAACGTACACTTTTTAACACGCTTTTATTAGCTCCATATGTATATACGAAAGTTTTCAATCAGTGCGTCCTACCCGTCATGACCTACGGAGCCGAGACATGGACACTCACGGTAGGGTTGGTCCACCAGTTTAAAGTCGCTCAGCGGGCTATGAAGAGAGCTATGCTCGGAGTTTCTCTGAAGGATAGGATTCGCAACGAATACATCCGACAGAGAACCAAAGTTATCGACATAGCTCAAAGAATTAGCAAGCTGAAGTGGCAGTGGGCTCGCCATATCTGGCCAAGAACCGACAACCGCTGGGGTAAACGTGATCTTGAGTGGAGACCGCGACTGGGCAAACGTAGTGTAGGACGCCCTCCGGCCAGGTGGGATGACGATCTGCGAAAGACTGCAAGGCAGATGCTGGATGCGGCAAGCTGAAGACAGGGCGCTATGGCGCTCATTAGGGGAGGCCTATGTTCAGCAGTGGACTGATAGAGGCTGATGATAATGATGATGATGATGTATATATGTAACGGAAACTGTGAACACGATTTTCACCCGCTTAGAAACGTTGGATTAAATCTAAATTTGGCAATTATGATCAGTATCAATTATCAGGACCGAAGACAATTCAATATTTTGAATAAAAAACACCCTTTTTTTACAATAACATGCATTTATTTTTGTTATGTACAAAAAAAAATACTATTCCTAATTCAAATTTATTTTCTGTTTTTCATTTTGATTTTGTATAAAGCGTGTTTTTAGTTCTTTTAATTATTTTACATTAATGGTTAAAATAGCTCAATGGAAAATAATATTTTCAAGGAGATAAGTATGTGATTTAATTTAGTAACGCTATGTCAAAATGACCCATATAAAACAGGACAGGTATATTGTATTATTTTAATACAAATCTCCATTATAGAGTAAACAATAAATTATAGAATACGCTTTAAACTCAACTGTTATGAGCGAAATGATTGGTTTAAAAACGTTATTATAATTTGTTACCTCTATGAAGAGTATAATAATATTATCCTACGGCTAATATTATAAACGCGAAAGTTTGTAAGAATGTATGACATTCATACATTCTTACAAACTTTCGCGTGTTTGTTACTCTTTCACGCAAAAACTACTGAACGGATTTCGATGAAATTTGGCGCGCGGGTAGATCATGTCTTGTATTAACACAAGGCTACTTTTTATCCCGGGAATATATAAAGCGGGACCTTTATCCCGGAAAAACTTTTCAACGCGGGCGGAGACGCCGGCAAAAGCTACTATTCTATTTTTAACGTTATAGTTAGTACTACAGAGGCATCCCCGTTCACTAATTTCCGAATTATGATACACACTGTCACGTATATTTAGTTAAATTTCATAATACGAAACACAATCCTTAGAAGCGCAAAGTTAAATATGCTCCCACACTAAACATGAAACAGCGGGCTTTGTTTAGAAATTTGCATGCTCTTGTACAAAACACGACCTTTTATTGCGTCCGCATTCGCTTTAATAAGAGGTAATAAATCGTCATAATTACTTTCATTTACCATAAGAATGACTCAAAAATTATAATTGCTGCAGGTTGGGCACAATGAGTGAATTATGGAATTATTTTGGCAATAATTTTAAGCAACATTCATTTGAGCAAAATGAAAAGTAATTGGCGACCTCCCTATATATAATTTTGTAAAAAAAAACATGAAATAGATATATCTATAATTGGAAACTATACCTTATTTTCAAAACTTAACGAAGGCCAATAAAAATGGAACAACCATATTGTACGTCTGAAAGATCAGTGAGCAGATGTACATACTACTAACAAGAATACCTCGATACTTTATTTAATACAAAGCGAGTCACTCAAAAATCGTTACAAATTATGGATGAAGCTTTCATTTCGTGCAATTTACAAATCTGAAACGCTGGCATCTCCATATGAGCCTGAGCAATATCTCAGTGTCATCCCGTCTCGGCGTGCACGTTCCGAATATTGCACCGTATATCGCCGTCGAATTCCAAGCCGTTTTCGTAGATTAGTGAGAGTAGGACAACGCCTGAATTTTAGCGTGTATTTAAGGCTATTGTAGTTAAAAATTAGCGCCCAGTACAATATTTGAACCACAAAAAGCATAGGTTAAGGGCGTGGGTAGTGCGGAATGTTTTGTTATTAAATTTCATTGTGACTCGCCTCTGCAAGTCTTTGTTACGTACATGGATGTCATTTAAAACCCTTTCTACGAATGACAAAGCTTTATAGCAAATACGCTTCATAATTGTAGGAATCATTTTATGGTAAATTTACATCAAACTATTGTCACATCCAAGTACGTGGGTGGTCAGTACATTAAGTCCCAGTATTGTGCTCAGGCAGACCGTGCTATGATTATTGTGGGACAATGACAGCTTGGTGATCTGACTACTAGTATGGCGCATACCACAAAACACAATAGTGTTCTTTAATGCCTATATGTCCTAATTAGTTTTCGAGCTACAAGGCACTAGTTATAGTGGCCATTACTCGTTAAGTGCTTTAAACTTTAAATGCTTTAAGTGGACTCCAGCTATCTAAGACTCATCTCGTTTTAAGTGGTTTGAAGATCTTAAGACTTGGAATAAGCACTATTTACATTAGTAAATATTTATTTATTTACACTTTATACACGGAGTAAAGGTGGACGTAATGCCATAGGCATTCTCTACCAGTCAACCTAAAGTGGTGCAGAGATACAAGAAGGCAGGTGCGTAAATAAGGGAGAATTAAGTAAGGAATAATATTTCTTCAAAGTATATATGCTACTGAATAAACCTATGAATAATAATGAAAAATACTAATAAAACAATACAACAAAATAATAATAAATATACGTATTAATAGGTAATAAATAACATATTAATAAATATTATACAATATATATTAAATAAGTGATGATAATCACGCCAATTTTGCCGAAAATAGTTCTCGGACCTTCTTTTTGAACACATAGCGATTTGTAGATGTTCTCATTTCCAGGGGGAGTGCATTCATCCATTTTAAATAATGGACCGCAAGCGAACAATTCCATTTTATACCTACCTAAGTAACAAATTTCCATTTTATTTACTTGTTACACGGGTGAGTGCGACACGCGCGTCTCTTACCATTGGCTGAAAAGTGAACACTGAACAGTCGGTAATGAATTTTAAATGTTGGCTGTTTATTTATTTGCACTTCACACAAAATATCTAAAGGCGGACTTAATGCCGAAGGCATTCTCTATCAGTCAACCTGTCATTCGCTTTGTTGTACATCACGATACTGTTGAAGTATTTCCAAATCTTTATGAAATTCCTTTCATACAAAGTTTCTTAACGTTTACCCCATATTTAGGAACTGTGTTATTTTATCGAACTCTTAATTTTTACTTTCTCTGAAAAATTATAGGATTTTAAGTTTGTCAACATCGTGATACTTTACAAGTAGTTTAAATTATATACAGCCAAAATTTCTATTATTAAAATCATGCAAAATTTATGGTTTAAAGAGATACTTCAAATATCTCGGAACATATTTCTTTGAAATTTACCTATTTACTTATCATCAGTCACGTAAATACCCTTATCACTTTCAAAGTTTTGAGATTATTTTAGCTGAATTTGATGTTTCGTGGTACAATTGTTTTAATTTCTTCTTAAGAATGTGAGTGTTGAGATTCAGTTCTGTAAGTTTTTTTTTATTTATGTGTGGTTCTTCCTGTTTTTATACGATGACGCCGTGAAGTCGGTGCATTATATTTTTTTCTAAATTGATTTGAATTAATTTTGCTTGTGATATCAATACCCTCTAGGCTCTAGCGGTTCTAATCCCAGGCTTATAATGTAAGTAAAATCCTCAAATTATTGACTGATCGGGAAATCAAACCCAAAACCTCTTGGTCTTAATCTTGCCTCGCAATTAGATCTAGGAAGCATTTTTTTTTTCAATTAATAAATAAATAAACCATTAGTAGGGGATAGAAATTGGTGCGCAGGTGGCCTCATAACGGGCTCAATCGTCTAGGTTTAAAACACAAGTGTGTTCCAATACAAATTTAATCTGAAAGCATTACAGATGCTTCTCAATTTTGTCGTATAATACAAATTGTTCGCTTTATAATAGAATCAAGATTTAAGTCCCCATGCTTTTTTTAAATCTTGTTATCTATAAACCGATCAATATTATCATTAAATTACATTTTTATTTCGTATGTTGTCGATAAATCTTTAGTAAAGAGGCTTGTTTTATCGTCGAATAAAATAAAGCTCGCACAAGTTTAAAATACCATCCGATGCAAATTTAATCAAGAAGCTTTGCAGATGCTACTGAATTCTATCATATGATATAAGTAATTTGAATCCTCTTTATCTTGGAACGCGCGTCGAGTGATTTATTTTGGCTTATGTAGCGTATACTATTTTGACTTGTCTCGGCTTCTAGATTATCCTACACTAGTATTGCTCGCGGCTCCGCCCGCGTGAAAGCTTTTCCGGGATAAAATGCACTCCTATAGGACTCAAGAGTAATGTAACTGCCTATTAGTGAAAGAATTTTCAAAGTCGGTTTAGCAGTTCCTGAGATTAGCGCGTTCAACCAAACAAATAAACTCTTCAGCTTTATAATATTAGTATAGATTTTGAGCTGAAATTCTATGAACTTTAGGTACTAATCCTACTGATATTATAAAGGCGAAAGTTTGTAAGAATGTATGGATGTTTGGATGTATGGATGTTTGTTCCTCTTTCACGCAAAAACTACTGAACGGATTTCTATGAAATTTGGCACACGGGTAGGTCATGTCCTGAATTAACACATAGGCTACTTTTTATCCCGGGAAAACATAAAGCGGGACTTTTATCCCGGAAAAACTTTTTAAGGCGGGCGGAGCCGCGGGCAAAAGCTAGTAATGAATAAAATCAGCTGAATAAGATCAAAACATTTTTTTCTTCGTTTGAAATACAGTAAATCCCTTTTATTTTGTTATTGTGCTAAGTTGATTAGTAACAATACAAAAGTATGTAGGCAATTTGAAATGTTGAATTTGTTATGCTATTTATGCTGCTGACTGTACTTTATCTCGATTCCTTTGACTGTAATACTACTAACAGACGATTAGATTTGGTATCATGCGACCAATTCGACACGCGATACAGTCTTCACGCCACACGATCGAACCGTACCATGCGATGTCCAGTTGTATGCAACCAAGTTTGATGGACAAGCCATCGAACCAGCCGTACCAACAATAATAATAATAATGTCCATCGAACCGTGCCCCACACGATGCGATATGGTTCGATGGCATACCATTTTAATAGTTCGGCCGTACCAAATCACATCGTATGTGCCCACTTTAAATGTCATTCGACACAGCAAGACGAAACACTGAATAAACATTACAGTCGTATATGAAATGAATGAATGAAATCCTCCTAGCCGGTTTTTGGCCACGGCGGCCAATCTCAACGGAGATCAGCCAGATACGCAGGAGATATTATAGTGCACAAGTGTGTGCACAATACACAGGTGCACTCGCTATTCCTTCACTCTCATAGTCCGGTGAGACGGCAATCCGACATGACCGGAGAGAGATCAGGCGCAAGACCAACGGCTTTACGTGCTTTCCGAGGCACGGGGGTATCACACCGACAACTTCCTGACTTCGAGCTGCGACTGAGTAATTTTTAAGATGGAAAAACCCAGTCACAATGTTTTTGTCCCGACTCGGGATTCGAACCCAGGATCTCAGTCGTATATAACATTTAGTAGTAAGGCAGTATATGTTGAGGAGTCTGTTAATAAAAATAGTTGCTTTCTATATTAAAACTCGATATCCATACTTGACCTATCGGAAAATGATTTCCAGTAAACGATTCTTACGAATTAAATCTATAAAAAGAATTACTAAGTAAATAGTAGTACGGGTCATTGGATTAGCGAGATCGTTTCCTGCCATAAAACCAAAGGAAAATAGCCAAAAGGGTTTATTACTTTCTCATTATTCACCGAAGGCCGACGGGGACATAAAAAGAGAGATAACATGCTTTCTCCGTCACTCAGATGTGTTGTTATGCGATGACGTCATTATTTAATTCATAATCGGTCTCTCTCTCTCTGAATATAATTTCTCCTTCACAATAACTATATGATTAATTGCCTCTAATTTGACTCTTGTTTTATATAATAGTTGGCAATCCGTACCTTTTATTTCAATAATAAATATGCCAAATACCATGCCATATTCAGACCTCAAACCGGAGTAATTAAATGAACCGTATTTGTTTACGTAGCTCGCTCCTCAACCCCAAGTTGGCTAATATACTGTCCTTACCTGCAGCATATTAATCAATGTTTGCCTGCCTCCCTGGTTGTGAGCTAGGCTAGCTTAAGTTTCCAAGTTTAGATGTTTATTTTATGAAATGGTCAATATAGGTACATAGATTTTGTTTGTTTTAAAAAAAGTCTTTCGACGTTTTGTCTGGAATGTTGATTCCTTCACCTAATTAATTTACCTTTGAATAAGTGATTTTCATTAATTGAAAAACAATGCAAATGCTTTGTTTTATGAAACTGTCATCTATTGAGATAGTAGATTTCTCGTGTTCTATTTTCGTATAAGACGTGACATATTTCTGCTTTCAACCTAATTTTATTTCAGCTTCCAGTTGCAGCGTCGTAGTAAGCTTTTGTCAATTCTTCGCAGATGATTTATTGTCCATTAGTATTTTTCAGTTTTTTACAATGCTTTAATATGGAGCTATGTCTTTATTCTACGAATCTGTTTAAAACTTTGAATTTTTGAATAGTTTTTAACTTTAGAAATTCATAACAAATACATATTGGGTTTTCAGACGTTTTCCAAATTTTTATCTATTAAAATCGTTGAACTTTGGCAATACGCCTGCAACCAATTACATGCGACATAGCTGGCGAAATTTGGGTGTGTTACTTTGCCTTCACCTGAAAAGGAAACAAGGCGTAATATGTAAAAACGTTGAATTATTATAATTAATCTTCACTTAATAATAACAGGATTGTAGTATTTAAGATGATTTTTCATTCATCTAATACAAACATGACTGAAGAATATAAAAGTATAATTGGGACACTTGATTATGAATTTTTCTGTAACCATATTTAATTTGTTCATGTTGTATTTTTTATCCTGTAAACATTTGATGAATTAAAATTCAGCAATTAAAGTGTAAAAGGTATTAAAATGATTGTAAAGTAGCGATATTAAATTCTGTTTAGTAGATTTTCTGTTTTATGTGAAATGGAACGTAGTTGATACCACCATTCTAGGAAAGACACAAAGACGCTACTTCGTGTCTTTCCTAGAATGGTGGTATTTATTTGGACGTTCTCTCTTTGACATTTACATGGATTTCTTTATTCCCAGAAAATACCTTTTTTGTTTTTGACATGATATTATCTATTTTGTCGTTTTCTTTGGCATCACGCATCAAATCGCATCGTATTTGATTGGAACTTTATTATTATATCAATTAAGCGTAATTCAATATGTAGGATAGTTCACTACTTTTTTTTATACTTTTGTCAAAAATTTATGCCATCTTAAATCTAACGGAAAAAGAATTTTCAAAATGGATGCAGTAATAAGTAAGTTAGAAAACCTTTAAACTTGGTAGAAGGGGTAATTGTCAAATAACAGTAATAGGTTGTGACGTCACCGAGTGTCACCGGGTGTATATGTAGTAAAGTAAATGTAGGCAAACATTTTACTTACAATTGATTATTAAATTCTTTTTACTTTGTTAATGATTAGCTTTTGCCCGCGGATCCGTTCGCGTGAATTTTGTACCGGAGTAAATATTTTCCGGAGATAAGAAGTAGCCTATAGCACTCAGGAGTAATGTAGCTTCCTATTAATGAAAGGGTTTTCAAAATCAGTTCATTAGTTCCAGGGATTAGCCCCTACGAACTGACAAACTTTCCCTCTTTATAATATTAGTATAGATAATGTGATTACAAATTTTGACTCGTCAAGCCCCGCTACGGATGCCGGCGTCCGAGTATATAGGGTTTCCCCATACATCTATATATAAGCGGGGTTTGACGGGTTAAGTATTTTTTTATAGCATTGAATGACGAAACGAGCATGCCGTTCGCCTAATGGTAAGCGATACGACCACTCATTAACAGTAGCAACATCATCCAGCACCTTGAATTACAAAGTACTGTGTGGCATTTCACTGCGCTCGTCATCCTGAGACATAAGATGTTAAGTTTCATTATGTCCAGTAGTTAAACTGGCTACAATGTCCTTTAAACCAAAACACAACAGTGCATGCATACTGCTGCTTGGCGGTAGCAATAGACATTGCGGTGGTACCCACCCAGACGGACTCATATATGAGAGTTTTCATCATCATCATCATCATCAGCCTTTATCAGTCCACTGCTGGACATAGGCCTCCCCTAATGAGCGCCATAGCGCCCTGTCTTCAGCTTGCCGCATCCAGCATCTACCTGCAGTCTTTCGCAGATCGTCATCCCACCTGGCCGGAGGGCGTCCTACACTACGTTTGCCCAGTCGCGATCTCCACTCAAGAACACGTTTACCCCAGTGGTTGTCGGTTCTTTGCGAGATATGGCCAGCCCACTGCCACTTCAGCTTGCTAATCCTTTGAGCTATGTCGATAACTTACAAATATATGAGAGTCTTACCACCAGTCATATCACGCAATGCAAATTCGTAATGCGTAATAAATGACCTCTACGTGGTTTTGAAATTCAATCGCTGATATATCGGTTTATACCGACAGTCGACACATTCAATTAATTTCAAAATTTTGTTGTCACTGCCATTTCTGTGTTGAATTAGGTCGTTTCGATCGCTAAACGATGATTAATTGTGTCGAACACATCCACGCGCTCACGAAATTAAATAGAGATCGAAAATAATGGGACGCCGTGCCTTTGTTTAGGGAAAATTTAATTTTAAACTGTTTTTCTGTCCTCAGATAGAATTTACTCGTAGAATAAAATATAACGCGAACAAACAAAAACTGGTTATATGGAAAAAAATAGATTTAATTTTACTTCTCTATTGTGTTTTTTTAATAATACGTAAAAATGCCAAAGTCTGATAAGTATAATTCTTTTATAACCACGGCGTAATGTTATTGGGTTATACTAAGTACGGTAAAAATATCATCAGTTAGGTCCGAAAAAAGTAAACAAATCAATCGGCATACAGAATTTGTGGTCTATGTTTTTGTGACCACAGTAAAAATTTCGAAGTGGAAGGAATACAAACCTTCATTGCAGACCACCTATGTTCCTCTGAAAATGTATTGGCATAGAACTGAAATTGTAATTCCACAGTAGGTAGTTGATAAATCGATTTGACAACCCTCGGGACGTTTATTATATCTGGTACATTGGGAACTACAATGAAGATCCTTATGGATGCCGACACTTCTATCAAACGTGTGTAAAAGATTTTTAAAATTTATATATTGGATATGGCGAGAATGGTAACAGTAATAATTATATTTGCAGGTCAGCGTCATCCTACTAATATTATAAAGGCGAAAGTTTGTAAGAATGTATGGATGTTTGGATGTATGGATGTTTGTTCCTCTTTCACGCAAAAACTACTGTACGGATTTCGATGAAATTTGGCACACGGGTAGATCATATCCTGGATTAACACATAGGCTACTTTTTATCCCGGGAAAACATAAAGCGGGACTTTTATCCCGGAAAAACTTTTTAACGCGGGCGGAGCCGCGGGCAAAAGCTAGTAGAGTAATAATAGAAGACGTCTATTACAGTTATAATACTGATATTATAACTATATTAATCTACACTAATATTATAAAGAGGTAAAGTTTCTGTGTACGAAGAGAGCTTTGGAACTATTGAACCGATTTTGATGGCATTTGGTATGGGAAGGACTTTTGTCCCGGGAAAATATAAAACGGGATTTTTATCCCAGGAAAACTAGAGCACACGGGTGGAGCTGCGTGCAAAATCTACAATAACAATTGTCGAATATAAAATGACATGCCATACGTCCATCCAAGCGTGTGGACGTGCGATAATGTTCATCATTTGATTAAATCTAATTAATTAACGTGGATTCGTATTGTATACGAAATCAGCTATTAGTTCAGAATTAATTAAATAAACAGTGAACGTGAGGTTTATAATCGTATTTAATCATCACGTTTGGCAACAATTGTTGATTAGATTGCGTTTATTGATCAGAGATATAACAATAAACTACTCAGTAAACTATAGAGCCATACAATGAAAACAAATAGACTATTTACAAACAAAGCATCATGGATGAAGTAACTGAAAATAGCTTTATTATTTGAAGTTATTTAATAATATAATTTTTTTAGGTATTATAAAAAAATTGCATCCTATTTTGGGCTCAAACTAGCAAATCACATCAAAATAGGTCGTGAAAACGTAATAAACGGACAGATCAACAATTTTTAATTAGTTTTTACAATTTTAGTAAGGATTGCGAATATTTCTCACCAATTTAAGGTGATTTGAATATTTTTTTAAACAAAGTCACGTTTCAGCCGTTTTGCGCAACTTTTTCCATCTAATTAAGATTTTATGACGGGGATCCGCGAATTTGACTTGAAGTTCGTTGTTTCTTTGCTAACTGATCTCAGTTTTCACAAGAATAATTGAGTGTTATGCTATCGTAAGAGATTGAGTTTATACATACTTTGGGAATAGCGTGAGTCAATTCGTTTGCGAAGGTTTTTTGGTATTTGGTTAAAGCGTCGCACTCGTTGTAAGCTTTTGCGAAGAACACTAAACTACAAAAGTGACAGTTGGTAAAGTATAGTAGTGGCAAGTTAATGCCAACTGCATGCAAACAAATAGCATACGACTTAAAGAAATTTCACTCTAATGGATCTATTAAATGGTTAATTATATGATATATCAAAGCTCTGGTCTGTGCTTCAAAAACGTGATATGAAAATTTTAATTTTAGAGGATAGCTTTTTTGTCTTCCATAAAAAAATGTGTGGAAACGACTAGTATTTTTATTCACTATTACATGCGTAAAGCAAATCAATATTTTTGGAAAAATAAAATCGAACCGTACTGGCTTTATTTATCAAAAAAAAAATGGACTAATCACATTGTTGAAGCAAAGAGGTGAATTATATCAATTAAAACGCCATGACTACTAAGAACAAACATGACATTTTCAACCCATGTCACAGATTCTAATGTAGCTATTATATTTTGCGTATAATAATAATAATTTAATTACATTAAAATAATTTTACCGACGTTTACAATGATTAATCCAACATAACGTAATTATGAAAATTCCCTTCTATTTTCGCGCTATACAATGTTCCCGATATAACCCGTTTATTATTCTATCAACCATTCTTGGTACTACAACACGCGAATTGATATCTGATTAACAAAGCATAGAACAAACAATTTATCAAACGTCGGAAGACCTGATTCCATTAATTCATGCCGGTGCCAACAATTAGTAGTGTAATTGATTCGATGTATATCTCTTGGACTGCGTGTAAATCAGCTAGGGCAGTGTTGCCAGATATATTTTTTCCGTTTATTTTTTCATAGTAACAGCCAACGGGTCTTTGCCTGATTTATTTATTTAGTACCATCTACTGAGATTACAATTAAAATGAATTATGGTTGGTATTGTTACAATATATATATTGGCATCGTGCACTGTGCATTGTCTATTATGCTAAACAACACAACTCCTTTTCCCTACTCTTATCCACTCAAGAATTTTATACCCATATGGATTATTCATTCCGTTTAACAAACTGAAGAATAAAATGTGACGTCACAGTTAACTGCTGTCTCTCTCTTTAGAGTGACAAAGGTTTATTTTCAAAACCAGGACGTAACATAATTAACTGTCCATAATAATATGATATGATATAATATGGCTGCCTCGGTGGCGTAGTTGTATTATGGTACGACTGCAATGCTGAGATCTCGGGTTCGATCCCCGGGATGGTCGGGTCGGGCAAAGTGATTATTTTCCATTCAGTATCAGCTCGGAGTCTGGAATTTGTACACGATAAGGCGATAGGCTCGCCCCCTATCACACCATGGAACGGAATAACGGCAAAAAGTGGTTGCACTAATTGCACCTCTGTCTACCCGGGGGATAAGAGGCGTGAGTGTGTGAGTGTGTAATAATATGATATCGCACCATAATATTTATTTTTATCTCTATAAAGTAATGCGGTTTAAATTAACTATGAAAACCAACTACAGCGGCTAGTAATAGTTGATATTTAAAAAATATAATTTGAGTTAGAAAGTTTATTCCAAACAAAATTGGCATATTTACATACTGTTTTGGTAAGTAGTTCGGAACTACTAGTTCCACTTACTTAAAAAAATACCTCACCACCCGGTGGTGAATTCAGTGGCGGCCTTGGAGGAGGGGGGCGAACCAGGCAACCGCCTGGGGCCTCGCAGTTACAGGGGCATCTTGCAGCTCCTTGGGGGACCATTTTTTGGCACCTTACTTACAAAGCTGTTAAAAAAAATAATTTTTGCTTCGCACGGGGCCCCGCGTGCTTTTTTTTTGCTCGGCACACAACCTCACATTATATATGTTTTACTTTCCCCTGCGACTGGATATGTTCACGTTGTTTGCTGGCCTTTATAACCAAATATGGAGACTGTAAGGTTAGACAGAAAAACATTGGGATATTTAAACATGAAAACTACACACACACACACACACACACACACTCACGCCTGTTATCCCCGAAGGGGTAGGCAGAGGCACAACTAGTGCACCCACTTTTCGCCGTTATTCCGTCCCATGATGTGATAGGGGGCGAGCCTATCGCCATATCGGACACAAATTCCAGACTCCGAGCTGATACTGAATAGAAAAACTCAATATCACTTTGCCCGACCCGGGGATCGAACTACAGTTATTGTTAAATTTAAATATAATAAAAAAAAATAAAAAACATACTCATAAAAGTAAACAATCATACATGAACAAAATAATACACATTTAGGAAGTTAATAACCTAATTTTCAGTGAGTAATTTTGAAATATTACGAATATCTATTTTGTGTGATTTTACAATTTTTGCAAGTATTCTGCGAACTTTTTTTCTGTAATTATCCACTATAATAAATATTGTGTTTTAGAGATATTCTACTATGACTTGTGTAATTCATGGTTGCAGAATTATTTGCAATCCAACATCTAGTGTGAAATTCCATAGGTAAGTTGATTGTAAACAAAGTTGTGTAGATATTTATAGCAAAAGTAATAAACACGTGGATGTTTTACAAATTACAATACTAAATAAATTCTTGTTTGAGAGCCATGGAATCAAAAATTAACGCTACATTCTGCGGGTGAGGTTTCTTCCTTAAATTTATTTTTAATATTCTAAAACTTCTGTGAAGAAGCCAACAAAACTATTAAAGTTTGCTAAAGATCACCATAATGTGCTCTCTTTCGGCAAATAAATCTTTGAATTTATGAAAACAAAATTGTTTTCGGCGACTAAAGGTGTAATGTTAAAACAAAAGTCTTTATGTCATCACTATATGTAATTTTTCTTTGCTTGCTATTTGGAATATACTTTTAAAAAAAATCTCAAATGTTAGCAAAATTTCACTGCAAAATATTTTCAATTTCAGACTGTAAAGTATAATCATGAACAACTTTAGTAAGAAATAACTTGTCATTAATTTTCTTCTTTTATCTCTTCATCTTCTGCTGCAATACTTTCTTTTATTTCTTCTAATTTATTTCACGGGATGTCTTCACATTTACTGATATATTGAAATCTTTCAAGTCTTGACGTTTCAATGGTGGTTCATATTCATTTCGCTGACATATAATGTAAAAAGTAAATATCAATCAATAATAATATATTTAAGTACCTATATATTTTAGACAGAGGCAGAGGTGCCATTTAGTACACTCAGATATCACCCAATGTACCGCCGTTATAAAATTTGGTGGGTCGCAAGCTTAATGCCCTATCCTACTAATCTTACTAATATTATAAAGGCGAAAGTTTGTAAGAATGTCTGGATGTATGGATGTTTCTTTCATGCAAAAACTACTAAACGGATTTCGATGAAATATGGCACACGGGTAGATCATGTCCTGGATTAGCACATAGGCCACTTTTCATCCCAGTAAAATATAAACAGTGACTTTTATCCCGGAAAAACATTCACGCGGGCGGAGCCGCGGGCAAAAGCTAGTAAATAATAAAGTCTAAGTGGATCATAATTATACCAGTGAAATGATAAAAAATAATATACTTACAGCATGAGTTTCTGTTAATAAATAATTATTTTTGACATCTTCTACCATATTCCGAGAAGTAGAAGACACATTATCACATTCAGAATCATAATCTTCTGTCTTTAAATGTAGACTAGTAATTCTTGCAGACATCAAATTGATCTTTTAATGGTATTTATATTTAACCACGTTTTTGCTTATCCAGATCTTTAAAAAATCTGTAAAGAGTAATACAAACTCGATTTTATTTTAAATAAAAGTTTCAATAAATCAATGCTGGATACACTGAGAACTCGATTGTAACTGTTGATCCTCAGTTTTTATTTACGATGATTATTTAAAGATTAATAAGCTTTATAATATTCATTAGTAAGGCGGCTAGTATTACAAATACTCTAGCACCATCGTGAAACCGGTCCACCAAAGCTTACACCATGGTCACCCTAGCCTCTTGTTTACATATACTATTTACAATACAAAAAATCACATTTAACATTACGTTAATATGAAAAAAGTAGTCATATGTAAAGCAAATCACATTAAGCGAGGTTTTTCTACAGTTCATTTATAAAATATTCACGTATTTTATTACGATTCGTATAAATATTGATAAAATTATAATATTTACACAATATTGATTACAATAAACTTACCTGTAGAATTTCACACTAAATTATGGATATCAAATATTTCTGCAACCGTGAACTACACAATTCACATTAAAATATCACTAAAACACACTTATTATTGTAGATAATTACAGAGAAAATTTCGAAGTGAACATTTATTTGACAACTATATTGTCATCGAACTTAACGTTTTATAACAGTGTTGCCGAAATATGTATTTGCAATTACCAATTAAATGAGGAAATTTTGTTTAACTAAAATGTTAATAAGGATAAAAAACCTTAAGGATATCTTATTCAACAAGAATAATTCTGAAATGAAAATAGTACTTATATCATTATATAAGATATGTTGGAAATATTTATATATATATGATTGAGACGACAATAACGGTATTGATATTTTTTTATGGGTGGGGAAATAATCCGTAAGCTTTGGCAACATAGGTTAAAGAGTGAGTGAGATAGAAGACAGCTCAAAAGGTAATTTTTTTGTCTTCACAAAAATGTGTGTACCGAGGCCTCCAGTAGATATATTATAAACTTCTTGTATCCACTCAACCTTGAAGTGTCAAGTTTGAATGCGGAACGCGCGCTGGCAACAAACTATTTGTCTATTGTCCTTGGTCAATTAGCTGTCAATTCTTTTTGACATACTTGCCATCCGCCTGCCGTCTCATCATCGCCATTGGGGATCGGGGGAGCCGGGATTCCGGGGAGGCTCCAGGAACGGGTGGGTCACCGCGCCGCAGTGGGTCCCTTGTTTTGTTCCCTTGTCAGTTGTTTTCGCAGATTGCCTATATGGATCACTACCAGTGCACAAAACGGCCTATATATATACAGTCCACCGTTAAATTTTCAAATTGTGGGGTTTCAGAACTACCAAATTATAATTTACATGTAAAAAGGTTACATTTTCATTATATCTGTAATAACAGATATAAGTGCTATAAAGCACAATAGTTGTAAGATAACTCTAAAACTATTTGTCGTTATTTCTTACGATGTCCGCTATAATAATGGTAATTCTATAAAGTATCAGCTTGTTACTTATCGCGGTTCATAAGATAGAGCCCTTTAAAGGTCGGGTAGAGAAACAGACCACGTAGGCTAAGAATGAGGGTCCCGTCGGCCTTAACACATGACCACTTTGTTGGCACAGTTGCCGTCTACAATCCATTGTCCTTACGCAACACATGTACTATTATTCCCTGATGAACTTTATAGTATATACAAAAATATATGACCGATTCAAATCAAATTAAAAGTAATTTCTACTGTTTCGTGCCCGTGACACATATAGGAATAAAAAAGAAAAATTTAATATCTTACAAATACACCTGGCAACGTTAGGGGGCTGACCAACATGCAAATAACGCTTCTATATCTTGTATTCATCTATACATGACATAGATAAATGGACTGCACAGTGAATTTATAGCTTAGTTATTTACGATAAGGCTCCCCCTTTGTCAATTGGAAAATCTACAGTTGTTGGTTTTGCTGGTTGTTTGATTTCAGATAAATTTTATCTTTATTTGTCCCGTTGAATTTACGAGCACTGCTTCAGTATCACGTTTGTTAATTTACAAGGCTTAACTGGAGCGGTTTTAAAAATGTTTTATGAAATTGGACGCAAAAAATCCATTTTTACAGTAACTATCCAATTATACGTTTTCTTTTTTCATAACATGTAGATAAACATTCTAAAATATGCTAGCTACTATCAAAATAAAAAATGATTTTCCCTCTCATCTGACATATATAACGTTTTTATCCACCGTGTCCATCAATTCCGGGTTTTAATATTGGAAGACAAAGGAGCCCGTGTCCATTATATTGCGTCAACATGTTCGGAACCTTACTCACGTGAAATACAAATAGGTTTCGGTACGACGATGATAAACGCTTGGCTAGATGGACGTTGTTTTTTTTTCGATTCAGCACAGACTGACGTTTCCACGAAAAGCTTTCCAACTTGGACAAAATGAGGCCTCTCGGTTACGCTGCGTTCTGTCTTGAATTTTCCGGTTTAAATTTTCGTTCCGGTTCTATTGGAATTTCGAGATCTCGTAATGGCAACAGAATTGAGACGGCTTGGGTTGATTTGCTATGAGTGATTTAATCAAGAATATTATTTCTACGTCAATCATTAAACAAGATATATTAAAACAGTTTTTACTTTTCAACTTAATAAAAATCTACCAACTCATAAACGAGCAGTATTTATTAAAAGAGATTTAAGTTGGAACTCCATATATACATACATATTTAGCCCATTTTCACATTAAACTATGAACAGCTGATATGCTCTATAGTTCTAAAAACTAAGGTTTGGGATGGACCTCGCACATTAATTTATTTAAGGTTTTCGTACGACCTCGCATTAAATTTAAAAATGTTTACGCAGAAACTCATCAGCCCGAGTTCGATGGGTCTTAGAAATAACAAGTTTGGTTTCACCGTCGTCAATTAAGTGAAGCAAAACAATCGCTGGAAGTTTGTTCAGGCGTTAATTTTCGTATAATGTATAGATGTGTTTATCGATAACTACCTTATTTCCATGGCTTTTGAGTTGATAATTGAGCTGACTATTGTTTATGAGCATGTGGGTTATAGCGGAGATAATGATGAAAATTTTGTCGAGTAGGTGATGCAAATTGAAACATGTTCATCTATGTCAAAAATATAAAATACATTATTTTGGTATTAGGTATTTAAACAATAGTGACAAACAACTATAATATTTAATAGTAAAGAATTAAGAAACAAGTGGTACCAAACAATCAATATATTGGATACAGACAGTTCTGTGATTTACTTTAACAACCTAATGTTAGTAGAGGATTATCTTTCTAAAAAGTACAACATTTAGGTCTACCCACGCTACTTCAATACAAAATTTTACTAGCGCAAACAACGTGCAATATATTTTTAAATCAGAATACAACGCAATCAATGTTTTTCTTTAGGTCACTCAAAAACGAGGTACAGTTTCTAGTCCTAAACATAATCAGTTTCCATGAAATCAAGTCTAGCATCTGCAATTTTATTTCACGCACAGATAAATATCGGATGTAATTGTTTGTGAGGGCTGTACAATCTTGATCGATGTTGGAATTGACAGCGGTGACGCAGCTAAACGAGATTTAGTATCATCGCAATGCTCGCGGTTACGCAGCAGAACTCTGGATTTTTTTTATATCGTCGTTTGTTGTTCGTATATTAGTATGGATTGTTTTGCAGTTTAAATATCTCAATTCTTATGTTCTAGTTAGGTAGCTAGGTAGGTTTGGTATTTGTTTCTTTAGTTTCATAAGAATGAATGTATATTATTGTAATTTACTATCATCGTCTTATAATATCTGAAAATGACGAGCATAACGCAGTATCATACAATGTATTCGATGCCTTGGTTAGTGACGTAGTATTAATATTTATTTAAAGATGAGTCGTTTTCTACGAAAGAAACGCCTTACCAACCTCGTTGATGAGTTATTTAAAAAAAAAACAGTGATCAAAATGAAAAATACATCTCTACATAAAGTTTATCAAATGATTTTGTTGCCTTATGTGTTTAAGTCAAAGGATATTGAGTTAGGAAGTGTTCAGTTCCATTGTTAATAATTTCTCGTATATTATGTAGTTACTCTGTTGTTCTGTAAGTTCCGCAGCTAGTCGTCTAGTATATAATAACCCACTCTTAATAAAACAATTACTTAATCCAAAATCGTTGACCTGTGGGAATAGTAACTATATATTAACTGTATACGACATTTTCTTTTAAGTTGGTCGGGGAACATAAATTCAAACGATTTTGACCCTATTCCCAATATTGTAAAGACGCGTTTTTTTTCTTAGTCGATGCAGCTTGCCCCTTAGGGATCCATAATATTTGCTAAAACACATCTAGCCAAAATTTTGGATTAAGTCCTTGTTTTATTAAGGGTGCAAATATTGATAGAACTGCGGACGCCAATTCTCATAATATAGGTAGATATATATGTAACTAGCTATTGATTGCTATTAAAACACGGGAGCAGTTGTGACGAGACTGACGGTTTTAATATTCAATTTCAAATCATAGACTCGACCATAAAGAACGTAGAAAGACATAAACTTAGTTGTCAGATATAACGGCTAGATGGAGCTATAAGTATTTCGATAATATTTTAACAATTGCGACTGCGGCCGCGTGAAATAGTTTTTCTTGAAGCAAGAATTGAAACTATTCGTAATTATAAAGCGTAATTAGTTCTAAAACTCCTTTGACGTGGTAATTACTTACTGCAGTTGACGCGAAATATTTTGAGAAGCGTTTTGTAATATTATTTTTTAATAAATATCTTGTAGTTCATTTCCACAAACAGCATATTGGCCTTTGTTCATCATTTTGTTTAATGATTTTGTTAGTAGTATCATTCACAAATGCTTATTTCAATGGTATTTTAATTATGGAAGTCTTTAAAAAGCATCGTTTAATACCTTATAAATATACAGAGGACTCGGTTATTAAATGTCTATGAACAAAACATTATCTATTACTGTAATATCTCAAACTCAGACGAGAATAGATGAGGTTTATTAACCTTTCAAGTTTAAAATATAAAATAGCGAAGATTTAAAAAGAAATCAGTGAAAATCCAACGAAGGAGAAATATGCAAACCGTACAATATGAGAGTAGTTTTACTGAGATGATAACAACGAAACATTTCTACTGTAATTTTTCTGAAAACTTTCATTCACCAACGTTGAAATGGGCAGTCCCAACTATCCGAACACAGCTTTTATTCTACCCATATTATGACCAAAAAAGAAATGGAATAAAAAACAAGAAACTTTCGCTCGCTATAACTAGATGGATCGACTCGTTTATCTGCGTATTTGTGTTTGAAATTTTGTTGATTCGGATTTATAGGTCAGTTTTTCGTATTGAGAATTTCGCTATAAGTTCACGTTATTCACATTTGTTGTGATTTGTCTGAGTCGGGAATGTTTATGTGCAAGTTAAAAAAAAATATGGTAGGCAGCGATTGGTCTGTGTCCCTGGCATTACCGACGGCGATGGGCGACGGTGACCACCTACCAGCAGTTGGGCCATTACACACAAACACACACACATACATACACTCATGCCTTTATTCCCGAAGGGATAGGCAGAGGCGCAACTAGTGCACCCACTTTTCGCCGCTATTCCGTCCCATGATCTGATAGGGGGCGAGTCCATCGCCATATCGGGCACAAATTCTAGACTCCGAGCTGATACTGAATAGAAAAAGTCAATATCACTTTGCCCGACCCGGGAATCGAACCCGAGCCCTCAGCATAGCAGTCGTACTATAATACAACTACGCCACCGAGGTAGGCATGATTTAACATGCTTTATTTTATATTTAACTCCTTCTAAACTAGCAGGATTATATTATGTTTAATATTTCAAATTAACCGAATAAAATAAAATGTTTTTGTCATTAGAATACAATGTGCCGACAAAGCTTTGTACGATCAACGGCAAAAGCATTTTGACAGTAATACGAGGCACGATCCGAGAACTCATTGTTTACTTTTATGTATAATTTTATATTCATTTTGCACAACGAAAAATGTTTTTACGTTATCACTTTGTTGCTGACATTTTAAAGTTAACTAACCAAATATTTTTTTCATGTTTACAAAAACGGATTTTCTGTGAGAATGGACTGTCTACATTGTTTTATTTTATGGTTATAAATCTCACTACGTTTTTAAGGCAACACGTATGAAGATTAATTATCTCTGGCTTGCAGTATTTGTGTGTTTCAAACTGGAAAATATTTTTTCGATTCCATTTATTATTTTGTTCTTTTAGGGTAAATGGTTTTCAATGTTGGTAACACTAACTTTTGAAATAGTATACGTTGTAGCTTACGCATCGTTGCAAGTTTAACTGAGTTTAATATTATCATAAGTTACGTTTATAATATTTTTTATCACGTTTATTTTACTTCTAAATTGTGGATACATTAAAATAATTATCTACTTACTTAAATTGAATTGCGTTATAGTTTTGAACTTGTAACAGGTATATTAAAGCCATGGTGATAATAAAAAAAATATAAATTTATATACCAAAGCAATTAAGCTACTCTTTCGTCGCTTAAGCTTCTGTTTCACAAGTTCTAAGTAAATTTTATTTGACGGTTATCGTGTTAACAGTTAATGTATTTAGTACTCATATTGTTACTATTTATTTGAGAGCATAAATTTGGGTGTGTTTTTGTATTAAGTGAGCTGAACATTTATGTGACGAAGTTGTGAAGCAGGCGCTTAATTTGAATATTATGAGTTTTTTTTACTTAAAGTACTGTTATTACTTACACACTCATGCCTTTTTTAATCCCGAAGGGGTAGGCAGAGGCGCAGCTAGTGAACTAACTTTTCTTCATGTATATTTCGTCATATCCGGCGCAGTTATAGGAAGATAATTCAGATATGATTTTTTATTATACTGCATTGTAAAGAAAGCGGTATATAAAATGACGTATAAAGAATATTGTATGAATAAACTGAATTCATTATACGAGTGCGGCAAATAGGAGAAATCTTCTATAGGAGAAATCCTCTAGAGATTTTTATGGAAAGCAACAAACTGCGATCCATTGAAGGGTGTTTTATACGTGGATATTCGTTTTAATACATTACAGTTTTTTCTGGTTTGGAATGGATAGAATCGTAGCTCTACCTATTTCATGAAATCGTTTAGTCAGATAAGATTTATTGGTCTAGTACTTGAATTCGGAACTGTGAGGCATCGGATTAGATTTTGGAATCGAGTAAATACGTTTTAGGGCTTTCAATTTGATAATAAAAACGTGCATTGTTCGGGTTTGGAATTTAAGTCATAAGCGTCAGGCTGCCCATAATATATCGCACCTTTAGAACGAAAACGCCACAATTCAAAAAATAGAAAATTGAGTTGTCTTTTTTAAATTACTAAAAACTAGTCCCTTATTAATAAAAATATAATAAAAAGGGATCGATATAACAGTTTTGTCCTTTTCCTGTTTGAATATGGCTGTGTTCGATCTATTATTGTATTGAGAACTTTGTTTTAAGTAATTTTATGACGATAACTCAATTTTCTATCTTTTTGAATTGTGTCGTTTTCATCCTAAATGTTCGATATGACAAGGAAATAAGTTTAGTAAATTGTGCGTGCACGTTTGCCTCTTATATTAAAACGTGAGGTTGGTAGAGAAGCTTGTGGTATTAAGTCAGCCTATAGCTATGCCATGTATGAAGTGTAGATAAATAAATAAAAAGGCAAAATAATTTATGTACACCGATTCAGTGTGATTGGCAAAAAGGTTCAACATGTTGGCGCTATTACATTCTAGCTTTTGCCTGCGGCTTCATGAAAGAGTACAGGTACATGAAAGAGTTTTTCCCGGATAAAAGTCCCGCTATGAATTTTCCCGCGATAACAAGTAAAAAGTCTTCGTAAAAAACCTTCCCAGTGTCGAATTATCTCCATACCAAATTTCATCGAAATCCGTTCGGTACGCGGCGGGCGACTTTATTTTATACTATACAAACTTTGCCATCCCCTTTTTACCCCCTTAGGTTAAGTTCGTAAAATTTACAGTCTTAGTGAGCACTACTTCCTAAAAAGATTTCTCATGGAAAATTTCAAATGGTGAACCTGAAGTTCTCTGAATTTTAATACCAAAATTCACAGAAATTCATTAATAAAACGTTTTTACGAATAGTTAAGGCTAAGGATTTCGTTTTGCCTACCTTCATTACCGTACGCCTACTTTGTTGGTTTAATACAACTTAAAAATACAATTTTAAATTAAAATATACTTTTAATTACATCTTTTGCCAAAAAAGAAATAGGCTCAACCATAAAAAAATCTGAATAAGAAATTTTATATAATCAGAATATTGTATCATTACCGACACGTTTGCTAGCTCAGCAATGCCTTTGTATGTCTCTGGCCTTTGCCATCAGGCGAACGGCATGCTCATCTCGTCATTTAATGAAAAAAAAGTCCAAACATATGTATGTATGTGAATATTTTGTGTAACATGTAACATTCCGACACACAGGGGATAATCTCGTTAACAAGTTGACTTACGTTGTACCGACCTTTATAATCCCATGTAATTTTGTTGACGAAAATGTTGCGTAATTTTTGATATTTTTTGCATGTGAATTTGTTAGATTGTTTTTTATAATGTGCAAATTAGAGCAATATAATCAGTAATTATTTTTAGTGTTTATTTTAATAAATTAGTTGGACATTATTTTTATTGCTTTGAATGACGAGACGAGCATGCCTTTCGCCTGGTGGTAAGTGATGCGCCCGCCATAAACTGTAGAAACACCATCCAGCACATTGAGTTACAAAATACTGTGTGGCATTCCACTGCTCCCGTCATCCTGAGACATAAGATGTTAAGTCTCATTATGTCCAGTAGTTACACTGGTTGCAATGTCCTTCAAAATGAAATACAACAGCGCATGCACACTGCTGCATGGCGATTGAAATAGACGTTACGGTGGTACCCACCCAGACGGACTCTTAGGACATATAATATGAGAGTCCTACCACCAGTAAGGTTGGACATTCTCGTATATCTCAATAATTGGTAGGTACTTTACACTAACAAAAAGAAAGTTTTGTTGAGACGATAGTTGACTACTTCTAAGATACATCTATGAGAAATATATGCTATCCAAAATTTAACGGAAAAATAATTTTCAAAATTGGCGCAATAATAAGTAAGTTATAAAGCTTTGCAATTTCGGGGGAAGGCGTAGTTGTCAAATAATAAAAAGAAAGATTCATTGTTGGGACAATAACAGTATAACATATACAATGAAATGTGAAAAAAAATCAAAAATATGTTACACAATAATTATACTCATTGTGCCAACAACGGGAACCCTCATTCAGCTCCTTGCCGCAGTACCAGCCTGACTGATACTGCAGCGCTGATTTTCAATGAGGGACCCA